>JAHFWF010000107.1:0-631343 GCA_022545495.1 Chrysanthemum lavandulifolium
GTTATATGTGACCGAATTAGTCAGATAGCCCAATAAGCCATAAAGCTGAAAGTAAACACCACCTTGATATGCGGGGGATAATGCCTAGAAAAATTATTGTCCCAAAGTGTTTTACACCAATAATTCAAGAGGTGATGGAATTGGGCTATATGAAATTATTACGGTTTTAAGGTGGATAAATGAAATTTTCCCTAAAGGAAGAATGTTAAAGATGTCGATGTTGATACATGGAAATCCTATTATTATATTGCATCTATTAATGATATTCAAACTATTCAACAATGTATAGAGCCAAGTATAGCAAATATTTTAGAGATCAACAGACGAATATCATCTTCTATTGGTTATTAACCTATACAGTCAATGAACCAAACAAAACACAAGAATTAGGTAATTCTACAGTACAAAAGAGTTCTCCATTAACCGTCTACCAGATTCTTATTGAAGTATATAGTTGGCCAATTGAGTTCTGTGGGAGATGAAAACTCACAAATCAGTAATTAATATTAACAATTTAAAATAAAACGATAGATGCAGAAACGAGGCAAACGGACACACCATATTTGGTAAATTAGTCCAAGTGGTTAGATTATCTCAAGATATTATTGACCTCTGAATATAATTCTCATAATGGGGTGTCTCTTTCAAGGGGGAAGAAACAAATTTAGTTAAAATAATAAGGGTGTGCTTATTATATTTAATAACCGTCTGTTTTAGTTTGATTTAAGGCCTATTCACACACTAACATAAATCCACTTGTATCAAATCCATATTTTTACTAAATTCCAAAAAAAACTTTGAATCACCAACGCAACTCAAAAGCATTTCTTCTCCACCTGCTAAACATCCATCAGACACCCCCCGCCGCTTTGTGCAGATACCATGCTAGTTATATATATATATAGGAAGGATCAGTAAGAATAAAACTAAAATGAGAAGAATAAGAAGGATTTACCACACATTTCAAATAAGGATGAGAATTTTAAGGGAGATGCATCCATTTTGTAGATGCATCCGAAATGAGTGGTTGTAGTTCTTCTTATCATTCTTATTTTATTTTTCTTCTTGTTGATCTAACTCTATATATATATATATATATATATATATATATATATATATATATATATATATATATATATATATATATATATATATATATATATATATATATATTTTTTTTTTTTTTTTTTTTGGGTAACCTGGTTTCGACTAGGCATTCAGTAGACTAATCCCAAGGGCAACTACCCTTTGTTTATATTATTAGTTTACTTTTAGACATATTCACAGCTATGGAACCAGGGAGGAAATGTTAATTTAAAAAAAAATTATAAAGTGAAAAATAAACTTGCTTATTGTTGAATTTCTTATTATGTTTATAATCCTGGTTCATATTCACATAAATCCACTGGAATCAATTTAAAATCCTGGTAAAATAATCATCCAAGAAACATAACCTAATAATGTTAAACAATCAAGTAGCTCAGATCTACAAGATACACAATAAGTCAATAATGCTAAGTGTTTGTGAATCTAAGAATAAGGTTGGTAGATCTGAGTTACCGAAAATGGATTGACTTCTTCTTCGGCGAAAGGATTCTGATTCATGGCTTCTTTTTTTAGAAATTCAAGCCTTAGATTTATGCGCCGATCTATCACACACACTCTCTCTTCTTTGTGTTTAATGTTTTATCGGTGTGTAAACTAAAGTAAAGCGGGATCATATGTCTTTGTTTCTCCGTTTCCACTTTTTTTTTTTTTTTTTTTTTTAAGACCTGTTTGGTAACTTTATTTTCTCTCTTTCTATTTTTTTTAACCTTTTGAATAAATAATTTATAAATCATATTTTAAATATAAAACAATTTTAAATATTTTTCTCTTTCATACATTAAATCCAAATTATAATCCTAAACCTACCTACAAACCTAACGGACCCTTGGCTAAACACTATCCTTAGACCAGACCACGCGTACCACAACTACGCGTGGTGTATTAGTGGGCTATTTTACGCATGATGGTGAGTTATTTTGCATATTGTAATGGTGAGTGGTGACCATAAAACAAAGTCCAAGAAAAAAAAACACAAAATGGTTCAATTGTGAGCTCCAAAACATTAACTTACACCTTTATTAAAAAGTACCATTTTATTTACCTATAAATATGCTTGTTTATGTATGATATGTAAATCGGTTTAAATAGATAGGATGGGAATGATTTTGTTGTTTGGTTTCCCGTGTAAAAAGGTAAGGACCTGATGAGATTGATGAAGATCAAGAACCTCGGATAACACTTAAACAAAGACCATATTTTACTTCTCTGAAGCAGTATATGCCCAAGTATGTGAAACTTGTGAAGTTGTGTGTGTTGTCTTCTATTTATACAGAGGTAAGTAAGGTTTGGAGATGAACCTTGAGAGGTGATCAACGGCTGCGAGGGAGCCAAGTGTTGATTATTTAGAGAGCATGTACCCTGCGATCCTTGGCTCGTATAAAGTGGTGCTTGTCGTGCGTCCCCAATAAACAGTGTCAGATGATACATCTTAGTCGTTAGTAACAGTTGGTGAGCAGTAGTATTGCATGCTTAGTATGGCCTGATGAGTTTTATCAGGCCATGTATGGTATGGATTAAGTCGGGCTGCTATCAAGTGTTTATTGATGGGCCTTGTAATTGGCTTGATTCGAGCATGTATTTAGTGGGTTTGGGCCATTAATATTGATACGCTATCAAGTCTCCCAGTCTAGTATTAGATCATGCACTCATGATATGATGCTTGACTTTTGTAACTAAGTCCTCCGGTCGTCTTTGTGCTACTGTGGTTCACTCGTGCACTTTGTTTCGAGTTTCGTCATATTGGTTTTTTGTGATGATTGCTAGATGCAGGCTTTTTAACCTCGATCAGGGCTCTAAGTTGAGTCGGGAAAGATGGGTACTTAATTTTTGCATGGGTAAGTGTCGAAAAATCCCTTTTGGGTTTATTCGCTATCTTTGGGATTTAACTCGTCTCTTTTGTCTTTTCATTGTAGGTGTTATCGACATTTCTTGGCGGTGTGTTTGACTTGTCCCTTGACTGCACAAGACGTATTTGTTGATGTCAGTTGTACTCGCGCCTTTGCAGGGTAAGTCTCACGCGCCCCATTAAATGTGTGTTGACCCAATGGGCCTTTGCCAAGTTTAACTCGCCGATTCGTTTCCTTTGCTTATAAATAGGGCTAGAAGGGTAGGGAAGTTGCAACTTGAAGCGACAAAGTCTCTTTTCCTCTTTCATTTTCCTAGATCTTTTCCCAAACCCTAAAAACTTCTTTCAAATAAAATTTTTCATAGGTTTTTCCTTGTATTTTTACGAATGCTAGTTGTCTTTTTTTATTTTAAGAAGAAACGCTCCTTCAGTTTTTTCTTGGTGTAACCTCGAGGATGAAAGTTAGTCGTGTTGATGACAAATGTTTGTCTCGAATCCTGTACCCGTATATGGGGGTTTGATGTGGATATATTAACTCCTCTTCCATCCTTTTCTAACGTTGCTACCCTTTAGGTATTTTTTGATCCCAGTGGAGTATCAAAAGTGATTGTTAGAATGGAAGACGTGGAGAGTCTTACATCTGACTTTCTATCATTTTATTTTAAGCCTCATTAGGGTGATTTGGTCATCCTGATAAGAAACTTAAATGTTACACCATATACTCAAGGTGGGCTTGGCCACTTTGAGGTGAAACTTAAATGTTTCACCGTAAATCCAAGGCGGGGTGCATCGACCGCCTTAGGTAAAATCTCCATCAATGAGTACTTGTTAAACGCAGGCATCTGCATGGCCCTGGGGGTGGCTAACGCTTAACCCGGGGTATCTTCCAATACTCACATAACAATGATAGAGTCACTTTCGAAGTGGACGTCCAGGGATTAGTTACTCCTGGTGGACGTCCATTTTCTACTAAGGTAACCCTTCTCGCGTTATTTTTGTATATATTTATCGTTTGAGGTTGTTTTATGACTTTTCGCTTGTGATGACAGGGGGTCATCGTTTGGTTATATCATATGATCTGGTTACCAGTGACCCTTTTGTGCGAACCACAACGGGTTGTGTTACTGCTTGCGATGGCTTACTTTAAGGATGCTCTTGTGGAGTTCGGTCTTAAAATAAGTAGCATGTTGCAAGTAACCTAATGCCAGGTTAGGGCATGTCCGTTCCTTTCAGACCATAGCCGGAGCCCTGGGTGTCCTTACGCGAAAGTTGTCGTGGACTAGTTGGCTTGTTGGTTGAAAGCAAAGGACCAGACTTTTGATGAGGCATTGAAGTCCAAGCTCATGCTTTGTTTGTTGTTTGAACATTGTATGTTTAATTCTTAACTAGACTTTGAGTCTGATGTTTTCAAATCGTATTAGCTACTGTAAAACTTGTAAACGAATATTTCGTGATTAATAAGGATTTAAAATATGCGTTTTTAGGGGGTCAATTAAGCTCTAAACTCGTACATTTGTGATCAATTATTTCTTTAAATCGTTTCTTTTCACATTTTAGGTACTTAGGACACAAAAGCTAGAAACCGACACGTTTTGGGCTAATTTGGACAAGAAAACGAAGAAAACGACCAAGTTACGAAAAAGTCGGAAAAGGGATCCAGACGGCGTCACAACCTCAACGTGCGCCGTCACTTGCATTTGGACGTGATGATTTGATGGAAATTTTACATGTGACGGCTTAGCACATTTGAGAAAGTTTAGAACCTGACAGCGTCACTTGTATTTGAAGACCAAGATTCAGAGTAAAAATTACACGAGATGACTCAGACTTATTAAATAGCGACGGCATCAGACATCCTGACGGCGTCAGAGATACAAGGCTACTCCGTCACAACGACGACGATGCATTTGAAGAAACCCTAATGACGGCAAGCTAACGACATCACAACCATAACATGACCTCATCACACTTGTAAATCTATATATATTTTGCATGTTTTCCTTTATTCATGTAACACTTTGAAGAGGCGAAACCCTAGGCAATTTCACAACTTTTGTAAGGCTTTTCTGACTACTTTGCTCATGTTTTATGGAAGTTAAGTAATCCTTTTAATCATTCAATATGTCTATGTGTTGTTTGATTACATGTTTTATTTTCTTCACTTTAACATGCTAGGCTAAATTAATTAGTGTTTGCTTGGAATGAATGAAACCTAGTTATTAATTATTAATTGTCGTCTCTTGTTTAATTGGTTGTCTCGCGTTAGGAGTAGGAAAAGCGGCTATAATCTCATATGTGTTAGCTTGTAAATTCGACTAAACGCATTAAACTCTAGAGTGCGGTGGTGGTTTTATTTGTTGTATTTATTGTGTGAATTATGCTTGTAGATCTTAGGATATTCTGGGAGATGACTTAATTGTCACTTGTAGATCTAGGGTTTTGATGCGGGTTTTCTTGACGGGTTTTAATATTTATAATGTCTCGTTATACCTATGGTCTACCTAATGCACTAACAGGCGGTGTGCCGATCGTGTGCAATGTAGTATTCGGTAAAACTGAGGTCGTCCCAAGAGCTATGTGAGTTGGATTATTACTAAGTCTAGGTGTCACAGATTTTAATATGATTTCGATAAGGAATTAACTAATTAAAGCAGATAAAAGCAGATAAAGGTAAAGGTGTAATCAATAGAGGAGAGTGGTGCTAACCTAGTTAATCATCCTAGCTAGTAAAGTCTATGTCTAATTACTTCCAATTACTTCAGGTGGGGTCAAAGTTGAGAGGACAACATTTGGTCAATTCGCCTAACCTATCGACAAAGATGCCACCTTGGAGAAGTCGGTGTCCCTCATAAGTCCAGTTGTTCCCGGTCCCTAAGCCGAGTCATTAAGTACCGCTACATGCTAGACTTATAATAGTGAGTACCCGGCGTTAGCAACAAACACTACACCCCTAATTCTTAAGTTCATCCAAGCGGTGGGTGATCGGTTGGTCGAATCACAAAAGTAGAAAGGGTCGTCGGTTGGTCATATCTTACCCTTCCGTCTCGATCTACTCACTTAGGGTCAGTTGGTCATATCTCTAAGCAACTAGCTTTGTACCACCATTCAAAACTACGAAACAAGGGTAGCTACCAATAAACTATGCATGCATACACTTAGAAATAATTATACGGAAGTAATATAAATGCAAACAAAACAATTAAGGAATCATAACTAGGCCGAGACCAAGAGGTGCTTAGCAGCTCATAGTAACCATACAAATCAATTCAATATTCAATGTTACTAAATACATGAATCGAAAGTAAAGAAAAGATAAAATGCTAATGCTTATCGTAGGGGAGTGATTTCTCCTTGGAGCAGACTCCGTCACGCTCCTCTAGACCGCCTTTGGCTTCTTCCCGTTCTTTGGTTGTGGTGTGTGAAATGGGATGCTTTAAAATGCTAGAAATCGTGGGGTATTTATAGGCGGATCGGGTTACTGGCGTAACCAATAGAATAGTTACGCCATAATCCTCTATTTCTTCGTAATTTGCACTAGATACATTGGTTACGGCTTAACCTTAGAAATAGTTACGCCGTATTCTTCAATAATTTTGGTTACGTCGTAGTTTAAGCAAGAGTTACGGCGTAGTTATCAGCGGCGTGGAACCTCATTTGACCTAATATAGTTACGTCGTAATCTTTTGGGAGAGTTACGCCGTAATCTTCTGATGATTTGTGTAACACCCCCAAAATTTCACAGCGGAAACGTTCGGGTCATGGGGTGCTACCAAATCAATATACACAACACAAGGTAATAAAGAATGGAAATTCTATTCCATTTTCAAAATATAGATTAATTTAAGAAATAGTTTTACATCATTGTTTCAAAGTGCGGAAGTAAAGCCCATAAAATATATGTTGTCCCATTAAAATTTGTATTAAAATATTTGGAAACACTTGGATGCAGGTCTTCAACGAATGCCTTTGCCATTGCCACGCCAAGTAATAAACACGAGAAAAACATGCTAAAATGTCAACACAAAGGTTGGTGAGTTCATAGGTTTAAGTCAAAGTTTTCAAGTTGGACCACAGTTGCACATATAGCATCTCGTGAATGACACTATATGCAAAAGGCTATTACGCTAGTACCAAGTTTATGCGACGAAACTACTGACGGTGTGCATGCATCTGAAGCATGATAAATAAAAGCCCGGCAAGTGTATTTCAAGACACTCAATCAATACGATATGATATCGCCTACGTTTGCTATCGGTCAAACTCGAGCAGTGTCATCCCAATAGATCTATTCATAACAATCGCGCCTCCCAAAGGGAACTAACGGTAGCATAGTTGGGATTCAAGGTTGTTTCACGTAATAGTGTTTTCAGTTTCAGGTCCGAAAAGAGTTTTGCATGTTTCTCACCCCATAGTTTTATAAAACAAGTAAATAAAAGTAAAAGTGGGGCTATAAACTCACCTTAGCAATTGTGCAATCCAAATGTGGGATTAGTGATGGTTGTGGAGCGGCACCGACACGCGACCTAGATAAGGAGGGCAATGTTTTAGTTCATCGTTTTAAGTATCACCTACTTAAAGTGGTTCAATGATTTTTATAATTGTGTTAGTACTAGTCATAAGTTTGTAAAATCATTAAAATGGCTTTACTAGTAAGTATCTAAGTATATATACTTTTCTGTTGACATTAATATGGTTTTAAAATCCAAAGTTTGATTTAAAACAAATAATTACAATGTTCCACTAGTAAGTATATAAATGTATATATACTTATTTAAGTTGACACAAAAATGGTTTTGTCAAAATTATTCATATATGGTTGAGTTATTTTCTAATTGTATTTAGAAAATACTTGAGTTAATTTTGAAGACTTTCAATTTTTATGGACCATAAAATAATATAGTGATCCTTATCTATTTATCGAGATTTGATCTTAATCTATAGTTTTAATGGAAAGTTCATTTGACACACATACATTGTCGTTAATTTCTGACGTACATTACAACTTGAACCATGTTTTTAAAATGCTTGTTGTTCATGCCACGCCTTTATACACTTTTCGTTAAATTACCACTAGTGTACACAATCGGCGTTAAGACAATACATACGAAGTGAAAAGAAAAATATTCGGGAATGAGTTTTTGGTTCATAGTTTGGCTTCAGATTACACACTTTGAGTTTATTTTTGCGGTTTTGCTTGGACTACCAACGAATATCCGAACTGTCATGGTTTGTGGCCGTGTTGCTTCTTGCACGGGGACATGGATTGAGCTGGGCCGGAGTGAACACATGTAGGAATGGGCCTGGCTAATTGATGGCGCAAGAAGTTTTTGTTGAGGTGCTAACTGGGCTGCGGCTCAAGTAATACAAAAATGTGTTTTTGTACGAAGTCTTAACTCCACAATAAGATACCAAGTCTTAGTACTAGCATGCTTTTATAGGTAGACATGTACTAGTTTTTAAGAAAACAGGTTACATTCCAAACTTTGTTACTCGTGAGTCAATATTGATGCAAGTGGGAAAAGTAGCCAAGTGCTTCAACTTGACATTTGTATGACTCAAACACGTTTTATTTTGATGGAAAGTCTTACTTATTGAAAATGAAGTAACGAAGGGAAAGTGGCTATGGTTGGGATTTGTTTCTAGCGAGACTTGGCTAATCCCTTCCTTTGAAAGTATAAGCAAGGTATAATGACTGTATGGGATTTGAGTACTACTCAAAAGTCACTACTAGTATCCTTTATTCTCGGTAATTTGGTGCACACACTAGCGACAAGACAATCCTATCATGACCAGGTTAATGTTCAAAACAGATTTCAAGTGACACTTAACAATTAACTACTAAGTTCATAAATTTTACAAGGTATAAGGTTGAAACAATTTCTTACAACGAAGATGATGACAATAAATCGAAAATGACCCAAGAGTCTATCGCCAACAATCCCAATCGATCTTGAGCAAAACACAAGCAAGGTTTCTTCACTCCTTAGAGCTTTCTTATCCTTTTGTGGTGGGATTTAAAGTGTGACTCTCTTGGGTGGTCTCGGCTAAGAATAAAAGGAAAACACAAGAGTAGTTTTGGCTAACTTTTCATCTTGCAATTTGTTTTGAAGCCAAATATAGCTAACTTCCAAAACCAAGCGATTCTTGGATTGGTGTAAAGATTTGTTCCTCTTTGTGATTCATCTTGATCTTCCTTGGATTCCTTTGAAGAGTAGCGCAAGCACCAAGAGAGGCTTGGGAAGCCAAAACTTACATGAATATGGTATGAAAGAGGAAAGGTAGGTTGGGTAAATATGTTGGGTTACCTTCTTTTGAAGATATTCGGCCTAGATGAGGTTGCAGAGATAGGGGATGAAGAAGAGATTTGATATCTCTCTTTTGTTTTCCTTGGGAAGAGATGTTATCTCTTTTTAGAGAGAGGGAGATGTATGAAAATGTGGGGAAGCAGCCAAGAGGGTGGCGACAAATTAGAAGAGAAAAGGAGGGGGGCTTATTTGGGGTAGGTAAATGTATTTGCAATTTATTTCATTTGTGAAAGTTTTACTTTTGTTATACACTTTACTTAATGAGTTTGTAGATTAAAAGTTACGGTCGTGTTAAATATGTTTGTGTCTCGCGAATTAAGACCGTGACCGAAGTATCATTGTCGGATAACTTATATAACTTAATGTCTTATAGTTACGTGTCGGAAATATTATTATCTTTGAAATCTTTTCCATTACGAGGGTTTATTATTTGCTTTGTTTGCCCTTATCATAGTGTCGGTACGCGTGCAGTGTCGGTCACTGGGGAAAAACGAGATAACCTCTCGTCTTACAATTTAATCATAAGACAAAAATTGAAATATTCATGAAATGAGATGAATGAAAAAGTGATGCAATAGTCTACTGTATGCGAGTTAACTACTCAAATGATCAGGCAAAGCTTATGAATACTAAATGACTAGGTTTAGTAATAATAAATTACCATTTATTATTTAAAAATGAGTGAAAGTTTACCGTGTGTCACATGCTAGTTTATGTTTTATATTTTAACTGTAACTGGTCACGATTATAGATCGAAAAGAAAGAAAAAAAAATCTAGCCGCGAAAAATCAGTAGGAAAATTTACGGGTTGTTATAATTTGGCTTTCTAAGTCACGCTTTAGTTACGGCGTAATGTGAGAGATAAGTTACGCCGTAACTTCTTCAAAGTGTGCATACTCTGATAAATCTTTGATCATTCTCGAATTCCGCGTCTCTTTAGCTCCAATGCTCGTAATTTACCTGAAAGTGGAAAATAATGGAAAACAAGTGTAAATCCATATAAATGATATAAATTACAAGCATTATCGAGAGAAATTGACATTTAATATTCAGGATTATTTGATGTTATCAAATATCCCCCCACTTGAACTCTACTTGCCCTCAAGTAGACCTTATTAGAAAGATTCCTATAAAGATATCTCCAATAACCTGGAAAATATAAGTTTACAAATCCCTTATTCTAGAATAAAACAAAGCCGAACACCTCACGAAATGGGAATGAAACACTCAAATCTCTCAACTATTCTAAGTGTCAATTTCGGGTGATCACTCAATTCATGATCATAGCATGTTTTCTATCATAAGCTTGGCATTGTTACACAAATCTCCACCACTAGAGTTAAGGGCTAAACAATTTTGAAGGCAATATGGGTAGACACGACAATGGTTAAGGGTGACTCGTCATTACTAACATGTCACGTGAAGTGGACAAAATCAATGATACATGACCAAATCCATGGCCAATACACCAAAGATTGCTCATTGCAACACCTAGACACGCTTCATGACTAAAGGGTAGGATAAGACTTGGGATATATAAATGGTGTAAAGTAAAAATCAAGCAGGTAGTCTAAATCTATAACCAAGTTATCACCACTTACCGTCCGCCCAAAGTTCAAGCTTTGAAGTCAAGAAACCGGATCATGAAATACTAGGTAGATGTGTCATTAGAGGACGTCATGATGGGCACACTACCTTTTCTCCCACCATTGGCTCACTAACCAACTTCCAATCTTCGAATGTGACCGAGGTGGCCTCCTCGATACTAAATCTATATAAAGCTCATAACATAGTGCTTATAACATTGCACTTTACAATAAACTAAATAACATAACTTTTTTACTTTTTTTTTCCAATCATTTTTTTTCAACATAACTATAACAACTAAACATAATATCCCCCCACTTGAGATGAACAATGGGAATTTCGGGGGGTCTTCAATGATCTTTAAGAATATGTCGTCGACGAAAGCATGATTTCGAACCTTTCCACTTGAACCTTGAACTTAGGCAAATGATGACTCCCCAATCACAAATAAAGACTACATGGTAGGCTAAGGTGTATAGGTGTATCGAAACAATATATTGGGTTAACAAAATGAAAGGAATGGCTCAGAAGGGTGTATCTAGGGGTATCTTACACTAAAGGTGAGTGCAACAAAAAGGGTTTCACATGGGGGTCGAGAAGTCGAGGTGACTAATCGATAAACACACAATGGTAGGCTATTTGGGTGATAATCCTATAGTATTGCCTTCTTAAACTGAAAAGTCCAAATACATCGAGCTAACTCAACATACCTCGTCTATGGTCTCGAAATGATGCAAACGCCAAGTTCTAAAGTTTACAAGCTACCGGCACACTCATAATTTGGTTGATTTGGGGTAAAATATTGGAAACGGATAAGGCTAATCTCACCATATAATATCAAGGGTTGTATGTGCTCGGCTAAGGTCTAATCTAGTTAGGTTAAGAAAAACATGTCAAAAATTTAAAAATGGCATAATTTTTCAAAATAAACTAGAAAAAACGAGGGCAAAATAAAATTCAAGAGATAATTCTACTCCCGTCCCACACTTGAATTGTACAAAGTCCCTTTTGTACTAAGCGTTAGGTGAAGAAAAGTAGAATTAGGCGAGAACTTCCACAAATTTGCTCCAAAAGAAAGAAGGCCCACGAAAAAGAGTCGTACCTTCAGTATAAGCATCCATGAGCAAACTTCAATCCTAAAATCACACTACCGACAAGCATAATTCTAAAATAGAAAAATGAAAAATGAAAAACAAACCTAACTCACTTCGTAGGAATCACGGTTTCATTTAGCATATGCAACAAGCCTTTAAACCACTTGGTGTCCCAGTGGACGAGTGAAGTCTCGTGAGGGTTCTGAGGAACACACCTACAAAGTTCATTTAAAATACTAATACAAGGTTATTGTGTTTAAAATAAAAGAAGTAAAACAGAAGATAGTTACGTCGTAACTCTAAGAATGAGTTACGCCGTAACTTGGCAAAACCTGGCATACGCTGCAAAAGCGTAGCTACGACGTAACCACTGAGATGGAATTACGCCGTAATTGGTAATGAATCCAAAATTCTGCTGCTAGGGGTTGGTTACGGCGTAACCACCGAGATGAGTTACGCCGTAACTATGGTCGATCGACATCTTTGCGAAGAATTACTCAAGTTTCCTACAAAAATGGTTAAAAACACAAAACCCAATAGAAATGGAAATAAAACAAAAGAAAGGGATAATTCGGGTTGTCTCCCGAAAGAGCACTTTTCTTTATTTACGATTCTTTAAGTTAGACTCAGAGCCTCGGGGCTTTATGGTGGCCTTTGGACTTGGCCAACTTCTTCCATGTCCTTCATCAAGTTATGCCTGACCCAAGCGACATTTTTGGCAGTGCGGAGGTATTCTTTAGTCTCGATCTTACGAATTTTGCAAAATTTTTCCTCCGGTCCTAAATGATATCGAGTGAACTCATATTTTTTGGCTATAATTGGTGGTGGCCTCTTATATGGAATCCCAAGGAGTTTGCACCTCTTTTGCTCATATGCTTCATCATCGGGGTCAGTAAATTCCTCATTTCTTTTTAACTCAAGATAATCTAAAATCCCCTCAATGTCATCGTCGTCAGACTCGGTACCTTTAAACCATTCCTCATCGAGCAAACTCTCCACCAGTACACGTTTCCATTCTTCCTTCTCATTCCTTATCAACTCTTTGTCATCCTCAACTGTTATTTTACTGGAGTTGTTAGGCTTTCGTCGTTTGAATTTTCTTTATTCATGTATTCTTTCCAAATCTTTTCCTTTGTTGACGCATCAACTTGTCCATACTTGATCTTTACCCAACTGTCAAATCCCAAGTTGTCTAACCAAGGCAAACTTGTCCTTTTCTTATCGTTGGTTGAGGTCCAAAAAATTCATCCTCTCCCATTCTCATTAAGTCGCTTCCCATTACATTTATCGTCATAAGGGTTGCATGATGCCCGAGAAGTTTTCCCTGTGAGATTTTATCTTTTCACACCAATGACTTCAGGTTTCATTGATATCAGTTCCGTTTAAAGGATCTTTCGTTCAGTAGATGTCATTATTAACCAATTCCTTTTTCTGATTATGATCCTCGTAGTCAATCTTGAGCTTTTTAAGAAGATTCAGGTTAATTTTAGCATTCCCGAATTGTATCGCGTACCATTCATCAAATGTTAAATCTCCGAATTCGATATTATGTCTTTCAAGCTCGTGAGGACACGTCCATTCTTCTTCTTTTAAACTATCACCACCGTTGCAATACTCGCGGAAAGGGTCGCACGTAGGCCATGTTCGTGTGGATTCGTCATCAGTTATAATTATCGGAGTACACTAGTGAGTGATAGGCGGTTCCTCTTCTTCCTCAAGGTTGATAACGCCACACGAGGCGCCGCTCGGGGTCAAAGGAACTTCCTTTCTTCGAGCAAGTTTTATAACACCCAGGCGTTGAACCTAATCGTTGTAGTGTAGTAATTAGGGTAAGCCACGGGCATTGATATCGCTCTCTAGGGAATAGTGTCGTTAGGGTGAATTGTATGTCGAATTAAGTCTAAAGGTGAGGATGATTATTTTGTATTTTTATATTTTATGGAATGGAAAGGTACGAATCTCGGGTTTGATTTGGGGGTGGAATTAGTTGCTAGCCAACTATTCCAAAATATACTAACTAACTAAGGGATCTACCAAGAACGTGAAGCGATCTACTTATGATGTATTACTCCTGCTAGCTATCCAATTCTACCCACCGAATTGTCACGCCCTATTGATGGTTGAATTGTCACGCCCTTATTCCTAGTTGCGTTGTGTGTCTAAGGTTGTAAGGTATGCTTTCTCCCTAACTCTTTGAAGTCACCTTTAAGTGTAGTAAACAAAATCCACTTATTCATTCATAAACTAACTTTAAGGTTATCTTTGATTTAGTAAACGAAATCCACCAAGTCATTCATAAACTATCAAAGATTTATCAAGTATTAAACACAACGATAGCCTAGTCGCACTCCTAAGCTAATTACAATTAAGATAAGAGACAACCAATCAAACAAGAGATGAGGGATGCAAGAATTATAAACTAAACCAATTAGACTCATTGAAATTGTCACACCCTAATGATGAAGATAGACACAAGCATCACTAAGAAATCAATAAGATCTAATTAATTATATACAAGTTTCACACAATCATAAGCAAACACTAGGTGAATTAGCCAAGCATAATTAATGAAGAGCAAGCAACAATTATGATAATTGAAGACATACCATAGGATTGGATTAACAAACAAACCAACACACAATGTTTATAGAGTGTTTGGAACCCTTTAAGTTGTCGTAAAAACACCTACCTAAACCCGGAATCGGACTTAGGGTTTAGGGCTTGCAAAAAGTGAAGTTATAATGTTATATTTATAGGCGATTTTTCGTCAAGAAGAGTGACGGCGCCACACCTAAAGAGTGACGGCGTCGCGACATCTTTTTTCACCGATGTCAGATTTTCTCGCTCGTCGCGCTGGCTTTGAATCACCGAATCCGAGTTCGTATGCAAAAGTTATGGCCAAAACAAGACGCCTACTTCGCGATGTCGTGACTTGATTAGCTTGTGACGGCGCCACCTTATTCGTGTGACGCCGTCCCTTCAATCTCGACGCCGTCTCGATCAAATCTAGGCCGCCCGAGTAGCGACGGCCTATTCCTTTAGAACTCGACGTCGTCCTTGAAAACATGCAATTTCGCTCGAGCCGTCGCAAAATGCCTTCCGACGGCGTCGCAGATATGCAAAGGACGCCGTCGCTTTATGTTTCAAAGACTTTGAGTGTCTCGATTCGACTTTGGCCATTTTCTTCAGATATTCGCGCCTTTTGTCCAAATAAGCATCATTCCAAAGATTTTGCCTTCAAGAGACCTAAAAGTGAAAAGGAACGATATTAAGCAATAACGGATACAAAAGTGATCGAATAAGGGCTTAAATGACCCTCAAAAGGTACCTTTAAAACCTTATCAAATATCCCTACACTTGGTATTTGCTTGTCCTCAAGCAAATGTGCTTTTAGCCAATTAATTTATAAGTTGGGGTCATGAAGCATCCATTCAAAACGGTCCACAACACATATAAGCCCCAAGAAAGTCATAACAAGCACGGAATTACATACTAGCACCTCACATGGGGTGTTTGGATACTCACATCTCTCTCGGTGTATATATGAAATATAACAAATCGAAATGGAAGATAAACACTCATTAACCGGTCCTAGTACATAGATTACCATAGGCTTGAGAATAGATCAAACCTCCGTCGCTTTACGAAGCACCTAGGAAAGACTATCAAAGAGGTCTTTTAAAGGGTTGTAATGTTAGGCTTACGGTAGGAAATGAAGGGTTTGGTGGAATAGGCTATTTAGTGGTGGATAGTCAAAAATCTCTATGTTGCAAGTATACGAAGAATGGCGTTGCTAAGCCAAGACTCGACACTCTAAAACTCTAGGCAACGAAAATAAACAAACATAATTTAAAAGATAGATGTAGGATGGTAGCCCGTATGGTTTTTTTTTTTTTTTTTTTTTTTTTTTTTTTTTTATATTTTTTTTTTTTTTTTTTTTTTTTTTTTTTTTTTTTATACACTTTACTCTACCATCCTCTACGGTACATCAAAATGATAGGGATTTATAGACACATCCCTACACTTGAGTTTTTATTACTCTAACACTAATTTGACCCGAATTGAAAAGATCAAAACACTTGAGTACATTATTATGCAAACAAAGGGAATTTGAGTTTAACGTTCTCTTCCCTATATTTCATAAACTTTAACTTTTCCCATGAATCCCAATCATCCCAAAATCAGATACAAAGGATATGACTCGACTTAGCAACTCATGCAAGCAACCGATAATTGAACTAAGGGTTTTAGGTGATAACATAAATTTGCACTAAAAGTGAGTGCAATAAAGGGTAGGCTAAGGCGATTTGGGTGTATATTTGGGGTGGGGTGTAAACAATGTTTTCATTGATATTCGGAAAACCGAAACATCACGAGAACCGCGAAAAGGATAGGCTCGAGGGGTTAACTAGGGTATCGTGTACTAAAGATGAGTACAACGCAAAGGGTGTGGGGAATTACTCAACCGAGGTGGAAGAAGTAATTATATTACGGTATCAAACAAGGGTTTATCCTAATGCCTCTTATCATTTAGTTATTCCTAACTACACAAGTGTAGTCTCACTAGCGATCTCGGAATGCATCACAAAACAAGTTCTAGAATCTAATATACTACCGGTTCACACTCTAAGCATTAAAGATGAATGCTTTAATTCCTACTAATCTAAGGGCGATCCTCACATTTTGGGTGGAATTTAGGTGGTAAGGGTTTTGTGCTAGTCATGCAACTTCCTATCCATGAGACGCTTTTGTTAAGACTAATGGCCCACTCCTATACGTCATGAAAAATTTTAAATTTGGCTAAAATTACCCTAACCTACATTTTCTCATGGTTTATTACACAAATACACTTGGACAAAGCAAATAGTCAAGGATAAGCATAGTTTCAAAGTTCCGCTTTATTTTCCTCCCTACACTTAAACCGAACATTGTCCCCAATGTTCCCGAAGTATCAAAGTTATGATAATGGAAGGTAATTAAAACGAAAGAAACTAATACTCCCCGATTAGCTCGGTAGATCCGTAAAAGTGGTGGTTAAATCTTTTCCAAGAAGAATTATGCGTGAAAAGCTCCTTCCAAACTTATGTATCTTCTTCTTGTTAAACAAAACCCGCACACTTGAAGAAAACAAACAACCCAACGCATCAAACCGAACAAAAAAAATCACAACAAGATGTAATTCCGCACTTAGATAAGATATAATGCTTGTGGAATGGATGTTTGCGATTTTCTAGAAAATTAGGACCGAAAATTCCGTAAATTTACAAGTAGCACGTAAAACGAGAAAAAGTTAGAAGTTGTTTTACTCCTCCCGACGCGTCGTTGCGACTCGACGCCGTCAGTTATCATGATGTAAACCGGTCTCGCGATTTTTCGAAAAATTCGGAAAATTTTATCTTTAAAACTGAAAAATTTTCGCAATAACATCCATTATGACTCGATACAAGCATTTGACTCGAACAACACACATGTATATCTTTTAAATAATTGTAATTCTCATGTTCACGTTTCTTTTGAAAACGTGTGTAATCCTCCCTACACTTATCCCTTATGTAAAATACCTTTATATGTAATTAAGGCGAGGTTAAAACAAAATAAAGCATTTTACAAATTTAAACATGAGAATAAACAATCAATGAAAGATATACGACACACAAATGAAAATGAAAACAAATATACATGGGTTGCCTCCCAAGAAGCGCTTGTTTTTGTTCGAGTCACGAGCCCGACTCTACCCTTATTTAACAGATAAAGGGAAGTTTTCCTACACTTAAGTTCAAGTGCGGGTGATAGTAGCGATACACACCCTTAGGGTGGAAATATGCCACGTGAGGTGAAGGGGGTGTGAATGGCTTCCTTCATCCTAAAACTACCCGGACTAAATTGGTTGATGGGTGGGTCGGTTCCTCGCTTATTTAAGGATGGAAGTAAAGATTGAGGTTCCGCTCATCAACACTAGGAAATTCCTAGAACTAAGAATAAGACCGAGACTACAAGTATTCAAACCTATATTCTCTAGTTGCGCTTGGTTCAAATGTTCTACCTCCATTGGGATTCCTAAAGTCTCCTACTACTTCCTGTAAGTCACGCGTGCGGTGTGTATGCCTTAAATGATGGTGGGACTTGTGGGATACCTTGTGGGTCTAGACTTATCACCTTATCCTCAATCACATCTACATCATCTATATGCTCGTCATGTATTATTTCCTTAGGTCGTGATGAAACCAACTCTAGTAATTGATCCAACTTATGGTTTAATGCTTGGTTGCTTACCATAAACTTTTCATAAATTTGGTCGGTTCTCCTAAGGGCCTCACTAAAAATAGTTTCTAAACACGGAGGTTGTTCACGAAAGTCTATCCTAGGTGAAGGATCAAACGAAGCATAGGTTTCACTAGATGAGGTATTTTGTGGCTTGATGGAATGGTGAAATCCTCAAAAGGTTTATGGACTTGGTTACTTTCTTCCCACCATCTTGAATAATCCACTTTGGTAATATCATAATTTCTTACGAAAAAACCTAATCATGGATATAGTGGATTCGCGTTCTCCATAATGGTGAACGGAAGAGTCAATGGAAAAGTTTTACTAACAAAGGCACAAAGAAGGGGATAGACTACGAGGAAGCTAATAAAAGAAAAAAATCTCACTTGATAGGAATCTTGTGAGTAGACCTAAACGAGATAGAAATCAAGCCTAAACAATAACTATTCCCGCAGCCGCGCCAAAACTTGATAACGCTACACGCGTCGCTCGGGGTCAAAGGAACTTCCTTTTCTTCGAGCAAGTTTTATAACACCCTAGGCAAAGGAACCTAATCGTTGTAGTGTAGTAATTAGGGTAAGCCACGGGCATTGATATCGCTCTCTAGGGAATAGTGTCGTTAGGTGAATTGTATGTCGAATTAAGTCTAAAGGTGAGGATGATTATTTTGTATTTTTATATTTTATGGAATGGAAAGGTACGAATCTCGGGTTCGATTTGGGGTGGAATTAGTTGCTAGCCAACTATTCCAAAATATACTAACTAACTAAGGGATCTACCAAGAACGTGAAGCGTATCTACTTATGATGTATTACTCCTTGCTAGCTATCCAATTCTACCCACCGAATTGTCACATCCTATTGATGGTTGAATTGTCACGCCCTTATTCCTAGTTGTGTTGTGTCTAAGGTTGTAGGTATGCTTTCTCCCTAACTCTTTGAAGTCACCTTTAAGTGTAGTAAACAAAATCCACTTATTCATTCATAAACTAACTTTAAGGTTATCTTTGATTTAGTAAACGAAATCCACCAAGTCATTCATAAACTATCAAAGATTTATCAAGTATTAAACACAACGATAGCCTAGTCGCACTCCTAAGCTAATTACAATTAAGATAAGAGACAACCAATCAAACAAGAGATGAGGATGCAAGAATTATAAACTAAACCAATTAGACTCATTGAAATTGTCACACCCTAATGATGAAGATAGACACAAGCATCACTAAGAAATCAATAAGATCTAATTAATTATATACAAGTTTCACACAATCATAAGCAAACACTAGGTGAATTAGCCAAGCATAATTAATGAAGAGCAAGCAACAATTATGATAATGAAGACATACCATAGGATTGGATTAACAAACAAACCAACACACGATGTTTATGGAGTGTTTGAAACCCTTTAAGTTGTCGGAACACCTACCTAAACCCCGAATCGGACTTAGGGTTTAGGGCTTACAAAAGTGAAGTTATAATGTTATATTTATAGGCGATTTTCGTCGTCAAGAAGAGTGACGCGCCACACCTAAAGAGTGACGGCGTCGCGACATCTTTTTTCACCGATCAGATTTTCTCGCTCGTCGCGCTGGCTTTGAATCACCCGAATCCGAGTTCGTATGCAAAAGTTATGGCCAAAACAAGACGTTTACTTCGCAGATGTCGTGACTTGATTAGCTTGTGACGGCCACCTTATTCGTGACGCCGTCCCTTCAATCTCGACGCCCTCGATCAAATCTAGGCCATTCGAGTAGCGACGGCCTATTCCTTTAGAACCCGACGTCGCCCCTTGAAAACATGCATTTCGCTCGAGCCGTCAAAATGCCTTCCCGACGGCGCCGCAGATATGCAAGACGCCGCCGCTTTATGTTTCAAAGACTTTGAGTGTCTCGATTCGACTTTGGCCATTTTCTTCAGATATTCGCGCCTTTTGTCCAAATAAGCATCATTCCAAAGATTTTGCCTTCAAGAGACCTAAAAGTGAAAAGGAACGATATTAAGCAATAACGGATACAAAAGTGATCGAATAAGGGCTTAAATGACCCTCAAAAGGTACCTTTAAAACCTTATCAAATATCCCTACACTTGGTATTTGCTTGTCCTCAAGCAAATGTGCTTTTAGCCAATTAATTTATAAGTTAGGGGTCATGAAGCATCCATTCAAAACGGTCCACAACACATATAAGCCCCAAGAAAGTCATAACAAGCACGGAATTACATACTAGCACCTCACATGGGGTGTTTGGATACTCACATCTCTCTCGGTGTATATATGAAATATAACAAATCGAAATGGAAGATAAACACTCATTAACCGGTCCTAGTACATAGATTACCATAGGCTTGAGAATAGATCAAACCTCCGTCGCTTGGCGAAGCACCTAGGAAAGACTATCAAAGAGGTCTTTTAAAGGGTTGTAATGTTAGGCTTACGGTAGGGAAATGAAGGGTTTGGTGGAATAGGCTATTTAGTGGTGGATAGTCAAAATCTCTATGTTGCAAGTATACGAAGAATGGCGTTGCTAAGCCAAGACTCGACACTCTAAAACTCTAGGCAACGAAAATAAACAAACATAATTTAAAAGATAGATGTAGGATGGTAGCCCGTATGGTTTTTTTTTTTTTTTTTTTTTTTTTTTTTTTTATTTTTTTTTTTTTATTTTTTTTTTTTTTTTTTTTTTTTTTTTTTTTTTTTTTTATACACTTTACTCTACCATCCTCTACGGTACATCAAAATGATAGGATTTATAGACACATCCCTACACTTGAGTTTTTATTACTCTAACACTAATTTGACCCGAATTGAAAAGATCAAAACACTTGAGTACATTATTATGCAAACAAAGGGAATTTGAGTTTAACGTTCTCTTCCCTATATTTCATAAACTTTAACTTTTCCCATGAATCCCAATCATCCCAAAATCAGATACAAAGGATATGACTCGACTTAGCAACTCATGCAAGCAACCGATAATTGAACTAAGGGTTTTAGGTGATAACATAAATTTGCACTAAAAGTGAGTGCAATAAAGGGTAGGCTAAGGCGATTTGGGTGTATATTTGGGGGGGGTGTAAACAATGTTTTCATTGATATTCCGAAAACCAAACATCACGAGAACCGCGAAAAGGATAGGCTCGAGGGGTTAACTAGGGTATCGTGTACTAAAGATGAGTACAACAAAGGGTGTGGGGAATTACTCAACCGAGGTGGAAGAAGTAATTATATTACGTGTATCAAACAAGGGTTTATCCTAATGCCTCTTATCATTTAGTTATTCCTAACTACACAAGAGTAGTCTCACTAGCGATCTCGAATGCATCACAAAACAAGTTCTAGAATCTAATATACTACCGGTTCACACTCTAAGCATTAAAGATGAATGCTTTAATTCCTACTAATCTAAGTGGCGATCCTCACATTTTGGGTGGAATTTAGGTGGTAAGGTTTTTGTGCTAGTCATGCAACTTCCTATCCATGAGACGCTTTTGTTAAGACTAATGGCCCACTCTTATACGTCATGAAAAATTTTAAATTTGGCTAAAATTACCCTAACCTACATTTTCTCATGGTTTATTACACAAATACACTTGGACAAAGCAAATAGTCAAGGATAAGCATAGTTTCAAAGTTCCGCTTTATTTTCCTCCCTACATTTAAACCGAACATTGTCCCCAATGTTCCCGAAGTATCAAAGTTATGATAATAGAAGGTAATTAAAATGAAAGAAACTAATACTCCCCGATTAGCTCGGTAGGATCCGTGAAAAGTGGTGGTTAAATCTTTTCCAAGAAGAATTATTGCGTGAAAAGCTCCTTCCAAACTTATGTATCTTCTTCTTGTTAAACAAAACCCGCACACTTGAAGAAAACAAACAACCCAACGATCAAACCGAACAAAGAAAAATCACAACAAGATGTAATTCCGCACTTAGATAAGATATAATGTTGTGGAATGGATGTTTGCGATTTTCTAGAAAATTAGGACCCGGAAAATTCCGTAAATTTACAAGCAGCACGTAAAACGAGAAAAAGTTAGAAGTTGTTTTACTCCTCCCGACGCCGTCAGTTGCGACTGACGCCGTCAGTTATCATGATGTAAACGGTCTCGCGATTTTTCGAAAAATTCGGAAAATTTTATCTTTAAAACTGAAAAATTTCCGCAATAACATCCATTATGACTCGATACAAGCATTTGACTCGAACAACACACATGTATATCTTTTAAATAATTGTAATTCTCATGTTCACGTTTCTTTTGAAAACGTGTAATCCTCCCTACACTTATCCCTTATGTAAAATACCTTTATATGTAATTAAGGCGAGGTTAAAACAAAATAAAGCATTTTACAAATTTAAACATGAGAATAAACAATCAATGAAAGATATACGACACACAAATGAAAATGAAAACAAATATACATGGGTTGCCTCCCAAGAAGCGCTTGTTTTGTTCGAGTCACGAGCCCGACTCTACCCTTATTTAACAGATAAAGGGAAGTTTTCCCACACTTAAGTTCAAGTGCGGGTGATAGTAGCGATACACACCCTTAGGGTGGAAATATGCCACGTGAGGTGAAGGGGTGTGTGAATGGCTTCCTTCATCCTAAAACTACCCGGACTAAATTGGTTGATGGGTGGGTCGGTTCCTCGCTTATTTAAGGATGGAAGTAAAGATTGAGGTTCCGCTCATCAACACTAGGAAATTCCTAGAACTAAGAATAAGACCGAGACTACAAGTATTCAAACCTATATTCTCTAGTTGCGTTTGGTTCAAATGTTCTACCTCCATTGGGATTCCTAAAGTCTCTCCTACTACTTCCTGTAAGTCACGTGCGGTGTGTATGCCTTAAATGATGGTGGGACTTGTGGGATACCTTGTGGGTCTAGACTTATCACCTTATCCTCAATCACATCTACATCATCTATATGCTCGTCATGTATTATTTCCTTAGGTCGTGATGAAACCAACTCTAGTAATTGATCCAACTTATGGTTTAATGCTTGGTTGCTTACCATAAACTTTTCATAAATTTGGTCGGTTCTCCTAAGGGCCTCACTAAAATAGTTTCTAAACACGGAGGTTGTTCACGAAAGTCTATCCTAGGTGAAGGATCAAACGAAGCATAGGTTTCACTAGATGAGGTATTTTGTGGGCTTGATGGAATGGTGAAATCCTCAAAAGGTTTATGGACTTGGTTACTTTCTTCCCACCATCTTGAATAATCCACTTTGGTAATATCATAATTTCTTACGAAAAAACCTAATCGTGGATATAGTGGATTCGCGTTCTCCATAATGGTGAACGGAAGAGTCAATGGAAAAGTTTTACGAACAAAGGCACAAAGAAGGGGGATAGACTACGAGGAAGCTAATAAAAAGAAAAAAAAATCTCACTTGATAGGAATCTTGTGAGTAGACCTAAACGAGATAGAAATCAAGCCTAAACAATAACTATTCCCAAGCAACGCGCCTAAAACTTGATAACGCTACACGCGCCGCTCGGGGTCAAAGGAACTTCCTTTCTTCGAGCAAGTTTTATAACACCCCAGGCAAGTGAACCTAATCGTTGTAGTGTAGTAATTAGGGTAAGCCACGGGCATTGATATCGTTCTCTAGGGAATAGTGTCGTTAGTTGAATTGTATGTCGAATTAAGTCTAAAGGTGAGGATGATTATTTTGTATTTTTATATTTTATGGAATGGAAAGGTACGAATCTCGGGTTCGATTTGGGGGTGGAATTAGTTGCTAGCCAACTATTCCAAAATATACTAACTAACTAAGGGATCTACCAAGAACGTGAAGCGATCTACTTATGATGTATTACTCCTTGCTAGCTATCTAATTCTACCCACCGAATTGTCACGCCCTATTTATGGTTGAATTGTCACGCCCTTATTCTTAACGTTGTGTTTTCTAAGGTCGTAGGTGTGCATTCCTAACTCTTTAAAGTCACCTTTAAGTGTAGTAAACAAAATCCACTAAATCATTCATAAACTAACTTTAAGGTTATCTTTGATTTAGTAAACGAAATCCACCAAGTCATTCATAAACTATCAAAGATTTATCAAGTATTAAACACAACGATAGCCTAGTCGCACTCCTAAGCTAATTACAATTAAGATAAGAGACAACCAATCAAACAAGAGACAGTAGGATGCAAGAATTATAAACTAAACCAATTAGACTCATTGAAATTGTCACACCCTAACGATGAAGATAGACACAAGCATCACTAAGAAATCAATAAGATCTAATTAATTATATACAAGTTTCATACAATCATAAGCAAACACTAGGTGAATTAGCCAAGCATAATTAATGAAGAGCAAGCAACAATTGTGATAATTGAAGACATACCATAGGATTGGATTAACAAACAAATCAATGCACGATGTTTATGGAGTGTTTGAAACCCTTTAAGTTGTCAGAACACCTACCTAAACCCCGAATCGGACTTAGGGTTTAGGGCTTACAAAAGTGAAGTTATAATGTTATATTTATAGGCGATTTTACGTCGGCAAAGAGTGACGCGCCACACCTAAAGAGTGATGGCGTCGCGACATCTTTTTTCACCGATCAGATTTTCTCGCTCGGTCGCGCTGGCTTTGAATCACCGAATCCGAGTTCGTATGCAAAAGTTATGGCCAAAACAAGACGCCTACTTCAAGATGTCGTGACTTGATTAGCTTGTGACGCGCCACCTTATTCGTGCGACGCCGTCCCTTCAATCTCTCGACGCCGTCTCGATCAAATCTAGGCCGCCCGAGTAGCGACGGCCTATTCCTTTAGAACCCGACGTCGTCCCTTGAAAACATGCAATTTCGCTCGAGCCGTCGCAAAATGCCTTCCCGACGGCGTCGCAGATATGCAGTGACGCCGTCGCTTTATGTTTCAAAGCAGACTTTGAGTGTCTCGATTCGACTTTGGCCATTTTCTTCAGATATTCGCGCCTTTTTGTCCAAATAAGCATCATTCCAAAGATTTTGCCTTCAAGAGACCTAAAAGTGAAAAGGAACGATATTAAGCAATAACGGATACAAAAGTGATCGAATAAGGGCTTAAATGACCCTCAAAAGGTACCTTTTAAAACCTTATCATCCACTTCGAGGAATTCGACGCCCATGTAATTCGCCAGTAACTCATATGTTTGGTTACGACGTAACTCGCTTGAATCGGCCATAACCCCACGATCGCCGTCAAAAACATAGTTACGCCAGAACTCCTTAGTCACGACGTAAGTCTACCGGAATCTTTAATCCGTATCTTGATTGTGAGAATTGGCCTGTATCTTGAGTCATTATCAAGAAAATCACTTTACATTCCATTGTGGGTTTTGATCCCTCCGGTTTAGTGTTATTCATCCTTACTTTCTCACTAAGCTTTTCCACCATGGATTCAAGGTTTTTAGGGTTGTGTCGTGATTGGAAAGACTTTTGTCACTGTTTTCCTGGAATTCTTTTAGCCACTCATCTTGTTCCTTTTGTCTTTGGGCTGAATTTTCCAGGAATTTGTTTATTGTCTCTTCAAGTATGGGCTTTCTTTCTCCATAAGGCCCACGGTTGTAATTTACACGATATCCGTTACTATTTCGATTATCTCCGTAAAATGGACGATTTTCTCCATATTTAGCTTCTTCGATTATGCTTTCTTCATTAACATGAGGACAATTCTTGGTGAGATGTCCTCCCCCACAGCTTTCACAACCCACTTGGATGGCATGAACGGTTTCTCTGACTTTCAGCATATCTCGACTTAGATTTTCAATTTTGCTAGCGATGGCTGCAATTCCGTCAAAACTTCCACCTTGGTTTCTTTTGCTTCCTCCATCGTGCCATTTTTGAGAATGATCAGCCATTTTTTGAATGGCTTTAATTGCTAGAGTAGGAGTCATGTTTGGGATTGGTCCTTGATAGTCCAGTATCTGTCTTGTAGTTACGTTAATTCCTTTGTAAAAGATGTTGACCTTTTGCTAGTTGTTTAGATCATGTGTAGGACATTTGTAAAGGAGATCGTTGTATCTATCCCAGGCCTGATACAATGTTTCATCGTCTTCTTGCTTGAAATTATGGATCTCCAAAAGCTAGTTAGAAATCTTGACGGAGGACAATACCTCCGAATGAAGTGCTTCTTTAGTAGAGCCCAAGTATTAAGCGCCCGTGGCAATCTTTCAATCCATCTTTTGGCGCCCAAGAAGAGTCATGGGAATACCCTTAGCATAACAACGTCATGAGACACACCCGGAATGTTGAAAAGCCTTGCGATGTATAGGACATTTTCAACGTGCTCATATGCATCCTCGTCCCTGTTTCCAGAAAAAGGGTTAGCACGAAGCTCCCTCATAAATTGGTCTTTAATTTCGAAACGGACATCAGCTCCAATTGCCGGTCTTACGAGACCCGGCCCTTGTTCTGCTCTTGTCAATGCCAAATATTCCTTAAGAGTGAGGTCATCAATGTTAACAACTTCCATGGTACCTGAAAACTTGAATAGTGATCGTGAGAATTTTAGAAATTTTAAAACAAAACAATATATCTATGTGTTGTTTGATTACATGTTTTTATTTTCTTCACTTTAACATGCTAGGCTAAATTAATTAGTGTTTGCTTGGAATGAATGAAATCTAGTTATTAATTATTAATTGTCGTCTCTTGTTTAATTGGTTGTCTCGCGTTAGGAGTAGGAAAACTGGCTATAATCTCATATGTGTTAGCTTGTAAATTCGACTAAACGCATTAAACTCTAGAGTGCGGTGGTGGTTTTATTTGTTGTATTTATTGTGTGAATTGCGGCTTGTAGATCTTAGGATATTCTAGGAGACGACTTAATTGTCACTTGTAGATCTAGGGTTTTGATGCAGTTTTCTTGACTGTGTTTTAATATTTATAATGTCTCGTTATACCTATGGTTCACCCTAATGCACTAACAGGCAAGTGTACCCGGTCGTGTGCAATGTAGTATTCGTAAACCGAGGTCGTCCCAAGAGCTATGTGAGTTGGATTATTACTAAGTCTAGGTGTCACAGATTTTAATATGATTTCGATAAGGAATTAACTAATTAAAGCAGATAAAAGTAGATAAAGGTAAAGGTGTAATTAATAGAGGAGAGTGGTGCTAACCTAGTTAATCATCCTAGCTAGTAAAGACTACGTCTAATTACTTCCAATTACTTCAGGTGGGGTCAAAGTCGAGAGGACAGCATTTGGTCAATTCGCCCTAACCTATCAACAAAGATGCCACCACTGGAGAAGTAAGGTGTCCCCTTATAAGTCCAGTTGTTCTTGGTCCCCTAAGCCGAGTCATTAAGTACCGCTACATGCTAGACTTATAATAGTGAGTGTCCGGGCATTAGCAACTTAAACACTCACCCCCTAATTCTTAAGTTCATCCAAATGGTAGGTGATCAGTTGGTCAAATCGCATAAGTAGAAAGGGTCATTAGTTGGTCATATCTTACCCTTCCCATCGATCCACTCACTTAGGGTCATTGGTCATATCTCCTAAGCAACTAGCCTCTACCGCCATTCAAAACTATCAAACAAGGGTAGCTACCAATAAACTATGCATGCATACACTTAGAAATAATTATACTAAGTAATATAAACGAAACAAAACAATTAAGGAATCATAACTAGGCCGGCACCAAGAGGTTCTTAGCGCTCATATTAACCATACAAATTAATTCAATATTCAAGGTTACGAAATACATGAATAAAGTAAAGAAAAGATAAAATGCTAATGCTTATCGTAGGGAGTGATTTCTCCTTGGAGCGACTCCATACGCTCCTCTAGACCGCCTTTGGCTTCTTCCCACGTTCTTTGGTTGTGGTGTGTGAAATGGGATGCTTTGAAATGCTGGAAATCGTGGGGTATTTATAGGCCAGATCTGGGTTACGGCGTAACCAATAGAATAATTACGCCGTAATCCTCTATTTCTTCGTAATTTGCACTAGATCTGCTGGTTACGGTGTAACCTTAGAAATAGTTACGCCGTATTCTTCAATAAATCTTGGTTACGCCGTAGTTTAAGCAAGAGTTACGGCGTAGTTATCAGCGGCGCGGAACCTCATTTGACCTAATATAGTTACGTTGTAATCTTTTGGGAGAGTTACGCCATAATCTTCTGATGAGTTGGCTTTCTGAGTCACGCTTTAGTTACGGCGTAATGTGAGAGATAAGTTACGCCGTAACTTCTTCAAAGTGAGCATACTCTGATAATTCTCCAATTCCGCGTGTCTTTAGCTCCAATGCTCGTAATTTACTTGAAAGTGGAAAATAATGGAAAACAAGCGTAAATCCATATAAATGATATAAATTACAAGCATTATCTGGGAAATTGACACTTAATATCTGTGATTCCCCACTTGAACTCTACTTGACCTCAAGTAGACCTTATTAGAAAGATTCCTAAAAGATATCTCCCATAACCCGGAAAATATAAGTTTACAAATCCTTTATGCTAGAATAAAACAAAGCCGAACACCTCGCGAAATGGGAACGAAACACTCAAATCTCTCAACTATTCTAAGTGTCAATTTCGGGTAAGATAATCTAAGTAAACACGTTTTCCCCATCATACGAGTACACCAGCCTACTTTTCTTGCAATTAGTTTAATTTAGTTTTTGTTTAGTTTAATTAAGTAGTATAAAAAACCCCACTCTTCAAACCCCGAGATTTTACGTGCTTTCATAAAAAATATAAAAAAACACAAAAAGAATCATCCTAAACCTCTAGACCTAATTCGTCATACACTTAGACCTTTGACAACACTATTCCCCTAGATAATGATCACCCCTCCATGTCTTACCTATACTACAATACAACGGTTAGGTACACTGCCTAGGAGGATTGTAAAACTTAGTGGTTTTACAAAATTCCACATCAAGTTTTTGGCGTCGCTACCGGGGAATAGTTTAGGTTTCAATTTCTATATCATTTAGGTAGACTCACTATATTCCTATCAAGTGAGGTTTTTATTTTTATTTTTATTAGCTTTCTCGTAGTCTATATTTTCTTCGTGTTTTTGTTCGTAAAAACTATCATTTGCCATCATGGTGGATGATAATATCTTTGAACCCCTCACCAAGACCCACCAAATAACCTTGACTCACCACACCTAAACCTACCACCACAAGACCCACCTAGAGCCCGTACTCTTGGTGAGTACTTGATGAGTGTGTAAATACTCATCATTTTTGGGTCTATCTCGAATCGCAAAACGTTTAAAATGCTCGAAATGCATCAAAATATCGAAAATATTCCAAAATTGCATTTTATATGTTTGGATGCAAAATGTTTAAAAGCAGATGAAAAATGAGCTAAATTTGCATAATTGGCGTTTCAGTCCCCAAGTTTCTAAAATTGTCGAAATAGTCCACAGTCGTAATTTCAAAAGAAAAATCACCAAAGGTCCTTTTAAATCATAACTTGTCATAATTAGTCCTTTGGTGAAAAATATCAAAAGTTTTGAGAAATTACAAGTTTGGTCCTCCAAGTTTCAAATTTGGCAAAAATGGCCCTTGGAAAATTGAAAATGTCAAGATTGGTCCTTGAATTATTAAAACTTGTCACTTTTAGCCCTTGGAGCAACTTTGATGAAATGGCAGCAATGGTCCCTTGAATTTCAGAATTTACAACAAAAGTCCCTATGTTATTAAACCCTTCACACCTTTTTGGACTTGTCAATACCCATTTGACCCCTGCCATGGCCTTTGGACCCTTACCATTTTTGACCCCTTCACTTTATAATATTTAACCACCGGTCAAATATAAGTCAAACAATCACCCCTACGCGCCTTTTTCCTTCTTCCCCAACATCTAGCCTCGCAACACCATCCCTCCAGCCCACCCTACTCCTCCATGTCCCTCATCCTCAACAACCTCCAAGATACATTTAATGCACCTCCTTCCCTCACTCAACCTACAATCACAAATACATTTCCGCTAAAATCAATCTATGGCCAATATTCACTTAAACCATCCAATGGCCATGAAAGGAGGTGGGAACTGCTCATTTTGGAGAGAGAAAGCATTTGGAGCTATAAAAAGGGAGAAAGAAGCAATGAAAGGGTGGTAGCTAGTTTTAGTAATTTTTACTTTATGTCGTTTTTAAATTAATGATTTAGTTTAGGTCACAATGTTGTAATTTCAGTTTTATGTATTGAATTTAAGTTAACTCAGTGTTTGTAATCAATTCTAAGTCCTAATTCAAAGTTTTACTTAAGTTGCAAATCTTCATGTTTACTGTTGGAAAATCCATTTTCAAATTCTTGTATCCAAAGCATTATTAGCTTATTTTTAAGTTGAGATAAGTTCATTTAAGCTTCTGATAACTTTTTATAAGCTCACAACTCATTTTCAAGAAAATGTGTTACTTGGTCAATGAAAGTCAAAATGGGTGCATTTGGAAATGGTGATGATATGTGGGTGATGTAGAGCAGTTGGATGGGTTGAAACAGAATAGGTTAGCATAGTTTTGGGTTTGGTTTAGCTAAAACAATTTGGACTCTGTGTGAATGATTATCTCATTTTCAATTTTCAAGTCGATTGCATATTTTGGTTGTACTTATATTTGTAGTTATAAACTGTTTAGACTTGTTTATATAGTTGTATTTAGGTCATATAAGCTTAGTTTGATCAATGGCATAAGCCGGTTTAGCGATTTGGGTAGTTTTGATCAAAATGCAGTTATTAACAAGGGTGTTTGGATTTACAGTTTAAACTGCATTAGAGGCTAGTTCAGTGCTTGGTATCTGTTGTCTCATGCTTGTGTAGCTGTTTTATGCTTATTATAGTCATTATCTTGTGCCTGCAACCACCAAAGTCAACATTTCCATTAAACTGTCTTAAGATCTTAACTGTTGGATTTTTGGAGAATCAAAAGTTTATTTTGTGTTCATAATTCATAAATACAACTTGCTGTAGTCTCACTTAACCTTATTACATCAATTTAAGTCCTTAAATCTAAATCAAAGTTCAAGTTAGTCAACTTTTCATGATTGCTTAAAAGTCAAATTGCAAAAAACTAGTTTTTAGTCCAAATGGGATGAATTTTCTTGGGCTCATTTCGAATCAATCTTAGTGAAACTTGTGGTTTTAAAATCTCTGTTGGTCTAATTTCTTATGGTGATTTTTGTGGATTTTGTTAATTTTTATAACCTTCAAAATTGCTTGTCAAAATGGAATAAATGCCCTGCAGGCATTGATCTGCGCATGTGGATTATCACGGGTTTTGCGAGCTCTCTAGAGCTTGTCTAGGTCTCTAATTTGGTATTTAAGCACTTAGCCAGGTCCTCTTGAGGTTCCCACTTTGGTTTTCCATTTTCTATCTTATTAGGTGTCTTATTTTTAAGCTACAAGTAGGTACCCAAGCTGTTTTGCACTTGAATTCAATTTCATCAAATCTTGGTAATTTGCAATCCAGAGGTTATAGCTTGTTGATTCTAGTTGCATTTGGTCACTTTTAGCATATTTTAGCTTGTGTATCGTTTGGTGCTTGTTTTGTCCCTTTAGCTTATCCAAGTGCTTATTTCATAAGCACTTTGCACATCGATTTCATATTCCTCCACACAAGACCCTGCTTTTATATTTTCCTAGATTCCTTATATTATTTTAGAGTTATCTTGAATTTTCATATTTTTCCTGTCTGTTTGCTATTTTCTTGATTTAATTCGGTTTTAGTACTTTTTAATTAGCATTTAATACAAAAATTAAGAAAAGTTTCAAAAAATAATTTTCATTTTCTTAAGTTAAGATAAATATAAAAGCCAAAAATATTTTTCAAATTTTTCTTAGTTAAATTTGTATTTTTAAGTAATTTAAGTAGTTTTAAATAGTTTTTAATTCATAGAAAATACAAAAATATTCAGAAAAATATAAAAATAGTTTTGAAAATTCTCTTTTGTTATTTTAGATTTTTCTAAGTCTTAATTTTATCTTTCTAACCTTATTTCCTATTTTCTTGTATTTTAGGTTATTATTTAATAAGTAAAAATAGTTTTAATTAATAATAATTAATTAAATAGTTATAAAATAATTTTCTTTTTCTAAAATTTTCTTTTATCATTAGGTTTGTAAAATGTCATTTTCATATTTTAGGACTTTTATTTCTTAGATCTCACTTTTTCTTTTGTACGCTACGTAGTTTTAATTCGGTTTATAAAACTTAAGAACAAAAACATCATTTTGCAAATAGTGATAGCGTTTATTTAATATTTTTATCTTTTAATTTCCTTTAATTTGCATTTAAGCCCATGTAGTTTATAAACTTTTCTTTAGATATAGTTATCCATCAAAATCCTTCACGATCACTATCCTTGGTGATCATTCTATCATCGATCAGTGTTTACACACCATTGAGTCTCAGTGGGACTTAACGACCCGGAATTCATTATATTCTCCGATCTTCATTGCATTTGTTTCGGACTGTTTTAAGTTTATTACGGTTAGCCATTCACAGTGGCTAGCTTGTGTGATATAGCTTGACCGTCTGGGAGCGAATCAAATTTTTGGCGCCACCGCCGGGAGTCTTGATTATCTTACGTCTAGCAGATTAGTGATTTGGATATTCACTCCTTGTTTATACCATCCGTATGTGTTTATATTCTCTTTCAAAATCAAAACCCAAAAGATTTTCATTCTTTGTTTTTACATCATGTTTTCAAAAATACCAAAAATACTCTTCTCATTCCTCTTATCCGTATGATTCCATTTCTCTTACCCCTCGTCTGGTTTGATTCTACTCTTCTTTAACCTCAAAACCGTTTAATTCTATTTCTTTAACCTCTACATGTTTAATTCTCATGGCGACGCTCGATTATCCTCGTTGTTTCCACCGCAAAAGCCGTATGGAAGAGGATCACTCATTGTCGAATCCGGATTGTTTATGCAAGCGATGTGGAAGGATGGGTGCAAGCAAATATTGTTATTGGTGCGAATTGTCGATAACTCTCTCGATGATTCTCCAAGTTTTTCGACCATCCGCCACAACCCGATGAACCCGTTAAGAACCGGAGACCATAACGGAAGTGGTGGAAATTGCTAGCTCTCGAGCACACCACTTGTCCCACCTCCCGATTTTTCAAAATGTTCTTGAGACTTGATAGTCATTCGGATCACCATGTTGGTTTTGTTGATCCTTTGAATAAACTGATTCCTCTTCATAACTCTCAAATGAAATCGTTTATTCCTTGTGTCGGTTGTGGTGAGCCTCTTTTTGGTTCACCCTATCGTTGGTGTACGTGTGTACAATGTGGTAATGATATTCATAACGGGAGTTGTTTGTTTTGTGGTTCGAGGAATTCATTTGATTATGATCCTAATCCGAACTCATTTAACGACTCCTCAAAATTTTCCAATTACCCACCACAGCCCGACTTATCTTCATATAATCAACATACCTGCTGTGAATTTTGTGGAGGTCCTCACCAAGGATTTGAGTGTCAGTCCGGAAACACGTTTGTCTATGAACAGTTTTCCAATTATGCTCGAACTTTGGTTATAACCAAAATCCATATGATCCACAGCCCCGACTCAGCAGTTTCTTGTTGTGAGTAATGTGGAGGTCCCACTTCACTCGATTGTCAAATAGGGAACCCATTTCCTTGTAACAATCATGACTCTCATGTTTGACAATTTCCAACCTCCACAAAGACCATACGGTTCAAGCTCCACCGAGCCGTTGTCTCAAGAAATCTCCCAAGATTTTGAAACCGTAATGAAAACACTTGATGATATGATTAGTAACTTTAAGAATCAAGTGAGTGGTGAAAAGACCATGGGAGAATTGCTAGTCAAGAACGAGAAGAACGAGAGGCTCGCAAATCTAGGGAAGAATTATTAGTCCTAGAGCATGCGGCTCTACAGGCGTTCCCAATTTCTCAAGGCGCTCTTTATGACGATGACGAGGAGAGTTTTATCCTTTAAAGATAATATTTCAACTCCTCGGTCGGTTGATATCCCAGCAGTTGAGATTCCATCTCAAACAATCGCTATCACACCAAGCTCCCACTCACTCTCCGAGCATGGGGACGAGCATCTTGACACTGTTCACGAAAAGGAATCGGACGAATTCATAAAGTCTAGTGTTGAGAACCTTGTCCCAATCCCAAGAGAGTCACAGGAATTCTTGATCATGTGTGTGATATCCTCCTCCTCTTGTCTTCCAAAATGATCATGTTGAGATGTTCTCCGATTCGATGATGATGATTCGTTATCTTGTGGAGACATCGTTTATGTGGAAGATTTACCTTCCGAGCTTGTTAGCTTAGAAGAAGAGAATGATGAAGTTACCGACATCGAAATCAAAGATGAAGCACTTCGTGCAACATTCTTGAATGTCGGTCTTCTCATTTCTAAAATCGAGGCTTTCAAAGAGAAACCTATTTCATCTCCTACCCCATTAAGGGTAGTGACATTCTTTCCGATGATTCTAATCCGAAATGAAAGCCTCTGTTTTGATAATATGGGAGAGAAGATTAGTGGCGCATACCACTTTTCATTCTCATAATTCTCTCCCGATTATGAATCATTTACATTGGAGGAGTTCACCGGTGAACCCACTCATATCAATTCGAATATGATTCATTCACCTTCATGGAGTTCTCGGATGAACTCACTCATATCATATCTCCACGGAGTATGATAATTTCTACTTTGATCTAGACACACCCATAATATGTCTTGATCAAGCGAGCTTAACTGATGAGATTCATGAAACTATGAATTCTCCTATCGAGGATGAAGAGTTAGTCATGATTTCTATCATGATTTTCTTTCTTTTCTTCATATATTCTCGTCACTTCTCCTATTCTTCACTCCTTAGGAATGAAGACACTATCTTTGACCCGGCATTTTCATTTATCATTTTGAGCGGTTCTCTCTATATCTCATCGGTGTGGAACTTTCGTGCTTCAAATGTTTGTCCAAACATCTTGAATGAAAGTCCGATGGAGATTGTTTCTTCCACTTTGCTTCCCATGAACCAATGAATTCGGGGTCGAGTCAAGCTAGCGACTCGGTAATCAAAAACAAGAGCTAAACATGGGTTTTCACCGTGTGTACCACCCTAGTGTGGGGAGTTGCCCCACATGTTGTATATATGTTTTCAAAAAAAAAAAAAAAAAAAAAAAAAACTTTCTAAATAATGGCCGTAGTATTTCCCTTTTACGTTCTTTGTTTCGGCATAACCGCGGTACTTTGAATATTGAGGGCAATATTCATTTCTAAGTGTGGGGAATTCTCACGAATTTTATCATATAATTATACCGCCTAATTCCCGTTTTGGCCAAAATTTTTTTTGGAGTAAGTGTTTTGCACTTACTCATTTGGTTATCATCGCCTTGTCTAAAAACAAAAGAATTGGCTAATCCAGAGCAAACGGCTCTTGGTAAAGATATCTCAAATCCGTTGACGGCTTGCAATTTGCCCAAAATTGTATGGTATTCATTCACCATATCTTTAATTAGTGAAGAGTTGGCTAGCCCGCAAGTTTATGGCTTGTGGTAAAGTGGAAAAACCATAATTGGTAATCGGCTCACCAAAGATAATATTGATAATTTATCTAAGAGTTGGCTAGTCCGAGCAAACGGCTTCGGTAAAGACAAATCAAATCCGTTGGAAGTCTTTGGTTTGCTCAAAATCACATGGTTATCGGTGTACCATGGTTCTTACTTGAACCGAAACATTTGGCTACTCCGAAGTAATGGCTTTTGGTAAAGAGATTCAAATCCATTAAGTTTTTTCAAAAGATTGCTAGGGACTAGCAATAGTTTAGTGTGGGGATTGATGAGTGTGTAAATACTCATCATTTTGGTCTATCTGAGCTGCAAAACGTTTAAAATGCTCGAAATGCATCAAAATATCTGAAAATCTTCCAAAATTGCATTTTATATGTTTCGGATGCAAAATGTTTAAAACAGATGAAAATGAGCTAAATTTGCATAATTGGCGTTTCGGTCCCCAAGTTTCTAAAATTGTCGAAATAGTCCCCGAGTCCTAATTTCAAAAGAAAAATCACAAAGGTCCTTTTAAATCATAACTTGTCATAATTAGTCCTTTGGTGAAAAATATCAAAAGTTTTGAGAAATTACAAGTTTGGTCCTCCAAGTTTCAAATTTGGCAAAATGGCCCTTGGAAAATTGAAAATGTCAAGATTGGTCCTTGCATTATTAAAAATTGTCACTTTTAGCCCTTGGAGCAACTTTGATGAAATGGCAAGAATGGTCCTTGAATTTTGAATTTACAACAAAAGTCCCTATGTTATTAAACCCTTCACACCTTTTGGACTTGTCAATACCCATTTGACCCCTGCCATGGCCTTTGGACCCTTACCATTTTTGACCCCTTCACTTTATAATATTTAACCACCGGTCAAATCTAAGTCAAACAATCACCCCCTACGCGCCTTTTTCCTTCTTCCCCAACATCTAGCCTGCAACACCATCCCCCCTCCAGCCACCCTACTCCTCCATGTCCCCTCATCCTCAACAACCTCCAAGATACATTTAATGCACCTCCTTCCCCTCACTCAACCTACAACTGTCAAATACATTTCCCGCCAAAAATCAATCTATGGCCAATATTCACTTAAACCATCCAATGGCCATGAAAGGAGGTGGGAACTGCTCATTTTGGAGAGAGAAAGCATTTGGAGCTATAAAAAGGAAGAAAGAAGCAATGAAAGGGTGGTAGCTAGTTTTAGTAATTTTTACTTTATGTCGTTTTTAAATTAATGATTTAGTTTAGGTCACAATGTTGTAATTTCGGTTCTATGTATGAATTTAAGTTAACTCAGTGTTTGTAATCAATTCTAAGTCCTAATTCAAAGTTTTACTTAAGTTGCAAATCTTCATGTTTACTGTTGGAAAATCCATTTTCAAATTCTTGTATCCAAAGCATTATTAGCTTATTTTTAAGTTGAGATAAGTTCATTTAAGCTTCTGATAACTTTTTATAAGCTCACAATTCATTTTCAAGAAAATGTGTTACTTGGTCAATGAAAGTCAAAATGGGTGCATTTGGAAATGGTGATGATATGTGGGTGATGCAGAGCAGTTGGATGGGTTGAAACAGAATAGGTTAGCATAGTTTTGGGTTTGGTTTAGACTGCAAACAGCTGGACTCCTGTGAGTGATTATCTCATTTTCAATTTTCAAGTCAGATTGCATATTTTGGTTGTACTTATATTTGTAGTTATAAACTGCTTAGACTTGTTTATATAGTTGTATTTAGGTCATATAAGCTTAGTTTGATCAATGGCATAAGCAGTTTAGCGATTTAGGTAGTTTTGATTGTAAAAGCTTATTAACAAGTGGTGTTTGGTTACTGATTTAAAGCGCATTAGAGGCTAGTTCGATTGCTTGGTATCTGTTGTCTCATGCTTGTGTAGCTGTTTTATGCTTATTATAGTCATTATCTTGCTCGCAACCACCAAAGTCAACATTTCCATTAAACTGCGTCTTAAGATCTTAACTGTTGGATTTTGGAGAATCAAAAGTTTATTTTGTGTTCATAATTCATAAATAAAACTTGCTGTAGTCTCACTTAACCTTATTACATCAATTTAAGTCCTTAAATCTAAATCAAAGTTCAAGTTAGTCAACTTTTCATGATTGCTTAAAAGTCAAATTGCAAAAACCGCTTTTAGTCCAAATGGGATGAATTTTCTTGGGCTCATTTCGAATCAATCTTAGTGAAACTTGTGGTTTTAAAATCTCTGTTGGTCTAATTTCTTATGGTGATTTTGTGGATTTTTGTTAATTTTTATAACCTTCAAAATTGCTTGTCAAATGGAATAAATGCCCCTGCAGGCATTGATCCGCATGAGGATTATGCAGGTTTTGCAGAGCTCTCTAGAGCTTGTCTAGGTCTCTAATTTGGTATTTAAGCACTTAGCCAGGTCCTCTTGAGGTTCCCACTTTGGTTTTCCATTTTCTATCTTATTAGGTGTCTTATTTTTAAGCTACAAGTAGTACCCAAACTGTTTTGCACTTGAATTCAATTTCATCAAATCTTGGTAATTTGCAATCCAGAGGTTATAGCTTGTTGATTCTAGTTGCATTTGGTCACTTTTAGCATATTTTAGCTTGTGTATCAGTTTGGTGCTTGTTTTGTCCCTTTAGCTTATCCAATTGCTTATTTCATAAGCACTTTGCACATCGTTTCATATTCCTCCACACAGAAGACTGTTTTTATATTTTTCCTAGATTCCTTATATTATTTTAGAGTTATCTTGAATTTTTCATATTTTTCCTGTCCTGTTTGCTATTTTTCTTGATTTAATTCGCTTTTAGTACTTTTAATTAGCATTTAATACAAAAATTAAGAAAAGTTTCAAAAAATAATTTTTCATTTTCTTAAGTTAAGATAAATATAAAAGCCAAAAATATTTTTCCAAATTTTCTTAGTTAAATTTGTATTTTTAAGTAATTTAAGTAGTTTTAAATAGTTTTAATTCATAGAAAATACAAAATATTCGAAAAATATAAAAATAGTTTTGAAAATTCTCTTTGTTATTTTAGATTTTTCTAAGTCTTAATTTTATCTTTCTAACCTTATTTCCTATTTTCTTGTATTTTAGGTTATTATTTAATAAGTAAAAATAGTTTTAATTAATAATAATTAATTAAATAGTTATAAAATAATTTTCTTTTTCTAAAATTTTCTTTTATCATTAGGTTTGTAAAATGTCATTTTCATATTTTTAGGACTTTTATTTCTTAGATCTCACTTTTCTTTTATACGCTACGTAGTTTTTAATTCGCTTTTATAAAACTTAAGAACAAAAACATCATTTTGCAAATAGTGATAGCGTTTATTTAATATTTTTACCTTTTAATTTCCTTTAATTTGCATTTAAGCCCATGTAGTTTATAAACTTTTCTTTAGATATAGTTATCCATCAAAATCCTTGCGATCACTATCCTTAGTGATCATTCTATCATCGATCAAGTGTTTACACACCATTGAGTCTCCATGGGACTTAACGACCCGGAATTCATTATATTCTCCGGATCTTGATGCATTTGTTTAGGACTGTTTTAAGTTTATTACGGTTAGCCATTCACGGTGGCTAGCTTGTGTGATATAGCTTGACCGTCTGGGAGCGAATCAAGATACTCTGACCAAGCCACCAAAGCTATCGAAACACCATTGTGCTTCCATAACAAGCCAATGTAACCCTCGCGATCCGACACCATCCGGTTGGCGAAACGGATGTGCCTTCCATGGACTTTGTTCAAGATCCTAACCAACATCTCAAGGATTTCCTTAAAATTGTTGACTCAATCGATCTTGTTGTTGGCACTCGGGAGACAACGCGATTGTGTCTCTTCCAATTCTATCTACATGATCAAGCTAGTAATTGGCTTGAGCATCTACCTGCAGGATCTATCTCAACTTGGGATGATCTTACTTCCCGTTTCCTCGCTGAGTTTTTCCCAACTGTGTAACACCCCCCGAGATCTTAATGACAGTGGAAGACTAATCGGGGTGTTACTTGAATGGAGATCATAGTCAAAATCATAGAAAATGACTTGAAAGAGACGTTTTATTAAAACTAGTTATCATTCATCGAAAACTCATATTTGTTACAAAACATTCCAAATTGTTCAAGTGTTTTCCCAAAATAAAGAGCATAAGTTTGAAAGAAATGACAACTTTATGTTTACACCACAAGAAAGGGCTTGGTATGCCCCACTCCGTGCCTTGGACATAATCTTCACTGATTACATGGGATAACATGCTAAAAAGGTCAAGAATAATGTTGAGTGAAATCCATAGGTTTAAATAACAGTTGAACACAAGAATATGAGCATGATAACTGTAAGCTAACAATATCATAAAGAAAATCACAGATTATTATGCGCTAAGCTCATGCAACCAAGACTCAACCGCATACATCAATTATCGGTGTACGTAAGTTTGCCCAAAGGAGGTAATAGCCAATTACCTAATGCAAATCAAATATGGTGCGCCGGTTATTTTCTATAACCAAGACGAGGTCATTACTCCCATAGTACTATTCACGATATCTGCGCTCACTCACGGTGACTAATGGTTCATGATACATGGGACTTATGGCTAAATACTAGGCCATTCCAATAATCAAGAAGCGAACATTTACGAAAAGCCTTGTGTTCTAGTTTAGAGCATGTATCTCCTCGCGGGTTTGCAAATAAAAGTAAAGGCTATGAACTCACCTTGATGATAATCAACAAGCACAAATAGATCAAGCACAATATAGCGGAGGTTCCAAACCGAAACCTAAAATGATGAGATGGCGAGTCTCGAATATGATAAACATTTTGGTTCGTGACCAAAATAATGGAGCATTGAATATTCTTAATCAATAGATCATTGAATTGTCGAATTCAATAGGGTGTGCGTGTTAAAGATTTAAGTTAATTTACGTGCTACATTGTCTTAGTTTGATGTTTATTAATGATCCTCACTTACGCATAAGTGAAATGTTCCCCGTTGTGATCTTGTGAAAGAGTGGGTGTTATTGAGTATTTTAGAGTCCCACATACGTTTACCGGATTGTTGCTATATATATAATTAAAATCTTATATATATATATATATATATATATATATATATATATATATATATATATATATATATATATATATATATATATATATATATATATATATATCCGATAGCAAATTACTTTTAAAATACTCAAATGATCAAAATACTGTTTTACAATGTTACGATAAGTTTATAAGTTTTTCTAAACTTTTCCATGAATTTACACTTTTACCCTCAAGTTTCAAAGTGTACGAGTTTAGTCCTCAACTTTAAGTAATTGACAATTTTTATCCCGAACTCATTTTATATCAAACTTTATGAAATTGTCGGCTTTTAACCCTTAGTGAAACTGCTTTTACTTAAAACTATCCCCAAAATATACTTTGATGCATTCAAACCCTAGAGTTTCAAAGTTTACATTTTCAACCCAAACTATTATTATAACTAGTTTGGTAATTTACAAAATAGTCATTGTAGTTTTAATCGCATACATGCAACGATATATTTACCCTTTTACTTTCGAAATAGTGCATGCTTGGTCCCTAGACTTTTCATGCAAGTTTATTCACGTAAATACTAACCTTTTATCTTTGTAAAATGTTTCAAACAATCACCCCCTACGCGCCTTTTTCCTTCTTCCCCAACATCTAGCCTGCAACACCATCCCCCCTCCAGCCACCCTACTCCTCCATGTCCCCTCATCCTCAACAACCTCCAAGATACATTTAATGCACCTCCTTCCCCTCACTCAACCTACAATCACAAATACATTTCCGCCAAAATCAATCTATGGCCAATATTCACTTAAACCATCCAATGGCCATGAAAGGAGGTGGAACCGCTCATTTTGAGAGAGAAAGCATTTGGAGCTATAAAAAGGAAGAAAGAAGCAATGAAAGGGTGGTAGCTAGTTTTAGTAATTTTTACTTTATGTCGTTTTTAAATTAATGATTTAGTTTAGGTCACAATGTTGTAATTTCAGTTCTATGTATTGAATTTAAGTTAACTCAGTGTTTGTAATCAATTCTAAGTCCTAATTCAAAGTTTTACTTAAGTTACAAATCTTCATGTTTACTATTGGAAAATCCATTTTCAAATTCTTGTATCCAAAGCATTATTAGCTTATTTTTAAGTTGAGATAAGTTCATTTAAGCTTCTGATAACTTTTTATAAGCTCACAATTCATTTTCAAGAAAATGTGTTACTTGGTCAATGAAAGTCAAAACGGGTGCATTTGGAAATGGTGATGATATGGGTGATGCAGAGCGATTGGATGGGTTGAAATGAATAGGTTAGCATAGTTTTGGGTTTGGTTTAGCTTTGCAAACAATTTGGACTCTGTGAGTGATTATCTCATTTTCAATTTTCAAGTCAGATTGCATATTTTGGTTGTACTTATATTTGTAGTTATAAACTGTTTAGACTTGTTTATATAGTTGTATTTAGGTCATATAAGCTTAGTTTGATCAATGGCATAAGCCAGTTTAGCAGTTTGGGTAGTTTTGATTGTAAAACAGTTATTAACAAGGGTGTTTGGATTTACAGTTTAAACTGCATTAGAGGCTAGTTCAGTGCTTGGTATCTGTTGTCTCATGCTTGTGTAGCTGTTTTATGCTTATTATAGTCATTATCTTGTGCCTGCAACCACCAAAGTCAACATTTCCATTAAACTGTCTTAAGATCTTAACTGTTGGATTTTTGGAGAATCAAAAGTTTATTTTGTGTTCATAATTCATAAATACAACTTGCTGTAGTCTCACTTAACCTTATTACATCAATTTAAGTCCTTAAATCTAAATCAAAGTTCAAGTTAGTCAACTTTTCATGATTGCTTAAAAAGTCAAATTGCAAAAAAACCAGTTTTTAGTCCAAATGGGATGAATTTTCTTGGGCTCATTTCTGAATCAATCTTAGTGAAACTTGTGGTTTTAAAATCTCCTGTTGGTCTAATTTCTTATGGTGATTTTTGTGGATTTTTGTTAATTTTTTATAACCTTCAAAATTGCTTGTCAAAATGGGAATAAATGCCCTGTGCAGGGCATTGATCTGCACAGGGATTATGCAGGTTTTGCAGAGCTCTCTAGAGCTTGTCTAGGTCTCTAATTTGGTATTTAAGCACTTAGCCAGGTCCTCTTGAGGTTCCCACTTTGGTTTTCCATTTTCTATCTTATTAGGTGTCTTATTTTTAAGCTACAAGTAGGTACCCAAAACTGTTTTTGCACTTGAATTCAATTTCATCAAATCTTGGTAATTTGCAATCCAGAGGTTATAGCTTGTTGATTCTAGTTGCATTTGGTCACTTTTAGCATATTTTAGCTTGTGTATCAGTTTGGTGCTTGTTTTGTCCCTTTAGCTTATCCAATTGCTTATTTCATAAGCACTTTGCACATCAGTTTCATATTCCTCCACACAGCACCCTGTTTTTATATTTTTCCTAGATTCCTTATATTATTTTAGAGTTATCTTGAATTTTTCATATTTTTCCTGTCTGTTTGCTATTTTTCTTGATTTAATTCGTTTTTAGTACTTTTAATTAGCATTTAATACAAAAATTAAGAAAAGTTTCAAAAAATAATTTTCATTTTCTTAAGTTAAGATAAATATAAAAGCCAAAAATATTTTTCCAAAATTTTCTTAGTTAAATTTGTATTTTTAAGTAATTTAAGTAGTTTTAAATAGTTTTAATTCATAGAAAATACAAAATATTCGAAAAATATAAAAATAGTTTTGAAAATTCTCTTTTGTTATTTTAGATTTTTCTAAGTCTTAATTTTATCTTTCTAACCTTATTTCCTATTTTCTTGTATTTTAGGTTATTATTTAATAAGTAAAAATAGTTTTTAATTAATAATAATTAATTAAATAGTTATAAAAATAATTTTCTTTTTCTAAAATTTTTCTTTTATCATTAGGTTTGTAAAAATGTCATTTTCATATTTTTAGGACTTTTATTTCTTAGATCTCACTTTTTCTTTTGTACGCTACGTAGTTTTTAATTCAGTTTTATAAAAACTTAAGAACAAAAACATCATTTTGCAAATAGTGATAGCGTTTATTTAATATTTTTTACCTTTTTAATTTCCTTTAATTTGCATTTAAGCCCATGTAGTTTATAAACTTTTTCTTTAGATATAGTTATCCATCAAAATCCTTGCTGATCACTATCCTTAGTGATCATTCTATCATCTGATCAAGTGTTTACACACCATTGAGTCTCCATGGGACTTAACGACCCGGGAATTCATTATATTCTCCAGATCTTCAGTGCATTTGTTTCCGGACTGTTTTAAGTTTATTACGGTTAGCCATTTACAAGTGGCTAGCTTGTGTGATATAGCTTGACCGTCTGGGAGCGAATCAGTACTCTAGACCAAGCCACCAAAGCTATCGAAACACCATTGTGCTTCCATAACAAGCCAATGTAACCCCTTGCGATCCGACACCATCCGATTGGCGCAAAACGGATGTGCCTTCCATGGTCTTTGTTCTGAAGATCCTAACCAACATCTCAAGGATTTCCTTAAAATTGTTGACTCAACTGATCTTGTTGTTGGCACTCGGGAGACAACGCGATTGTGTCTCTTCCAATTCTATCTACATGATCAAGCTAGTAATTGGCTTGAGCATCTACCTGCAGGATCTATCTCAACTTGGGATGATCTTACTTCCCGTTTCCTCGCTGAGTTTTTCCCAACTGTGTAACACCCCCCGAGATCTTAATGACAGTGGAAGACTAATCGGGGTGTTACTCGAATGGAGATCATAGTCAAAATCATAGAAAACGACTTGAAAGAGACGTTTTATTAAAACTAGTTATCATTCATCGAAAACTCATATTTGTTACAAAACATTCCAAATTGTTCAAGTGTTTTCCCAAAATAAAGAGCATAAGTTTGAAAGAAATGACAACTTTATGTTTACACCACAAGAAAGGGCTTGGTATGCCCCACTCCGTGCCTTGGACATAATCTTCACTGATTACATGGGATAACATGCTAAAAAGGTCAAGAATAATGTTGAGTGAAATCCATAGGTTTAAATAACAGTTGAACACAAGAATATGAGCATGATAACTGAAGCTAACAATATCATAAAGAAAATCACAGATTATTATGCGCTAAGCTCATGCAACCAAGACTCTGTTGCATACACCGAATTCTTGGTGTCGTAAGTTTGCCCCAAAGGAGGTAATAGCCAATTACCTAATGCAAATCAAATATGGTGCGCCCCGGTTATTTTCTATAACCAAGACGAGGTCATTACTCCCCATAGTACTATTCACGATATCTGCGTTCACTCACGGTGACTAATGGTTCATGATACATGGGACTTATGGCTAAATACTAGGCCATTCCAATAATCAAGAAGCGAACATTTACGAAAAGCCTTGTGTTCTAGTTTAGAGCATGTATCTCCTCATGGGTTTGCAAATAAAAGTAAAGGCTATGAACTCACCTTGATGATAATCAACAAGCACAAATAGATCAAGCACAATATAGCGGAGGTTCCAAACCGAAACCTAAAAATGATGAGATGGCGAGTCTCAGAATATGATAAACATTTTGGTTCGTGACCAAAATAATGGAGCATTGAATATTCTTAATCAATAGATCATTGAATTGTCGAATTCAATAGGGTGTGTGCGTGCTTAACGATTTAAGTTAATTTACGTGCTACATTGTCTTAGTTTGATGTTTATTAATGATCCTCACTTACGCATAAGTGAAATGTTCCCCCGTTGTGATCTTGTGAAAGAGTGGGTGTTATTGAGTATTTTAGAGTCCCACATACGTTTTACCGGATTGTTGCTATATATATAATTAAAATCTTATAATATATATATATATATATATATATATATATATATATATATATCCGATAGTAAATTACTTTTAAAATACTCAAATGATCAAAATACTGTTTTACAATGTTACGATAAGTTTATAAGTTTTTCTAAACTTTTCCATGAATTTACACTTTTACCCTCAAGTTTCAAAGTGTACGAGTTTAGTCCTCAACTTTAAGTAATTGACAATTTTACCCGAACTCATTTTATATCAAACTTTATGAAATTGTCGGTTTAACCCTTAGTGAAACTGCTTTCTGAAAACTATCCCCAAAATATACTTTGATGCATTCAAACCCTAGAGTTTCAAAGTTTACATTTTCAACCCAAACTATTATTATAACTAGTTTGGTAATTTACAAAATAGTCATTGTAGTTTTAATCGCATACATGCAACGTATATATTTACCCTTTTACTTTCGAAATAGTGCATGCTTGGTCCCTAGACTTTTCATGCAAGTTTATTCACGTAAATACTAACATTTTATCTTTGTAAAATGTTTCAAATTCTACCCATGGACTACACATTTTTCATTTTTAGTCCAAATGTAAATTTTAATATATGAAAGCCTTTCAAAACCTTTCAAGCTTATATCTAGCTTATATTTTAAGACTTATTAGCTTATTTTGAGCTTTTTGGACCGCTTATTTTATGAAAAGCTTGTATAGTTTGATTAATGGGTCTTGAGGCCCGTTAAGTTGTGTTTTATTTTGAGATAAAACCGAGATGTGTGTTACGACACGGGTTTGGTTTTGGATTCGTTTGAGTTCCATTCCAACTTATCACAAGTGCTTATTGACTCGGCTCATTTTGTGGGTGTGTAAAGAAATGGTTTCGACATGAAGAGTTTGACATGGTCCGACACGTAATAAATTATGAGCTCATTTTAAAAGAGATCTGCAATGATTTCGGAATCGTTACAAACCATACGTGACCGATGTTTATGAACCCGATGGGTTTTATACATCGAAACTCCTTACTTTAATATGCTAGCTCATTATAGTTTTACCATACGAGTGTTTTAACGATACAAAGGTTTTTGAATATGTTTAAGATTTGTTCGATACATGAGAAAATGAAATAGATTCGAATGTTCAAGGTAAAAGTTTGCATATCGTGCATGAATAAAAATACTTGACATCAAAACATAAGTATGTAACGTATTGAAATAGGTTCGAGGGAACTTACAATATCAAAGTGGTGGAGAAGAGTTCAAACGATAGTGTGTACGAGAACAACGAAACGAGTACGAGCGACCAAACCATGACCCTAGCTTCCAAAACTCAATACCCCGATCGAAAACTTAACCCGAAACGAGAACTCTAGACTTGCAAAGTGACCAAAGATACTTGCTTTCCTTTCTCCTAGTTTGATACTGAGAGTAAGTGAGTTGAGAGATATTTGTATGATTCGAAGTTATGAAGAAAACATGTGACCGAGTGGTTCCTTATATAGCCGATCAAAGCATGGCCATTGCATTTTAAAAATGGTGGTCTAAGGTGTAGGAGAAACAAGTAAAGGAGAAGAAGCAACCTTCTTGTCTCCAAGATATCAAACCATCCGGTGGTGTGCATGGGAAGAGGTGTGTGGTCTCATCAAATGTTGTCTCCCAAAGTGTATTACATTGGTCATTTAGACATTGCATGCTTAGTGGGGGTTTGAGTAGGATTATTAAATTGATAATAGAGGTCTAAGTGTTTGTGGTTTCGGTCTTACTTGCTGGGCAAAAGAAAAGAAAAGAAACAACATTGACGTGTGATTGAGTTTGTGTTATGTGTTGTGTTTGCTTCGTTTAGTTCACAGTGCCAACGGAAGAGTATCACAACTAATTTGTAACTAAATCATGTGTACTAAAGTTTATGAGTGGTATACTTGGGCTATGTAGTGAACGAGGCCCAATTGGGGAAATAAAGGGTGGGTTGGGCTCGAGTTTTGGGTCGGTTGGAGACAATGACCCGATTGAAGTAGTGGTATTGTTGGGCTTGTCTCGGTAACGAGGCCCAATGGTTCTAAATAGTGAGTTGGGCTTGTGTCGAGGCCTAATAAAAATTCTAGGCCCGATCCACTATTAGTATATTTTTATTTTATTTATTTTACATTTTATAAAATTATATATATATATATATATATATATATATATATATATATATATATATATATATATATATATATATATATATATATATATATATATATATATATATATATATATATATAGATTTCAAACCCGCCCAATGGGCTGCATGACTTATAATTATTTGTTTGTTGTTTTTTGTTAACTTAAATACATTTTTTAAAATTGTCAAACAATATTATAAGACAATTTTTTTTTTTTTTTTTAAGAATTATAAATAATTGTATGGTTTGCGTGGATGGTTAATAATACAACTCATATAATTTTTATAACATTATGAATTTTATGTATGTTTGTAAAGTTGTAGATAATGAAAATGTATTAAAGTGATATAACAGTTAACTTAAATTTTAAACAAAGCTTCTTTGTAGACAACGATTCGTATATTTGTTTGGAACATAATAAAAACTTTGATAGTACACACAAAACAATACTGATTAATGCATCAAATATAATAACGTGGATAATGGATATATCATATACATATAAATTGTGAGACTTGTAGCAGGTTCTCCATATAAGTGTCTGGATATGTCAAATAATATTTTTATAAAATTTTGTTGTTATTTGCTGAATTGAAGTTTAATTTCATTTCTATGACAACATACAGAGATTCAACACCAAATACATAGAGATCGAAAGGAAAAAAATAGTATGATATCATATAGAGAATCGCTATTTGTTGTAACCTAGATCTAAAATCACGTAACGTGGTGAAAGTTTATCAAAATACTATACTTATTTGGTAGCATGTCGTGTTGTTTCACCAGAAGATGGTCAATTCAGCGCACAAGCGAGATAAGGCCGTATTCAGCATAGAAGAGCTACAACATACAAAGGATTAATTGAAACCAGATCGAGATAAGTGAAACAAAGAAAATAAAAATTAATGCCGAATGTTAGACGCTAGAATTTACTTATAACAATGTATATCTATAAATGGTGCTAATATTTTGTTTACTTACTTGCCAAAGAAACATATACATCGACTGAACAACTTCCATGTTTTTCAAATCGACTGATTTTGCACGTATCCAAGGTATTAATGCCATCGTAAGATGACTAATGACCTATACCAAGAAAAAGAATGGCAAAATTAATCACCAAATCGTCTACTCATTGTGCGTAAATAAACTACGTAAATACATACATAGCTAAGAAACCTGCAAAATATATTTATCACTGAATTTTTCACGTACTACATAAATTCGTAGTATACAATTAGATTTAACTTCATAAATTGTAAAAGACCTTTGGATCATATCCACCACATATATGCTAGAACAAAGGCAACATGCGCCTGCGAATGAACTGAAAATTGAATTACCTAATGAGTCCTGAATGTTAATACAAATAAGCCGTGAAAACGTTTATTTATATTTTACGATCTTCTAATGTTTTGTCGATAACAAATATAAAATCATTTTAACGAAACAAATAGAGTACGTAAATAGTTTGAGTTAATAGTTTTCTAACACACTTACGCTTTCACATAAAACACTAAAACAAGTATAAGTGATTTTATGATAAAGATACATATGTACAACAACTAGTGTTTACATATTGGGTTAAACATATACTTAAACTAAGTATACTAAAATGGGTAAAAACTAAGTGTATGCTAAATTGGGTAAATACAAGTATATACTAAATGGGTAAATACTAGCAAATGGTTTTGACCCATAACCCATGGTTTTATATATACCATTTAACCAAGTTCATTGTATCCTTAAGATACATTGTATCTAGAAAGAAAACCATGGATCAACCCATAACCCATGACCCATGACCCATGACCCTTAACCAAAAATACCCATGGGCAAAGAGGAGCGGACCACGGATCCCTTGCTTTGTGCTAGCCGGATCCCTTGTGGTAGGGATCCGTGGGATCCGGGGAAAAAAAAGAGAATTTCCTCTATAAATAGAGAGCCATTTCTTCCTCTCTATGTGTGCTTTTTACATATACTTCCCAAAGTATTCTAACCTCTAACCTCAGATCTAAGTGATCTATGTAGTTTGTCTTTTGTTTTTGTGTGATCTACTAGGTTCCTCTTAAAGGAAAGATCACCACCTCTTGAAGACGTGCAAGCTCAAAGTCCATGAGTTGCCATGCTTCATCATCATCAAGACTACTAAGGTTATCTTGTTGATAGTTCTTCCTTTCTCCATAGATGTTGGGTTGAAGGCATTAGTGAAGAATGCCGAAAGTGTCAAGATGAAAGCATTAGTGAAAGGTGCTCATCATCCGTGTCAAAGCATTAGTGAAGGATGCTAAAGGTGTCAAGACTAAGGCATTAGTGAAGGGTGCCAAGCGTTGTGTCAAAGGCATTAGTGAAGGATGCCAAAGAATCAAATCAAGTAGCATTTGGGAAGAATGCCTAGGTCGTATAATCGATGAGGTGCATCGTTATACATATATGTATTTGTTTATATACAAGGATGGTGATATCCTTGATGGTGTTGTAACAAGGAGTAGATCTCCTTGAGATTAGGTGTTGTGTCGTGAAGGTGTAGTTCACCTAAGGTGTGAAAGAACTAGGTGCTTAGCCTAGTACCTAATAAAGGGTAGGCGACGTTGTGAAGGATTAGTTCTCCTAAGGTGTGAAAGAACTCGGTGGTTAGCCTAGCACCAGTATAAAGGGTAGGCGACGTTGTGTTAGGTGTGGTTCGCCTTGGTGTGAAAGAACTCGGTATTTAGCTTTGTACTGGGAAAAAGGTTAAGCGACGTTGTGAAGGCTTCTCCGCCATAAGGAGTTGGTGTAGTGTTTACGAACTCTCGAGTAGGTGACTCGGGGAGTGGAGTAGGGCAAGGAAGGTGTCCTTGTAGCCGAACCACTATAAATACTTGTGTCGTGGTGATGTGCTTCTTACTCTTTATCTTTCATTACACGTTTATATATCTATCTATCAACGTCCAACATAAACAATCAAATAGATTGACATAAGTCGATCTAAATATTTAAAAGGAAGTTTTAAATTGGTAAAACTATTCAACCTCCCCTTCTAGTTTTCCACAATTGGCATCAGAGCTTCGTTAACACGTTTCTTAAAGTATATTGTACTTTAAAGACTTGATACGATCCGTGTATGTTTGAAAACTACAAAGAAGGATTTTTTTTGGGTCATATTTTCTTAAAAATCATTTTGTTGGACATTGATAGATGACTCTAACAACTTTTGTTCCTAAGAAATCTTCATGCTAGAATCTCTCCAAAATCTTCATTCAAAGAATAATGAAGTCAACATTCAAGGAAGGATCTAAAAGGTAATCATAACTCACGTACATCAAGTACAAAGGATTACTTTAAAAGCTCATGAAGTATCTTTGGCATTTTGCTAAACCAAGAAGCATAGAGGTATGTTTTACTTTTCATTAGATAGGTTACATGAGTTCAATTTATTTTCATAAGTTTTCTTTGCTTATTTATCTCTAACATCATTAGAAGTCTCTTTCGCCACTTTTCCGCCTTTTTCATCATCGGAATAATACTCCTTTTGATTCGTCAAACTAACGCCGCCATCACATATGAACCTTGATATGTGATTCATCAAAAGCCGTCATCCAAAAACAATCTTCATCTAATACCTCCGAACTATCTTTTAGTAAGCTAATTTATAAGCCTACTACAAAATAATGTCAAACAACCCCTTTTCTCGTCCACGTGAGCGGATCCCCTAGTTGTACTAGCCGGATCCCAAACATAAAGGATCCGGGAACCGTGGAATGTAACTCACTATACGCTTTCAAAATTCACCACCGATTGTTTTTCCTCTATTCACACAAAACAAAAATGACCAAGCTACAAAATTCATCCTCATTGGCTTCCATACTTTCAAGTATCCCCTTCTAGAACACCATTGTAAGTAATTACATTAACTTGTTGTAACTTTCATCATCCTCATCCTAGGGTTTATGGTTTCTTAATATCTAATCAATTAACTCAATTAGGCTTTTTCAAACTAATCATGAAAAGGGGGATTTTAACAAAATCACTTTGTGTTCACAACATTGTTAATACAAATCAAAACCATAAACCCATTCCAACTAATTTATCTTAATTGAAAATTTGTATTTTTAGGAACAACCATGCCCAAAGCCACTCAACAAGATCACCATGACACCATCCATTACCTTACTCACTACTATCGTAAAAGGGATTGACCAAACCGACCATAAAATATTCAAAAGCCTTGTAAACGACTTATCCACGAAGGTCGTGTAGTCAAGGAATGTTTCTTGAAGATACCGACATTCGTCAAGTTTTCTCGACAATCAATTTTGATTGTCTCCTTGACATAGATGAACAAATTTGTCCGGTCTTCATTTTGAATTTTACAAAAGCTTTAGGATCATTAGAAACACCGACAATAGCATCTCAATCGCCTTCATCATCAACAAACAAAACTTTATTTTTACTCTCAACACCTTTGCTCAAATTCTTCGCGTTCCTTGTGATGGAATTTGTATGTACTCAAGATTGGGCAATTAACTCTCAAAACCATGCACTTGATCCCAAGCCTCTATAACACTCCTCTCGACGATCCCGAAACCATTCGTGATACTATCTTTAAAATTAGGACCGACCAATCCCGTTACGATCGTAACAAAAGCTCATTCATCGTGATCCCTTTAAATGGAACTTTTCAAATGCATCCCATGTTTAGAAAATGGGAAGAAACTTAGAAAACATCATTAGCCTAGTTGGAAACAAAGATCATCCAAACGCATGTCTTGTGCAAATGATCTATTGTCTTACCCACCAAAGGCCATTTAATCTTGCCTACTACATGGTAAGGAGAATGGTGGGTATTCAAAGCTTCCAACATGGTACTCCCTATGGTATGCTCCTAACACGACTTTGTAAGTATGTTTGTGCATTGCAACCATCCCCTATCAACGATGATCATTACCTTCCGATCACGTCATGGTACCTCTTACCAAACAACCCTCTAAACGGTTCATGGTCAATGGAGAGAAACCCAAGTTTCTCGGACTCCTCGGCCGGAGAAGAAGAAGAAGAAGATGAGGAAGACATCGACCCGTATCCAACATCAAATTGGAAATCCTTGAATACCACGAACAACTTCCAACCATTCCAAACGAGACCATGAATTTAAACAAATAAGAGGCATGATTCAAAACCTCGCTTACAACCTCACTAAGCCGTCAAAAAGGAAAAGGAAGAATTGACGAAAGAGACAATAGGAATGTGCTTAGTTTCATTTATTTTATGTTTGAATGATTTCTCTTTAGTATTTTTGGTTTATGGTATTTTGGATATTGTTACTTTATCTTGTAAGTGATGTTTTATGATGACTTGCTTGTTCCTATTGCTTGTTTTATAGATTTAATAGTGTACAAAATCTGCACATCATTTCTGTGTAGGTTCTGTGTTGGTTCTGATCTGCAGATGCCGGATCCCTAGGATTAGCCTAGCCGGATCCTTCCCTTGAAGGAACCGTGGGATCCGTGTCATCAGATCAGCAATGCAGCATTCAGCACATCAAAACTGCTTTCTAGATAACATCACATTAGCTTAGCATATGATTTTAGAACCCAACTAAGTCCACTTCAAGGATGAGAAAGGCTTAGACTCACTAAAGGCTTACTTAAGATCTTAGTCTGATTTTATCAACACATCTAAACTCACCATATTTCCGCTTCAACTACTCACAAACTATTTCTCACCTCTCAAAACACTTTAAGAAGACAAGCTAAACAATTTTAGGAAATTGCTTCTAGTCTTTTATATCTCTAGGTTAGACAAAAATTAGTTTTTCAATTCTTGAAATTTTTAAGAATTTTTCTTAATATCACCTCAAGCTAAAACCTGATCACTAGGATCATTTATTATGACTTGACACCCTCATAACTCTTAGTGTTATCCTTGGACATCCATTGGTAGTCTTCTTGTCCCATCCTCTTCCATAAAAGCAATCATTTGCTATAACACTTATTACCTCTAATCATTCAAGTACCCTTTCATCCTAAACCCTTAGGAGAACTGAAACATTCAAAATGAGATAAGCTTTAGCTCCCGAAACCTCATTACAAACCTCGTCATGTCATAGCTGAGAGCCGGATCCCTTCAAGGAGGGAACCGTGGGATCCGGTGACGATTTATGTCAAATATAGCTAAAACAATCATTTCAACTCATCTTCCTAACTCAAACACTTCATCTCATCTTAAATGAGTTCCTAGATCGATGAAACTCGAATCTCAACCTTGTGCATGTCAATCATCACATTTCCAAGAACGTTAGGGATTAAGTCTTAAATGCAATTGCAAAGTTCTTCCCTTTATAACCCACATTGCCAAGAACACTTTAGTCATCAAACACAAACATAATTATCAGCAATTGCAACCATCCTCCTTAGTCATCTCATCATGAGAAAAGCTCCTAGTGCTTACTCATCCACTCAAAAAACACCTAAGAAACTTGCTAGAATCATACACGAAGTTTCCTCAACCGAATCATCTCCGGTTAAGTCCACCTATGCTAGGATTTCTCCTACACTAAGGAAACCAATCAAACTAATCCCCAAGAAGAGTGTTCTCACTAAGATTTCATCACCAAATTCTACTATACCAAACATACCCTCCACAACTCAACCTATTTCATTAATACCTAGAGCCACCTCTCAATCATCTCCACACTCTCACAATGTAGAAGATTTACCTTCTTGGCCATCTCATCGTTCACCATTACCAACTAATTCACTTGAAAAGATTGAGCAACAAAATCAAAGTGTTGAATCAACACTTGATCCAAAAGCAAACTCTATTATTCCTCCCAATAGTCCATTTTGGATTATGAGAAGACATCAAAGGCAACCACCCGATCAAATGGAAGTTGATGCTTCTTTACCTCTACCTCAAACATTGTAGAGCCACCACTTAATGAGCCTCCACCAAATCCTCCTTCATTTGAAGATCCTCAACCCACTTCACTTGAACTTTCACCTCAAGAAACCCAAAACCATGACAAGGATTGCTATCATTGTAAACATGTTGAAAAGTTGATACATGAACTACGTGAAGAGCAACGTTTCATGTTTTATCACCTCCTCGAACGTTTTGAAGAGGTTAACAAGCCTAAACTACAATGAGCATCATATTCAAAAGCTCAAACTTAGAACATTTAGGAAAACCTTTCTCATCCTTGATCATCATTTAGTTTTAGTTGAACCTCAAATTTGGGTAACTCTTTAGCATTAGTAGCACTTGTTTGGCTAGTTCATTCTCTTAGTTTTTAGAGATTTGGTTGTGTATCTCTTGTTTTACTGAATGAATACTTATATGCTATGATTTTTGTGTGTGTGTTGTGCTTGTTATATTGTACATATATCTCATTTTCTCACATAGCATTCCTTGACATTTCTTCACTGCTGAAGAAATTGCGACAGATAGCCGGATCCCTCCCAAATACCTAGACGGATCCCTCTTGGAAGGGAACCGTGGTACAGGAGCACAAATTTATACTAACTTGAGTCTCTTTTGCAGGAAATTATGCACTATACTCTTGTTTTTCTAACCTTTGTTTTGTAGTTATTCAAAATACACATGAAGATATTGACACCATAAAGCTAGGGGGAGCTCTGTGACAAACGACATTGCAAAATCATTTGAAAACTTAATCCAATTTTGGGTTACATTTCATGACACCCCATTGCAACATTGCAATATTCAAGGGGGAGCACGTTCTGTCCTTGACGCCCTTTCAAAGGGATGGACTCGTCAAGGGGGAGTTAAGACGAGTACCATTCCGCCACTTGCTCTCTTTACATTTTTACATTTTTTCTCTTATAAAAATTGTGTTAGTTTCTTTTAACACTTTTGTTTCGACAAAAGGGAGAAGAAAGTAAAACTACAAATTCAAATTTTTACAATTTTAGATTTTTCTTAAAATAATTTTATGTTTTGTCATCAACAAAAGAGGAGATTGTTAATACAAATAAGCCGTGAAAACGTTTATTTATATTTTACGATCTTCTAATGTTTTTTTGATAACAAATATAAATCATTTTAACGAAACAAATAGAGTACGTAAATAGTTTGAGTTAATAGTTTTCTAACACACTTACGCTTTCACATAAAACACTAAAACAAGTATAAGTGATTTTATGATTTAGATACATATGTACAACAACTAGTGTTTACATATTGGGTTAAACATATACTTAAACTAAGTATACTAAAATGGGTAAAAACTAAGTGTATGCTAAATTGGGTAAATACAAGTATATACTAAATGGGTAAATACTAGCAAATGGTTTTGACCCATAACCCATGGTTTTATATATACCACTTAACCAAGTTCATTGTATCCTTAAGATACATTGTATCTAGAAAGAAAACCATGGATCAACCCATAACCCATGACCCATGACCCTTAACCAAAAATACCCATGGGCAAAGAGAGCGGACCACGGATCCCTTTGCTTTGTGCTAGCGGATCCCTTGTGGTAGGGAGCCGTGGGATCCGGGGAAAGTAAGAGAATTTCCTCTATAAATAGAGAGCCATTTCTTCCTCTCTATGTGCTTTTACATATACTTCCCAAAGTATTCTAACCTCTAACCTCGGATCTAAGTGATCTATGTAGTTTGTCTTTGTTTTGTGTGATCTACTAGGTTCTTCTTAAAGGAAAGATCACCACCTCTTGAAGACATGCAAGCTCAAAGTCCATGAGTTGCCATGCTTCGTCATCATCAAGACTACTAAGGTTATCTTGTTGATAGTTCTTCCTTTCTCCATAGATGTTGGGTTGAAGGCATTAGTGAAGAATGCCAAAAGTGTCAAGATGAAAGCATTAGTGAAAGGTGCTCATCATCCGTGTCAAAGCATTAGTGAAGGATGCTAAAGGTGTCAAGACTAAGGCATTAGTGAAGGGTGCCAAGCGTTGTGTCAAAGGCATTAGTGAAGGATGCCAAAGAATCAAATCAAGTAGCATTTAGGAAGAATGCCTAGGTCGTATAATCGATGAGGTGCATCGTTATACATATATGTATTTGTTTATATACAAGGATGGTGATATCCTTGATGGTGTTGTAACAAGGAGTAGATCTCCTTGAGATTAGGTGTTGTGTCGTGAAGGTGTAGTTCACCTAAGGTGTGAAAGAACTAGGTGCTTAGCCTAGTACCTAATAAAGGGTAGGCGACGTTGTGAAGGATTAGTTCTCCTAAGGTGTGAAAGAACTCGGTGGTTAGCCTAGCACCGTATAAAGGGTAGGCGACGTTGTGTTAGGTGTGGTTCGCCTTGGTGTGAAAGAACTCGGTATTTAGCTTTGTACGGAAAAAGGTTAGCGACATTGTGAAGGCTTCTCCGCCATAAGGAGTTGGTGTAGTGTTGACGAACTCTCGAGTAGGTGACTCGGGGAGTGGAGTAGGCAAGGAAGGTGTCCTTGGCGAACCACTATAAATACTTGTGTCGTGGTGATGTGCTTCTTACTCTTTATCTTTCATTACATGTTTATATATCTATCTATCAACGTCCAACATAAACAATCAAATAGATTGACATAAGTCGATCTAAATATTTAAAAGGAAGTTTTAAATTGGTAAAACTATTCAACCCCCCCTTCTAGTTTTCCACACTGAAGTAAATCAATAAACGTGTGAGCTCCTATAAAGAATATGATTGCTTTTATTTTCTAATGCAGGGATACCTATCGATGTCACTTAATAGTATACTATATATACTGTTACCACAACCATTTTCCCACTTCCTACATACACAAAGAATAAATAATCGAATAGATTTTAATGGAGATCCTATTGCAATATTCCATTTTACGATATTCAAAGGATAACATCTATATAGACGGAAACAATTTCTTTATGTTTAACCTTCATAATAATTTAAAATCTACATTAGGACAAAACTAAAATCCCGTGGGTGTTGGACCGGACGAGAAACAAACCAAACAAAGCACACCCTTTCGAGGGCTGAAATAGGCCACACAAACACCAAACACCTCTTTGGTGTTCTTGCTTTGAACCGAGGACCAACCAAGGCAAACAAATACACCCTTTTCGGGTGAAAATAAGCAAATCAAATACCCCACATTGCAGAAAATCAGCAGAAGAAACGCACCCTTTTTAGTGCGAAAATGAACAAAGAACACACCCTTTTAGTGAAGAAAATCAGCAGCAACGCACCCATTTTAGTGTAGAAAATCAGTGACAAACCCACCCTTTTAGTGCAGAAAATCAAGAAAGAATGCACCCTTTTAGTGCAGAAAATCAGCAAAGAAACGCACCCTTTTTAGTGTAGAAAATCAACAAAAACACACCCTTTTAGGGTCAGACAGACAAACAAACGCCCATTGTTGGGGCTGAAAATATGCGAACCAAAAGCCTCTTTGGTGGAAAATGAGCTGAACCAAGCGCACCTTATGCGAAAAATAAGCAATGAAACAAAACCTGAACACCATACCGATAAAGGCAACCCTTCAATGTAAATCCAAGCCAAACGTTGGCCCATTTATCGAGACACTCTGATGTCCTGAGCTTAGAACATCATTGGCTTCCTTCTTTATTTCAAAGAACATCAACACCTTCATGCCTCCAAGTGTAGCTGCAACAAACATAGCCCTTTGATAATTTTCTGCAAATGCCTTTTGTCTTGATTTCGTGCGTTAATGCAATAACCAAAAATTATTTCTAGAATTGTAAGTCATTAGTTGCGAACTCCAGTGGTGTTGTATTCAGATCCCGAGATTCGCCTTGTTTTCGGGGCTAATAGATAGTTTATGAAGAGAGTTAGTGCATACCCATTTAGCAAGAGTTGGATATTATTTGCTTCACCTCTCCTTCCTCAAGCACATGCTCAAGTGAAAATCATTTTAGTGATAAGTCCTTGCAATTTCGGTCTGGTCATGTTTCGATTCGAATCGAATATCTGAGGAGGACATAAATGCTAGTCTTCGCAACAATTGCGCTTGTTGCAAGAAAAAGAAAAGAATGGTAATTGTAGTTATTAATAAATAAAAGAATGGTAAGTCGACCCTCTCAAAGCTGTATTCCAAGAAATATAATCAACTATCTCGAACAAAATATCAAGTACGGATGAGTCTTTTAGTTTCTATTTTATAAGCTTGATCTTCGAAGTCAGGATCCACAAAATATATATATTAGAAATGTTGTTGAACAACAAAAGTAGCTTGCCCACACCTTGATTACATTGGTAAAAGAACAATGGGTTGGAAGTCGCCCAAAGTTTCTTTTAATGCATACAATTTCTAATGCATATGTTATTCAACAAATTTAGATTACTTACTGTATAAATATAATATTTGTAACTATAATTAGCCCATTAATTGTTTATAATGATATTAAAAAAATAGGGAAAAAGTGTTTATGTGTCAACCCATCCTTAAACACCCCATATCAACCCGAGCATTTTTTACCAATCACAAATCTCTCTCTACCTGTGTACCTTTCCATTTCTATAAATAACCATTAAAACATGAGAAGATCAGTAAATGGGATTACCATTTTTTTCGAGCCATGACATATTCCGTGTAATTAGTCGTACATGGCTTTCTTCTTGTAAAGAAGCATTGGTATCTATATGTTCCAAGTGTGAGGCCTGCACCCAAGCAAGTACAATGTGAAAATTTGAAACCAAAACCGAATAAATTGTAGTGGTTGTATCTTTTATCGAGACAAATTACTCTCCCACCATCGTTGGAGCTTTCCATGTTTTAGCATATGCATGTTTCGCTTTTGTATATTACGTAGTAAGCAAATCTCAAATATTCATGTGAATTCGATAACATACCATGTAATAGCTTAGCTTCGGATGACTTATCCCGATCAAAGTCCATTAGGAAATCGGTCAAGTTTTCAAAGTCGCCTATAGCTTCATCCAACATCTTTTGCCTTTACCTTTGCGTGCTTTGTTGTACATAAGAAGTGAACGTGTAGCAATTTTAGAGTAAGCGAAAAAATGAATCCATTAATAAGACAATTTGCATGTCAAAAGTATGCTTATGGTGGATACAAAGATTATAGCTTACCACCCAATAATCCATACAAATATAACTTACCACTTGTAGATTTAATCAGTAACAAAAGATAGGATATAATGAATTTGAAACGTACATCGTTCTTTAGCGACAACCATAAGGAAAAAAGTATCCTCAATTTGTAACTTACATCTCAATTCACATAAGAAGGCCCCACGCATAAGGTGTCTTTTATCACTTTGGGTATAAAATTACAGTTAGAAGTGTTGCAAGTTTCAGGCATAAAGAAGTTCGTTTCAATCTGACTTCCTTTTTAACGATTTTTAGTGTTTGACCCGTGGAAACTCATAAAACACAACCCAAATCCAATGGAAGCTGCTGATATCTGTAACTTGCCACTGAAATGGGATAATTAAAATAAGTGTAACTATGTATTATATGAACAAACAATAGTACAAAAGATTAAATAGAAAAATAAACTTCAGTCAATCCCAAACACCATTGTCATAAGAAATTACACAGGTTCGATGTGCAATTCGAAACAACCCTTTAGAATGTATGCTTACCTGACAAAATTTATAAGCTTGCCTTTCAAGAACAATTTGAAACCGAAAAATTTGAAACCGAGACTGGACTAAACTGTAGTGGTCGTATCTTTTATCGAGAAAAATTACTCTCCCACCATCTTTTGAGCTTTCCATGTTTTACCTTGATTACTAATATAGAGATAATTTACAGGTTGATCCTAACCCACCATAAGTATCTCATGAAAAAAACCGACATCTGAGATCAACCCACTGTATTCTTCCACCTAAGAAATACATATGCTAAGTGAACCAAGAGCTCACTGCTGAAAAAAAGATAAATAGTATGCAAATGATCTTTAATATATACCATTTTGCTCGCCATGACTATATGTCTTGTATTGATGTTGTGTAAAGACCTCCAAATAATTCTCCTTTGCATTTTATTGTCATTACCACCTATATCAGAAAAAAAAATCAAAACATCAGTTAGTTAAAGAAACTTTTGATATCTTAAGAGAAGAATAGAGCTTTATAGTAATTTGTACATTAAACCCATGACTCACCTCTTCTAAAGAAGCATTACCAGCTCTCTCTCCAATTCCATTAATAGTACATTCCAACTGTCTCGCACCTGAATAAGCTCCCTGAAATCTACATAAACAAATATACAAATGTAAGACAACCTAAAGATAAATATACTATGCAAATGAAAAAAAAAATACATAAGAACTCCCTCTCTGATCTGTTTACAACATGATACAAATCAAAATTTTAGTTTATGAGGTTCGACAATATGTAAACAAATTATTGACATCTTGAACAATTATTCTCACGTACCCAAACACACAATAAAGTTCAAGTACACTTATAAGTGAAACATATCGATTAACACTCGTATGTAATTATGTATATAGGCTGTAATATATGCATATATAAATTAACTACACAAACCCAATGTTTATATAAATCGTAACAACTTACTTTTAATGGAACCAAACCGAATACAGGACGATAGTACAATCTAACTTCAGCCATCACGTTTCCATCAACATGAGCTTTGAGGTTCCTAACAATGGGATTTTAAGAACACATATATAGACCTTTTTGCAGATATAATGAAATGATTGGAGACTGAAAGAGATGAGCGAACCTGCACCAAAAACACATAAAAATCATTAAAATCCTAAAATCATGATGGAGTTTTCTTCATGGTTATGATTCTAACCTTTTTGGTTTGAAGACGTTATTATAGCCAAACGATTGCTTCCGACTCTTGCTACACTTATACATGCACATAAACATATATAAATTAATAAACAAAAAGAAACCTTTATGTGAGGTAGAGGTATCATTAGTTCTATAAACATAATTCCCATGAACATCATCATCTACTTCATGAACCATCACAACCAAACCGCAAAAGAAAGAAACCAACAATATGTAAAAATATAACAGAGACCATTAGGGTTTTAGGAAAAGAGGCATACCTAGGGTGAGAAAAAAATATGAATGAACCGTATATAACTTTTTAGGTATATGTTTTGTTTAGGGTTACCTAAGTTGTAGGGATTCTCCTACATAATTGGTTGCATAGATTTATAATTTTGGACTTGCAACAAATATTCCAAAAAACCATGTTGCATTAGTGGTAAACACACATGTTATTCATCCAAATAACCAAGGTTCAATCCTTGCAAGGCTCCTTTTTTAATACAATTTTCGAAAATTAATTAAAAAAAATCCAAAATTTACATAATAGCTAATTAAATTAAAAAAATATTGCTTAGGTGGACAACTTATGATTACATGGAATTAAAATGAATTACATTGCATTGAGGTGGCAATTGTGGAATAATCTACGTGTCATGCCTCTGTTATATATATATATATATATATATATATATATATATATATATATATATATATATATATATATATATATATATATATATATATTATGTATTTTAAGAATATCCGGATCGTGGGAAATTTTATTCTGATCACAACGGTATATTTATGAACGTTCAAGCTGCGTTGATCATGCATATGCCAAATGATATGCAAATGTGATAATTAGAAAATTTCATGATGATATAAATCGTGCTTTATTTCTAATTAAAGTATTAAGTACAATGAAATTTTCCGGAGCTTACAAGACCTACCCTTAAGAGAACCGCGTCCGCAGATTGAACTCGCAAAGGTTGTCTTGGGTGGTTAGATGAACAGTGGGGATACTTGAACGCATTACATCCTCGCTCCCTGTGTGAACTATGCACCTCGTTTCTTATGATTCCATCAAACTTTAACGATAGGAATGCGGCCTTTCTTAAGCCTTTTGACTTCCCTGTCCAGGATATCAACGGGTTCTTCTACGAAGCTAAGTTTGTCATTGAGATGTATGTCTTTTAGGGGTACGACTAGGGTTTCATCCGATAGACATTTCTTATGATTCGAAACATGGAAAGTGTCATGTACTCGACTAAGCTCTTCGGGAAGCTCGAACTTATACGCTACCGGACCAATTCTTTGCAGAATTTCGAATGGTCCTACGTATCGAGGTTTGAGTTTTCCTCTCTTCCAAACCCGACCATTCCTTTCTAGGGTGATACTTTGAGCATTACTCGATCTCCGACTTGGAATTCCATCGGTTTTCCCGACATCCGTGCATAGCTCTTTTGTCTATCTCGAGCTGCTTGTAGTCGTTGCCTGATTTGCATTATCTTTTCAGTTGTTTCATGGACAATCTCAGGGCCTGTGAGTTGTACTTCTCCAAATTCCGCCCAACAAACAGGCGATCGGCATTTTCTTCCATAAAGCGCTTCAAAAGGAGCGGCTATAATGCTGGCGTGGTAACTGTTATTGTAGGAGAACTCTACCAGAGGTAAGTGCTTATCCCATCCTTTTCTGAAATTGATCACACATGCTCTCTGCATGTCTTCTAGAGTTTGGATCGTTCTCTCACTTTGTCCATCTGTTTGAGGATGGTATGCGGTACTCATATCCAATTTGGTACCCATGGCGTTTTGGATTGTTTTCCAAAATCTCGAGGTGAATCGGCTATCTCGATCAGATATGATAGAAATCGGTACACCCTTGGAGAGAAACAATCTCCTTGATGTACAATCGAGCGAGTGTAATCATCTCGTCATTCTCTTTGATAGGCAAAAAATGAGCTGACTTTGTGAGACAGTCAACAATGACCCAAATGGTATCAAAACCATTAGAGGTTCTCGGTAACTTTGTGATGAAATCCATTGTGATTCTTTCCCATTTCCATACGGGAAGTTCTGGTTGGGTTAACAATCCTGATGGATTTTGATGCTCTGCTTTGACTCTCAGACATGTCAAGCATTTACTAGCATATTCGGCGATATCAGCCTTCATGTTTGGCCACCAGTATAAATTTTTTAGATCTTGATACATCTTGTTGGGGCCAGGGTGTATGGAATACTTCAATTTATGTGATTCATGGATTATGAGTTCTCGGATACCTCCGTAAAGTGGAATCCAACTTCGATCTTTGAAACATAACATTCTGTCTGATCTTTTCACGAATCCATTTTCATTTTCCGGCATGCCATAAATCTTCTCATTCGGCTTGTTTTTCTTCTTTAAGTGCTTCGATCTGAGCTTCAAGAATTTTCAATGGCAAGGGTAAATTGATTACCATTCCCAATGATCTCACTCTAAGTGGCTTTGGGCGATCTTTTCTGCTCAAGGCATCAGCAACAACATTCTCCTTTCCAGATGGTAACGAATCTCGCAAATCATAATCATCGAGAAATTCTAGCCGATGGCGTTGATGCATATTCGTTCCTTTGATCTAAGATGTGTTGAAGACTTTTGTGATCGGTGTACACTATACACTTGGTTCCAGTATAAGTAATGTCTCCATAACTTAGTGCAAATACCACGTATTGAGTTATATGTGGAAAACTATAAGGGGACTAAATAGTTTTGCCGATTTTAATTTAGTTGCAAAAACTTTAGATTCGATGTTAAGTGAAATCCTATAAATGAAGAGAAAGTATAGATCTAAAAGTAATGCAAGTAAAGAAAGCAAGTAAAGTAAAGGATAGAAATGACATAACCGATTTATAGTGGTTCGACTACAAGGACACCTTCCTTGCCCTACTCCACTCCCCGAGTCACCTACTCGAGAGTTCAAGCACTATGTCAACAAACTTCTTCAACTCGGCGGAGAAGCCTTCACAACGTCGCTTACACTTTTTTCGGTACAAAGCTAAATACCGAGTCCTTAACACGGAGGACCAAAACAACACTACTATAACACAACAAATATGTGAAGTATGAAATACAAGATCTTTGCTACAGAAAAGTTTGTGGAGGAACAAATCAATCAAGGACCCCTTGCTTGGATGACTTGTAGAATACTCGTGATCTCGCCTTAGAGAAGGACCTACATGAGAATCACAACAAAAGAAAGAAGAACTACTCTCTAGATCAAGTGATCTTAGGTTAGAAGAATGTAAGAATATATGAGAGAGTTTGTAAGAAGAGGGGTGAGTTACAATGAAGAAATGGCTCGCTATTTATAGGCAATTTCTTGCTACTATTGCAGGGATCCCACGGATCCCTTGCCTGAGGGATCTGTCTAGTGTAACTTGAGGGATCCGTGAGACGCTCCTGTTTGCCCATGGGTTTTTGGGTTATGGGTCATGGGTCCTAGACTTTGGACCATGGATATCTAAGTAGATACAATGTATCTAAAAGATGTAATGCATCTAGACAATGGGTTATGGGTTAACTCATGGGTTATGGATATGCTCCATGGGTATGGGTCATGGGTTATGGTTTTTACCCATCCTAATAAACTATTACAATAAATGAATTATTACAACAATTTATATTAAATGACTATATATGTAGATGCTTTACAAAAATAACATGTATCCTTATAATTTTATTTATGATAACATTATATTTGTTATCAACAAAACACAAAGAGATCGCTAAATATTAATAAACGTTTTACGATTTATTTGTATTAACAATCTCCCTTTTGTTGATGACAAAACATAATGTTATGATGAGTAAAACTTAAGATTAGATGTATGTTTTGAAAGGATAAGTTTTACTTCTTCTCCCCCTTTTTTGTAGAAACAAAAAGTGACCCTAATGAAGAAATAAAGTGTGGAAAAAATAGTCCACGTAGCTCTAACTCCCCCTTGACGGTAGCTCCCCCTAGAATAGGGCGTCAAGTGAGACAATATAAAAACCTACAAAGAAAAGATTAGTAGTAACACGCATAAATAATCTTGTGATTGACGAGAAACAATATTGAGATCCAAGGTATGCAAACAAAACCTTGTAATAAAATAACAAAATGTAGTGGTATATATGCCACATACAAACATGTAAAACTAAGAAAAAGGTTTGTTCTTTAAAATGACTCAAAAGAAAAACTAGAGAAAATAGTAATATGATTCCTTCCATGCTTGCATAAGGTTATGGATGGAGGTTTTGGTAAGTGATGATGTTGATGCGATCAAGAATGTGGTTAAGTATGAATCGCATCTCTTCCCTAATTTCTATTGCAAGATCCCTAGTGGATTGGCAATGTTCACAATGTAAATGATGTGGGTAATGTGTGTGGAAGGTTTCCGAGTTAGTTTGTTTTGTGGGATGCAGAAAATGTGGTGGAAAAGTTGGAAAATATGGATCAAAGTCCGGAATGTTTGGAAGTGGTGGTGGAAAAGAACCTAGATGTTCTTGTAAGAGAATGGGAGCTAAAGGTGGTGAAGTTACAAGGTCTTTGTAAATTGTGTTTGGAGATGTGGGAGGTGTTAAAAAGACTAGTTCTTTTGGGTTGGTTTGTTGGGATCTTGTTGGAGTCTTAAAGAGTTCCAATAGAGTGACTTTAGGTGGAGACTTGATAGGTGATGATGGTGGTGTGCTTGTTGGAGATGAGGGAGGTGCTACTATGGAACCATTTGGTGGTGAATGAGTAGTTGATGATGAACTATTTGACAATGGTTTGGCTAAACAACAAGGCCGGATGCTAATCCGTGCGGTTTTTCTAGATTTGGGTGGTGGTACTACGGAAGGTGGCAGGATAAAATTTTGGATTTCTTGAAGAGGATTGTTTGCACTAGGGGATTCATCTATGTTGGAAGATCTTTTAGATGACATAATGATGGTTGTTTGTGAGGTTAAGAGTGATGAAGATGCAAGCATTTTGGGAACCTTATTTATAGAGAAAATAGTGCATTGTAATGAATGATTGACCCAAAATGTGGTCTAAAATCTAATGATTAGATATGAATTTAAGGCATGTGATCATGAGAACACAAGCATTAAGTAATATACTCATTAGTAAAAGGATAAACTGATGAAAATATAGAGGTTTTTAGCCAAAGTGAGAAAAATAGAAGAGAATTTAAGCTTCTGTTTCACTGATCCCACGGATCCTTCCCTTGAGGGAACCGTCCAGCATTAATTTTGGGATCCGTGGTACTGGTGACTCCAACAGCTTAAAATTTTCCTTTTGGAAACATTTTTGCCTAGTGTGTGCCTATATGCAAACCATTTGAAGTTGCGGTTATCTCGACTCCTAAAAAGAAAAGGGAAAATAAACTAGAAGTGAAAAAATATACTATTATGTGAGATAACCCGAGTGCTCCTAATTCATTGTTGCTTAAATGAATGTACCCAAAAACACGTATTAGTTATGTGTTCTCTTTAGCATTCAAAAGACATGAGATGCAATGAAAACGGGTTTTTACTTTGTATTAATAATGAAAAAAAGGTTTTACCTAGACGTGAGAGATAGCTTTTATGAAAGTGATACGGAAGAAGTATCTTTAGAAGACATTTCAAAAAGTTTCTTGTTTGAAGAAAACGTTTATATAAAAAAAGGTATGAAAGTACGTGTTGTAAATAAAACTTACCTTGAAAAGTAAAAGAAAATTATGAAAGTACGAGTTGTAAATAAAACTTACATTGGGTTTTGAAAATTCTCGTATTGTTTGTGAGTTGTGTGTGAAATAGAGATCCTAGACTCAGAAAATAAGAAGGCTAGTGTTTACATACCTTGTAGAGTTTAAAAAATAATTACAACGATTGTTCCATGAGACCAAGACCAAGACGAAGCAAGTTGAATTGTTCCCGCTTCAACGGTTTGGTGAGGACGTCGGCTATGTTGTTTTCGGATGCTACTTTCTCAATAGAGGCACCTTTGTTGTCACATAGAATGGCTATGTCACTTAGATGAATGTCGTAGTCAACTAACACTTGTTTCATCGATAGTGCTTGTTGGCATGCTTTGTCAAGGAGACATATTCACCGGTTGTTGATATGGCCAATCTTTGTTTGCTTTTGAGAACCAAGATGTTAAACAACATCCCATAAAAGTACATACACCACTTGTACTTTTTCGGTCAACATAATCACCTACATGGTCGAATCACAGATAATATAGTTTCTACTCCTGCACTTTAGGATACCATAATCCTAATTGAGTCGCACCTTAATGTGTCTAAATATTCTTTTGACCGCTTCTAGATGTGATGTTTTAGGATCTTCGTGAAACCTAGCACATAGACAAACACTAAACATGATATCCAGCCGACTAGCCGTAAGGTAGAGAAGACTACCAATCATGCCACGGTATTTTGTGTTATCAACGGATTCACCATCTTTATCTTTTGTAAGTTTAGTGTCGGATGACATTGGTGTTCTTATGGGTTTTGACTCTTCTAAACCAAATTTCTTCAACATCTCTTTTATGTATTTAGATTGATTAAAGAAGATACCATCTTTTACTTGTTTGATTTGTAGACCAAGAAAGAAACTTAGTTCTCCCATCATACTCATCTCAAACTCGTCATGCTTGATTTTAGAGAAATCATCACACATGTCTTGACAAGTAGATCCGAATATAATATCATCCACGTATATTTGAACAATAATTATATGTGATTCCTTTTTCTTAGTAAAAAGTGTATTATCAACTAACCCCATGGTGTAGTTATTTTTGATTAAAAATGACTTGAGTCTATCATACCAAGCTTTTGGGGCTTGTTTAAGACCGTAAAGAGCTTTCTTTAACTTATACACATGTTTAGGTTTTTTGAAATCGATAAAGCCCGGAGGTTGAACTACATATACTTCTTCATTAATAAAACCATTTAGAAAAGCACTTTTAACATCCATTTGATAAAGCTTAAGATCATTAGCACAAACATAAGCAAGAAGTATTCTTATAGACTCTAATCTAGCCACGGGGGCATAGGTCATAGGTCTCATAAAAGTCTATTCCTTCTTGTTGATTATACCCTTGGGCAACGAGTCTAGCTTTGTTTCTAAACACTATACCGTTTGCATCTAACTTGTTTTTATATACCCATTTGGTTCCTATTATGGTTTGATTACTAGGTGGAGGGACGAGTGTCCAAACATCGTTAGAAACAAATTGATTTAACTCTTCTTGCATAGCCATTACCCAACTTTCATCTTTTATAGCTTCTTGTGTATTCTTAGGTTCTATGGTTGAGACAAAAAAAAATAAGCTACTTTGGTTTTGGACTTGAGACCTTAAGGTTCTTTTGTTTAACTTTCCTATGACCTTATCTACGGGGTGATCTTTAGATTCTTTAATATTGATGATTTCATTGTTTAAAGGTTCATCTTCTTTGTTTGTATTTTTCTTTATTTCTATAGCTTCACTCTCGACTATCTCATGATCGACAAGAGGTAGAGTAGGTTTGGGTGGACTCTCATCAAATTTTACGTTTAATGACTCTTCAACCTTCATTGTTTCTTTATTTAATATGACATAAGCTTTGCTATTAGGAGAGTAACCTAAAAAGATACCTTCGGTTGATTTAGGATCAAATTTAGTAAGGTAATCTTTAGTGTTAAGTAGAAAACATTTGCTACCAAAGTCTCTAATATGTTCTAACGTAGGCTTTTTGCTTCGAAGTAACTCGTATGGAGTTTTACCTAGAAATGGTCTAATTAAGACTCGGTTAAGTATGTACGTTGATGTATCAACGACATTGCACCAAAACTTTTGAGGTATGGATTGCTCATTTAACATGGTGCGGATCATTTCTTGTAGGGTTCTATTCTTCCTTTCAACTACCCCATTCGATTGTGGAGTGCGAGGAGCCGGAAGTTGTGAGTAATACCATTAGCGCCAAAAAGCTCCAAATTGCACTTCATTATCGAATTCCTACCATGATCCATTCTAATAGACACTATAGGACTTCCTAATTGTTTTGGATTTTCTTACTTAATATTTCAAAGTAATCGAACGTTTCAGCTTTTATTCTTTAAAATTTAGTCCATGTGTACCTAGAGTAATCATCCACTATTACCAAAGTGTAGTAGTTGCCTCCATAACTTTGGATAGCGGATGGACCAAATAAATCCATGTGAAGTAATTCTAGACACTTAGTTGTAGAGACCATATTTTTAGCTTTGTGACTAGCATGGACTTGTTTACCTACGATACAAGCATCACAAAAGTGATGTTCGTATTTTAGTTTTGGTAGATCTCTTACTAGATCTTTGGATGATAGCGATTGAAGAAGTCGCATATTGGCATGACCCAATCTTCGATGCCATAAGGTCGAAGTATCATCCATAGAAGTAAGACAAAGTTTGTCTTTAGGTTCATTACCGATTTTAATGACATAGACTCCATGTTTCCTGATTCCTCTTCCTATAGTAATACCGTTTTTCAATATCTTACTACCGGTTTCATTAAATAGTACGTTACAATTATTATCACTTATTTGTCCTATACTTAAGATGTTAAAGTTTAGGTTTTCTACGTGACACACATCGTTAATGGTTAAAGATTTGTTAGAAATCGTACCTTTACCAATGATTTTGCTTTTGCTATTTCCAAATACCACATTTCCTCCATTGAAGGATTCATATGTGGAAAATAAATCTTTATTACCGGTCATGTGCCTCGTGCACCCACTATCCTTGATCCGTTCATTCGGATCTAGGTTGACCTTTAAGCACACCTAAGAAAACAATTAACTCAAAAGTTTGGTCCCCATTTGTTCATGGGTCCATTAGTGTTATACATTTCATTCATGTTAGACGTATATGGAAAAGGTGAGTATGCATTCCATGGTGCAAAGTTTTGAAATGGAAAACCGTTTTGCATATTAGGATTCCATCCCATTTGATGGTTACTTCTCGGATAAACATTATTAGGTCTCCTTATAAATGTGTTTGGTTTTGAAAATGATGGACCTTTGTTTCTTATAAATTTTGATTTTGTCTTGAAGGTGGTTGTCTAACAGGAACATGAGTTGGTTTCCTTTTATTAACAATAACAAAGTCGGTTCTAGATGAGGAAGCTATATTATTACTACTGTTTGCTTTAGCAGACCCACGGATCCCTGGCTTTACACTAGCCAGTTCCCTTTTTGTGGGATCCGTGGGATCCGTGACTATAATGAATTGTTTTTCTATTGCTTTGAAGAATTGTGTTTCTTTGCTTTCAGTAGTTGACGTATCAAGTTGCTGAATACCTAATCCTTTTTGGTTGTTTCCAGTTTTAACACTATCTAATATCATATCAAGAGTATTAGTACTCATTCTAATAATCTTAGAATCCAGATGATCAACTAGTGTTTGAAGTTGAACGCAAAGCGCACATTCCCCACTTGCTATCTTCCCCTTTTCTAAACGTTTTAATTTAGCTTTTAACTCAAGGACTTCCTTTTCTAAACGTTCATTTTGGTTTTTCAAAAACTTGTTGTTGTTAATTACTTTTAAACTAATTTTGCAAAGTTTATCATATTCATGATGCAATGAATCATCATCTAATGATGAGCTACTATAGTATTCGTGACATACCCTGTCATTTTCCATGAGACAAATTTCTTCGTCTTCCTCCTCGCTCATTCCCCACAAACCACTTACGAACGCTTTTTGTTCGTCATGTTTGGGACACTTACTAATAAAGTGATTAGGGTCCCCACATTTAAAACAAGCGTGCTCATCCCTTGCTTTCTCGTCATCTTTGCCTTTCCGGAACCCCTTCTTGTCGTCATATGGTCGCTTGACATATCTTCCTTTCTAAAGAACTCTTGAAGTCCCATACCGCCATGGCATACTCCTCGTCATCACTATCCGAAGAGGAGTTTTCTTCATCGCTTGAGACCTTCTTGGCTTTTAGGGCAAGAGATTTGTGCTTCTCTTTCTTCTCTTTTGAGGCTTCAGAATCTTTAGCGAAGCTCATAGACCTTTAGGTTGCCTATGAGTTCATCAAGGGTGAGGATTGACAAGTCTTTTGATTCTTCAATTGCCGTCACCTTAGATCTCCACTTGGATGGAAGCGCCCTTAGATATCTCCTAACATGATTACGACTAGAGAAAGACTCATCAAGTGTGATGGATCTAGACACACTCCTTGTGTCAATGATATTTTGTATGATATTAATAAGCACGCGTAATTTACTTAGTAATACTTAGAAGATGGATTGTATAATATATTGTATGAGAGTAAACACAGATTAAACACAAAACTCAAGCTCCAATATTATTAATGAATAATACGAGTGATCTTAGTATCACTAGGGTTACACCTTGAAGCTTTCGTAGGTAAATTAACAAGTACCTAAGACAATGACCCAGGACCTCCTTTTATACAATAAGGAGTCCTTTACAAGATAAGTATAAAGCTAACATAATAGAATATACACAAGATCTATTTTATACTTATCTAGACGCGTTAAACTTCACATAAACAATAGCAATGTGGTAATAATGTTCTAGCAATGGGAATACGCTTCCATCGCTAGTGTTAAACCAAGCATCGTAAACCACATACTATCCGTGGTAATGGTTTATTCCCAACAATCCTCCCTAAACTTATGATTTCTCTGCAAATCAATAGATTTCTTCAATATGCATTATCTTCAAGGATTTGGGAATTCAACCAAACACTTCACTTCTTCTCTCTTAACTTCTGTATAGCTCTTGAACATTGATCTTGAAGTCGTTGTAACAATGCTCTGGCCTTTTCATTATCTTCATTAACTCTTATTGGTAAGGTTAACATAACTATAAGAGCTCCAGCTCTAAGTGGATATTCTTTCTCAGCAAGCATGAAGAAAGTGGATATTCTTTCTCAGCAAGCATGAAGAAGTCTTCTCCATTAGTCGTAGAGACATGATGAACTTCACATGAATCATAGCAAAACCATTTAGTACCAAAACTTGTAAATAAGGTTTTCCAGAAGTCATCATCAACATTTGGTTCATAGAGCCTTCTAAGATTCACCCATAACTGCATCTCCTTTGTAACTTTGAGATCTTGAGCATTAAACCTTTCTTGAACTAATCTCCATAGTGTATTAAGGTCATCTCTATCAAAAGCTTTAATAAGATATTCAAATGTCATGAATGATGAAGTTTCACCTCCCAGCCTTGTGATCTTCCATGATGAAGCTAAATTACTAGCAGTGAAAACTTCCCAATCAATAATAGGATGTCTTACTTGCAGTGGATCCGGATAAAATCTTCTTCAACTATCATCATCATTCCAACCATTGTTCTTCAATGAACTTCTCAAGAGGGAATTTCCTTCTCAAGAGACATTGTTTGATCTTCATCAACCTTAGTCTTCTTAACGGTTTGAGAATCACTTACTTTGGCCTTCTCTTCAATCTAGGAAAACTTTTGCTTCTTCTTCAGAGTCCATTGCAGTAAAATCTTTATCTTGTTTTACAACTCGTAGTAAGCCTTTTCAACTTGATCATCGTGCATTCCTCTAAATTGATGCTTCTTCCAATTACCAACATGACAACAATAAATCTTCATATATGAAAGAATTTGTGCCTTGGTAGGTTGTCTTGGTTTCTTTTGGTTCTTTGGCCCTTTTGACCGAACTAATTACATTTTAAAGTGCTTGATAGTTCTTCATTATAATAAAATCCTTCAACCGAAAGCGTATCGTTGTTCTTCGCTTAAGGATGCATCGCCTACTAGGTCAATTGCCTTTTCTTGATTTCGGATTATTAGCAATCAAGAATTGAATATCTTCTTCAAGAGGAACATAACTAAACTCGAGTCTTCTCTAAGAATTGTAGGTTGAACAAAGGAAAGTGGATCAACAAAATCTTCCATTCTATTCAATCTTTTAGCTTCAAAAGCTTGCAACTTCCATTTCTTTCAATCTTTTCTTCTCAAAGAACTTGTTCTTCTCGCTATCTTCTCGCAAGATCTCTATCAAGAACAACTGAGTTTGTCTTTTCTTTGAAATTTTGCTTCCGCTTGCTCTACATCTTCCATAACTACTTTACCCTTGTCTTTCTTCAAATTATCAAATTCTTCACTTGCAAAGGGCAAAATTTGGCTCGCAGAAGGAAAGTGAATCAAGAGTAAAATCATTTGCGCTTGAAAATGTCTTGATCTTCAAGTTGCTCTCCATGAGTAGCAGTTCCTTTGCTCCTTTACTTGTATCTCCTTCATCTTCAAAATCAATTATCCTCCCTCGTTGTCAGCACGGTTTTCCTCCCCTGCTTGGAAGAATTTCCCAAATCATGATCACCGAATCACCATCAAGAGGTGAGGATGAAGATGAAACCACCAACTTTGCGCCTTTTGTGCTTTTTAACCCCTGCATCTCCTCCTTTAAGGCCTGAATCTCAGTTTTAAAGTTTTGAACATCCTTGGTATGCTGCTTTTTGACATTAGCCAAGTCCTTCTGTAGAGATTCAACCTGCTTGACTAACTTGGTACACAAAACCATCAATTCCAATTGGTTCCCACTGCCCTCATCACTTCCAACTGTGTTACCTGTTGGGAGAGGTGAATCATGGGGCATAGGTTCAGATTCCTCCCTAGTTGGACTAGGTTGAAGTCTAGAACCACCACTGCTTGTTCCTAAACCATAAGGTTCGTAAACTTGTTGTGTTGTCATGAGAGGAGTTAACTGCTTAGACCTTCTCTCATAGGTTCTTGAAATGGAGGGGTATAATCAATGTTTGGAACATTAATTATGGGTGTGTGTTGTTCGGATGAAATTTTAGCAAGCATTTGGGGTAGGAGAGGTGTAAAATCATATTGCCATCTTTGTTCAAATTTTAAAAACTTTAGGCTTTAGGCAACCGATTTGATAAACATTAGTGTGGGGTTGCAGCTTGAAACTCATTTAGCATCGCTTGCACAAACCTTGGATACATTAAAATTTTGTTTTACTCGTACATTGCCTTTCATACTTGTAAAATATAATTTGACCAGCTTGAAAATCTTATCATGACTAGACAAACCAAAGGATAAGCCATGGTTGAACTAAATTGCTCATAAGATGTTTTCTTTGGACTAAGACAATGCAATGTAGTATGAATAAAAATCTCCATTGGGGACAAAACCACTCTTTTTGAAAGTAGACTTTTGTCGCTGGTATCATACCCCATGGATGATAAAGTATCATGAATTTCGGCATAGGTAATGTGATGAGACCATGGAGATCACCCAATTGGAGTACTCTCCTCAAGGATGCCTCAAGAACATCAATAGTTACCCCATCCATAGTGGCTCGTAGAGCATCCATCGCTTTCATGTGTATCTCCAATCTCAAGTGTTATGGATCGAGCGTAAGTCCAAAACTGCTTGATTTGAGAGATATAGATTGTGGGTTTTAAAAGCAAAGCATACCTTATATGTGTGGTATGAAGAAAGTCCACAATCTGATGATAAACAGGGCCACTCTTCTCGTTAGACTTTTGTAAGTAGGCCACTAGGTTGTGCTCATCTGCAAATTTCAAAGATGCCATATAAACTTTTGATGAAAAACGATATTATGTTAGTAAGAATGAAAAAGAATAACTAGCCAATTGAGAGAGAAAGATATATAGGGTTAGGGTTTAGAAGTATTGCGCAAGTAAAATTGTCTTTAGAAAGTAGTATAATATGGAAAGAAGATAATTCCCTTTAATAATTTTAACCCTATATATATGACAATCGTGGTTACTTTCAACGGGTAGTAAAAATTAGTTATCGACACAATCGGTTGTAACGGCTAGAACAATAGTGGTAATATAACACTTTCTGGAAACCGTGAACTAGCAAGTGGTAATTTTTCACAAAAATTTCAAAGAGCAAAGGTAAATAAAATCAAATAAAACTAGACTACTCTTATCATAGTTTTTAGCAAACTACCACTATCAACGGATTTGATATGTCTTTACCATGAGCCGCTTGCTATGGACTAGCCAAATCTTAATCATAAAGAATATGGTGAGTTGATAACCATATAGTTTTTGGTAAACTATCAACCATAAACGGATTTGTTAAGTCTTTACCAATAGCCGTTTGCTCTGGACTAGTTGATTCTTATGTGTATAAGACATGGTGAATCAATAACCATTTGTTGTGTATCTCAGATATACACCTTTTACATTCAACTCCTATCAAGCCTTGGTTATACAAACTCATACAACAATTTTAGTACCCAACAGCCTCCCCTCAACACCAGAGAACAGTTATGGATTTAGCATTTCAAGACTTGTTACCAAGTACTGAAATCTTCCCACATCAAGACCTTTTGTTAATAAATCATCATAGTTGTCATCAGTATGAATTTTGACAACTTGAATTAGTCCATTTTCATAGCAATCTCTAATGAAGTGATGTCTAATTTCAATATGTTTGGTCTTTGTGTGTTGAACAGGATTCTTAATGATGCAAATGGTACTGCTATTGTCAATATGTATGATGGTATTCATGAAATTGTACCCATAGTCCAAAAGTTGATTCTGAAGCCATAGAACTTGAGCACAACAACTTGCAAAGAACCACATACTCGCCTCGCTTGATGAATTAGCCACCATAGTTTGCTTCTTGCACCGCCATGACACTAACTCGCTGCCAAGAAATTGGCATCCACCGCCTTGTAGATTTTCTATCCAAACTAGCTCCAAGATAATCACTATCCGAGTAAGTAACTGATCAAGAGGAGAATCTCGAGTACCACAATCCCAGAGTAGGAAATGCTTTAAGGTATCTAAAAATCTTCTTCACAGCAGTCAAGTGAGAGAACTTGGGAGTAACTTGAAACCTTGCACAGGCACACACTGCAAACATGATATCTGGTCTAGATGATGTAAGATACATCAAAGAACCAATCATAGACCTATACATGTGTACATCAACAACTTCACCACTATTTTCCTTCAGAAGTAGATGTGTAGTCTTGTCTGCAGGAGTGCTGGATGACTTTGCATCAGTAAACTTGAACTTCCTTAGTATCTCAGCCACATATTTATCTTGATTAATGAAAATACCATCCGCCTCAGTAGTACTTGAAGTCCCAAGAAGAATGTGAGTTCACCCATAGAACTCATTTGAAATTCTTCTTTCATCAATTTCTCAAAATCTTTGCACATCTCTCTTTGTAGATCCAAAATGATATCATCAACATACACTTGAACAAGCAAGATATCATTCTTGTCTTTCTTGATGAACAAAGTTTGATCCACTCGCTCTATGAAACCCATTAGCAAGAAGATAAGTGGTTAAGGTTTCATACCATTTCCTTGGTGCTTGATGCAAGCCATACAATGCTTTAACTACCTCAGTAAACTTTGTTAGGATATTCGTGGTCTTCAAAACCGGAGGTTGTGAGACATAAACCTCCTCATCTATCTCGCCCAAATAGAAAAGCACTTTACATCCATTTGATAGACTTTAAAGCCCATAAAGAATGCATAGGCTAAGAACAACCTAATTGCTTCAATTCGTGCAACTGGGGCAAACACTTCTTCATAGTCAATACCCTCCTCTTGAGTGTATCCTTGAGCCACAAGCCTAGCTTTGTTTCTGATAACAATTCCTCTTTCATCTTTCTTGTTTCTGAACACCCATTTAGTACCTATTACTTTCTTGCCAGAAGGCAAATCACAAAGCACCCAAACCTTTTAAAGCTTAAATTGGAGCAATTCTTCTTGCATTGCTTCCACCCAACTTTCATCTTCAAGTGCCTTGTAGACATTCTTTGGCTCCATTTGTGACAGAAAACACATAAAGAGACATTCATTCTTGCCGTCATGAATCTTAGACTCATATATTTCGCTAATGAATCCATGGACATCAGGTAGCTTAGTTTGTCTTCTAGTCTTCACAGGTGAATAAACATCCCCAATCACATTTTCAAGAGGATGTGATTTATGAATAGAAGTGTGGGGAGTCTGAGGAACTGCAATCTCACTTGGCATATTTGAGATTTCAACATCATTGGCTTGAGCTTCCTCAAGAATCGAGTTGTGATTTCCACATCCGGTGTTGCAAAGGAAACATTTTGCCTAACAGTGGAATCAATTTCCATTGCTTTAATTTTCAAGATTCAAATGACTGTCTCCTTCCTTTTCCAAATTACAAGAAGGATGACCATCTCCGCTTTTGGTATATCTTCATTATCTCGATAGTCCCAAAGAGGTAGATGGATTCATCTTGATCATCTCGATGATCTTTGCTTGGTTCATCATCATCAAGAAACTCTTCCGAACTCGCAAAATCAAAAGAAGATGTTCTCAGAGAAACAGTACATAATTCATAGTATTGGTTAGAGTATCAAGATCAAACAATTTTCTAGACCAGCCTTTGAGATTGATTTTGTTTTCCAGAATTCCACATGCGATTTTCTTCAATCTTTGGGTTCTTAAGTTGAATACTCAAAGCTTTACTAACCATGGAATACCCAAAAAATACCCTTCATCGCCTTTTTCATCAAACTTGCCCGGATAATCTATGGTATTGAGAATAGATACATGACATCCAAATGGTCTCATGAAGTCAAGGATAGTGGTCTACCCCTAAATAATTCATAAGGTGTCTTGTTCTTTGTCATTACCACTAAAACTCTATTTTGTACATAACATGCAAGTGTTAATCGCTTCATTTCAAAAGTGATTGGCAATTTAGAATCGCCAACATGGTTCTAGCAACCGCTATTATGTCCTGCTTTCTCCTCTCAAAGAACACCATTTTGTTGAGGAGTTCGAGCCACACTAAATTCTCTTTAATACCCTTATCTCTCGCAAAACTCATCCATAACTCTATTCTTGAATTCGTGCCATTGTCACACCTAATGATTTTAACTTTCATATCATATTGGTTTTCTACTGTGATAAAGATCTTGAGGATGCCGCTTGTTTCATCCTTGGTTCCAAGAAAGAAAACCCATGTAAACTCGCTAAAATCATCATCACCACTAGACAATATTTCTTAAGATTCAAGTCGCCACCGATGTAGGACCAAATAAGTCCATATGTAACATTTGAAGTGGGTGAGCAATAGAGTTAACCAACTTTGACCGCAAGAAGCTCGTGTTGTTTGCCTTTAAGACAAGCCACATAGGTTTGATCATTTTCAAATCTTTTCTAAGGTAATCCTCTTACCAAACCATCTTTGACAATCTTGTTGATGGTTTTGAAGTTAACATGACCAAGTCTTCTATGCCATAACATGGATTCATCCATCGTGGCCTTTGCAAGCAAGTAAGTATAATCATCTTTAGCTACAATGTTGTTCATATCAAAGCTATAGAGATTGCCTTTTCTAGGAACTTTAAGAAGAATCGACTTTCATCGTGCATCTTAAAATCCTTAGAGAGAACAAAGCACATATCTTTGGTAAAAGAACATTGTTCATTTTGTCACACATTTGTGACACACTAAAAGATTGTACTTTAGCTCCTTTACATAATACACAGTTTAAAGTCCAAGTTACCGCTTTAATAACTCCTTTACCAAAGAACTTTACCATTTACACCACCTCCAAAGTCGACATATCGTCCATCATAATGCTCAAAATCGAAAGATAGGATATGTTGCCACCATGTGCCTTGAACACCCACTATCTCAGATATCCTTGATCCGATCTTTTGTCCTTGGATGTTCTTGCACATAAGTGTAAAGAGTTAGTTTTTTTGGGGACCCAAGCCATGATTGACTTGGATCCGCCTCGTATCAATATAGTTAAATCTATCAAAGGTCATTGATACACCATTGGGATTGGTTGTAGAGGTAATTCCTTTAGGTTTCCATTCCCAACGTGTTGAGGCCTTCACAAAGATTGCCCATGTCCCCTCTTTTCTTGTTTACAACCCTTGCAGTGGTAACTTTTGAATGAGCAGTGGTAATTGCCGGTTTCTTTTAGGCACCCACCGTTGGTTATAATTAACCTTTTAGCTTGAAAGGTTCCTTTCCTGCTTGTGCAGATTTTGCAAAAGTTGTTTTGGAGTTTGAACTTTAACAGTGACTTAGGATGAGCAAGATAACAGCTTTTGCAAAGTGGCAAAAGTTTTGAGGCCACTTCTTAGTTGAATCGCTCTTGGGACCATTTTGCAATGTGTGTTGGGGTGTACATTATGTTGAAACTTGTTAGACTCCACCTTTATTCCCATAGACTTCCTTCTCCCAACATGATAATCACAATAAGCATGTAGATGATCAAAACTACCACATATATAACATGCCTTATTATACATTACAAAATCAACGCCTAGTTGTTGAGATTTAACATGATTCCAACTCCTCCGTTACCCCTAGGAGTCAGAGACTTGTTCCTATACATCTCAAAGATACTTTACAGCTTGGTCTAGGTTTATTAATTGGTTTTCTAGGTTCCTCAGAATAAGATTAACAACTTTTGGGATAGTAGTCTCTACATTCTTTTAACACTCTCATCTACAACAGATGAGTCACTAGCACTCTCAAAACATCATTATCAAGCTTACTCTCTTCCTCACTCTTCACAACTGTGTCTTTAAAGGACCATATTCTCTTACAAGATCCTTAATCCTTTATGCCTCGTATGAGCTAAATCTATACTTGAGGTGAATGAACACCCTTAGTGGTGGAGGCGCAAGATTATAACCCATACCGCACTTAGCTTTAGTATATATTTAAACATTCCAAATTTTATCAATTGACTTAGACCGATGATAACATGTGTCTACAGTTAAATTGACATTTTCAAATTTCTTTTGAAGTTTTTCAAGCTCTTTTGGTATGCTTCATTCACAGCTTGTATGTTCTACCTCTCTTCTAAGAAGAATCATATCATCATTATATTTTGACTCATTTGCCCGATAGTGCTCTATTTGCTTTTCTAACATCGCCATAGCTCTTCTAAGATTAGACACGTGATAATTAGCAAGATATAACTCTTGTCTTTCATTAGAATATAGATCATTAAGCCTTTCAACTTCTCTAGCAGCCCTACATGTTTTAGAGCAACTATCAAAGTTTTGTACCGTAGTCGAGAAAGCCATGAGAGCAAATTCAAGAGCAACAAGAGCAAGATCGAATGTTCTTCTTCTTGTTCATCGCCCATGAAACTCCAATCATAGCTCACACCATCAATAGCCAACATTGCCTTTGGTTCTTCCACAGTTGGTCCCTTCTTTGCTTGTACCAAGTAGACTGTTGTCCTTGGTCTTTGGTCTTCTACATTCTCTAGCAAAATGTCCAAACTTGTGGCGCTTAAAGCACTCCACTTTCTTCTTATCAAAACCCGCAGATCATCAACATTGATGTGAATAGGCTTGCCGCCTTCTTGTAAAATTTCTTAGCCCTCATGCTAAGAGCTATCTCGCCATTTTATATCCATCTCCTCCAAGTCATCTTCATCAATTTGCTCTATGTCTTCATGAGTTAAGACAGAGCCATCAACTTATGTGGAGATAAAAGCATAAAAGGTAGGATCTCCAATACTAGCAACCTTCTTCTTTGAACTCGCAGTGGTAACATTAACATTACCAGTGGAAACTTTAGAACCGCAGTGGCAATATCATCATCACTTTCATCTTCAGAATCATCACCGCCAACAGAGGTTGACAACAATGCCAAGCTACTAGAGCTTGTACCAAGTTTCCGCCTTCTTCAACCTTTGCTTAATTAGTTTGAAGTTTTGTAAAGGTCATTGAGCTTCATTGTTTCTATGTCCGATTTGTTTTCCCGCATAAGAACATTGGTTTGAAACTCAAGGCAAACTTAGAAACTTCAAATTGAGGTCTTCCTTTTCACCTCAATGCCAAACACACCGATGTGTTACAATCTTTCAAGTTTGGAGAAGATGCTATCAAGTGAGTCATTGCTTGAAGAGAAGTTTTCATAACTTTTCTTCAATAATGTCTTTTGTGTCTTCTTTGTAGCATCATTACCACCAAACACCGAGCAAATCTCTTCAAACAGCTTCTTTAGCGCCTTGTACTTGCTAAATGCAATGATCCGATCTCTAGGAAGAGTCATCAAGAACAAACTTCTAGCTTTAAGATCATTCTTCTTGCAAGCCTTTTCAATACTAGATTCGTGCACAAAACCTTCACAACATCTCGTGTCACCAACCTTCACAAGATTAGTCATGTGCTTGAAGGAATCACCGCTTGAATGATCTCCCAAAGAGCATAGTCCTGTATGAGGAAGTATTGCTCAATTAGTATCTCCACATCTCAAACTCATTAAGTTTGAGCTTAGGAAGTCTTGGAGTAGAATAAGAGTTTGATTGGTTGTTTTCCATCTCCATTGAATTGAGTGAGTAGGTTGCTTATTCCTTGGATCTTCTAAAACAAAATATCGTAAACTTCGCCCGATACCACTTGATGGATCTAGACACACCTTGTGTCAATGATATTTTGTATGATATTAATAAGCACGAAAAATTTACTTAGTAATACCTAGAAGATGGATTGTATAATATATTGTATGAGAGTAAACACAGATTAAACACAAAACTCAAGCTCCAATATTATTAATGAATAATACGAGTGATCTTAGTATCACTAGGGTTACACCTGAAGCTTCAGAGGTAAATTAACAAGTACCTAAGACAATGACCTAGGACATCCTTTTATACAACAAGGAATCCTTTACAAGATAAGTATAAAGCTAACATAATAGAATATACACATGATCTATTCTATACTTATCTAGACGCGTTAAACTTCACATAAACAATAAGTTGGTAATAATGTTCTAGCAATGAATACGCTTCCACGCTAGTGTTAGGTAAACCACATACTATCCGTGGTAATGATTATTCCCAACAAAGTGCTTGTAAAGATGTAATTATAGTATTAAAGTTAGCAAAAGAATGATCTATAGTATCCTCATCCGATATTTAAAATTGTTCATATTGTTGAACAAATAAATCTATTTTATTGTTTTTAACTTGTTTATTTCCTTGATGAGTTACAACTAAAGAATTCCAAATTTCTTTAGAGGTTTAAGCATGGAAATTCTTCAATTCCTTTGGGTAACGATTATATAAAACCATTTTAGCTTCACTATTTTTGAAAGCTTTTCTTTGATCATCGGTGAGTTGATCATGAGGCGTGTTTACTAAATTTAGTTTCATCTTTTGTAGTGGCTTAAAATCGCTTTCAACAACGATGTACCAAAGATCAATATCTTTTGACATCACATACGCTTCAATCTATTTTTCCAATATATAAAACCATTAGTTTCAAGTAGTGGAGGTCGTTGCATGGATTGCCCTTCCTTGTAATTTTCGAACCCATAGTGATCGAAAAGTTTTAAAATACGGTTTACTTTAAAACTTTTGTAAACTTAGCTCTTGATGCCAATTGTGGAAAACTAGAAGGGGGGTTGAATAGTTTTGCCGATTTTAATTTAGTTTCAAAAACTTTAGATTCGATGAAATCGTATGGATGAAGAGAAAGTATAGATCTAAAAGTAATGCAAGTAAAGAAAGCAAGTAAAGTAAAGGATAGAAATGACACAACCGATTTATAGTGGTTCGACTACAAGGACACCTTCCTTGCCCTACTCCACCCTCGAGTCACCTACTCGAGTTCAAGCACTATGTCAACAAACTCCTTCAAGTCATGGATAAGCCTTCACAACGTCGCTTACAATTTTTCCGGTACAAAGCTAAATACCGAGGCCATAACACGGAGGACCAAACCAACACTACTATAACACAACAAATATGTGAAATATGAAATACAAGATCTTTGCTATAGAAATCTTGTGGAGGAACAAATCAATCAAGTACCCCTTGCTTGGATGACTTGTAGAATACTCGTGATGTCGCCTTAGAGAAGGACCTATATGAGAATCACAACAAAAGAAGGAAGAACTACTCTCTAGATCAAGTGATCTTAGGTTAGAAAAATGTAAGAATATATGAGAGAGTTTGAAGAAGAAGGGTTAGTTACAATGAAGAAATGGCTATCTATTTATAGGCAATTTCTTGCCATCACAGACGGATCCCACGTATCCCTTGCTCGAGGGATCTGTTTAGTGTCACACCCCAAAATATCGCAGTGAACGATAGTGTCATTGGGGTATGACGTCATAGCACAAAGTATGGATACGAAAACGACCTCTATAATGAGACGCTTTGAAAAGTCTACCATTCGATTAAATAAGTTAAAGTTTACAAAACAAGAAATTCCAAAGTTTGATAATACATAAAGGTTTACAAAACATGTCGAATGGTAATTATTAAAAGCACAAGACTCCAATGTATGCCATGTGACCCAAAAGCTCCATGAAATGCTATCACCTTACGACCGAGATAAACATGCTAAAAGTGTCAACACAAAGGTTGGTGAGTTCATAAGTTTGTAATAAAATGATCCGAAATACTTTGAGAATGTTCACACGAAAGGCATCAGAATCCACCCGCCCAAGTTCCGCCCATACAAAACTTGCAACCCGTGTGTTCACAACCCATTGCCTAAAATAGAATGACAATCATGAATATGCGCATTAAGGTAGTTAAAAGTATAAATATCACCATTAGGGTCTTCCAACAACTCGTGTTGGGATGTTCCTCCAACGACTCACGCTTGGGATGTATCCATATAAATGGCCTTCCAACATATAAATGTTGGGATGTTCCTCCAACGACTCACGTTAATGTATCCAAATAAATGGCCTTCCAACATATAAATATTGGGATGTTTGTTTAAGTCTAGTCACTTCACGCACCAAGTCTAAAGTATAAGTAATGTTGTTTGGCAAAAGAGTTTAAATGTTTTGATAAATAAGCATGTATCTTGCCCCAAATAGTTTATAAGAATTTAAACGAGTAAAAGTGGGGTATGAACTCACCTGGTATGATTGATATGCTAACAAAATGAAGTGCACGAAAATGAGGCTCGGAAACTATCCGCGACCTAAAATAAATGATATGCTCTAATATAAGCCATGAAACAATGTCGCATGCAAACTCATATGATATCCATACCACTTGTACATTTTGGAAATAATGTTTATCGTCAAAATATATGTTTATGACATCCCGTCAGATTATAAAATACTTTACAAGTATTTACGTTGAAACAACCTCCTACGATAGTCGCAAAATGGTGCACATCGAGTGTTAGGAAACGAACTCAACGGTTTTGGAAAGCTTGTATCATTATCTCAAAGTTTTAGTATTTAAGTTTTCATCCTAGAGGTCTCGATCATAGAGTAAAATATAGGTTAAGTATGGTAGTTGTGTCCAAAATATGGTTTAAGGGTGGTTTTCGCAAAGTTTAAGTGACCGTAATTTATTCGTTACAACTCCGCTGACGAACGGTTGGACATTTTGGAAAATAGGCTAGGCGAACTCACTTATACTAGAAGACATCTCGTTATAAAAAGTACTACATCCATGTTAAAAACGACCCTCAACATGGTCCTTAGTTGCCGTAGTATGTGTCTAATAGAAATATATTAGTTTTTCTTATATAATATATAGTTACGACAACTTTATGTAAACACGTGTAATTTAATCGTTACAAGTCCGTTTTCTACGTTTTATATGTCCTTAGCTTCGTATCAAAGTATACTAATATATTTTTGATAAGTCGACACAATTTATAACGCTTAAGACTCATTTTTGACTCGTAAAAAGTCGAGACAACATGCTGAATTTTCTGAAACAATTAGTTTTCGTCGTCAACTTGAAAAATTCATAACTCCTTCGTTATAGCTCCGCTTTAATCCGCTCAAGCGCCACGCTTTCTTTTTAAAGTATATTTTCCAAATATCTAGGCCAAAATATTTACCTACTGTCGAGAATTCCAGATTTTGAAAATAAGACCAGACCTCTAAAATAAGTTGTCGAAATGAGTTTTTCTCAAGAAAACCTATTCTAACCAATTCAAACCAACTCCAAAGCTACTCTAATCCTACCATACACCTTCTTAGGGTGTCATGGGTTCCTAGACATCACCAAAAGTGGTATATTTTAAGGAATAATTATAGGATAACAAATATAAATTAATAGTGCTTATAAACAATTTATGTGGTATAGACATCATATAACTTGTATGTTTTACTCAAACATGATAAAATGATCATAGAATGAAAATGAAAGATGATGATGAGTATGAAGTGCTTACTAATAATTCGATGAGGTTAAATGAACAAAGGATTTCCTAATCACCCAAGGTTTTATTGCACAACCTTAATCAAGAGTGATACTAGAGTATATAAAACTTGTCTAGAAAATATTTTGATGATCCTCTTGGTCCCTTGTGGTTGCGGTTATAGAGAGAAGAGAGGAAGGAAATGGTTTTGATTTTTACTTGTGAATAATGAAGTGAATGTGTTTGTGTTTAGTATAATAAGATTATACTAAAGTAGATATTTAGTAACTCAAATGACTCACCCTCCTTGTGTCGACAAGGGGTGTTAATCATCACTTAATACCTTTTTTTTTTTTTTTTTTTTTATTATTATTATTATTTTGTATAAGTATAGTTGTATGTTAGTTAGTTGAAGACATGTGGTAAATTGTATACACATTTGAGTATTTAGGGTAGCGTTAGATAAAAATAACTTTTAACGGGTCAAAATAAAATATATTGAGATCATAAAAAATTATAAAAATACATTTCTTGCAAAAATTGAGTGAAATAATAATTATCGTGTAGTATTTACGGAAACCGTCGTAATTATATAAATATAACAATTTATATACAAAATAAATTTAAAACACTGGGTAAACTCATAATATTATTTTTATAATCTTAATATGAGTATTAAAATATATCGGGATAATTTTTGGAAGTATCGGATCAATTGTTCAAAATAATTAATTACGATAGCGTTTATTTAATAAGAAAATATACGTTAATGAAATATAAATTTTCTCCGGAATGAGTAGTAAAATTTGAAAATGACCGAAATTGAGAATTGTGACATTCTTCCCATGTCGAGGAATCACGCCCTCGTGATTCAATCGATGATACTTAAAGGTCTACCCTTAGGTTTCGCGAAATCGTGGTGTATGGTCAAAGTGCTTATGCCAAAACTTACGCGCCTAGGTTTCTTATCTAATGAGGCTCACCGAATCAATAATACGGTGGATCACTTAATGGTCTAGGAAAACATACCGCCACGCATTGCGGGTCGCCCCGGTTCCTAAATAGAATGCTCAAGCTCGGGGTGGACCGAGATTGAGTATGGTATGGGTTATTTCCTTCAATTGCCATAGCTAGATGAGCTTGCATCGGTGGCTTATTCAACCGAGGACAATTATTCCGGTAGTGATTTGGGTCAGCACTCAAGCAAGTCCTTTGGTTATTCCTCATTGCCGTGTTATCCGCCTTGCACGCCTCTACACCGGTTTGAAAATGGCTCGATCGATTGCAAATTGTACATAAGCGGCGTGGCTTGGACTTCGGTGATGATAAGTGATAAGGTTTTAAAGGTACCATTTTGAGGGTCGCTTAAGTCCTTATTTGATCACTTTTGTATCCGTTATTGCTTAATATCGTTCCTTTTCACTTTTAGGTCTCTTGAAGGCAAAATGCTGGAATGGCACTTATTTGGACGAAAAGGCACGAATATATGAAGAAAATGGCCAAAGTCGAATCGAGACACTCAAAGTCGTTGAAAACAAAAGGCGACGGCGTCGGTGTTAGTTGGACGCCGTCGGAGGATTTTTGTGACGATACAAAGAGCCAAATACCCTATTTTCAAGTGACGACGCCGGGCTTTAAAAGAGTAGGCCGTTGCTATTCGGGACGGCCTAGATGCAACCCGCACGACGCCGAAGTCAAGAGGACGGCGTCACGGACATAAGGTGACGCCGCCACAAGGTTAACGTGGCCAAGACGAAACCCTAATGACGGCGACACGACGGCGCCACGAAACATAAGGTGAAGCCGTCACATATGTAATCTTATATATAGAATCCAATTTTTCGCTTTTAAGGAGAGTCTTTTGGAGTGAAACCTAAAACCGAACCTAAGGTGTCTTGTACAAGATTTTAGGGTTTTAAACCCTATCTTACATCAAGATAAGTATTTACTTCATCAATTCAATTATGTCTTTGATTATTTGTGTGTATGCTTGCATGTTTTCCATGTCCGCTAATTTATTTGTGTGTTTGCTTAGGAAGTATGAAACTTAATTATTGAATATTGATTGGTTGTTTCTTATCTTAGTTGATCAATGATCTAGTAATGCGATAGGTCATTCGTTGTGTACTTAATGCTTGATTCATCTTTGTGAACCTTAGAATATGATTACCCGAGTAGTTGTAGGCTAAATTATCCAAAGAGTGCCTTAGAGTAAGAGTTTATCATCCCTAGTGGGTTTTGTAGATTTAGACCCTTTGGTAAGTTCAAAGAGTTGGGAGAAACGATACCCTACAACTTTAGACACACAACGCAACTAAGAATAAGGACGTGACAACTCAACCATCAATAGGAGATAATTAAGGAGTAGTACAACCTAAGTAAACACATCTTTAAACTATCATACGAGCACACATTAATTAGACATAGACTCCCACAACCTTAGTTTAGATAATTAGATAATAGTAGAGTAATCGGTAGAAATACCAACCCCCAAATCCAATACCCGAGATTCGTACCTTTCCATTTCATAAAACATAAAATACAAAAATAATCTTCCTCAACCTTAACCTTAGCGTAGTAACTTCTTACTAGCATTCCTATTCCCTAGAGAATGATATCAATACCCGTGGCTTACCCTAATTACTACACTACAACGATTAGGTTCATCGCTTAGGTGTTATAAAACTTGATCAAGAAAAGGAAGTTTCCTTGACCCCGAATGACACGTGTAGCGTTATCAAGTTTTGGCGCCGCGGGAATAGAATAGCTAGTTAGTAGTCCACTCGCTTAGGTTCTTTGCTTGATTCCTATCAAGTAAATTTTTCTCATTTTTAGCTTTCTCTTAGTCTATCCCCCTTCTTCGTGATCTTTGTTCGTAACACCCATCACTTTTCATCATGGAAGGTGATAACCAACCACCACGTGATAACCTAACACCCAATAAGTCAATGTCACTCAAAACCCAAACCAATAACCAACCCAACCGTCGAAGCCGCTATGTGAGTAGAAATACCGACCTTCGTGATTTGCGTAAAATATTCGACAAAGACAATTAGGGAAGTCATGAGAAAGTAGTCGGCCTCTGTAATTGGCTCTATGATTAACAAGAATTCGGAAAATGGCATGATAAACAACAACGTGGATGTGGAAAATAGTGCTTACTTCAATCTTTACCCCACTAAGGAAGAAGTTGCGTACTATCAATACATAATCAATAATCCACGATCACCTATCATTAGGATATGCCCAAAGATTGGAGAGGAAACCGGAACCTAAAAATCCCTTGTATGATCGGATATAGGAGTGTCGACCATGCTTACATAGATACGGAATCTCCCATTAATGTAATGTCATCTTGTCTACAATGACATTATGAATGAGCGACTCAATATTAGGAGAGACCCTAAATGTCCGTGTGGAGTTTGTAACTTTGTGGGAAGAGTCAGGACGTGCATGTCTTTATAGGAAATTTCACCTTCCTAGTTGATTTTATGGTCCTAGAAGATGTAGGATGCGTTATTGACTATAGTTTATCCCAAGTAGTGCTAGGGAAACCGTTTGTTGAAACATCTAGAATGAGCCATAACAAGCATGATGGAACAGTTAGGTTTAAGAAAGGAACCAATGAGATCACCTATAGGATGCCTTGGAAAACAAATGAGTATGGCCACTTGTCCATTTATGATTGAGACAACATCAAAGCTTTTGAGGACAAAAGCAAGGAATATGTTGAGAAAGGTTATAAATTCATGTGGGAAAGAAGGAGGCATTATTATAAGGATTGCTTGACCCTAGGGCCTAGGTATAGAGTCGATGAAAATTTTGTCGACATGATAGAATTCTCATTGAGAATGAGTGAGGCAACGTAGGAGTACGACTACGAGTCTAGCTACAAGACTCTTAAATAAAGAAAAGCGCCGTGAGAGGCAACCCATGCTTAATTGTTTGCTTGTTAGTGTCATATATCTTTTATTAATTGTTTATCCTCATGTTTAAATTTGTAAAATGCTTTATTTTGTTTTTAACCTTGTCTTAATTGCATATAAAGGTATTTTACATAAGGGATAAGTGTAGGAGGATTACACGTTTTCAAAAGAAACGAAACATGAGAATAACAATTAACTAAAAGATATTTATGTTTGTTTGTTTGAGTCAAATGCTTGTATCGAGTCATAATGGATGTTTTGCGTAAATTTTCCGTATTTTAAAGATGTAAATTTTCCAATTTTTTCCAAAATCGCACCGCTTTTTGTCAGGATAACCGACGGCGTCAGATTGCAACTGACGACGCCGTGAAGGAGTAAAACATCGATTACTTTTTTCTTGTTTTTCGAGCTACTTATAAATTTTGGAATTTTCGTGTCTTAATTTTCTTAGAAATTCAGTAAACATCCATTCCACAAGCATTATATCCTAGTTTAAATCGAGTCTTATATATATTATTACCACCGATTTTACGAAAGGTTTCGTTTGTTTTCTTCAAGTGTGCGGGGTTTAGTTTGTTAAGAAGAAGTTACATAAGATTGGAAGGAGCTTTTCACGCAATAATTCTTCTTGAAAAGGATTTAACCACCACTTTACACGGATCCTACCGAGCTAATCTGTGGAGTACTAGTTTCTTTCGCTTTTAATTACCTTCTTTATCATAACTTTGATACTTTCGGGGAACATTGGGGACAATGTTCGGTTTAAGTGTAGGAGGGAAAATAAACGGAACTTTGAAACTATGCTTATCCTTGATTATTTGCTTTGTCCAATTGCACTTTGTAATAAACCATGAGAAAATGTCGGTTAGGGTAATTTTGGCACCAAATTTAAAAATTTTCATGACATATAGGGTGGGCCATTAGTCTTAACAAAAGCGCCTCATGGATAGGAAGTTGCATGACTAGCACAAAATACCCTTTACCACTCAAATTCCACCCAAAATGTGAGGATCGCCTTAGATTAGTAGGAATTAAAGCATTCATCTTCAATGCTTAGAGTGTGAACCGTAGTATATTAGATTCTAGAACTTGTTTTGTGATGCATTCCAAGATCGCAAGTGAGACTACACTTGTGTAGTTAGGAATAACTAAATGATAAGAGGCATTAGGATAACCCTTGTTTGATACCCGTAATATAATTACTTCTTCCACATCGGTTGAGTAATTCCCCACACCCTTTGCGTTGTACTCATCTTTAGTACACGATACCCTAGTTAACCCTCATAGCCTATCTTTTCGCGGTTCTCGTGATGTTTCGTTTTTCCGAATATCAATGAAGAGCATTGTTTACACCCCACCCCAAATATACACCCAAATCGCCTTAGCCTACCCTATATGCACTCACTTTTAGTGCATTATTGTTATCACCCAAAACGCTTAGTTCAATTATCGTTGCTTGCATGAGTTGCTAAGTCGAGTCATATCCTTTGTATACAGTTTTGGGACGATTGGGATTCATGGGAAAAGTTAAAGTTTGTGAAATGACGGGAAGGGAACGTTAAATTCAAATTCCCTTTGTTTGAATAACAATGTACTCCAAGTGTTTTGATCTTTTCAATTCGGGTCAAATTAGTGTTAGAGTAATAAAAACTCAAGTGTAGGGATGTGCCTATAAATCCCTATCATTTTGATGTTACCGTAGAGGATGGTAGAGTAAAAGTGTATGAAAAAAAAAAAATACGGGCTACCATCCTACATCTATCCTTTAAATTTATGTTTGTTTATTTCCGTTGCCTAGAGTTTTAGAGTGTCGAGTCTTGGCTTAGCAACGCCATTCTTCGTATGCATTTAACATAGAGATTTTGACTTGCCACCACTAAATAGCCTATCCCACCAAACCCTTGTTTCCCTACCGTAAGCCTAACGTTACAACCCTTTAAAAGACCTCTTTGATAGTCTTTCCTAGGTGCTTACGCCAAAGCGATGGAGGTTTGATCTATTCTCAAGCCTATGGTAATCTATGTACTAGGACCGGTTAATGAGTGTTTATCTTCCATTTCCAATTTGTTATATTTCATATACACCGAGAGAGATGTGAGTATCCAAACACCCCATGTGAGGTGCTAGTATGTAATTTCCGTGCTTGTTATGACTTTTATGGGCTTATATGTGTTGTGGACCGTTTTGAATTAATACTTCATGACCCCTAACTTATAAATTAATTGGCTAAAAGCACATTTGCTTGAGGACAAGCAAATAACAAGTGTAGGGATATTTGATAAGGTTTTAAAAGGTACCATTTTGAGGGTCGTTTAAGTCCTTATTTGATCACTTTTGTATCCGTTATTGCTTAATATCATTCCTTTTCACTTTTAGGTCTCTTGAAGGCAAAATGCTGGAATGGCACTTATTTGGACGAAAAGGCGAATATATGAAGAAAATGGCCAAAGTCGAATCGAGACACTCAAAGTCACTGAAATGTATAAGGCGACGGCGTCGGTGTTAGTTGCGGCGCCGTCGGAGGATTTTTGTGACGACAAGAGCCAAATACCCTATTTTCAAGTGACGACGTCGGGCTTTAAAAGAGTAGGTCGTTGCTACCGGACGGCCTAGATGCAACCCGCACGACGCCGAAGTCAAGAGGATGGCGTCACGGACATAAGGTGACGCCGCCGCAAGGTTAACGTGGCCAAGACGAAACCCTAATGACGGCGACACGGCTCGCCATGAAACATAAGGTGACGCCGTCGCATATGTAATCTTATATATAGAATCCGAATTTTCGGCTTTAAGGAGAGTCTTTTGGAGTGAAAACCTAAAACCGAACCTAAGGTGTCTTGTACAGTATTTTAGGGTTTTAAACCCTATCTTACATCAAGATAAGTATTTACTTCATCAATTCAATTATGTCTTTGATTATTTGTGTGTATGCTTGCATGTTTTCCATGTCCGGCTAATTTATTTGTGTGTTTGCTTAGGAAGTATGAAACTTAATTATTGAATATTGATTGGTTGTTTCTTATCTTAGTTGATCAATGATCTAGTAATGTGATAGGTCATTCGTTGTGTACTTAATGCTTGATTCATCTTTGTGAACCTTAGAATATGATTACCTGAGTAGTTGTAGGCTAAATTATCCAAAGAGTGCCTTAGAGTAAGAGTTTATCATCCCTAGTGGGTTTTGTAGACGAGACCCTTTGGTAAGTTCAAAGAGTTAGGGAGAAACGACACCCTACAACTTTAGACACACAATGCAACTAAGAATAAGGACGTGACAACTCAACCATCAATAGGAGATAATTAAGGAGTAGTACAACCTAAGTAAACACATCTTTAAACTATCATACGAGCACACATTAATTAGACATAGACTCCCACAACCTTAGTTTAGATAATTAGATAATAGTAGAGTAATCGGTAGAAATACCAACCCCCAAATCCAATACCGAGATTCGTACCTTTCCATTTCATAAAACATAAAATACAAAAATAATCTTCCTCAACCTTAACCTTAGCGTAGTAACTTCTTACTAGCATTCCTATTCCCTAGAGAATGATATCAATACCGTGGCTTACCCTAATTACTACACTACAACGATTAGGTTCACCGCCTAGGGTGTTATAAAACTTGCTCAAGAAAAGGAAGTTTCCTTGACCCCGAACGACGCGTGTAGCGTTATCAATAAGCACATTTAGCACGCTTTGGGATATGTACCGCATATTCTCTTTGTTCAAGTACCGTTGCCACAAAAACTCTTGCTCTCTTGTTGTGCGCTACCACATCCATCGCCTACTCGATCCACTCGATTCTTTCCTCTTGTCACCGCTCTTCAAAGTCCCATTTCGACCATCTCATCCGTTAGGGTTCCCGCCTCAATATTGCACTTTGTATTGTAGACGGCTCAAGAGTTTTCACAGCCCATGGATTTCGGGACAAGACCATATATGTACCTATCGATTCTCTTGGATCTGGGGGTGACGGATGAGGAACTAGTTTGGCTAATTTATGGAATCGGTCCGTAGGCTGCGTGACCACTCCTATCATGGAGTGGTGATAAAGTTCGCTCTTCCGCTTTTGCATTTCATTATCCAGTAATACTCCTCTTCAATAACGCCTTAAATTCGTCCCATGTCATACCGTAGTCGCTTCTCCGCCCTAGCTTTGTGGCGTGTGTTCCACCATGTCAATGCCTTTCCGATAGCAAGCAAAGATACTTTACCCTCCGATGTGTGGCACAATTGCCGATGTCGATCATCGACTCTGTCTTCTCTACCCATCGAGTATAAGCCAAAGCACCTCCTATACCATCAAACTCCACCGGTTTGCATGCCGAAAATTCCTTATATGTGCATCCAATTTCGTTGTTGTTGTTGTTGTTGTTGTTGTTGGTGTTGTTGTTGTTGTTACGCCAACTACATTGTTGGTGTCGCCATTCCTGCTCCCGCGGTTTCCGAGTTATTCATATGGTTTCCAACTTGTGTGACAATAGTGGAAGCAAGATTTGAAGTTGTTGAGCGATGATGGCGGCAAAATCGTGGTTTTCGCCACGTTGTTGTCATTGTTACCCATGTCGCTACCGCCTTCTCTACCTCCACGCCACCGTCCTTCCACTCCTTGCGCCGCACCACCTCGGCTAGTCTTTGCGTGTTACCCTCTTTGGTACCATGATCTCGCAAGGAAAGAACCGTTGAATTCCTAATGTCTATATTTAACGCCCTCCAACATAATACCACGCCACAAATTGGTTCCTATAGGTGACCACACCGATCTACGATGTGTGGTCGATATGTCCACGTTGGTTGTGACGCATATATAATTATGTTGGCCACCATAATTATAATTGCCTCATTTCACACGTGTACATACCACCAAGCATACATGTCTCGGCGTTGATGTTACTTAAATAGGTAGTCACCATCATCCGATTCTAAACAAAGGAGGAGAAATTTAGGTAGGTATCTATGGAGAGTCGCACTTAGTGTATAGGAAATTCCTTTAGGTGCTAAAGTCATGATGAAGTTTGGTCGCTAATAGTTCCCAAAGTATCCTCAAGAGAACTCCCATCCTCAGCAAAATCATCAAATCTATACTGACTATATAGTAACACTTATTTAGCTCGATCTCGTGTCTCATCAAACAAGAACCGTCACGAGATCAAGTTAGATAAGTGTTTACATCGAGCTCCATATCTCGATGACTCGACTAGATTTTGGGACTCCCTATCGGTACAAGGAAACCATGTTATCCAATGAGGTGGGTCTAGACGAAATTTTTCGAAAACAAATGCACGAAAAGTGTGTAAGGCGATAGGAAAAGAAAGGATCGTCGTGAAAGCGGTTATAGTCTAGGAACTAAATGCAACCTAGTTCTCTATAACCAAGTCTCGATACCAATCATTACACCCCAAAATATCGCAATGAACGATAGTGTCATTGGGGTATGACGTCATACCACAAAGTATGGATACGTAAAACGACCTCTATAATGAGACGTTTTGAAAAGTCTACCATTCGATTAAATAAGTTAAAGTTTACAAAACAAGAAATTCCAAAGTTTGATAATACATAAAGGTTTACAAAACATGTCGAATGGTAATTGTTAAAAGCACAAGACTCAATGTATGCCATGTGACCCAAAAGCTCCATGAAATGCTATCACCTTACGACCGAGATAAACATGCTAAAAGTGTCAACACAAAGGTTGGTGAGTTCATAAGTTTGTAATAAAATGATCCGAAATACTTTGAGAATGTTCACAGCAAAGGCATTGTAAATCCACCCGGCCCAAGTTCCGCCCATACAAAACTTGCAACCTGTGTGTTCACAACCCATTGCCTAAAATAGAATGACAATCATGAATATGCGCATTAAGGTAGTTAAAAGTATAAATATCACCACAAGTGGTCTTCCAACAACTCGTGTTGGGATGTTCCTCCAACGACTCACGCTATGTATCCATATAAATGGCCTTCCAACATATAAATGTTGGGATGTTCCTCAACAACTCACGCTAATGTATCCAAATAAATGGCCTTCCAACATATAAATATTGGGATGTTTGTTTAAGTCTAGTCACTTCATGCACCAAGTCTAAAGTATAAGTAATGTTGTTTGGCAAAAGAGTTTAAATGTTTTGATAAATAAGCATGTATCTTGCCCCAAATAGTTTATAAGAATTTAAACGAGTAAAAGCGGGGTATGAACTCACCTGGTATGATTGATATGCTAACAAAATGAAGTGCACGAAAATGAGGCTCGGAAACTATCCGCGACCTAAAATAAATGATATGCTCTAATATAAGCCATGAAACAATGTCGTGCATGCAAACTCATATGATATCCATACCACTTGTACATTTTGGAAATAATGTTTATCGTCAAAATATATGTTTATGACATCCCGTCGTATTATAAAATACTTTACAAGTATTTACGTTGAAACAACCTCCTACGATAGTCGCAAAATGGTGCACATCGAGTGTTAGGAAACGAACTCAACGGTTTTGGAAAGCTTGTATCATTATCTCAAAGTTTTAGTATTTAAGTTTTCATCCTAGAGGTCTCGATCATAGAGTAAAATATAGGTTAAGTATGGTACTTGTGTCCAAAATATGGTTTAAGGGTGGTTTTCGGCAAAGTTTAAGTGACCGTAATTTATTCGTTACAACTCCGCTTGACGAACATTTGGACATTTTGGAAAATAGGCTAGGCGAACTCACTTATACTAGAAGACATCTCGTTATAAAAAGTACTACATCCATGTTAAAAACGACCCTCAACATGGTCCTTAGTTGCCGTAGTATGTGTCTAATAGAAATATATTAGTTTTTCTTATATAATATATAGTTACGGCAACTTTATGTAAACACGTAATTTAATCGTTACAAGTCCGTTTTCACGTTTTATATGTCCTTAGCTTCGTATCAAAGTATACTAATATATTTTTGATAAGTCGACACAATTTATAACGCTTAAGACTCATTTTTGACTCGTAAAAGTCAAGACAGCATGCTGAATTTTCGAAACAATTAGTTTTCGTCAACTTGAAAAATTCATAACTCCTTCGTTATAGCTCCGTTTTAATCCGTTCAAGTGGCCACGTTTTCGTTTTAAAGTATATTTTCCAAATATATAGGCCAAAAATATTTACCTACTGTCGAGAATTCCAGATTTTGAAAATAAGATCATACCTCTAAAATAAGTTGTCGAAATGAGTTTTTCTCGCGCAAAACCTATTCTAACCAATTCAAACCAACTCCAAAGCTACTCTAATCCTACCATACACCTTCTTAGGGTGTCATGGGTTCCTAGACATCACCAAAAGTGGTATATTTCAAGGAATAATTATAGGATAACAAATATAAATTAATAGTGCTTATAAATAATTTAAGTGGTATAGACATCATATAACTTGTATGTTTTACTCAAACATGATAAAATGATCATAGAATGAAAATGAAAGATGATGATGAGTATGAAGTGCTTACTAATAATTCGATGAGGTTAAATGAACAAAGGATTTCCTAATCACCCAAGGTTTTTATTGCACAACCTTAATCAAGAGTGATACTAGAGTATATAAAACTTGTCTAGAAAATATTTTGATGATCCTTCTTGGTCCCTTGTGGTTGCGGTTATAGAGAAGAGAGGAAGGAAATGGTTTTGATTTTACTTGTGAATAATGAAGTGAATGTGTTTGTGTTTAGTATAATAAGATTATACTAAAGTAGATATTTAGTAACTCAAATGACTCACCCTCCCTTGTGTCGACAAGGGGTGTTAATCATCATAATACCTTTTTTTTTTTTTTTTTTTATTATTATTTTGTATAAGTATAGTTGTATGTTAGTTAGTTGAAGACATGTGGTAAATTGTATACACATTTGAGTATTTAGGGTAGCGTTAGATAAAAATAACTTTAACGGGTCAAAATAAAATATATTGAGATCATAAAAATTATAAAACACATTTCTTGCAAAAATTGAGTGAAATAATAATTATCGTGTAGTATTTACGGAAACCGTCGTAATTATATAAATATAACAATTTATATACAAAATAAATTTAAAACCTGGGTAAACTCATAATATTATTTTATAATCTTAATATGAGTATTAAAATATATCGGGATAATTTATGGAAGTATCGGATTAATTGTTCAAAATAATTAATTACGTGATAGCGTTTATTTAATAAGAAAATATCGTTAATGAAATATAAATTTTCTCCGGGAATGAGTAGTAAAATTTGAAAATGACCGGAAATTGAGAATTGTGACATAGTGTAACTTGAGGGATCCATGGGACGCTCTTATTTGCCCATGGATTTTTGGATTATGGGTCATGGGTCCTAGACTTTGGACCATGGGTATCTAAGTAGATACAATGTATCTAAAAGATGCAATGCATCTAGACAATGGGTTATGGGTTAACTCCATGGGTTATGGATATGCTCCATGGGTATGGGTCATGGGTTGTGGTTTTTACCCATCCTAATAAACTATTACAATAAATGAATTGTTACAAAAATTTATATTAAATGACTATATATGTAGATGCTTTACAAAAATATACTTATAATTTTACTTATGATAACATTATATTTGTTATCAACAAAACACAAAGAGATCGCTAAATATTAATAAACGTTTTTATGGTTTATTTGTATTAACATTCTCGATCGTGAGTAGTATAATTCTTCTCATGAGTTTTGAGTTGACGTGATCGTAAGCAATCACTTTATTCCTTTGCATAAGAACATCGCCTAAACCCATATGTGAAGCATCGCAGTATACTACGAAATTTTCTACTCCTTCAGGTAGTGCCAAGATGGGTGCTTCGCAAAGCTTGCTTTTAAGGAGTTGAAAAGCTGATTCTTGATCGTCTCCCCATTAGAATTTCTTCGTTTTCTGGGTTAACTCTGTCAATGGTTTAGCTATCTTTGAAAAACCTTCGATGAATCTCCGGTAATAACCGGCAAGACCTAAGAATTGACGAATCTTAGTGGGGTTGGTTGGTACGAACCAGTTCTTTACGGATTCGATCTTTGCGGGATCCACGTGAATACCTTTAATGTCGATCTCGTGACCAAGAAATAGGATTGTCTCGATCCAAAAATCGCATTTGGAAAACTTTGCGTACAATTCTTCATCCTTGAGTAACTTCAGGACAGTTCTCAGATGCTCCGCATGTTCTTCTTTATCACGAGAGTAGATAAGAATATCGTCAATGAACACAATGACGAATTTATCTAGGTATGGTTTACAGACTCTATTCATGCGGTCCATAAATACAGCGGGTGCATTGGTTAAACCGAATGGCATTACTTGGAATTCATAATGACCATATCGAGTTCTGGAGGTGGTCTTGGGTATATCTTCCTCTTTTACCCTTAACTGATGGTATCCAGATCTTAAATCAATCTTCGAGTATACACTCGAGCCTTGCAACTGATCAAAAAGATCATCGATTCTTATTAAGGGATAGCGGTTCTTGATTGTGAGCTTGTTCAATTCTCTGTAATCGATACACATCCGAAATGATCCATCCTTCTTCTTGACGAATAAAACCGATGCTTCCTAGGGTGAGGAACTCGGTCTAATGAATCCTTTTTCAAATAGCTCTTCTAGTTTTTTAGACAGTTCTTGCATTTCCAAGGGTGCTAAACGGTATGGTTCTCGTGCTACAAGAGTAGCTCCAGGGATCAGATCAATTTGAAATTCGACTTGTCGAGCAGGTGGGAGTCCAGGAAAATCTTCTAGAAATACTTCAGGAAATTATCTAACTACATGTACATCCTCTAGTCGTTTCTCTTCCTACTTCATTTCCGTTACCTGAGCTAAGAAGGCATAACATCCTTTCTCCATGTACTTTATCGACTTCGCACATGATATGATACTTAAGTACTTTATACTTTGATCTCCTTGGATAACTAAGGTTTCACCTTTGATTGGGATATGAACGGTTTTCTCGTCGCAAACAATCCTAGCACGGTGTTTAGACAACCAATCCATGCCAATTACGATGTCAAAACTACCAAGCCTGATTGGCAAAAGATCTATAAGGAACGAGTGGTCTTGTAACAGAATAGGGCAATCGGATTACGGTGTTGGTTCCTATTATCTTTCCATCGACTAGTTCTATCTCATAAGTTGTATCTAAGGCAATTGGGGAAATTTCAAGTAATGGTGCAAAGGTATTAGATACAAAACTCTTATCGGCTCCAGAGTCAAACAAGATTTTTGCAGAATGATTGTTAAGAGAATACGTACCCGTCACAACATTAGGGTTCAATGATACGTCTCCATCTCCTAGCATGTACGCCCTTGCTCGCGCATTGTTCTATTGAGCGGCATTCACCTTTGGGCATTGACTCTTGAAATGACCATTCTCTCCACATCCATATTAACTCAAGTTTGCCATAGTGTTTCCACCTCCAGGGTTTCGACAATGCTTACCGTGCAGGGTCTAGAATGGTGCATCAAACATTTATTGCACTGGGGATGTGGTCCAACATATCCTTTTCTGCAGTTGGTGTAGCATAAGCCCTTGCGGCTTCTGGTCTTCGGTTTTGCCGATTGTGATGTTGGTTTTCGTTGTGGTGGTACTGGTTGTTGTTGTTGTTGGATTGGTGGTGGTTGGAATTCGAGATTTTTCGATCATCAAGCTTCCTTTTGTTATCACTTGAGCCTTGTGCATTTTCAAGCTTCAATATCGGCTCCATAAGGCGGTGGGATACAATGCCAACTTCCTCAACAGTCTTTGGGTTAGAAGCGATGACATCTCCTTCAATACTCCGAGGTAGACCTCCAATCAAAGCTTCCAAAAGCTTTTCATTGATAGGGAACAGATGAGGACACAGAGCTCTCAGCTCGTGGAATATATTGAAGTATGTCTTGAGATCATTACCTTTAGCAGCCAAATGGTAATACTCATCTTTTAGCTTCTTTATCTCAGTTATTGGGCAGTACTGTTTCATCAACAGTTGTTTCAGATCTGACCATGAAATCCTACAAGCTTCTTCCATTCCGATTGGTTGGGCATGCACTTTCCACCAAGATAGCGCATCTTCTAGCCAAGTTCCAGTTGCAAACTTGACCTTGCAGTCATCTGTGCAGTTACTTAGTAGGAACACAATCTCGGTTCTCTCAAACCAATGAAGTAGACCAATAGCACCTTCTGTACCTTTGAAGAATGTTGGCTTGCAGTTCATGAATTCCTTGTAGCTACACTTACGAGCTACGGAAGACTCACTTTGATTGTTTGGAGTGTTGGTTTCATTTGAGTTTCCCATTTCAACAATACGTGCTGCTGCTGCGACACATGTTGCTTCAGCAAGACGAGCTGCCTCGGCTTCACGTGTTGCTTGGGCAACACGCTCAGCTTCAGCTTCTCGAGCGATCTCCGATTCTCGGGCAATCTCAGCTTCTCTTGCAATCTCAGCTTTTCTTGCAATCCCAGCTTCTCTTGCGGCAGCTTCTCTTGCGGCAGCTTCAGCTTCATGTGCCTCTTAGGCAATTCGTTCAGCTTTAGCAATGCGTTCAGCTTCGGCTCTAGCAGTGTCAGCGGCATGCTTAGCGATAGTAGCGCTAACGCTATCAGCGACCATTTTTCGAACAACAGTTGGAGTGATGGTGGATGAGGTAGCTTTCTTCTTGACTATTTTTCTAAAATTTCCAAGAAATAAACACCAAGATTAAGAATCATCGACGATAATAAAAGTGATTTCATATTATAAATATCATAATAGTCAAGATCATCACTTTAAATCAATGAAATGATATCGTTATAAACAGGAATAAGTGAATCACAATTTATCTCAACAAAATCATAACATATATAAGGACATAATGATCGATTCGGCATATATGACCGATGAATAATATCACAATACAAGAATATAGAAATACAACCATAGATAGCATAGAATACATCGATACATAGTAATTGTTCACAACCATAGGTTACAACATCAATATTCTTGTTCCATAGTTACAAACCAAAAGGATACAAGCCTTAATGCCTCATATAGCGGCTTTATTATACATACTACAATAAAGATGACTAGGACCTATGCATCACCCGATGCGTCATCAGGACGGCGACGAATCTCCTCAACCATAGCTGTCAATCTCGGATCTTCTGCTCACGTGCTCGATCTCTCGCCTTGAGGTCATCAATCCTCTGCTCTAGTATAGCGGTGTGAGCATGAGTGGATGCAAGCTCGTGATGTAAGGCTCTCTCTCGGTCTAAAGCAGTGTCTCTCAAAGTACTGGCATCTCGAACAGTATTCTCAAGCCTCTGAGTCAATCTGGTCATGACATCTCTCGCCTCCACAATCTGGGCGTTCATCATGTCAAATACAATCTCAATGGAATAACGACCAATCACGAGGTTTTCGACCTCTTCCTCCAAGCTCTCTATTCTAACTAACGGAATCTCATCATAATGTGCCAGCAGCTCATCCAGCTGGTCCTCGTGTTTAATGAGTCTAGCTGCTAAAAAAGGAATAGTATGGTGTCTGAGACTCTCCGGTGATCGCGTAACTAGAGTGAGTGCGATCGTTGAGCTCTCCCCAAGCTCGAAGGGACTCGGTGCTCCCTCCTCGTCTCTCCAATGACGAAGTAGAGGTAACAAGAATGACCATCGTCTAGCGCCGGCCCTCTTCCTAGGTCCATGCTGGACGTCCACACGAATAGGCATGTAAGGATCAGTCGGTGATGGAGAATAGCATCGAACACTAAGTGGCAAAGGTGGATCACTAAAAGTGTCCAATGGTGGTGATGCTACATGAGGTGATGAATCAGGAACAGTAGTGGTCTGATGGTAGAATACAGTAGGTGGCGGTGGTGGTGAAGTAGTTGTAGGTGGAACAGTGGGTGAAACTGGTGATGACTGAGCAGGTGGTGACTGAGCTAATGGTGACTGAGCTGATGGTGTCACATGGGTCATGGTGATGGCTCGCACACGCTTCCTAGCCGTATGCATGATGATAGCACTCTTAGGACGCAATCTGTAAGGCACTCCAAATGGCTCGGGCTCATATGGCTTCAAGACTTGGATTCTACGTCGGCTTCGACGGATCAGTAAGGAAGATGATACAGAAGTGTCCGATGAGACAGAATCAGTGCTCTTGGATGACTTGGATGATCCATCATCCACTGTGACATCTGAAGCAGGTAGCTAATATTGCGACTCATAATACTGATCCAGTGTCATGGAATCAAAAGCAGTACTCTTGAGAGCGAGCAATCATAGCTGGAATGGTAGGAGTTCGGGCAACCTCGCCTTCCTCAAAAGGTTCGGTCGCGTCCGAAACAATGGCTGGTATGGCTGGACTGGGATGAACTGGCATACTGACAGTCGTAGAGGACATAGTATCTTCCATCTCGATTAAGGTTCGAGGACGAACAACCGAGTGGGAAGCGAGACATGGTGCTGTAATAACCCATAAAATAATAATGTAAGTAAAATGCCAAATAGTATGATTAACAAGATTTTAGTTAGTTGCGAACATCTGCCAAGCAAATCTCCATGCCTAACTAAAATGAATGCAATTTACTTATGATCTAGTGATGCATTAATCCTAATGCATAGAGCGGTCACGGAAGGGCATAGGGCAGTTGTAACATATTGGTTTTCACAATCACATATACATACACAATGAGGGTCGAATGATATGTAGTTTAGAGAGAGAAAGTGAGATGTTCTAGAGAGATAAAATCCAAATGAAAGGTTAGATTAGCATGTGAACATCCAACCCTCTCCCTAGTGGGGAGAGGGCTATTTATACAAATGACTATGCCCTTCTTCGGGCTGTGGATCAGGAATACAATGGGTAAAGACCCGTCCTTCTTCCACGGTATAACTTAAACTACTAATAAGCTAACTAATATAACGTTATGTCTACGAGCCATATTATGCTAAACAGTTCTTGGGGTGACCGACACTTCTACATGGATTTTCTAAATCCTAACAATCTCCCCCTAAGGGAGGTCACCTCAAGAGTTACATTGAAGGTCCTAGCACTTTATATATAGTCTTTAATGCTCGAGCTCGTAGAATTTGAAGCTTCTTAAACTTTAACTTTGTATTGTAGTAGTGATTCTTTGGCTTTGAGTGTTTCTTCAATAAGTGATCAGGAGCTTTCATTGAGATCATTGGCAACACATAGTCTCCCGATCATCCGTTGTAGAATTGCCAACATGTGAAGTTGTGACTTTTGGACCGACATGCTCACATTTTGGATCATGACATCTTCTCATCAGAGTTTCGGAAGCTTTGTTGATTCATGATATTTGCAGCAGTGTAGCAGAAGCATGGAGTGAAAATATCAGAGTCACTTGATGAAGATATGCACTTATCATGATTTCTTTGAAATGAACGTGTTGTGTGAGCATGCGGCTATGGATTGACTCCTCAATTCTGATCAGCTGCAACCGTCTGGTGTCCCTACAAACAACAGTTAGCAATAAAGCGCATGAAGAGTATCTTTGATCACCTTCGTTGAATAGGTTGCAAGAACCACGATTCCTCGTTGATCAATACAAGTACTGCCTGTGATCAGGTATAATTCGAAGAATTTCCTTGATAGGGTTTCGCAGCTACACTAGCCATTCTCAAACCGGAATGTCTCAAGAAGATAACACGGAGTGAGTGAACCAACAAATTGAGATTTGCTGATTGAAGAAAATGATTTGAAAAACAATCGTGTATTGCTTAATAGAAAGAATTTTTGCAATACAACGAAGTTTTTATAGGAAAAATCACTTTTCAATCATAAATACCTTTAAATTTGAAAACATAATACACAGTCGATGTGCTAGAGAAATGAATTTTTTGAGCACAACGACCGGTTTTTCAATGGTATCCGTCAATCCATTTCCTAAACTAGGATTGATTCAAATTGTGAATCGCCCCATCGTTTTTGTCCAATTGTCACATGATTGATCAATTGGATAGATCTCACATGCCACCCACCAAGAGCTTGTTTGATGTTGACTCTAAAAGGCTTTCCATCTTCATTGTGAATATGTTTACATATCACTCGGATGTTCACGGCAATACCACAAGGATAATGCGTGGGACTCTTAGAATATATTCTCACATTCCACATTGTGTGGCTGTGAGTCTTTATTAATTGTGTCCTAATGAGATTTATTGATGATCTCTTGGCTCTAGACTCAATAGTGCACTTTGGTTTCCTATGCGGAGACTAGGGAGAGGTCTCCTTCTTCAATATCAATAATCTCAAGAGAAAGTCGATAGATTATGTAGGTTCCCGTGAGAATAAAACAAGTCATTTTAAGAGGAACTTGAGTAGCTTGGGAAGTTTGGTGCGGTCGTCCTTTGGATCCATGACGTCTTGTCTTCAATACCGGCATTACCTTGGTAACCACCGTAGCATGTGTATTGAACCCGGTTTACGCCCTAAGGTTGAATTAATGGAGGGCTATTTCTTTTCACCCTTTTCTCATTCAATTCTTTTTCATTCTTCAACCCCTTCAGTGCTTACCGAGATTTCATTACTAGAACCTTGTTGGGTTTGTTCCAGAACTAGCTCTATCTCAGTCTGCACTCTTCCCATTTCTCATTTTTCTCCCTTTTCATCATACCTAAGGACTCTATACTATCCAGTGGATTGTCCCTGGGTAGATCCCTCCGGCTCTGGCGGGATCGTGGGAACGAATACCTAACCTAACCATCCTTATATCTTCATGCATAAAATAAATTGGTCGGTCTTTTGGTATTGTTCATTCCGCCTCGAAACCAATTGAAAACCATTTGAAAATCAATCAAGGTATTTGTGATGTAAAATCAAAGTATTTTGTACCTTAATTGTTTTTGATATTTTAGAAATGCTCCCCTCAACATGTGCTTCAAGTATTAGAAATCATTTTAGCACATGGAGGCAAGAGGACTTTGAAATCTTAGATTAAGAATGAAAGATTCAATCTTTGATTAACTTTTTCTAAAAATATCGACATCACTTTCCCGATCAAATCTAGTATTTCAAATACTTCGATAAAATATTTTGGGAAAGGATGAGGTTTTCTTTGATTGCACCCTCTTGATGTGTGTATCGATAATCGAAATATTTTTTAAGGCAGTTTAAAGCCAGCAAGGGGTGATTTGAAGTAATTTTCACGATCCAAGGAAACCATTTAAAATTTCAATCAAGGTACCTTAAAAAATGACGCTTTAGTACCTTGATAGTTTTAAATAAATTTTGAAATGCTCCCCTCAATATGTGCTTTGATATACGAAAGGATTAGCACATATGGGAGAGATGTAATTCTTGAGACTTGAAGATCACATTTTATCAGTTGCATATTTATATCGCATTTTCTCCCCGATCAAAATTTCAAATCCTTTGAGATTTTGGATCTCAAGTAATTAAATATGTATAAACCTTTTGGAGAAAAAAATGTGTCATGTTTTATTTGATCGAAAAGAAACACCACAATGCTCCTCTTAAGGCAGAGGAAGCTACAAACCATAAACCTATCACTACTATATACATTCTGATTATTATTGTTCATATTACAATCACCACATTCACACATGAGAGTTAAACAAAAGTAACTACTATGAGAGGATATCATCATTACATTCTCGTAATATCTTGTAATGACCTTCACGAACTCTTCCTCCCACAAAACTTTCAAGGCTACGGAATATCTTTCTAGTCTTGAGTCTTCTTCGATAGAAGCAATGAAATCTTCACACCTTTTTACGTCATGTTCCGTCCAAAACCATTGTTCCCGGACTCATCTTGAGCTTAAACTCCTTGACCATTGTTGGGAATTCTTTGAGTTGATGATTACAAAACCACGAGCAAGAATGAAGAAAGAAGAAACAACGAGGGGTTATTATGTAATAGTTAGTAGCTTTCATAGTAAGCTAATTATTAGGGTTTGTAACCTCCTCTCCTATATAAAGAGAGTAGGCATAGTGGTTCTGGATCATCTTTTCATCCTTTCATTTTCATTTCATAGTATTTATCTCTAATGAGAGTCTAGACACACGATTATAGCGTGTGTAGATTAATAGTAGTAGTTTTTGTTTTAATTAATAAAGAAAACCTTATTAGTATCATTGATGTTCTTATCATTTTCGCTGTGTTTATTCAATGTTACTCATACCCTAGTTGAGTCCGGATCTGGGTTTCTACAATTGGTTTAAGAGCCTCGTGGCTCTCGATCTAGGGTTTATAAGGTTTTTTGTAATTAGGGTTTTTGCAGCAAATGTGAAAAGCAAAGAGGCAGCAGGCAAGAAGCAGCAAATTTGATTTGGTTATTCATGATATCATTTCTGATTCAATCAGGTAACCTCGTACCAATCTTTGTACTCCTTTTATTGATCGATGGTCTCTATTATCAATAAATGATTTTATCAATCTGTTTCGGTGGTCCTTACTCAATGTGTATACTGGTTGGTTCATTTAATATGAATCTGTCATATACTTTTCGATGTGACTGGTCCATGTTTCAAGCTGATATTACAGAATGGATTAATACTGGCACGTGAGCATGAATTGTGTATACAGGTCTCACTGATTGGTATTCTCATGGGGCTAACTGACATGGCCAATTAAATTTGACTTTTGTTTTTTGATTGGTCAAGCAGATCACGTGCTAGTGTTGATTGTTTATGGGATCTACGCTTGCACATGGATAAGGTTTGATCGGTTTATTGGTACTGATCACGTGAGGCGTAGGTAATTTATTATTCAATTGATGATATTGATCGATGGGTATTGGGATGATATGTTGTGGGACACGAGTATGGTACTTGTTTCTCTTGATTGTATTATGGACGATCGTGGAGTCTTGTTGTGATTAGGCGCTCGGTTGATTTGTCGGTCATTCATTTGTGGTGGGGTCTAGTAGATGATCTCATAATTAATATTGATGGTCACATGATACTGCGATAATGTAAGCCTTGTTCTGCTGGTACCAAATGATTGGTGATTTATTCCTACTCGTCCCCGTTCATTTATTATGTTTGTTTTGATCGGTATTGTTATTTGGATCTTGGTGGATTTGTGATTCATCTTGTGACATGGTCACTTAATTCGTCGTCTATAATTTATCTTGCTCATGATCGGTTGTTGTATTTGTTTATTCGGTCTTGATAGTTGGTCTTCTAATGTTTTACTAGTCTTGGTGAGTTGAATTTAATTCAACGATGAACCTAATAATTAACATATTTTCGACTTGATTTGATGTTTCTCTTGGTGCATATTTTGATTGGTCTTTGGTTCCTCTTGGTTGGTTCCTTCGATGGTTCTATTGGTCGGTTCCTGCCGATAGTATTATTTGGATTCTGGCGATCGGTTGCCTTGGTTGATTCTCTTTGGTTATTTTGGAGTTCCTCTTGGTTGATCGGTCGTGTCTTATCATTTCTCAAAGTGAGTCGGCACTTTGAAGATAACTTGTTTGTGTATTAATGGTGTGACAAAGACTTGATGAATCTAGTGAAGGGTGAGATCTATAGATTAAATGTACTTAATGCATATGTTGCTAACACTTTAAGGAGTAACGTTGTAGTGCTCGGTGTTAGTGAAGGGTGTGATCTCTGATTACAGTGCTTAATGCTCACATTTGCTAGTGTCTCATATAAGTTTGGAGTCACATGGATAGTACAAGATATAAGGCGCATGCTTTGGTGTTTCTCTGGTTCTCCGTTTCTCTTGGTAGACTATTTTGAAGGCTGCTCTTGATTTGATTTATCTCTTTGTTACTCTTTATTTCTTTTGTTGAGTTGTAAAAAAAATCGTATTATTTCTTTTTCTTAGTGATTAAAAAAAGATGGTTAGTATATTTTAAGGGGAAGCTTATTTACTTATCATCTACATGCATCACTTGAGGGGAAGCATTTACAAGTTGCACAAGACCCCTATTAGGTGAAGGGTAAGAAGATTAGTAGATGTGCAACGGATTATTATTGTGATGACATGTTTTTAGCATTGTTTCTTCATACAGGTTGTTTTGTAATACCAAGAAACTGGAACTTAACGTAGTCCAATTCCAGTTTAGGGGAAGGTTGTTGGGAATTGCTGAGTTGATGATTACAAAACCACGAGCAAGAATGAAGAAAGAAGAAACAACGAGGGGTTATTATGTAATAGTTAGTAGCTTTCATAGTAAGCTAATTATTAGAGTTTGTAACCTCCATCTCCTATATAAAGAGGGTAGGCATAGTGGTTACAGATCATCTTTTTCATCCCTTTCATTTTCATTTCATAGTATTTATCTCTAATGAGAGTCTAGACACACGATTATAGCGTGTGTAGATTAGTAGTAGTAGTTTCTTTGTTTTAATTAATAAAGAAAACCTTACTAGTATCATTGATGTTCTTATCATTTCCATTTGTGTTTATTCAATGTTACTCATACCCTAGTTGAGTCGGATCGGGTTTCTACAACCATTGAATCCATTCTTCTTCAACCAATTTTAGCGCACCATCATTGAACTCGTACAACTCACACGGTCTCAATAGCATCCTTGATCCATATTTATGCTGTAGAAGACAAGCTGCTCTTGAGTGTCAATCACTTTCGATGTCGTGTCTCAATTCATACCATGTGGCTTCCCATTGAGGCTTGGTGAGATTGACTTGAGTCTGATAGCTTTCCATGCCAAGCTGAAAGTCACCCACTCTTTGTCGTATCACTAACCCTCTTATCCATAGATTAACTGTTGCAGCAAGGGACTTCTTTTCATGAATTGTCAGGTAATCAAGGTGGCCTTGGAGGTTCAATAAGCACATATCTTCAAAATCACTTTGAAACAGATGTTTGAAGTTATTTTCTTCAATTACATGGTCTTTTGGTTAGCTCTTCTGAGGACTATCTTCTTCAGATAATCGTATCCATATATTCAAAAGATTTCGACACTGACCACACTTAGAATACGCAGCTTGGATCGAACAGCTCTGCGCTTCTTTTCTGCATCATGTCTTTCAATGTAGAATTTCTTCTTTTTGAACCAACAATGAGATATGCCGTATGAGGTTGCAATGTCATACGTATTCCTTATCCGTCCAAAATTGATCGGTACCATATGCTCAAGACACGGATGCGAATAAGTTGCGACCTTCATCTTAGAAATAGATAAATTTGGTCTTCTTCCTTGAGTACTAGCACGTAGATAATCCGGATCTCTATTGAAGAAGAAATCATTGAATAGTCTTACGTCGGGTTCACCACCAAGAGGAAGAGGGTAGTTGACATTGTATCGTGATATTCTCATCAACTTGATCATCAGCGACATGGCATTCCTCCATTTGGTATTGTAGATGGCGGCATCGAATGGAAGGCTTTGACAATTTCATAAGTGGGCCTTCAAGATCCCTTGGGTGATTGATGAAATACCGCTTCACAATACCACTTAATAAAGCTTCCCATGTCACCAGTAATATGTAGGAGTGATTCTTCCGAAGGAGCTTCATGGTTGGCCGCAATGGTGGTTGCCCAGTTATTGTCAGGAACAATCAAATCAAATTCCGGAATGGCCCATGAAGGTTAAAGAGATTCAGGTTTTTCTTCGGGCCACCAGCTTTGAGACATATCTTTAGATGGTGCAGTCCTGGATGGTTTAGTGCGTTTTCCCCTATGTATGCATTCTACCAATCTTTATCATCAGAGGGCTTAGGAATGTATTTTGTGGACGCATCATCATCCTTTGAATCTAATTCTTGAACAACATAAGACTCTTCATTCATCACACTCTTACAGTAATTGTGGTGAAAGTGGGTGTAAACGGGAGTCAATCGTGGTCCATCTTGAATATAGGGTAAGGTTTTAGATGTCTTGAGACCCTTGCCGTCTTGAGGAGCCTAGTTGATTTGAAGGCTTGGAGGTGGAGTTGGTGGATTCGCCTTTTGAGTTTCTACTATACCGATGATCCACCTATCCCGGATGAACCGGCTCCACCGTTAGAGGAGGAGGTGGTGGTGGTTTAGGAACTCTAGACTTAGATTCACGCATAACAACTCTCCGTTTCTTCTTTCCCTCCCTTTCACGAATGTCTATTAAGTCTTGCATGTGATTATCATGATCAATTGAGTTACGGAGAGCTTCATACAACCCGTGTGAACTTCGTCCTCCTTATACTCATCAGTTTCAAACATTCTATCATGGAGGATTGATCTCATGTCTAAAGTAGGCAAGTCTGTGAATCTCTTGTGTAGGGGAGCTTTCATCGCCCATCCAACTGCATCCTTGACTTATGCTTTAATGGCATTTATCACTTTAGTATTAAAATTAAACCCTCCAACTTAGATAGACGACTTTCCAGATGTTTGACTGATTCGGGGAGGCGGTGTTTCTCGAGAGCATCGATTCGCTTTAATGCCTCATCAAGTAGTTGCTCTGTTGTCTTGTTGGGAGGTGTTGATGTCGATGGTGTAGCGGAGGTCATTGTGATGATGACCGTTGGAGTGATAACGGATGGTGGAAGTGCGATTGATACGAGGGTGCGGTGGTGGAAGTGTGGTTCTTTGGTCGTTGTTGATGTAGAGACTATTGGTACCGACATAGGAGGAGCGGTTGATGTATCCTGCTTGAATGGTGGCCGAGAACATGGATCCAACCTCTTCCTTTTCATCATTATGTTTGTCTGACTCAGCATCTGAGGGTCTATCCTTGAGGAATTGGTCACCATAGGTTATGTCCGCATCAAGGTTATTCAGAGAAGATAGGGATCCCGTTGACACGTTTGCTTCTTCAAAACACACTTGTTCTTCAGATCTTAGCTTTAGAGTTTCTTGAAGATTTGAGTGTGTTTCTTGCAACAGTTCATTCCCGCCTAACTCTGTGCCTTGTCTATTAGTATCAGTTCGTTTAGTTTCCTGTTCCGGTTCAGGAATAGTTCCCGTAATAGTCTCTTGGCTTTAGAGTTTCTTGAAGATTTGAGTGTGTTTCTTGCAACAGTTCATTCCCGCCTAACTCTGTGCCTTGTCTATTAGTATCGATTCGTTTAGTTTCTGTTCGGTTCGAGTGCGGTTCCGTAATAGTCTCTCTCGCACCTTAGTCGGAGGCTCGATTCGTGACTCTCTGTTGGGTATCACCGAGTCAAGTGTCCTCATGTGTGTGATTCTTCTCCTTCCGCTCCAATTTGCTCTTGTCGAAGATGATTCAACATTTCTTTTCTTGAGCTCGAATTGGTTTGTAGTCTTTGGAGTTGGAGTAGAGATAGTTAACAACATCTGAGCAGCTTGCTCCACTTCATCACCAGCTTTCCCTTTACCTTTTCCTTGAGCAACCGGAGGGGTTTGACATGATACTGATTCTGGTTCCTGTATTTTAACCCCTTTCCTTGGCTGTCTCTGAGACACTTCTAGACTCTGCAAGATTTCTTGAATGCCTTGTTGGAGCGCAGCATCGTCTTCATCTATCAAGGTCATCTCTGTCTCGAGTTCCTTGGATCCTTTACCTTTCCCCTTCTCACTGTCACTCCTTATCTTCTTATGCTTCTGTGAGGATGAGTCAGAAGATTTTGACCTTTCCTGTCTTTCTTAAGGAGGTTGGCATAAGATGACTTTGAGGATGATTTTGTTGATTTGGATGGTATGGGAGTAGGATTGGGTGTGTCATCAACAGTTGTACCTGAAGCCTTTTTCATATATTTCTTGAAGTAGTCGGCTTTCTTGATTCTATCAGTGAGAAGTGTTTCAGGGATTGGCATTCCAAAGATCTCTTTGTTTGATCCTTTGGCTACAAATTTCAAGCTTCCAAGAATAAACTCGTCACCGGCTTCATGGAGAGAGACTCACTTCTTGGAGTAAATTGATGTTTTTCTTTGCGGTCTTTGGACAATGAGCTTTGAGAACCTTATCTGGGAATCACCCTTTTGTCTTTCGATTTCTTTCCTTGACTTGATTGAGAAAGTTTCGAGGATTGGCATTCAAAGATCTCTTTGTTTGATCCTTTGGCTACAAATTTCAAGCTTCCAAGAATAAACTCGTCACCGGCTTCATGGAAGCGAGACTCACTTCTTGGAGTAAATTGATGTTTTCTTTGCAGTCTTTGGACAATGAGCTTTGAGAACCTTATCTTGGGAATCACCCTTTTGTCTTCGATTTCTTTCCCTTGACTTGATTCGAAAGTTTTGTTTATCAATAATGAAGGTGTCCATAGCTAAGGAGAATTCTTCCCAAATGCGTTCCGCAAAGTCAATGTTTACCCTTTTACTACTCCCACGAATTTGTAGCATTGGAGCCCCTCTCTCTCAAACCCAAGTCCTACCGGTTAAGCAAAGGTTGAGTATGGTGATAATAGCTCTCCACGGTTGATACATTTCATTGGTGATGATTCCGAGATCTTTGTGATCTTGCTGGGTACCCCAATTCTTCAACAAATTCCATTAGCTCTTGTTTGTGGGTGGAGTGGCGAATGGATTTATGGGTCTCTTGGGTGATTTGAGAGCCTCCCTAAGAGTTTCTGCGGTTATGTCATACCACTTGTCTTCCGGTTGACAAGTGTATTCCGAGTATTGCGGTATATTGAGGGAATAGTACACCACATAGTTAAGGCACCTAAGAAGTTGGTGTTCTTCAGAAGATCGATTGCCATTCTGTAGATGGGATTTGGTTGATTTCTTTCTACGTCCACAAAGCAATTACTTCTAGCAATATTAACCCATTCCTCAAACGGAAGAATTCCCTCATCAGTAGGTACAGTGGGTGGTGCAGCGGTAGCTTGATTCTCAGAAGATGTGGTGCCTACCATTGTATTTCTGTAGAGCACACATTCAACAACAATATTTGGAAATTTGATATGTTAGACAAGGACAGCAGAATAACCTCCTTTGCAACAAAGTATCTTAGTCACTAAATTATTAATTCATGTTTATGACATAGCATACATATAGTAGTGAACATGATATTAATGAGGCAAAGGCCCATCAAGTAATGGAATCTCATAAACGCCACAGAGTATTGACAATAAATGATGATCAGGTTAAGTGCACAAGGACATAGCAAGTATACGATCAACACACAAGACCAAAGAAGTATAATGATGGATACAAAGCAATCAGCATATAAGACAAATCGCATAAGATCAACCTTTATATGGACAAACCGCTTAGGATCAAACCGCATAGAGACAAGTCGCATGGGTCAAACCGCATAGTTAAAGCAGATAAGTCGCATGAGTCAAAACGCATGCATCAAATCGCATTGGTCAAGGTTTTGGTCAAATCGCATAGGTCAAAACGCTATGCTCAAGTCGCATGGGACAAACCGCACACATCAAATCGCATAGGTCAAACCGCATATATCAAATCGCATAGGTCAAAACGCTATGGAAAAATCGCATATACCAAAGCGCATAGATCAAACCGCATTCATCAAGTCGCATAGATCAAAACTCATTCAGCAAACCTCATATTACAAAACGCATCAGATTTATAAATAGATAAACCGCTTTCAAGAATTTGAAGTGACAACTCGTATATAAGCATGACTCTCAAACCGCTTTAAAAACACGACTTGTGAAACAATTTCAATGAGCAGTTTTAAGCAACACACTCATCGAGCAAACAAAAACTTCAATATGCACCATTAGACATGTGTATTAAGCGCACACAAATAACACAATCATCATTCAATCCACTACCCTCCAACAAACTTAAATCACTAAATCTTAAAGGGAACCATCACAAACAAACTAATCCTATATATGACAATAATGCCTACACATTCCAATCTAAACCTAGAAATTTTAAACACAATAACGAAAACAAACCTAGTTGAGGAATTTTGAATGGAATAATGAAAGAGAATCGCAAAAATATGTTATTTAGATGTGTATTCGAGATAGGTAATTAGCAATTAGATGTAGATCTTAGTGTTATAACATACCACAAGTGTACGATAATCTAATCACTTGAAGAATGAGAGAGAAAAACTTAGTTTAAAATTGATTAGGTTTGACTAGGTAATGGTTAGGTTTGACCATATACACAAATAGCATCCTTATATACCCAAGACCAAGTTTACTCATTTGACACATCTAGTCCCTGCGAATGACAAATCGCATATAACACTTAGACTTGGACAAACCGCATACAACATGATGATTTAGACAACTCGCATGCTACACTTGGACTTGTCAAACCGCATAATACATATTGATTTAGACAAACCTCATACACACAACACCTATCTGACATTATTTGGCAGATTCTATCCCTCTAAGTAACATGCACCAGCTAGCAACTTTTCTAGGACCATAAAAAATCCTAATAGAACACATCACACATGATGAAAGCATACAAGAGATACACAAGCCAATTCAAACAATACATATAAAGCAGGAAGCATGATGACATTTATTGAACGAATATCTATGCACCAATTAGTTACTCGGAAACAAATGCATATCACAAGAAATCATATAGAGGAAATCATGCAGAGACAAATTGACATACAAGAATAGCAGTATGAAATTAATTCTCCCCCTCAATCAGTGACATGAATAAACGTGAGTGATCATTGATTGAAGTTAACCCATTTATGTACCCAAAGTTTCATAGGTATAAACCCATTTAAAAGACATGCTTTGAAAACAGTTGATCTTCTGTTCGAATTTCATCTAAAGACCCGTGTCATTATTAAATGACATTTCTAGGACCGTAGATGTTATCGATACCAGAAGACATGCCTTTGAATCAATTTTTGTAATTTTCTGATTTTTCAAATTTTATGGATTTTAAAGAACTTTAATGAAATATTTTGTATATGTATAAAAAAAAATTTAAGAATTTTTTTTTTTATAAAGAATGTATCAAGATTGGATTACGAGTCCTGAGCTGAGGTGATCAGGAGTCATAGTTCGTACATATCAATGCTGACATGCTGAAGCTCCTGAATGAAGATGTTTCATTTCTGTTGGAAACCAAGTCATGATGTTCATGATTGAATTGAGCATTGTACCAGTAAAAGAATGAGGAGTATATGCACTAATAGTACATGTAGAATTGTATTCGGATGGGTTAGTAGCGGTAGTATCACGTCCTTTGGATGATTCTGATCGACCTTTGTGATGTCATTAGTGGCGATTCGATGGGAATCCATTTGAATCCAACATTCTTAAAGATTTTCCGGTGGGCATCCACTTAAGGTAAGATCTAGGGTGTTATTCCATTTGGATTCAACGTTCTTAAAAATCTACCAGTAGGCATCCACTTAAGACAAGAAATAGGGGTGTTAGATCCCTTAGTTACAGTAGAAAATGTCACCATTTCCCTATTCCTAATTTTAGACGTTTTGCCGTTAACTGGTTTATTAGGGAAGTGGTCAACCTTTTGAGACTTCTTAAGTGCACTGGATGATCTTCTTACATCCCTGGTCTTAGAAGTTTGAATTTTAACCTGAGCATTATCTTTCATTTTATCGGAAGGAGGTAGTGAAGTGACTGGTTTTGACAAAACTATATTATTATCAACTTGGGAGGCAAGCCTTAATTTTGAAGGTTTAGATCTTTCTGAAATAAATGCATTAGGCTGCCTAACTACAAACCGTTCTTTAGTGATATTAGTAACTGGCTTCCCCAAGGTTGATGGTTTTGCAAAGTTAGTGTTCACACTCTTCCCTATATTTTTCCTAAGCTCATTTTTTAAGGCAACTATTGCAAAACTCCTATCTTGAAGTTGAGCTTTGAGAACTTCAATGTCTGCTAACAAATAGCTTGTTTGATCTAAAGACTTAGTTCTATCTTCTTTAGCACGGACACATTGTTCTATGTGAATCTTTCTCAGAGACTCATTCTCCCTTAATAATTTGGCCACACATAACGCTAATTCATCATTCCTAGCTTTAATGGCATCTTGACCTCTATATCAAGATTGTTCACACCATTACTTTCCTTATACATATCGGAGATGTGTTTTCAAATTACATATGGTTGAGTCTTTGTCCTGGTGAGTTTTAAGCGGTTGATTTCAAAAAATTCACGAAATTCCAAATTTATGCATGGTTTTGTAGCTTGAAAACTTTTTCTTTTCTTTGTATTGCAATTTCCAAGGAAATGCAGTGTTTTTCAAGAATTGAGTATTTGTTTGAAAGTTCGTCAAACATTTTCTTATCAACCACATTGTTAGTCATGATATGCTTTATTTTTGAATAAACTTGATTCTGAACATTTATCAACATTACATTCGGTAAAGTCATCGGTTTGCTGAGTAATCACAGATGTATCATTAATAATAGTTACCGAAGGTTCTGCACCTGATGCTTGTTCATTCATCATTCTGCACTCGGCATCCACCTTTTGAGAGACAAGAGTTTCTGAACATCTTGTTGCATCCATTTTTATGTGTCTGTCATTCTGACTTCAGTAATACCTGATGATTCGACTAATAAGTTACCCAAATCATCACAACTCTCTATTGACTGTACCCAACATTCATTCATTTTATCAATGTTCAGGGTAGCTTCCTCAATGTACTTCTTCACATTGTCCATAAGATGGATAAATGTCTCAATGAATTCATTGATTTCCATTCCAGTGTGTCTTTTGAAAGACATTTCAGTCATGTGTTGATCATAGTCTGAAGAATATTCCCCATTGATTAACGACTGAAATTGTTTGTAGATTACTTGAAGTGCAGAACTGGAACTATCCTTTTGAACCTTCTCTTTGTCAAGTTGTAGTTCCAATTGCTCTAAGTTTAACATCAACATTCCTATTAATGTGAATAAGTCCTGACGGAAGAGGGCATTACATATTCGTTCCATTGTTATGAGTAGAAATAACATGAGGTGAGAGTAAAGTTTTTGATAGGGTACAATGCAACATTCCTTTTGCATGGCATTCTGTAGCATGAACAGGTGTAATTCTCTCTTATTGGACTCTGAACATGAAGATCTCAAATCATCATTGATTGATTCAATCATGTTTAACCTTTCAGAAATAACTAATACTTTCTTTGTTGTCCACAACATCATATAATTTGAGCACATTTGAAATTATAGGATCAGTAGTGTAAGACATTGTGTTAATATCAGATGTCAAGTCTCAGTTTTCAACAAAAATAGCAAACCATTAAACACAAACCGCTTCTGTCAAGTCTCTTCAGACAAACCGCTTCTGAAAAATCGCACAGATGATAAACCGCTTCAGTCAAATCGCTTCCTACTCAACTCGCTTAAGTGTCAAAATGCTTAAGTATCAAATTTCTTACTTGACAAAACGCATAAGTGTAAACTCGCTTAATTAACAAAACGCTTAACAGACAAATCGCATAACACAAAACCGCATAAATTGACAAATCGCATAGTACACAAGTACACCCACTACTTTGTCCTTTCTTGTCGTTTTGTCTCAATAGACAAACCGCTTCTTTGACAAACCGCTTCAGAGAAATGAGACAAACCGCTTACAAATTGAGACAAACCGCATGATTTAGCTGTCAAACCGCTTCAAAGAACAACTTAACGTGTGACAAATCGCATCAAAGAAACTTTCGAAAAAAACAAACTTTCTCACTCCAAAATACTACAACCAAGGTGATTGAGACCTTCTAATTCAGAACCTAAACATTTATGATGATTATAAACACAAAAGTACTATCAAAATTCAAACTTTAACACCAAAAGTGATGATGAGAACTACCCAAACCTCATTCAAACCCAAAAACCTTATGAGAACCACTAGAAATCCAAGAACATGAAAGATGAGTGATCAAACTTGGCTCTGATACAATTTGTAACATATTGGTTTTCACAATCACATATACATACACAATCACATATACATACTACTCTCAAGAGGGTCAAATGATATGTAGTTTAGAGAGAGAAAGTGAGATGTTCTAGAGAGATAAAATCTAAATGAAAGGTTAGATTAGCAAGTAAACATCCAACCCTCTCCCTAGTGGGGAGAGGGCTATTTATACAAATGACTACGCCCTCATTCGGGCTGTGGATCAGGCACACAATGGGTAAAGACCCGTCCTTCTTCCACGATGTAACTTAAACTACTAATAAGCTAACTAATATAACGTTATGTCTACGAGCCATATTATGGTAAACAATTCTTGGGGTGACCGACACTTCTACATGGATTTTCTAAATCCTAACAGTAGTGGTGTAAAATAGTCATGTTTTAAAAGTGCGGTTATAGTCCAAATGTATTTGAAAAACTCTTTGGTTCTCTATAACCTTGTCTCTGATGCCAATTTGTAACACCTCCCGAGATCTTAATGACAGCGGAAGACTAATCGGGGTGTTACTTGAATGAAGATCATAGTCAAAATCATAGAAAACGACTCGAAAGAGACGTTTTATTAAAACTAGTTATCATTCATCGAAAACTCATATTTGTTACAAAACATTCCAAATTGTTCAAGTGTTTTCCCAAAATAAAGAGCATGAGTTTGAAAGAAATGACAACTTTATGTTTACACCACAAAAAATGTCTTGGTATGCCCCACTCCATGCCTTGGACATAATCTTCATTGATTACCTGAGATAACATGCTAAAAAGGTCAACAATAATGCTGAGTGAAATCCATAGGTTTAAATAACAATTGAACACAATAATATGAGCATGATAATTTTAAACTAACAATATCATAAAGAAAATCACATATTATTATTCGCTAAGCTCATGCAACCAAGACTCATTTGTATACACGAATTCTTGGTGTGCGTAAGTTTGCCCCAAAGGAGGTAATAGCCAATTACCTAATGCAATTCAAATATAGTGCGCTCTGTTATTTTCTATAACCAAGGCAGGTCGTTACTCCCCATAGTACTATTCATGATATCGTGTTCACTCGCGGTGACTAATGGTTCATGATCTGAGGGGACTTATGGCTAAATACTTAGGCCATTCCAATAATCAAGCGAACATTTATGAAAAACCTTATGTCCAAGTTTAGAGCATGTATCTCCCTCGCGGGGTTTGCAACTAAAAGTAAAAGCGAGGCTATGAACTCACCTTGATGATAATGAACAAGCACAAATAGATCAAGCACAATGTAGCGTAGGTTCCAAACCGAAACCTAAAAATGATGAGATGGCGAGTCTTAGAATATGATAAACATTTTGGTTCGCGACCAAAATAATAGAGCATTGAATATTCTTATTCAATAGATCATTGAATTGTCCAATTCAATAAGGTGTGTGCGTGCTTAACGATTTAAGTTAATTTACGTGCTACATTGTCTTAGTTTGATGTTTATTAATGATGCTCACTTACGCATAAGTGAAATGTTCCCTGTTGTGATCTTGTGAAAGAGTGGGTGTTATTGAGTATTTTAGATTCCACATCGTTTAACGGATTGTTGCTATATATATAATTAAAATCTTATAATTATATATATATATATATATATATATATATATATATATATATATATATATATATATATATATATATATATATATATATATATAAAATACGTTTAACGATATCCGATAGTAAATTACTTTTAAAATACTTAAATAATCAAAATACTCATTTTTACGATGTTACGATAAGTTTATAAGTTTTTCTAAACTTTTTCCTGAATTTACACTTTTTACCCTCAAGTTTCAAAGTGTACGAGTTTAGTCCCTCAACTTTGAGTAATTGACAGTTTACCCAAACTTATTTTATATCAAACTTTCTGAAATTGACAGTTTTAACCCCTAGTGAAACTGTTTTACGAAAACTATCCCCAAAATATACGTTAATGCGTTCAAACCCTAGAGTTTCAAAGTTTACATTTTCAACCCAAACTATTATTATAACTAGTTTCGGTAATTTACAAAAATAGTCCTTGTAGTTTTAATCGCATACATGCAACGTATATATTTACCCTTTTACTTTCGAAATAGTGCATGCTTGGTCCCTAGACTTTTCATGCAAGTTTATTCACGTAAATACTAACCCTTTATCTTTGTAAAATGTTTCAAATTCTACCCATGGACTGCACATTTTTCATTTTTAGTCCGAATGTAAATTTTAAGATATGAAATCCTTTCAAAACCATTCAAGCTTATAACTAGCTTATATTTTAAGACTTATTAGCTTATTTTGAGCTTATTGGACCACTTATTTTATGAAAAGCTTGTATAGTTTGATTAATGGGCCTTGAGGCCCGTTAAGGTGTGTTTGATTTTGAGATGAAACCGAGATGTGTGTTACGACACGGGTTTGGTTTTGGATTCGTTTGAGTTCCATTCCGACTTATCACAAGTTCTTATTGACTCGGCTCATTTTATGGGGGTGTAAACAAATGGTTTCGACATGAAGCGTTTGACATGGTCCGACACGTAATAAATTATGAGCTCGTATTAAAAGAGATCTGCAATAATTTTGGAATCGTTACAAACCATACGTGACCGATGTTTATGAACCCGATGGGTTTTATACATCAAAACTTGTTACTTTAATATGCTAGCTCGTTATAGTTTTACCACACAAGTGTTTTAACGATACCAAGGTTTTTCAATATGTTTAAGATTTGTTCGATAGATGAGAAAATGAAATAGATTCGAATGTTCAAGGTAAAAGTTTGCATATCGTGCATGAATAAAAATACTTGACATCGAAACATAAGTATGTAACGTATTGAAATAGGTTCGAGGAACTTACAACACCAAAGTGGTGGAGAAGAGTTCAAGCGATAGTGTGTGCGAGAACAATGAAGCAGTATGAGCGACAAGCTGTGACCCTAGCTTCCAAAACTCAATACCCCAATAGAAAACTTAACCGAAATGAGAACTCTAGACTTTCAAAGTGACCAAAGATACTTGCTTTCCTTTCTCCTAGTTTGGCACTGAGAGTGAGTGAGTTGATAGATATTTGTATGATTTGAAGTTGTGAAGAAAACATGTGACCGAGTGGTTCCTTATATAGTCGATCAAAGAAAGTCCATTGCATTTAAAAAATGGTGGTCTAAGGTGTAGGAGAAACAGGTAAAGGAGAAGAAGAAACCTTCTTGTCTCCAAGATATCAAACCATTCGGTGGTGTGCATGGGAAGAGGAGTGTGTGGTCTAATCAAATGTTGTCTCCCCAAAGCGTATTAAACGTTGGTCATTTAGACATTGCATGCTTAGTGGGGGTTTGAGTAGGATTATTAAATTGATAATAGAGGTCTAAGTGTTTGTGGTTTCGGTCTTACTCGCTGGGCAAAAGAAAAGAAAAGAAACAACATTGACATGTGATTGAGTTTGTGTTATGTGTTGTGTTTGCTTCGTTTAGTTCACAGTGTCAAGAGAAGAGTATCACAACTAATTTTTAACTAAATCATGTGTACTAAATTTTATGAGTGGTATGCTTGGGCTATGTAGTGAACGAGGCCCAATAGGGGAAATAAATGGTGGGTTGGGCTCGAGTTTTGGGTCGGTTGGAGACAATGACCCGATTGAAGTAGTGGTATTGTTGGGCTTTCTCGGTAATGAGGCCCAATGGTTCTAAATAGTGAGTTGGGCTTGCGTCGAGGCCCAATAAAAATTCTAGGCCCGATCCACTATTAGTATATTTTATTTTATTTATTTTATATTTTTATAACATTATATATATATATATTATGTATTTTAAGAATATCGGGATCGTGGGGAATTTTATTCTGATCACAATGGTATATTTATGAACGCTCAAGCTGCGTTGATCATGCATATGCCAAATGATATGCAAATGTGATAATTAGAAAATTTCAAGGTTGCAAAAATCGCTTGGCGGTAGCTGGGCGGCCGGGTAGGGCCTAGCGATTAATCGGTTAGGCGGAGATTAATCGGGGATTAATCGAATTGGATTTTTTATATATAAAATTATAAAATTTTGAAACTATATGCCCGATTTGGCCGATCTAGCCGATTGTTTTTCGATTTGGCCGATTTTTCCGATTTTGCCGATTTTTCCGATTTTGCCGATTTTTACCCATGCGATTTTCCAATTTATTCGATTTTCTACGATTTGGCGATTAATCGGCCGCCAGGCCGATTAATCCGATTTTGTCGATAACCGATTAATAAGGCGATTAATGAAAATCGGAACGGCTAATCACCGCCTAACGATTAATCGGCCGCCTAGACCGATTTTTGCAACAGAGGAAAATTTCATGATGATATAAACTGTGCTTTATTTCTGATTAAAGTCTTAAGTACAATGAAATTTTCCAGGAGCTTACAATCGGGGACAACTACTAAGTTAAGGAATGACATTTTGATGTTCCAACAACATCAAGGTGAAACTCTTTATGAAGCATGGACTCGTTTCAAGGACTTACTCCAAAAAGTCCCTCATCATAGCATTAATCTTTGTTCCAAATCCAAAATTTTTATGACCATATCAATCCCTCCACAAGGTGGTAAGCTAAGTTACAAGAATGCAGAAGAGTCGTGGGGTATTATAGAAGATCTCGCCCTCTATGACAACGAATGTTGGAATGACCCTCGCGAATTGAGCAAAACCATCAAGGCAATATCCTTGCCTTCTAATGTCTCTGTGGAAAACTGGAAGGGGGGGTTGAATAGTTTTGCCGATTTTACGTTAGTTTCAAAAATTTTAGATTCGTTAATATGTGAGATCTTATGGATGTAGAGAAAGTATAGATCTAATGATAAAGCAAGTAAATAAAGTAAAGCGAAGGAAAGAAAAGACACAACCGATGTATAGTGGTTCGGCTACAAGGACACCTTCCTTGCCTACTCCACTCCCAAGGTACCTACTCGAGAGTTCAAGCACTATGTCAACAAACTCCTTCACTTGGCGGAGAAGCCTTCTAGCGTTGCTTACACTTTTTCGGTACAAAGCTAGATACCAAGTCCGTAACACGGTGGACCAAACCAACACGACTATTACGAAAAATATGTGAAATATCAAATACAAGATCTTACGCTCTGAAATCTTGTGGGTGACAAATCAATCAAGGACCCCTTGCTTGGATGACTTGTAGAATGCTCGTGATCTCGCCTTAGAGAAGGACCTATATGGGATCACAATAGAAAGAAAGAAGAACAACTCTCTAGATCAAGTGATCTATATGTTAGAAGAGAATGAGAGTGTATGGGAGATTTAGTAAGAAGAGGGTGAGTTAGAATGAAGAAATGGCTCTCTATTTATAGGCAAAATTCTTCACTTGTTCCCCGGATCCCACGGATCCCTTCCACTTGGGATTAGTCTAGTGTAATCCTAGGGATCCGTGGGCGCTCCTCTTTGCCCATGAGTTTTTGGTTATGGGTCATGGGTTATGGGTTGGTCCATGGGTTTTCTTTAGATTCAATGTATCTAAGTATACATTGCATCTAGTCTACTTGGGTATGGGTTAAGATCCATGGGTTATGGTCCATGGGTTATGGTTTTACCATCCTAATAAACTATTACAACAAATGCTTAATTACTACATTTTGTATTTAAATGGCTATATGTAAATGCTTTACAAAAATAACATGTATCCTTATAATTATACTTAAGACAACATTATATTTGTTATCAACAAAACACAAAGAGATCGAAAAATATTAATAAACGTTTTTACGATTTATTTGTATTAACAGTCTCAAGCATTCCCGATCGTAGGATCATTTAACTTGAAGATCAAGTTAAATTCTTGATGAGTTCTTACGAAGCTCCTAAACCTTCACGTCAAGTGAACAAAATCACTTCTTCATGTGAATTATGTAGTGGTCCTCATGACACTTGTGATTGCATGAAACTCCCCGAACAAGCTTTTGCGGACTATGCATCTTCACGTACTCATGGAGCGGGTGATAAGTGATTCACTTTCAAACCCGAGCCCAACAATCTAGGTGATTCATACAACCCTCTTGTAAAAATCACCCAAAATTTAGGTGGAACCAAAATTAAAATATGTCTCAAAATAATTTTTCAAACTGACCTAATCGTTTTCAACCAAGCGGTTCGTCCTCGAACAGTACCTTTAACAAAAATCCTTCATTCTTAAATAATTACAACACTATTGAAGGATTGGTATCCAATTTTATTTCATCTCAAGAAGCTCGTTTATCTAAATTTGAAGCCGATTTCAAACAACAACAAAGTGAGATGACAATTAAAATTGATGACTTGTTGAAGACTTTCAACAATCATGTGATGACCCCTCCGAGTAAATCTACCGAAAACACGAATGGGGGTAATGAAATCGAGGATCCCTCGTCATCAAAATATGTTCACTTTTTCAACACTATCACTTTACTACCACCACAAAGGAATGACAAGGAGGAAGAAAGAGAGACCATGACCATAGAAACAAGTGACACTAAGGAGAAAACTAGGGATGTTGAAAGCAATAATGAAAGAGAATTAGGAATTGATTACTTCGACGACAAAGGATGAATTGGTTTACCATAGGTATTTGATCCATGATCCTCGCCCATCCTATTATAGAAGAATCCCAATCATTGTAAGGGGCAACTCTTCAAACATTAGTGTACCATGTAATATAGGACATGTTCATGTGTGGAAGGCCTACATTGACTTTAATTCTTCCATAAACATTATGACTAGAACACACTACAATTGGATTATGAAAAAGCAATTGGTACCTAGAAGAGACCCCGATACTAGAAAAATAAGCTATTTTACGGGAAGAGTTAAGGGCATGCATGTATTTGTAGGAAATTTCACCTACATCACGATTTTCTCATAGTGGAAGTTATTAGTTCGACAATAGATTCATGCTTATCACATGTTGTGTTAGGAAAACCGTTTGTGGAAATTTCCAATATGACTTCTGACCCATCACTTGAAGTAGCCAAATTCGTGGTGAGAATGATGAAATTGCTTATCAAATGGCCCATAAAGTCGAGCAATATAGACTAATGCCAAATTTAGAAAATACTTTAAGCAATCGGTCTACTATAGGAGTAATGAGGATAAGAAGAGGTGGATCATGTAATGAAAAGATGTTAGGTTTCTATAAAGAATGTCTTGGATTAGGACCGAATATAAAACTAGCATTGATGATAGTTAGATCGTGACGGAGGATGGAGTTACGTAATAGGGCATGACTTTAAGCCTAGCTACAAGACTCGTAAATAAAGAAAAGCGCTTCTTGGGAGACAACCCATGTTTTTAATTGTTTGCTTATTTTTAATTTATGTTTGTTTGTGTCATATATATGTTTCATTATTATTATTTAATTTCCATGTTTCGAATAAGTTTCTGAAAATGCTTTATTTTGTTTTTACCCTCGTCTTAATTACATATAAAAGTATTTTACAAAAAATTAAGTGTATTTTTTGGGTAAAAGGGATTTTTCACCCGGTAAAATACATTACACCAAAACATTGAAGTACAAAGGATGAGGGTGACTCCTCGACTCGGTCCTTAGGACACTTACAAGCAAATCTATATAAGAATGACATGCCATTCTTATAACTAACAAAATAAAACAAACAACCTACAATGACTATACAAGTGAATAAATATATGAAATTAAAAGCTTGCTTCACTAAAGTAGCACCAAAGCTTAGTCATCGTAGAACTTCAAATCATCTTGATGTCCCACAATCATGGAGACATAAGCGATTCACTATGACACGATTACGTAAACCATATGTTGCAAAAGCGCAACTAAGATCCGAATGCAAACCGAGCTAACATAACACGCCATAGACTAACAACGGGGTTTTGCAAACCCTAACACAACTTCATGATCTTGTAACCATCAAAGAAGAATCGGTTCGCAAATTTCACACAACATTTGATGGTAGACTCTAAAACCACGGATAGGCGACAAGCAAAACTCGCTCCAAAAGTGTGCGTTGAGATGCAAACCGAATACCATTAAAATTCAAAAAGAGTTTTTGAATAAGAACCCTTCAAAACTTAACTTACAATAGTGTTACAATTACCATTCGAAGATGCAACGGACCATCAATTCAGCAATCACATTAAAATAAGCCATATTTACGTGAGTTGAACTTGCATCTTCAACACGTATACGTGTTCGTATTGGCGACGACGACAATCGAACCCAAACATAATAGGTTTGAACCTACTCGGAAAATTATCACCCTGTCAACCACAAAACACGACTTCCAATTGAGCAGACCAAAGAATCATGGTTCACCTCTAGTCCCAAACATCAAACCTCATGAACAAGGTCGGAAAAAGGACATATAAGCGGTGAGTCGATCACAAAGCAACCAAAACCGGCACTTTCAAAACACAACCATTGTAATAAAGGTTAAAATCATCTCAAATATATAGATAATAAATACCAAGCAATGGATCATCTTCAACACTCCTAGCAATGGCATAAGTACCGATGCTTCTCCAACTTACCAATTCCACAAAACCACGAACTAATAGCCACCGGTTCATAAGCATTCAAAAGCGAATCAAATCGGTCCTACCAATTCAATCCATAATAGCATCAAACACTAATTAGAAGCGATGCGAATGAATACTAGGGATAATATCAGCCCTAACTTCCATATTACCCAAAAACTTGACTTACATCTCTCCCTTAAACCCACGGGTACATCAAATAAATCTGCTGTAGGAACCTTCAATAAACAAATAAACCTCAAAAAGGGTTACTTTGCAGCATCAACACAAAACCACCAGCGAATGACCCATTAGATAAATATATGCATATCGAAAAGATTTGCGATGAATCATCACAAACCCTAATGAGCCGCCAAAAAAAATCCACGGATCCACGAAGAAACATTAAATCAATTAGAATTGGCATGGATAAGGTAATCGATCGGATCTCTGAAAAAATTAAGTGTAGGGAACTTCACATTTGTTTAAAGAGCGAGAATCGAACATGAAAATTTACAATTTATGATGAACATATATTCTATCATATTTGTGTGTTTGTTTGAGTCAAATGTTTGTATAAGTCACAATGAATGTTTTGTAAAAATTCGAGGTTTAAAAATATCGATTTTCCAAAAGTTTTCGAAAGCGAAACTTAAAATTTTTCAAGTCAATCTGGCGTCGGACTTACAACCTCTGACGTCGGGAGCTGTAGCAACATTTTCAGTTTTGTTTTTACAGCCGAAACTTAATTTTGAAAATTTCGGAAGTTTTAAAATTCGAGTTCTATAAACATTTATTTTGCAAGGATTATATCTTATTAGCTTTCTAGAATAGTTTTTTATTATATGCAGTGTTTACCGCCGATGTTATGCGAGGTTTCGTGTTCGTTTTCTTATAAATTTATATGTTATATTGGAAAAGAAGATTCAAGTGCACATTGGAAAAGAAGCGTATCATTGATCTTATCTTCTTGGAGGAGAATTTAACCGTATTTCTATATTGTACATGCCGCGCAAATCAGGGGAGTATTAGTATCTCTTATCTCTTCTATTTTCCCCATTATCATATATTTGGTACTTTTTAAGAACATTAGGGACAATGTTCAATTTAAGTGTAGGGAGGAAAAGGACACCTTAAAACTAATCACTTACTTGATATTTGTCGTGTTTCTAGTAATTGTGTAATAAACCGAAAGAAATACTTGTTAGGGTAATTTTAGCACTAAATTTAAATTTTTTATGACATTCTGAGTAAAACTTTAGTCTTAATAAAGCGTCTCATGGATAGGAGTTATATAGCTAGCACAAAACCTTACTACTCAAATTCCACCCCAAAATGTGAGGTTCGCCTTTAGATATATAAGATATAAAAAGCATTCACTTTTAATGCTTATGAGTGTACCAATGATATATAGATTCTAGAACTTGTTTTTGTGATGTATTCCGAGATCGCTAGTGGGACTCTGTTCATGTAGTTTGGATTAACTAAATGATAAGAGGCATCGGATAACCCTTGTTTTAACCTATTTATATAATTACACTGGCTACACGGTCAAGTAATTACCCCACACCTTGCTATGCACTCATTTTTAGTACAAGATACCCTATTCAACCCCTCTAAGCCTATCCTTTTCACGGTTCTCGTGATATTTTGGTGGATTCGAAATATTATTGAAGAGCATTGTTTACAATCCACCTAAATGTTACACCCAAATTGACTTAGCCTACCTTGTATGCACTCATTTTTGTGCATTATTGTTATTTGTTAAATCCTTAGTTAAATGTCTAGTTGATTACATGGTTGCTAAGTCGAGTCATATATTGTGTATACGGTTTTGGGATGATTGAGACTAATGTGTTTAATATTTATTATGGAGTATTGGGACAAAGTTAATTATAATCCCATATCTACATAAATGTTTAAGTACTCCATGTGTTTTGATCCTCGGAATTTGGGTCATTAGTTAGTTTTTTTATATATTTAAAAGTTCAAGTGTAGGGATGCAACTATAAATCCCTGATGATATATTATTTTGCGGATGGTAGGGCAAGAGTGTATGAAAAAAACGGACTACAATCCTGCCTTTTTATTTTTGTTTAAGTCAAGAAAGAGTCAAGAAAAATACAAAAAGAGTTATAAGTTAGTGAGTCAAGTCTTGGCTTAGCAATGCCACATTTTGCATGTGATTAGCTAGATTATTGACTTGCCACCAGTAAAATTCCTATATCAACCAAACCATGTTTTCCATACCCTTACACCTAATAAAAGCCCTCTTTGATAGGTTATCTTAGGTAATCTATGTACCATGACAAGTAGAGTGTTTAATTTTCCCATTCCATACATGTTATACAACTTATACACCGAGATATAAGAGAATCCAAACACTTTATGTGAGGTGCTAGTATATAAATTCCATACTTGTTTTGACTATTGTAGAATTTTGGAAGTTGTAAACTACTTTAAACCAATGTTAAATGCCCGTAACTTGTAAATTGATTGGATAAAAGCACATTTGCTTGAGGACAAGCAAATCCCAAGTGTAGGGATATTTGATAAGGATTTAAACGTGCGTTTAAGGGGTAATTTAAGCTCTAAACTCGTACATTTATAATCAATTATTGCCTTAAATCGTTCCTTTTCACATTTTAGGTACTTGGGACGCAAAAGCTAGAAAGCAAACACGTTTAAGCTAATTTGGACAAGAAAACGACCAAGTCACGAAAAAGTGCGGAAAAGGAACCAAGCGGCGTCACGACCTCAGCGTGCGCGTCACTTACATTGGGCGTGATAATTTGATAGAAATTTTACATTCGACGACTCGAACATTTGAACAAGTTTAGAACCTAACGGCGTCACTTGTATTTGAAGAGCAAGATTCAGTACAAATTACGAGATGGCTAGACTTATTAAAGCGGCGACGTCGGACATCACGGCGGTGTCGAAGACACAAGCGACACCATTACACGGCGGCGATGCAATTAAAGAAACACTAATGACGGCGAGCTGATGGCGTCACAACTATAACGTGATGCCGTCACACTTGTAAATCTATATATATTTTTGCATGTTTTCCTTTATTCATGTAATACTTTGAAGAGGCGAAACCCTAGACAATTTCATAGCTTTTGTACGGCTTTTACAACCACTTTTGCTCATGTTTTATTAAAGTTAAGTAATCCTCTTTCATCATTCAATATGTCTATGTGTTGTTTGATTACATGTTTTCTCTTATTAACTTTAACATGCTAGTCTAAATTAATTAGTGTTTGCTTGGATGAATAAAACCGAGTTATTAATTATTAAGTGTCGTCTTTTGTTTAATTGGTTTCTCGCGTTAGGAGTAGGAAAATTGACTATAATCTTATATGTGTGCTTGTAAATCCAACTAAGCGAATTATCCCTAGAGTGCTTTGGTGGTTTTTATTCGTTGTATTTATTACGTGAATTCGGCTTTTAGATCTTAGGAGATTCTAGGAGATGACTTAATTGTCACTTGTAGATCTAAGGTTTCTTAATGGAGACTTATACAATCATATAGTTAGGAATTTGGCACCACCCTACGATAATACCAGAATACAACGCGCCAATTAAGCAAGGATGTGCCAATTCGACTAATTAATAAGAGATAACTAGGGAGTAAAGATAATCTAAGTAAACATGTTTTTTCTTTCATACGAGTTCATCAATTTACTTTTCTTGCAATTAGTTTAATTTAGTTTTTTTTAATTTAATTAAGTAGTATAAAAAACCCACTCTTCAAACCTCGAGATTTTACTTGCTTTTATAAAAAATATAAAATATACAAAAGAATCATCCTACACCTCTAGACTAATTCGTCATCACTTCTACCTTCACAACACTATTCCCTAGAGAATGATCAATCCCGTGTCTTACCTATACTACATGACAATGGTTATGTACCTTGCCTAGGAGGATCCTAAAACTTGGTGGTTTGCAATATTTTGCATCGATGATGTGTCAGGATTATTTTGTACTAGGCATGTTTTGTCATGGTTTTGTAATAGGGTGGTTTACCACGATTTTATAATGAAATTAACTTTTGTCAATTTTATTATTTGTGTTTACCGAGTTTATGTAGGCCTTGGTTTTAGTTAGGATGTTGTAACCACGAAATCTTAACGAAATTAGCCATTCAACAAATTTATTGCATGTGTTGTATTCTTATGTTTAGTGATTAGTTAAACATGAAATATGTGCTTTGGCTATGTCTGACTGATTGTTCAAGCTGATTTAGGTCTTTGCAAACTTAAATAGTGTTTTCAATCGAGGATCGATTTGACTCTAGTTTTTGTGGTAATAAGAACTTATGTTTTAGGGTGCACATTATAACCAATAAATATCGACTAGCAATCTTCTAGCAACTCGCTCATGGCAAGTTGTGCGTTTGTGTACTTTAGAATGAGGCTTGAGTTTATGAAATCTTATGTAAAGCGTCGTAGGGTATATTCCATGCTTTTTGACCTGTAGGCACCTTTTTTTTCATGAGCATGTTCATAAAGGCTAATTTGCGTTCTAGTAAATGTTGCTTATATGAATAGCCTTATGTAGCACTTTGTATGAAAAGTGTTGGAATTGTCATTGTATATTTTAAGAAATAGTACAGATGAGCTATCACAGGTCATTAGAAGCCTTCTTTAAAAGTTAAAGAAAAGTAGCATGAAAGTTGCTTTGATTCCACGATCCACCTTAGATTTAATTGTTGGAATCGCTCCTAACTCGTAAATGGAGCGACATTGGCGGGATTACATTTTCTATCCTTGTTAGCTAAAACACATGGGCTTGTCATGTCGTATAGCCATAGTTGTAAGTGTTTAGCTATAAATACCCTCCTAAACTTTCCTAGGAGGGTGAGACTAATTAGTGTAATTTCACCCTTTCAATAATAAAACACCTAGTATTCTCCCTTCTCTCTCTAGTTTCTCTCACTAACTTGAAGATGGCTTTCTTCCATCTTCCAAGACCTCCCGATTAATCAAATCACCCATACATACGATCCTAACATTGGTATCAAGAGCCCGGTCGGTTTTTTTTGTTATGGTTGATTTTGTGATGTTTTCTTGTCAAAATCTTGTTTAAAAATACTTTTTATCCTAACCTTTCACATATCTTTTTCGGGTTAACAGTTTTTTTTATACAAGTTAGTGTATCATTTTTGATCAAAAAGTCACTAATATTTGTTGTTTCCATGTATTTGGTTCTTGTCCTTACGTCCATGAATCAATATTTTGGTAAAACTAACTTTGTATTTGTTTTGTACCAATACTCGTTGAAATATTTTGTGGTCATCTGGTCAATAAAGAGGTCTTCCTATATCATTTTTTACGGGTTACAATGAATGCGGACGGAAGTTTTGGTGGGCTTCATGGGAAAAAGTCAACAAAGGGTCAAACCCTATTTTTACGCATAAGGAGCCGTCTTGAGATATTTACGCATAAGCGTGAAGTTATGCGGAAGAACGTTCGCCTAAGGGTTTACGCATAAGGTTAAAACTTACGCATAAGCTCTTGGCTTCGCCTAAGATAGCCTCTGGCGTGGCTGCGTTTACATAAGACTTACGCTTACGCATAAGGATAAAGAAAGAATCACGAGTAACTTATGTTTCGCATAAGATTTTAAAACATCTTTACGCATAAGTAAAGAAAGAAGATGAAGCGATTTGACCTTGACCAACAATATTCCAAATACCGGACTCTACGACTTGATGTTTCAACATCATAAGTCCAACAATCTACAACAACTCTTCACCTCCTCTAATCTCAATAATAAACTACAACAATCTACAACAACTCTTCACCAAGACTCAACATTCGAATACACTCAATCATTCATTACTCGAACTATAATCTCGATTTTTTTCGTGTGTTACCGAACTTATTAGAACTTTGAAGGTCATTCAAACACGAAAAATTATCATCATCAATTTTTTGAAGTCTAGCTTCATTTAAATATCCGAACACTTTGAGGATAGAACAAAACAATAACGTTTATTCTCTCTCTCGTTCGTTCATAACATAAACAATACAACACCTACCGAGACCCACCTTTGGATCTTGAAGACATTTTTCGTGCTTTTGTGACTTAGTTGGAGCAGAAATTGCAAATATACGGTTCAGCGTGCTTGTGTTATTTGAGTTGTGGTGTGTCCGGTTAAGATTTGGTGGATGAGGAATTTGAGATTATATGAGATTTTGATGCTTTTGGGATGAGATTTTTTTTTAGAGTATTCTTGATATTGGGGGCGGACTAAAATGATGTATGCATATTAGGGTTAAGTTCTTAATACCGGTTATGCAAGTTGTTTTAGATCGGGTTGTTGGATTGGCTTCTTTGTGGACATTGGACGGGCCTTGCCTAATCATTGGACTCTTGGTTCTTAATTCAATTGGGCTTGAAAAAATTGTAGCAGATTTGGCCTGTCGACCATATCCATCGAATGGGTCACTGCTTAGATACTAGATCCGAAGTTATATCACTAAATTGGGTTGCAATGCAAAATTTACCAATGTATTTTTAATACATTGTGTTAAATTTTTGATATGATTTGGCGACAAAGGGTGGTATTTTGGATATGATAAATTTTTCACGGGGATACATTAATTTTGACAAGATCGGAAACCATTATCAAAGTTCATTTTTAACCGTTAACGAAGGCTAGTTTTGGGCATTTAACATAAGATGGGATTATGGCGAGAATTCACTATTATTTATTTGAGGTTGAAGTAGGATATCATGGGTGCGTGTACTTAGTATCGAAGATATCGGGGTTGGTTGGATGCATGATTCTTGAGATCCTTGTTCGAGCTTTAACCGTTACGAATGACAAAGACTTGAATTGTCTAGTTGTACACGATGTAAGGAGTTACGTTGTTGTGCTCACAGATATAACTATCACTTTTAAGGAGTTACGTTGTTGTGCTCAAGTGTCACACTAAGGTGTGGATAATTTGAGAAACTTTAAGTTTACCTTTTTCGATGGTGTTAAGAAAAAGGGTTCTTCGTCTAACAATAGTGCAAGTTTAAGTCACAAGTTCGGGTTATTTTACTTGATATCAAGTTCGTCATATTGGGTTTTCTCCATCATTAGTCACTACAAAAGCCATCGAATGATAATGGAATTCGGTAAAGAGTTAGGTGAGAAGAGTATACACAGTAGAAGTCTTATCAACAATTGATTCTCACAAGATATTTATGGTACTTCACAATTGTTCGATAACTTGGACATACATGGTTTCGTTGTCTCTAATTCATCATCAACATACATGATGTATGATTACGATTCATTGAAAACATCGGGGAAGAGAGTATAGGTGGTGTCTGCTTCCTTTGATGTTTTTGGATTTTTGAAAACCCTCTCCTTTCATGAATTTCTTTAATCGGGGAAGAAATGGGGCGATCGATGGTTAAAATTTCTCAAGTTGGTGTTATTGTCTCACTTTCATAGAGTTATCGTGCGTGAAGTTACCTAAATATGATGTTATGATGCCTTACACTCGGTCATTTTATCGAGTAAGCGCATATTCACAAGTGATTATTATTCGATTGACCGCAACATTGGGGAAGTCGTTTCATTTCATCTTCGCGGTTTGTTTGGTGTGAAGCATCTACATTTGTGAGAAGATCTTGTTGATTTCTTGCATGTTACCCCGACGGATTTTCCGCTATAAAGCGATTTACCTTGTGTGGTTTTCTTGCTCATCTACAAATTCCGATCGTCTTGAAAACTTCAAAAGTTAGAAGAAATGATTACTACATCAAAGTTTCGAATCTGTTGAAGGCGGTTGTCGGTTTGGTGGGAAGCTAATTCATAAACTTCGCCAAAAGGAGTGTCTGAGAAGTCTGCTAAAGACATGCGGCATGAATTGGGGAAGTTAATCCAATTTATGCATATTACATCATTTGCCTACAAGTGAAGAAAGCGGTTCTCTAGTCAAGGTACGAGAAGAAGACAAAAGCGTAAACTTTCATCATCCTCGCACTTGAAGAGCTTATGAAGATCTTTCTTTATTTGTTTTCTATATTTGTAGTAAATGTTGTAAGTAATCCCTTATGTCGTCCCATTGGGGAAGATTGTTGGAATCGCTCTAACTCGTAAATGGAGCGACATTGGCGGGATTACATTTTCTATCCTTGTTAGCTAAAACACATGGGCTTGTTATGTCATATAGCCATAGTTGTAAGTGTTTAGCTATAAAGACCCTCCTAGACTTTCCTAGGAGGGTGAGACTAATTAGTGTAATTTCACCCTTTCAATAATAAAACACCTAGTATTCTCCCTTCTCTCTAGTTTCTCTCACTAACTTAAAGATGGCTTTCTTCCATCTTCCAAGACCTCCAATTCACCAAATCACCCATACATACGATCCTAACAGTAATATAGTTTGAGGTTGGATGTGTGCCATGTTAGGGGAATGTTGTCCCCTTCATGTGTTGTTAACAGGTAGGGACCATTGTCGTTTGCTTGATGAATGATGTATGGGCCTTCCCAATTAGAAGCGAGCTTTCCCTGACCTGCGGCCTTACTGACCTCGTTTCTGCGCATTACATGGTCGCCAGGTTTGAAAGACAGTAGGAGGAAGCGTTTTTGTAATACTTTGTCATTTTGTTTTTGAAGTCTGCTAGGTGGATGGTGGCAAGGTCGCATTTTTCCTTGGCTAGTGCTATGTCTAGCCTGAGAGAGTCTTCATTTTCATCTCATTAACCATAGCAGTTCTTTCTGTTTGGATGAGCATTTTCAACAAGTATCACAGCTTCAGTTCCATAGAAGAAACTAAAGGGTGTTTCGCCTATGCTTTCTTTTGGCATTGTTCTATGCGCCCATAATATGTTTGAGAACTCGTCCACCCAACAAGTCTTGTATTCCTTCATACATTTCTCATTGCCTTTCATAGTTTCTTTGTTAGCCACTTCTGCTTGACCACTAGCTTGCGAATGGTAGGGAGAAGTTGTAGCTATGAGGATACCCTGATTTTCACATCATGATTTGAATGGCTCGCCGATGAATTGGGTTCCACTGTCAGTGATGAGTGTTTGTGGCATGCCGAATCGAGTGATGATTTGATTGTAGATGAAGGTTAACCTTTTCATGAAGTGATGAAGGCTAGAGGTTTTGATTCGACCCATTTTGGTGAAGTAATCGATGGATACAATCATATGTTTGACATTTCCTAGGCTTGCCGAGAACGGTCCACACATGTCGATGCCCCATTGATGGAATGGCCAGGGTGCAGTAATGGGGATAAGGTCATATTTTGGTACGCGTTGAACATTGGCGTAAGCGTGACATTCTTGACATGTCTTTAGCTCAGCTTCAGCGTCTTGATTAATTGTTGGCCAGTAGTACCCCATCCCGATTGCTTTTGCCACTATGGTGTGAGACCCTGAGTGTATGCCACACATTTTGTTATGGATGTCTTAAATGATTGTTCAAGCCTCTGATAGTCCAATGCATCTCGCCATTGGACCTCTGGATGTCTTGCAATATAAGATGTCATCTCTGATAGAGTACATGATGGCCTTGCACCTGATTCCCAGTGCTTCTAGTTTGTCAGGTAGTAGGATGCCATGAGATAGCTAGTTGAAGATGGGAGTCATCCAAGTGTCATCTGTCTCGACCTGGGATATTTTTACAGGTTGGAGGATGGATTTCTCGTTAATGAATTCTACCAATACCTCTTTTTCGAAGTGTTCAAAAGTGAGGGCAGCGAGTTTGCTTAGGACGCCTGCTCGCTGGTTTTTTCCCTGGGGATTTGAGTAATCGTGAAAGATGTGAAGTGTGGTAAGATCTGATTGACCATTGCCAATTATAGTTTCATCGGCTCTTCCTTTGCAGTGTACTCACCCCTTACTTGGGAGGCTACCAACAATGAATTTGTGAATACTTTGATTCTTTTAACTTTCATTATTTTGGCTATGCGTAAGCCTGCTAGCAGCACTTAATATTCTGACTCGTTGTTCGAGGCATTAAAATTGAACTTTAGGGCATACGTGAAGTGATTCCCTGACGGGCTTGTGAGAACTAACCCTACCCCTGAACCTTGCTTACATGACGTATAATCAGTGTATAGAGTCAAGGTTTCGTCCTCGTAGCCCGTGGGTGTTGGTTGCACTTTTGACTTCTTGCCTGGTATTGTCGGAGGCGCCCTTTGATTGAATGTCTGGATCCATAAGTGATTTCATGTTTGCTTAACTCGATCGCCTATTTTGACATTCTTCGTGTGTACTCGATGGTTCGATAGAACCTGTTTCATGGGCTTGTCTGTCAGGACGTGTATTGGATGCGCTTGAAAGTATCTTTAAATCGCCTAAATGACAATAATAAGTCAAATGCTAGCTTTTCCATTGGAGGATAGTTGGCTTGTGTGTCTTGCAAAATATTGTTGAAGAAGTAGATTGGATTTTAAACCTTCTTCTTTTTTGCTAAGAGTACCGACCCGATTGCTTCCTAGAATGCCGCTAAGTACATGGTGAGGGTTTCACCTGGTACTGGAGCCGTCAGGGTGCGTAGTTCGGTTAGGAACACTTTAAATTCCTGAAATGCTACCTTAACTTCCTCCGTATACTCGTACACCTTCTTTTTGTTTCATTCGATCAACACTTTGAATATAGTAACTATTTTTCTGATTCCCTTGATAATAACCGGCTGAGAGCTGTGAGTTTACCGTTTAGGCTTTGTAGTTCCCTCAGGTTCTTGGGCGGAGTCATGTCCAGTACCGCCTGAATCTTCTTGGGGTTTGCCCTGATTCCTGTGGCGTCGATTATGTAACCCAAGAAATGACCTTCTTCTACCCCAAACATACATTTGGCTGGGTTTAGCTTCCTGTTGATGTGTCTGAGGTTTTGGAATGTTTCGATGATGTCACGCAATAAAGCATCCTCTATTTTTCTTTTGGTGAGCATTTTGTCGACATATGCTTCAAGATTAACGCCTATTTGTGACTTGAATTATCTATCTACTAGTGCATGGTTGGTAGCGCCTGCGTTTTTAGACCAAAAGGCATTTTAGTGTAGCAAAAGAGACCCTGATTGGTGTAGAACGCAGTTTTGTATTCGTCAGACTCTTTCATTCGAATCTAGTGATATCCTTTTTAAGCGTCAAGAAAGCATTTGTATTTGAAGTCGGCCAAGGATTCCACTTTACAGTCAATGGGAGGTAGAGGGTAGTTGTCTTTCGGACATACCTTGTTTAGGTTGGTGAAGTCGACACACATATGCCATGAACCGTTGACTTTCTTGGTCAACACTAGGTTTAAGACCCAAGTTTGATATTTGACCGCTCGTAGAATGCCTGCCTGAATTAGGTATGTGACATGAGAATCCATAACATGAGACCGCTTTAGAGAAATACTACATCTTTTCTGTCTAACAGTTGGTGCGTATTGGTTTAGGCCTGGCTATGTTCGGCTAATTCTCTAGAAATACCAATCATGTTTGATGGTTTCTAGGTGAATACATCCAGATTGTTTGCCAACAACTGTACCAGTTGGTTCTGAACTTGAGGTGGGAGGTTGACTCTGATTGTGATGGGTTTATATGGGTATTCATGGTTTATGATGACTTTCACCTGTTTGGGATTGTCTCCCGGAATAGGCTCCCATGCGATATCCTTAATGTTGCTTTCCTTTACCGTAGCAGCTAGGCTTACGTCTTTGCCAGGGTAGGCACTTTTTACTGTCCTGCCCTTGTTGGAAACTCTACCATGGACCTAATGGTTGAAACTTCCATGTTAAGCTTCTGAAGGGTTGTTCTTCTGAGTATGATGTTGTACTTGGATGTGGATTTGACAATATGAAATTGTAGCATGATTGTTCAAAACATCGGGTGTGTTCCTACTAAGAGCTCTAAGGTTACTACACGTCTACACCTTCGAGATAATATTCTCTCTTGAGAAACCAATCGGTGATATGGTTGGTGGTTTGAGGCTTGACCTGATGTATTATTGGAGTTTGTTGGAGCAGTGTTTGTACATTATGTCGACTGAACTCTCTCCGTCCATGTATATTCTACAAAACCTATGTGAGGGTATCATTGCTGCAATGACAACGGGGTCTGGTGATGGTTTGAGAGCATCCCATGGAATGCTTGCGATGTGGTACTGTTGCCAATCTTCCATGACCACAAAGGTTTCTTTGTGTGGTTTCTTAATGACCGGTGAGTCTCTTTTTGGGTGTTTGTTTACTCTTTTCTATGTGAAGAGAGTCGTCAATCGAGATATGTCTAGGTGATGGTTAGACATGTCCGAAATTTGAGGGTTGTTCATCGGACATGTTTGGTTAAGAAACTTGTGCAAAAAAGAAAAAAAAAAGAGATTTTTGAGTGAGAAATGAGTGAAAATAGATGAAAAATTTTGAGAAATTTGCGGATATTTTGGTTTAAAGAGATGAGATAGGAATGGTTTTATTGTTTGGTTTCCCGTGTAGAATGGTAAGGACCCGATGAGATTGATGAAGATCAAGAAGCCGAGTAACACTTAAACGAAGACCATACTTTAGTGATGTGAAACAAGATGTTGCCCAAGTGTGTGAAACTTGAAAAGTCACGTGTGTTGTCTCCTATTATAAAGGCACATGTATGAGCATGAACTTAAGCTTGCATATCATGAATTAGTAACATGAAATATAAAACCATAAACTTCTCATAATGTAAACATAAGCAATAACAATAATATGAACAAGATTCACGGGTATATAACTCCTATACTTACTTTTACACTACATTGCTGTTAGGAATACAAAAAGTGACAACATTACGGGTTCGGAATAGGTATGTAGCTAGACTAGACACGTGGGGACTAATGTTGTACTCGTGCCCATAGTTAAGATACTGTGAGCATATATATACCCCTCATGACTCTCCATGAGGGGTGTTCTTGCGTATTTATTTATTCATTCTAATAAGCTATTCTTTTATTCATTCTAATAAATTTTTTTACACTTCACCATTTCTGCTTTCTCTCTTTAGAACACCATGTCTCATCTTGTGCTCTTTGATCAACCTCGACCTCCCAAACCACAATAATCAACAATTTATTCGATCCTAATAGTGGCATTAGAGCAAGGTTTTCTTATTTGTTGATTTTGTGGTGAAAATCATTTTACAAAACTGTTTTAGCAAACAATTACTGTTTTCTACAATTTTTTTGGGGTAATAACAGTTTTGTATCTGGTCATAATTGGTCAAAAAGTACTGCTCATAATTGTTTTATGGAAACTGTATTTCTTTTGGTTCATTATTCTGTCCATATTATAGTTCTCATAAAACTAACTTTTGAGGCAAGTTTGATCCGATTACATGGTATTCTTGTGGTTAAAATGTGTTTTAAACCTTAAGTTGTCAAAAGATTTATATTAAATCTTACAAACAACAGGTATTTTCGTCGTATTTGGGTTCGCCTTTGTTTGGTCTTCATATTCAAAAATGCTGAACTTTACATATTCAAAATGTTAATACAAATAAGCCGTAAAAACGTTTATTTATATTTTACGATCTTCTAATGTTTTGTCGATAACAAACGTAAAATCATTTTAACGAAACAAATAAAATACGCAAATGGTTTGAGCCAATAGTTTACTAACACACTTACATTTTCATATAAATCACTAAACAAGTAATAGTGTTTTTCATGTGATAATAATGCATATGTATAACAACTAGTGTTTACATATTGGGTAGATATATACATACTTAGTATGTATCATAATGGGTAGAAGTTTTAATATTTGACCCATTGACCAAATACATTGAATGTAGTTGGGTAAAACCCAAAGTCCATAACCCATACCCATGGAGCATAACCCATAACCCATTGCATGACATCATGCATAAGTCATAAATGGGTATTATGCATGACCCATGGAGTTAACCGATGACCCATGGACTAGATGCATTGCACCTACTAGATACATTGTATCTACTTGGATACCCATGGTCCAAAGTCTAGGACCCATGGCCCATAACCAATGACCCATGACCCATAACCCATGACCCATGACCCAAAACCCATGGGCAAAGAGGAGCGTCCCACGGTTCCCCCAATTTACACTGGACGGATCCCTCAAGTAAGGGATCCGTGGAACAGTAGCAATATTTTGTCTATAAATATTGAGCCATTTCTTCATTGTAACTTACCCCTTTGACACATATTTTCTCTTAGTGTTGTAAACTCTCTAACCTCTGATCCAAGTGATCTTTCTATGTACTTTTGTGTTTGTGTGATTCTCTAGGTTCCTCTTAAAGGCGAGATCACCACCTCTTGAAGTCAAGCAAGCTCAAGTCCATGGGTTGCCAAGCTTTGTCATCATCAAGACTACTAATGGTATCTTGTTGATAGTTCTTTTCTTTCTCATTAGAAGTGTAGTGTCGAAGACATAGGTGAAAGATGTATAAAGGATCAAGACGAAGACATTAGTGAAAAATGTCGAAGAGTCATAGTGAAGGCATTAGTGAAAGGTATCGAAATTTCGCATTAGTGAAGGGTGCCTAGAAGTCAAGTCAAAAGGAATTAGTGAAGGGTTCCTAGAAGTCAAGTCACAAGGTATTAGTGAAGGGTGCCTAGAAGTCGAGTCAAAGGCATTAGTGAAAGGTGCCTAAGGTGTACATTAGACATGGTGTGTCGATGTACAAGATAGATTTGTATTGGGTCAAAGGATATTGATATCCTTGTTGATGTTGTCATAAGGAGTAGATCTCCTTTGGATAGGAGTTGTGTAGTGTTGGGTAGTAGTTCCACCTTTGTAAATGGAACTCGGTATCTAGCCTTGTACCGGATAAAGTGTAGGCGACTTTGTGATAGGTTTGGTTCTACCTCGTGGAAGAACCTAGTGTCTAGCCTTGTACCGGATGAAGAGTAGGCGACGTTGTGAAGACTTCTCCGCCACAAGGAGTTTGTGTTCTGTAGTGATTACGAACTCTCGAGTAGGTGAATCGGGGAGTGGAGTAGGGCAAGGAAGGCGTCCTTGTAGCCGAACCACTATAAATACGCGCGTTGTGGTTTTGTGCTTCTTACTCTTTGTTTTAGTTTTATTTATCTATACGCTTGTCTATCAACATCCAACACACACGTTCAAATAGATTGACATAAGTCGATCTAAATAGTTTAAAACCAAGTTTTAACACATAAAACTATTCAACCCCCTTCTAGTTTTCCACAATTGGCATCGAGCTTCATTACCGAGTTTCTTAGAGTATGTTGTACTTTAAAAACTTGATACGATCCGTGTATAATTGAAAAATACAAAGAAGGTCTTTTACAAAAATAAATACCATGTCTTAAAAACACTTTTGTAGGATGTTGATTAGATGACAACAATATTTTTCTCTCTTATTTTATCTTACTAAATTGCACTAACCTTCCTTGTCATTTTGCTTAGTTAAAGCTTATGTTTATCAAGCCATAGGAATTGCTTGGTAACAAGATTACCTTCCCCGAGAAAGTATCTTAATCACGAAGGAACCGGGAGTTGTCTATTGACATTTTCTTGTCAAAAGAAAGACACTCATAATTGCATTAGAGGTATGTCTTCCTACTTATCTCTAAATAACATTAGCTTAAGAATAAGTATGCTTACATAGGAACTTATATGATTATTTTTTCATACTCATATATTACACGTAGCTTCGTTAGGAAACCTTTCTTGCATATGTGTTACTCTTGATTATATAGTCTAGGTTTATAAACATGTGTCTTATTTTACTTAATCCAAAATCAAATCTTTCTAACAATAAAACAAAACACAAATCTCAATAATTCCTCCTTCTCCATTAATACCTCCTCCTCGTCAACTCCACCAAACCCTCATTTTTCAAATCTTCCACTTTCAAAAATTACCTCTCATTGAAACTTCATCTTCCTTCTCATCTCATCTCATCTCAAATCAAAACCAAGGAAGAACTTCATCATCATGGTTTACATCACCTTCGTGATCATCGTCTTGACACTCATCGCTCTCGTGTACCCCATGATCAAGTTTTCTCATGGAGACATGTACTTTGTGTTGTTAATCTACATTGGTGTTTTATACCCAATCCTTTGTATCGTTCTTAGCATTGAAATGAAATATTACTAATGTTTTAGTTTATCTAGTTTATTTTTCATAATGTGTTTGTCATTTCTTATACTTTGTGTCTTTAGTACATTTGGTCTTGAGATACCTTAAAAGCTGTGACAATTCGCATTTTCAGGATTTCTATCCATTCTCAAATTTTTACTATTCATCTCAAGAAATTACTATTCACTTTTACTATTCACTTTCACTATTCATCTCGTAAAATTTTATTTCACATTTTTGTAAGTTAAATTATTTTAGTAATATCCTGAGAGTTTGACAATCGTTAGATCATCTTCGCAAAAGTTATTAAGAAAACATCGTTTTAAAGTTTCGTTTTAGTCGGAGCCCCATTTAAACATCCAGCATAACGAAAACCAAATCGACAATTTTCCTCACATCGATTAATTTTAGATCACTCATAATAAATTAGAGAATTTTTAAGATTTCATTTTAAATGTTACCAAATAAACCACGAGCAGACGAGACTAAACTTACGTTTTAAACAATTCTACTTAGACCCAGACTTAACCATTCCCTTTGTATTTTCTAAGATATTTAGACACTTTTACATTTTGGAAAAGTCAAAATATTTCCTCCTCCTTTGACCATAAAGAAATTAAGCTTGTACGTTCTACATTTTTGCTTAAATCACGTAACTTTTAAACTTCACGTATAAGCATTAAGTTATCCACGATAACGAAAACCACATTTTGACATCTCATATCACTTATAGACTAATTTTATTCTACTTTAAATAAATTCACGGTCATTTCCCTGAAATCTCGTTCTTTTCTGATAAACTGTGAATTACGCGTTTTTGACCAGTGTTTCCAGCTTTAAGCAGCGTTTTTGCACCCAATGAGACTTAACACCCATTTTATATTTTTAGATGGAGAATAATGATAAGTTTCATCATTCCTACAAGTTTCGTATTTTTACGATACCCGGTTTTACGTTTTATGGCTTAATGATACGCTTACACAGCGCGTTCGGGGTCAAAGGAACTTCCTTTTCGTCGAGCAAGTTTTTCAACACCCTAGGCAGTGAACCTAATCATTGTAGTGTAGTATTAGGGTAAGCCACGGGAATTGATATCGTTCTCTAGAGGAATAGGAATGCTAGTGAGAAGTTACTACGCTAAGGTTGGGGTTGAGGAAGATTATTTTTATCTTTTATGTTTTTAGAAAAGGAAAAGTACGAATCTCGGGGTTTGGATTTGGGGGTTGGTATTTCTACCGATTACTCTACTATTATCTAATTATCTAAACTAAGGTGGTGGTAGTCTATGTCTAATTATTGTGTGCTCGTATGATAGTTTAAAGATGTGTTTACTTAGGTTTTACTACTCCTTAATTATCTCCTATTGGTGGTTGAATTGTCACGTCCTTATTCCTAATTGCGTTGTGTGTCTAAAGTTGTAGGGTGTCGTTTCTCCCTAACTCTTTGAAGTTACCAAAGGGTCTCGTCTACAAAACCCACAAGGGATGATAAACTCTAACTCTAAGGCCTCTGCGGATAGTTTAGCTTACAACAACTCAAAGTGCTATAACCTAAGGTTCACAAAGATTAATCAAGCATTAAGTACACAACGAATGACCTATCGCATTACTAGATCATTAATCAACTAAGATAAGAAACAACCAATCGTATTCAATAATTAAGTTTCATATTTCCTAAGCAAACACACAAGTAAATTAGCGGACATGGAGAACATGCAAGCATACACACAAATAATTGAAGACATAATTAAATTAATGAAGTAAACAACTTATCTTGGTGTAAGATAGGGTTTAGAACCCTAAAATATGACCTTGGTTCGGTTTAGGTTTTACTCCAAAAGTTTACCCAAAGACTACTCTAAAACTGAATAATTCGGATTCTATATATAAGATTACATGTGCGTGCGTCACCTTATGATTTGTGGCCGTCGTGTCGCCATCATTAGGGTTTCGTCTTAGCAAGTTAATCTAGCGACGACGTCACCTTATGCTTGTGGCGCCGTCTGCGGATTGAATCTAGGCCGTCTCAATTGCGACGGCCTACTCTTTTAAAGCCCGCCGTCCTTCAAAACTAGCAATTTCTCTTTTGAGCCGTCACAAATTCCTCCGACGGCGTCGCAGATTAGCGATGGCGCCCCCTTGTAATTTAGCGACTTGAGTGTCTCGATTCTTGACTTTGGCCATTTTCTTCATATATCCGCGCCTTTTCGTCCAAATAAGTGCCATTCACAGTTTGCCTTCAAGAGACCTAAAAAGTGAAAAGGAACGATATTAAGCAATAACGGATACAAAAGTGATCAAATAAGGGCTTAAACGACCCCTCAAAAAGGTACATTTTAAAACCTTATCACTTAACAACTTACGGTTGGCATTTAACGGAACCAAATCATGCTCTAAACTCAAGATAATACCAAAACTATCCACCTAAGTCATCTTATCTTGTTATGGCCGACTTAGGGGGGGGGAGTCAACATTTTGGTGGCATAATCCTAACCATGGTTCATTTAGATCATTACATGTGTCCTAACTTAACCATGGTTAACATTTAACCCAATATATGGTTAACCAAACTTACCCTCCTATACATAGCAAGTAAAATGCATCCTAAGAACCCTCATAAACTGATTTGGGTCGTTCATATCATAAAACCATCATATCTTCCATCATTTGATCTATAAACTCCAAGTTTATGTAAAGAAGTTACAAGTAGTAAGTTACTACATCAAATCTCTAGCAAGTTTAAGTGATCTTCTTGAGTTTAAATCCACTCAAGTCACTAATTACTTCATCACCAACTCTTCAAGATTGCAAGGATGCCAAGGTGTAGAAAGCTAACTCAATTCAAGGTCCTAAGTGTTCAATCAAAGTCCAATCCTTACTAGTTACTCCTTTCTTGATTGAAAGCCAAAAGTTGTAAGCAACTAATCACCACCATCATCTCATCTTATTTATTCATAATCTTAACAATTTCATGCTATATATATAGTTACTATGTTGATTCATGATGTACATATACTCAATCACATATTTTAATTCATATATTGTCATAAAAGTAACAAAGTAGTAAACTAGTCATATTCTACATATTTAAGACCATTAAAACCAGTTACATATGGACTTTTTAACTTACATAATATGGTAGACAAGATAAAAAGGTAAACATAGCAACTTGAATCACCCGAAACGGACAAACGAGTCAAAAGTTATAGTCAAAAAAGTTAAGCGAAACCAAAACGCATAAAGCGCCAAATGAAAGTCATTTAGGGTGTCCATTTCAAAAGTGGTACTTCTGGTCCGAATCATCAAAACATTAAAACGCGTTGTCCGGAAAAACGTTTTCCTTCAATAACAAAGAAGCTTGGACCTTGAAAACGCTTAAATAGGCCATATTCTTTCAAAAACTGAAACTGCCTTATATATAGTTTCACAACTATAATTTTGTCACAACTAAAAGCAAAACCAAGTTATTTTCATAGCTAGTTACATATTAACCTAACAAAACTTCATTTAATCTTTGAAATAGTGTTTTCACAAGTAACGGAAAAATGACCATTTTACCTTTTCCGACAATTTTACCAAAACTTCATTCTTGAACATGTTAATAAGTTGTAATCACTAGTAAACAATGAGAACTTGTAAAACTAGATATTTACTAAAAACATGATAAACTTATTTATATAACAATCTTCACTCAAAACATATGTTGTATCTACTAAGTGCTACAATAGTAGGGAGCTTCATGTGAGGGTTTCATTTGGGTAAGCGATCGACGAGTTCTTTGGATTTACGATTTAAAGTGTCCTAGCTCCTCGAACGTTTACTACTTGACCTCTTAATTGTGATGGCCCGAACGGTAGTACGATATATATAAACTATACATGTTTTCACGACTAGACCATTTCTATAAACGACATACACAAATACCATGTACTACATCATGATCAACATAGAGACGTATATAGGTTTGTTATTTCTTTAGCATCATTATTTCAAACCTAAGTCGCAACATCCTATTCTAGGTTGCTCGTAGAAATTCTCACGGCATATCCATCATTCTCATTATACATTTGATATCATTTACTCTGAGGTGAGTTCATAGCCCCACTTTTTATTACTTAATTGTTTTACAAACCCTTGGTGGAAATACATGCTTTATTTTAAATCGAACACATTGCTTTGAAATTATACTTGAATGTATTATTTGCACTAAGTACTACTATTGCCAAAGTCCCTATTATCATGAACCATTAATCACTTGTGAGTGAACGCGAATAATGTGGATAGATCTATCGGTAATGACAAATCTCGTTTGTGTTGACCGGGTAGGCAAACAAACGCACTCTATTTGAAGATCCATAGGTTTAATGGCAAATTACCTATTAGGGCATCGGTTACTATTATATGACAGTTGTTAACGTTTCGGTATCATGAGCTTAGTGCAATAATATCTTTTGTTTTCAAACTATTGGTGTGAGTCTATAGCTCACACTACCAACATAATGTGTTCAACCATCAAACAAACTCTATGAATTTCACTCAACCTTTGTGTTGATAGTTTTAAGCATGTATTTCAGGTCCATAATGTCGGAAGCTGGCACGGAAGAGCAAGGACTAGATCAAGAAGGCTATAAATATTTTATCATTCATAAAACATCAAAGACTTTATATTGATGTATTTTGTAAACAATGGAACCAACTGGGACCTATTTTGTAAACTCTGATATATTTATATAAATTGAATGATAAATCCTTTTTAAAACGACTCTATTATAGTTCGTTTTCTATTGTTATGACTGTTGTGCCATGAAGTAACACCCAGTTTGAATTCCGCTGTGTATCACGAAATTGAGGGTGTTACAGATTGGTATCAGAGCCACAGTTATAGAGAAACGGGTCTAATCGAGACTTAAACTATAACTACTTTTACAAATAAAAATATTTTATAACCTTCCGTTCTCCGTGCCTTCCATCCTCCAGACGATTATGTGACTTTTAGGCATTTTAAGCTATACAAACATACTGGTATATTGATATATACACTCGACATAATTTCAATCATAAATAATGTACTAAACATACTTGCGTATGCCTATTCTAAGGCATTACGGCACAATCATATTTTCCCAATCATGTATCTACTCGTGCATTTTAGGATTACGAAACTTTATCCAAGATATTGTAACTGATTACAATGGTCTTTCCTACTTCCCAGACATTGTAAGATACAATGGTCTCATTCATTTTTTTTTCAAGACGCTGTGAGATACAGTGGTCTCTATTACATTCTCAGACACTGTAAATCCTACAGTGGTCTCATTTATTTCTCAAGACATTGTGGGTACACAATGATCTCTCCGTCGAGACACTGTAAATCCTACAGTGGTCTCATTTATTTCTCAAGACATTGTGGGTTACACAATGACCTCTCTATCATTTCTCAAGACATTGTGAGTTACACAATGGTTTAATTTACTTCACAGACATTGTAAGTTATACAAAGTCTCTAGAAATTATCTTATAAACATTATATGATATTGTTTTATATGAAACCCGTCACAGTCTATGAATTTCCCTAATGGAAATACAAGAAATGGGATTTCTAAAGGACAAACTGATTCATCATCTACAAAAGCTTAAGTTCAGCAACTTTCTTTACATTCATCAAAATTCTCTTCTGAAACCTTCATTATTAAAGGTTCGTGATTCTAGACAAGTATGGACTATTTTAGAATTACTTAAGATTTCCTTTCCACACGTATCTACCCATACTATCTTCTATGCAATGGAATGTGAAAACATAGGTTACAAGTCTTTTATGGCCAGGACTTGCAACTGAATGGTTTGATATCGCCTTTGCTTAGTGGAAAATTTCTCAAAAGCTATGGACATATCACAAGTATACCTAATTTAAGTATTTGAAAAATTTATCGAACCTCGGCAAAATATAGTCTAGTCACCTATATTTAACCTAGGGATAGTGGAACATAGTCGACTAACTATGTTCGACTTAAAATTTTCAAACAACGAGAATAGTTATACAAGGGTTATATTCAGGTTAATTTCCAACTTAAACTCGATAAACCACTAGAATTCATTAAAAAGATCTAGAGACACGATAGTGTACCACTCAGCAAAATCTTAACATCTTATTTATACTACCTAATTTCATTCTTGAAATTTTCATACATGAGATAATCCGAACTACTATCTTGGGATAGTCATCAAATTTTCTCGTCATTTCTTAGAAGTACTAGCCTGTTTAGGTTTCAAGGATATCATTCCGCCATAATTCTTTAAAATTCACTTTTGATTCTAAAGCAAACTTGAGATCTCTACCTAAGAATAATGGTAAGCGTACATTACACTCTTTTAATCATCAACATATCAGTTCATTATCTGAACCCCATTATAAATCAGTATGTAAAACTTCACAGTATCACATTTCCTTCAAACACTAGTTGACATAAACACTATACGATATAGCCTTCCTCTCGAAACCACCTAAGACATGATCAACTTTGGAAATGGTTTGGGATAACCACTTGCCACTAGCAAGACTTTCCCTACAACGACAGTTATCACATCATTATAAACTATTTCACATCAATAATATCTTACACCTTTGATTAACAACAGTTACCCTAACAACAACAAAACTATTCCATTTGAGACACTATATAGACAAAAGTGTTAGTTAACCATTTCTTTGGACTAAGGTGTTCGAGAGATCACCCACGAAACAACTAAGGAAACCATACAAATATAAATTAGGCTCCATGCCGCACACTATCACCAAAAACTCCATGTTAGAAATTAAGGTTTTATTGATAGCCTCGATACAATAAGATATGATTCGTTTTAAGAATCGGAAAAAGCCAAACTTGAGGTATATTGGACTATATAAGATTTTAACAAACCCTTTAAGTGATCAACTTAAGCCACCACCAAAAACATAACATGGTACATAACACATTCTATGACTAGAAACTTGAGAACACAAAGATTAGAATTTGGCGTATACACCCTCATTTTTCTAGACACTTCAACATCGGATAACACACATTGAATTCCGGGACGGAATTCACATTAAGGTGGTGAGACTGTAACAATTCGCATTTTCAGGATTTCTATCCATTCTCAAATTTTTACTATTCATCTCGAGAAATTACTATTCACTTTTACTATTCACTTTCACTATTCATCCCGTAAAATTTTATTTCACATTCTCGTAAGTTAAATTATTTTAGTAATATCACGAGAGTTTGACAATCGTTAGATCATCTTCGCAAAGTTATTAAGAAAACATCATTTTAAAGTTTCGTTTGGTGGAGCACCATTTAAACATCCAGCATAACGAAAACCAAATCGACAATTTTCCTCACATCGTTAATTTTAGATCACTCATAATAAATTAGAGAATTTTTAAGATTTCATTTTAAATGTTACCAAATAAACCACGAGCCACACGAGACTAAACTTACGTTTTAAACAATTCTACTTAGACCCAGACTTAACCATTCTCCTTGTATTTTCTAAGATGTTTAGACACTTTTACATTTTGGAAAAGTCAAACATATTCCCTCCTCCTTGACCATAAAGAAATTAAGCATGTACGTTCTACATTTTTGCTTAAATCGCGTAACTTTTAAACTTCACGTATAACTGTTAAGTTATCCCACGTATAACGAAAACCACATTTTGACATCTCATATCACTTATAGACTAATTTTATTCTACTTTAAATAAATTCACGGTCATTTCCCTGAAATCTTGTTCTTTTCTGATAAACTGCGAATTACGCGTTTTTGACCCGTGTTTCCAACTTTAAGCAGCGTTTTTGCACCCAATGCGACTTATCACCCATTTTATATTTTTAGATGGAGTATAATAATGAGTTTCATCATTCTTACAAGTTTCGTATTTTTACGATACCCGGTTTTACGTTTTATGGCTTAACAACTTACGGTTGGCATTTAACGGAACCAAATCATGCTCTAAACTCAAGATAATACCAAAACTATCCACCTAACTCATCTTATCTTGTTATGGCTGACTTAGGGGGGGGGATTCATCATTTTGGTGGCATAATCCTAACCATGGTTCATTTAGATCATTACATGTGTCCTAACTTAACCATGGTTAACATTTAACCCAATATATTGATAAGGTTTTAAAATATACATTTTTAAAGGGTCGTTTAAGCCCTTATTTGATCACTTTTGTATCCGTTATTACCTAATATCGTTCCTTTTCACTTTTAGGTCTCTTGAAGGCAAATTCTTTGGAATGGCATTTATTTGGACGAAAAGGCGCGAATATCTGAAGAAAATGGTCAAAGTCAAGAATCGAGACACTCAAGTCTTTGAAACACAAGGGGACGGCTTGGTGTTATATGCGATGCCGTTGGAGCACATGTTGTGACGATCTAAAGAGCCAAATTGCTTATTTTCAAGTGGCGGTGTCGGGCTTTAAAAGAGTAGGTCGTCGCAACTCGCACGGCCTAGATTTGATCGCACGGCGCCGAGGTCAAGAGGATGGCGTCACAAGCATAAGGTGGCGCCGTCGCAAGACTAACGTGCCCAAGACGAAACCCCAATGGCGGCGACCGACGGCGTCACAAATCATAAGGTGGCGATGTCGCGAATGTAATCTTATATATAGAATCCGAATTTTTCGGTTATTGTGTGTAGTCTTTTGGGTAAAACCTAAACCGAACCAAGGATGTCTTGTACAGTATTTTAGGGTTCCAAACCCTATCTTACACCAAGATAAGTGTTTTACTTCATTAATTCAATTATGTCTTCAATTATTTGTGTGTATGCTTGCATGTTCTCCATGTCCGGCTAATTTACTTGTGTGTTTGCTTAGGGTATATGAAACTTAACTATTGAATATTGATTGGTTGTCTCTTATCTTAATTGTTAATGATCTAGTAATGCGATAGGTCATTCGTTGTGTAGTTAATGCTTGATTAATCTTTGTGAACCTTAGACTATAACACCTAGAGTAGTTGTAGGCTAAACCATCAAAGAGTACCTTAGAGTTAGAGTTTATAAATCCTAGAGATTTTGTAGGCGAGACCCTTTGGTAGTTTCAAAGAGTTAGGATAACGCATACCCTACGACCTTAGACACTCAACGCGATTAAGAATAAGGACGTGACAATTCAACCATCAATAGGAGATAATTAAGGAGTAATAAAACCTAAGTAAACACATCTTTAAATCATCATACGAGCACACAATAATTAGACATAGACTACCCTCACCTTAGTTAATTAGACAATTAGATAGTTGAAGTAATCGGTAGAAATACCAACCCCCAAATCCAAACCCGAGATTCGTACCTTTCCATTTCCTAAAAACATAAAAGATAAAAATAATCTTCCTCAACCCCAACCTTAGCGTAGTAACTCCTCACTAGCATTCCTATTCCCTAGAGAACGATATCAATTCCGTGGCTTACCCTAATACTACACTACAATGATTAGGTTCATCGCCTAGGGTGTTGAAAAACTTGCTAGACGAAAAGGAAGTTCCTTTGACCCCGACGACGCGTGTAGCGTTATCAAATTTTTGGCGCGCCGGGAATAGAATAGCTAGTTAGAGTCCACCTCGCTTAGGTTTCCTTGCTTGATTCCTATCAAGTAAGTTTTTTCCCATTTTAGCTTCCTCGTAGTCTATCCCCTTCTTCGTGACCTTTGTTAGTAATCCCATCACTTTTCATCATGGAAGGTGATAACCAACCACCATTCATCAACCCACCACCAAATGACCCACCAAGAGGCCGTACTCTTGGTGAATACTGAGACCAAGCCACCTAGGCTATAGAAACACCATTGAGCTTCCGACCAAGCCCACACTACGGACCTGCGATCGACACCATCCGGTTGGTGCAAAGCGGATGGGCATTCCATGGACTTCGTTAGAAGATCCTAATCGACATCTTAAGGATTTCCTTAAAATCGTCGATTCCATCGACCTCGATGCTATCACTCGGGAGACCACGCGCTTGCGTCTCTTCCAATTCTCTCTACCGGACCAAGCTAGTAATTGGCTTGACCGACTTCCTGCCGGATCCATCTCAAGGTGGGATGATCTCACCACTCGTTTCCTCGCCTAATTTTTCCCACCGGAGAGAACTACCAAACTTAGGAATGACATCTTGATGTTCCAACAACGTCAAGGCGAAACTCTGTATGAGGCGTGGACTCGATTTAAGGACTTGCTTCACAAAGTCCCTCATCACGGCATCGATCTTTGGCTTCAAGTCCAAATCTTTTACGATCGTGTCAACTTCTCAACTAAGAAATCCATCGACCAAGCGGCGGTGGTAAACTTAGTAAACTCACCGTGGAAGAATCATGGGGTACAATAGAGGACCTTGCCCTCTATGAAAATGAATGTTGGAATGACCCCGTGAGTTGTCCAAAGCGATAAGGCGGTCTCTTTGCCTCCGTTGACTCACAACCTTCCAATTGTAGGATGCTCGAACTTGAAGATCAAGTCAAATTCCTAATGAGCTCCTACGAGACTCCTAAGCTCGAGCCTAACAACTTAGGAAAATCCTACAACAACCCTCCAAACACCGTAACTTCCACTAGTCTTGGGGAATGGTGTCCAAATTCATGTCATCTCAAGAGCTCGATTGTCGCAACTTGAAGCCGATTTCAAGCAACGACAAAGCGAGATGACAACCAAGCTCGACACCCTCTTAAAAGCCTTCAATGGACAAAGGGATGAAATACGGGAAAAAATGGCGGAGATGATGGACTTCTTGAAAGAGTACACTAAGAAGAAGATTCCCGATAAGGTGCTATTGGGGAGCGATGAGCATGCCACCCCACTTTGTATGTTAACGCCATTTCCATTGCTTCCGATGAGGATGGAGCAGTTGAGAAGAAGGAGCCCGAGAGCGGCAAGGATAGTAAGGATAAGAATGAGGCTCGGATCGATGATGAACCCAAATTCATCAAGCATTACCTTAAGCATGAGATCAATAAGAAAACAATCGTTAACCAAGTGAAAAACTTTAGGTGCAATGATGTTCTTAGGAAAGCCCTCTTAGGTGAAATAGAGAGGAAGAGTATGACACCATGCCTATTGGACCTATGTGCGAGTCGATTCGAGAAAGCCAAGTAACTAAGAAGCAAGAGATCTCTCGGGAACTTTGTAATTCCATGTAGCATAGGTGACTTAGAGAACCTAAATGCCTTGGCCGACCATGGATCCGATGTAAACATAATGCATTGTCGGTCTATAATAAGTTGACTAAGGAGGAACCGACCAAGACCAATCTTAGACTTTCCTTAGCAAATCATTCATATGTTTATCCCATAGGAATAGCGGAGGATGTCTTAATTGAGGTGCCAATATTGTCTATCCGGTGGACTTCACAATTGTAGACATTGAGGAAGATAAAAACGCCATTAATCACAGGGACACCTTTCGACCACCGCCAAGGCAACCATCAAATGCGGTGAAGGGATTATGATACTCAAAAGTGGAAAAGGACAAGTTAGGATACCTATTGTTCCAAGGTATCCTCTTAAGATCATGGAGAAGATTACGGATGAGAATCCACAAGTCCCTAACAATGTGGTTAGGAAGAAAATGAACGATTGGGAGAAAGGGCTTAGAGATTTCATGGTTCAAGGACTACATGCAACATTGTGGAAGCGCGATAAAAAGTTAGGAAATAATCCCACTTCAATACCACAAACACAAAAGAACCCTAAGGAATTTTTAAGGGGAGAGAAAGTACTCTTATACAAATCACGAATAAGAGCATTACGAGGTAGAAACAAACCAAGATGGTTTGGGCCTTATACGGTGAAGGAAACTAATCTAGTTACCATAATAGGCGGCGTTGGGAAGGAATCAACGGTAAGCATACAACGTCACGCCCTTTGATGAAGGACGAGCAAAAGTAGAAGGTGGTGAAATGAAGTCACGTGAGGCACGCGACTTGAGTCTAGCTACAAGACTCATAAATAAAGAAAAGCGCTTCGTGGGAGGCAACCCATGCTTAATTGTTTGCTTGTTTATGTGTCATATATCTTTTCATTGATTGTTTATTCTCATGTTTGAATTTGTGAAATGCTTTATTTTTTCTTTAACCTCGTCTTAATTACATATAAAGGTATTTTACAAAAGGGATAAGTGTAGTGAGGATTACATACGTTTTAAAAGAACGTGAACATGAGAATTACAATTCTTGAAAAAAATATATATATATGTGTTTTTAGAGTCAAATGCTTGTATCGAGTCATAATGGATGTTTTGCGTGAATTTTTACGCAAAAGCAGTTTTGTCGAAAAAGATATAAATTTTCTAGAATTTTTCCGAAAATCGAGACCGCTTTTGTCGGGATAACTTTGTGCGTCGAGATCACAACTGATGGCGTAAGGAAGGAGCAAAGACAATGATTACTTTTTCTCGTTTTCGAGCTACTTATAAATTTTTGGAATTTTTCGGTCTTAATTTTCTAGAAATGCAGTAAACATCCATTCCACAAGCATTATATCCTAGTTTAGTAGAGTCCTATATATATTACTACCACGATTTTACGCAAAGGTTTCGTTTGTTTTCTTCAAGTGTGCGAGGTTTAATTTACCAAGAAGAAGATACATAAGATGAGAAGGAGCTTTTAACGCAAACATTCTTCTTGAAGAAAGATGTAACCACCACTTTACACGAATCCTACCGAGCTAATCAGGGGAGTATTAGTTTCTTTCGTCTTTTATTACCTTCCATTATCATAACTTTGATACTTTCGGGGAACATTGGGGACAATGTTCAGTTTAAGTGTAGGGATGGAAAATAAAACGGGAACTTTGAAACTAAGCTTATCCTTGATTATTTGCTTTGTCCAATTGCATCTATGTAATAAACCATGAGAAAATGTTGGTTAGGGTAATTTTGGCACCAAATTTAAAATTTTTTATGACATATAGGAGTGGGCCATTAGTCTTAGTAAAGCGTCTCATGGATAGGAAGTTATATGACTAGCACAAAAAACCCTTTACCATTTAAATTCCACCCAAAATGTGAGGATTGCCCTTAGATTAGTAGGAATTAAAGCATTCATCTTTAATGCTTAGAGTGTGAACCGGTAGTATAATAGATTCTAGAACTTGTTTTGTGATGCATTTCGAGATCGCTAGTAAGACTACACTTGTGTAGTTAGGAATAACTAAATGATAAGAGGCATTAGGATTACCCTTGTTTGATACCCATAATATAATTACTTCTTCCACATCGGTTGAGTAATTCCCCACACCTTTGCGTTGTACTCATCTTTAGTACACGATACCCTAGTTAACCCTTCGAGCCTATCCTTTTGCGGTTCTCGTGATGTTTTGGTTTTCCGGAATATCAATGAAGAGCATTGTTTACACCCCACCCCCAAATGTACACCCAAATCGCCTTAGCCTACCTTGTATGCACTCACTTTTAGTGCATTATTGTTATCACACTCAACCCTTAGTTCAATTATCTAGTTGCTTGCATAAGTTGCTAAGTCGAGTCATATCCTTTGTACACAGTTTTGGGACTATTGGGACTCATGGGAAAAGTTAAATTGTATGAAATGACTAGAAGGGAACGTTAAATTCAAACTCCCTTTATTTGCGTAATAATGTACTCCAAGTGTTTTGATCTTTTCAATTCGGGTCAAATTAGTGTTAGAGTAATAAAAACTCAAGTGTAGGGATGTGCCTATAAATCCCTATCATTTTGATGTTACCGTAGAGGATGGTAGAGTAAAATTGTATGAAAAAAAAATCGAAAAAAAATAGAAAAAGAGAAAAAGAAAAAAATAGAGTGCAAAAATTAAAAATAAAAAAAAGGCTACAATCCTACATCTATCCTTTAAATTTATGTTTGTTTGTTTCAGTTATCTAGAGTTTAGATTGTCGAGTCTTGGCCTAGCAACGCCATTCTTCGTATGCTTGTAACATAAAGATTTTTGACTTGCCACCACTAAATAGCCTATCCCACCAAACCCTTTGTTTCCTACCGTAAGCCTAACATTACAACCCTTTAAAAGACCTCTTTGATAGTCTTTCCTAGGTGCTTACGCCAAAGCGATGGAGGTTTGATCTATTCTCAAGCCTATGGTAATCTATGTACTAGGACCGGTTAATGAGTGTTTATCTTCCATTTCCAACTTGTTATATTTCATATACACCGAGAGATGTGAGTACCCCAAACACCCCATGTGAGGTGCTAGTATGTAATTTCGTGCTTGTTATGACTTTTATGGGCTTATATGTGTTGTGGATTGTTCTAAACCAATGCTTCATGACCCCAACTTATAAATTAATTGGTCAAAAGCACATTTGCTTGAGGACAAGCAAATACCAAGTGTAGGGATATTTGATAAGGTTTTAAAATGTACCTTTTTAAGGGTCGTTTAAGCCCTTATTTGATCACTTTGTATCCGTTATTACTTAATATCGTTCCTTTTCACTTTTAGGTCTCTTGAAGGCAAATTGTTGGAATGGCATTTATTTAGACGAAAAGGCGGATATCTGAAGAAAATGGTCAAAGTCAAGAATCGAGACACTCAAGTCTTTGAAACACAAGGGACGGCGTCGGTGTTATCTGCGACGCCGTCGGAGCACATGTTGTGACGATCAAGAGCCAAATTGCTTATTTTCAAGTGGCGGTGTCGGGCTTTAAAAGAGTAGGTCGTCGCAACTCGCACGGCCTAGATTTGATCCAGACGGCGCCGAGGTCAAGAGGACGGCGTCACAAGCATAAGGTGACGCCGTCGCAAGACTAACGTGGCCAAGGCGAAACCCTAATGACGGCGACCCGGCGTCACAAATCATAAGGTGACGCGTCGCGAATGTAATCTTATATATAGAATCCGAATTTTTCGGTTATTGTGTGTAGTCTTTTGGAGTAAAACCTAAACCAAACCAAGGTTGTCTTGTACAATATTTTAGGGTTCCAAACCCTATCTTACACCAAGATAAGTGTTTTACTTCATTAATTTAATTATGTCTTCAATTATTTGTGTGTATGCTTGCATGTTCTCCATGTCCGGCTAATTTACTTGTGTGTTTGCTTAGGGTATATGAAACTTAACTATTGAATATTGATTGGTTGTCTCTTATCTTAATTGTAATGATCTAGTAATGCGATAGGTCATTTGTTGTGTAGTTAATGCTTGATTAATCTTTGTGAACCTTAGACTATAACACCTAGAGTAGTTGTAGGCTAAACCATCCAAAGAGTACCTTAGAGTTAGAGTTTATAAATCCTAGAGATTTTGTAGGCGAGACCCTTTGGTAGTTTCAAAGAGTTAGGGATAACGATACCCTATGACCTTAGACACTCAACGCGATTAAGAATAAGGACGTGACAATTCAACCATCAATAGGAGATAATTAAGGAGTAATAAAACCTAAGTAAACACATCTTTAAATCATCATAAGAGCACACAATAATTAGACATAGACTACCCTCACCTTATTTAATTAGACAATTAGATAGTTGAAGTAATCGTAGAAATACCAACCCCAAAATCCAAACCCGAGATTCATACCTTTCCATTTCCTAAAAACATAAAAGATAAAAATAATCTTCCTCAACCCCAACCTTAGCGTAGTAACTCCTCACTAGCATTCCTATTCCCCAGAGAACGATATCAATTCCCGTGGCTTACCCTAATACTACACTACAACGATTAGGTTCATCGCCTAGGTTGTTGAAAAACTTGCTCGATGAAAGGAAGTTCCTTTGACCCCGAGCGACGCGTGTAAGCGTTATCATATATGGTTAACCAAACTTACCCTCCTATAAATAGCAAGTGAAATGCATCCTAAGAACCCTCATCAACTGATTTGGGTCTTTCATATCATAAAACCATCATATCTTCCATCATTTGATCTATAAACTCCAAGTTTATGTAATGAAGTTTCAAGTAGTAAGTTACTACATCAAATCTCTAGCAAGTTTAAGTGATCTTCTTGAGTTTAAATCCACTCAAGTCACTTATTACTTCATCACCAACTCTTCAAGATTGCAAGGGTGCCAAGGTGTAGAAAGCTAACTCAATTCAAGGTCCTAAGTGTTCAATCAAAGTCCGATCCTTACTAGTTACTCCTTTCTTGATTGAAAGCCAAAAGTTGTAAGCAACTAATCACCACCATCATCTCATCTTATTTATTCATAATCTTAAATATTTCATGCTATATATATAGTTACTATATTGATTCATGATGTACATATACTCAATCACATATTTTAATTCATATATTGTCATAAAAGTAACAAACTAGTAAACTAGTCATATTCTACATATTTAAGACCATTAAAACCAGTTACATATGGACTTTTTAACTTACATAATATGGTAGACAAGATAAAAAGGTAAACATAGCAACTTGAATCACCCGAAACGGACAAACGAGTCAAAAGTTATAGTCAAAAGAAGTTAGCGAAACAAAAACGCCAAAACTGCCAAATGGAAGCTGTTTAGGGTCTATCCGTTTTAAAAGTGGTACTTCTAGTCCGAATCATCAAAAAGTTAAAACATGAAAGTTGTCCGGAACGACGTTTTCCTTCCGTTTCAAAGAAGTTCGGACCTTGAAAACGCTTAAATAGGCCATATTTTTTCAAAAACTGAAACTGCCTTATATATAGTTTCACAACTATACTTTTGTCACAACTAAAAGCAAAACCAAGTTATTTTCATAGCTAGTTACATATTAACTTAACAAAACTTCATTTAATCTTTGAAATAGTGTTTTCACAAGTAACGGAAAAATGACCATTTTACCTTTTCCGACGATTTTTACCAAAACTTCATTCTTGAACATGTTAATAAGTTGTAATCACTAGTAAACAATGAGAACTTGTAATAACTAGATATTTACTAAAAACATGATAAACTTATTTATATAACAATCTTCACTCAAAACATATGTTGTATCTACTAAGAGGTACAATAGTAGGGAGCTTCATGTGAGGGGTTTCATTTGGGTAAACGTATCGACGAGTTGCTGGATTTACGATTTAAAGTGTCCTAGCTCCTCGAACGTTTACTACTTGACCTCTGAATTGTGATGGCCCGAACGGTAGTACAATATATATAAACTATACACGTTTTCATGACTAGACCATTTCTATAAATGACATACACAAATACCATGTACTACATCATGATCAACATAGAGACGTATATAGGTTTGTTATTTCTTTAGCATCATTATTTCAAACCTAAGTCGCAACATCCTATTCTAGGTTGCTCGTAGAAGTTCTCACGTCATATCCATCATTCTCATTATACATTTGATATCATTTACTCTGAGGTGAGTTCATAGCCCTACTTTTTATTACTTAATTGTTTTACAAACCCTTGGGGGAAATACATGCTTTATTTTAAATCGAACACATTGCTTTGAAATTATACTTGAATGTATTATTTGCACTAAGTACTACTATTGCCAAAGTCCCTATTATCATGAACCATTAATCATTTGCGAGTGAACGCGAATAATGTGGATAGATCTATCGGGAATGACATATCCCGTTTGTGTTGACCGGGTAGGCAAACAAACGCACTCTATTTGAAGATCCATAGGTTTAATGGCAAATTACCTATTAGGGCATCGGTTACTATTATATGACAGCTGTTAACGTTTCGGTATCATGAGCTTAGTGCAATAATATTTGTTTTGTTTTCAAACTATTGGTGTGAGTCTATAGCTCACACTATCAACATAATGTGTTCAACCATCAAACAAACTCTATGAATTTCACTCAACATTTATGTTGATGCTTTAAGCATTTATTTCAGTCCATAATGTCAAGTCGGCACGGAAGAGCAAGGACTAGATCAAGAAGGCTATAAGTATTTTATCATTCATAAAATATCAAAGACTTTATATTGATGTATTTTGTAAACAATGGAACCAGCTGGGACCTATTTTGTAAACTCGATATATTTATATAAATTGAATGATAAAGTTCCTATTGTTATTTTACAAACCTACAATGCATGCTTAACTAAGTAAATATTGGCTAAAATACATTTCTTTTATAAATCTATAAGATGCAAAAATCTATTTTTCAAAATCTTTTTTTCTGTCACTACAGATCCACGGACCCCTATAGTTCAACTCGCCGGATCCCTCTTGGAAGGGAACCGTGAGAACCGTGGAACTGGGAAACAGATTCTCATGCAACATAAAACCGTTTTCATCTTAAAAAGAAAAATTCCACTAGAATGTTAAGTACTAAGTGAGTTAATTGTCATTGTTAATAGAAATCTAGTAAAAACATTAGGTGATCATCTTTTTGCTTTAATGCGTCTCATCATTTTAACTTTTCACTTCCATAGGTCTCGTCATGTCTCATGAGTATGAATTCGACTTTTCACTCACTCATGTCTACATTCCTAACATTTGAGCCCAACACACCGCAATCATGTCTGTGGGTTCAATAATCTTGAAACTCGTCACTTCCATGAAGGACGATTGTCAACACACCTCTACTATACGAAGAAGGTATCAATACCTCTTTCCGAACCATAGGACTAGAAGGCCTTCTCGGAATTAACGAAAAAATATCCACGGTTTGTATTGGAATTCTTCCGTCAAGTTGAAATCGTTCGTAATGAGGATCGATCTCTATCTCTTTGGTTTTGGATCAAAACCAAAAGTTTGTTTTAACTCTTGGGCAATTTGCTCACATTCTCGAATTCCAAATCATGGACAATGTGCCTTCATCAAGACTGGTCTCGATTCCCTCTTCAACCATCGTGAAGAAAATAGTCCATATTGTTCACACATACCTTCCCTCAAGACTTGACTCGCATGTTATGCAAACCTCGACCCTACTACTAATCCAAACATAATCTATAAACGTGATATCCGAGATGAGTTTAAACCTCTCGCATCATCCTACGTGAACATGTTTGAGTCTTAAGGAAATCGAGAAATCCTTCCCGCTTGTTGTACTCACATAATGTATTGTTTGCTAACACAACAACCATGCAATCTCTCCTATTTCTTCGCAAGGCGAATTGTAAACCTTCAAGGCAACAAGAACAAACTAATCCCTTATGGAATGTTCCTGACACGCCTTTATCATCATATCATGTACTTCCACCCTCAATTTCAAAGTCCGTTGTACGTACTCGTGAATAAGATGATGGAAACTCTAAACACATCTCACATCAAGTCTTTCTTCATCCCTGAATCGGAAAATACTCATCATCCATTTGACGATCCATCTAGCAAAAACGCTCAAGAAACTTAGTTTTCTTTCCAAATTGGCTCAATCCTTATATATCATCTTTTATCATTGTAATGTGATCTTTCTCATGAAATAAAACATTTAACGTTTGATGTCTCGTTTGTATAGTTGTTCAAACTTCTTAGAAAACACTAGCTTTGAAATACGATACCTTGTGCAACTTTTGCATACCTTCTATGAAGATACTGTTTAGCAGGAGACGGATCCCTCACTTTGTACTAAACGGATCCCTCCACTTAGGGAACCGTGGGATCCGGGCAAACAGAAATGCAGTTGCAGACTTTATACCTCAAACCATGTCCTTAGACTACTTCACACTAGCTAAAGATAATGCCTTAGGACCACTTAAGCCTTTCTCAAGCTCAGTAAGTATCACACTCACTCATAGCTCATCTAGGATCACACTCAAGGTACTTCTTGATTCATCATTTCACCAAAACTCATCATCCTTCAGATCCAATACTCATACATCTTTGCTCACATGTTAACTCATATAATCTTATCATTCTATCAATTTTAGCAAATTGATCATCCTTACCCCAAAATGAGTCAAATACTAGTTTTTCATTTCTTATAATTTTTAAGGTATTCTCCAAAATTATCTTAATTTACTATCGGTCTCTAGGATCATTTCGCACCACTTGACACTCTCAAATTTTCTAGTGTCATCTTTGGTCATTCATTGGTACTCATAAAATCCCATTTTCTTCCATAAAAGGCAATCATTAGCTACCATCACTCATTGCCCTTGATCATTTAAGTACCCTTCATTTAAGACACTTATGAAGACTGAAACACTCAAGAGGTATAGGTATTAGACCTTACAAACATCATTTTTCTCCTTTCTTAGCTGCTGAGAGCCGGATCCCTAGGATTAGCCTAGACGGATCCCTCATTGGAGGGGACCGTGGGATCCGGGTGACAGATTCATCTAAACTCTAGCTAAAACAATCATTTCAAGCTCTCCTTGCTAACTTGAACACTCCATCTTGTTTAATTAAACTCCTAGATCAGTGCAACTCTGAAGTTGAATCTTGTGCATGTAAATCATCACATTCCAAAGGATCTTAGTGGCTTAAGTCTTGAATGCACTTGCCAAATCCTTCCCCTTATAAACCATCTTGTTAAGACTCCTAAAGTCATCATCTACATCCTCATTCTCAGCATTTAGAAACCTTTATAACCATAATTCTCTTTTATCATCTCATCATGAGGAAAGCTCCTAATGGTAACTCATCCACTAAAGGACCACCTAAGAAACTTGCTCGTGTTGTTCACGAAATTTCTTCAACCGAATCATCTCCCGTTAAATCCACAAATGCTAGGATCTCCTCCACCTATCAAACCAATCCCCAAAGGGATTGTTCCCATAAAAATACCAATGCCAAACACCACTATACCCCCTAAACCAAACACTCCTATTTCCACTAAACCATCACCCTTAGTGCCTAGAGCCATATCATTCACCACTCCACTCTCATCACCACACCTCTACAATCTAGAGGACTTACCTCCTAGGCCATCTCATCCTCCACCATTGCCAACATTCTCAATGGAAATAATAGCGCAACAAAATCAAGGTGTTGAATCAACACTAGCCCCGGCATTTTTTTCTCCGTCACCCTCAACTAGTCCCTTTTGGATTATGAGGAATCATCAAAGTCAACTACCCGATCACATGGAAGTAGATACTTCTCTACCACCATCCTCATCACATATTCCACCACCACCACCTTTGGTTGAATTACCTCCAAATATACCTCCACATATTCCTTCTTCTTTTGTGGAATCTCAACCAAACCTTCCATCTCAAATCATTTCCTTTCTACCACCACCATTTCCGAGCCATGACAAAGATTGTTATCATTGTCAACATGTTGAAAGCTTGATACATAAAGTATGTGAAGATCAACGTTTCATGTTTTATCACCTCTCGAACATTTTGACGAGATCAACAAACCCAAACAACCTTGAACTTAAGGATTCAAGTGGTGTCCTAGTCTTAAGCTTAACTTAGATAGTTTAGGAATCATATTTCATGTTTAAGTCATTCTCTTAGTTTTAAAGATATGCGATCATTCTCGTATGTTTTATTGAATGAAATTACATATTATATTGTCTTGAGAATATGTTTGATGCCTTAATACATATCTCATTTTGATTTAACATCACTTGTTACATCACCATTGTTGTCTTTTGTTTACAGTCAGACGGATCCCTCAGTTTTGCCTAAACGGATCCCTACAAAGAGGGAACTGTGGGATTCGTGCAATAGAAGACTTGTTTATTACTAACTCAAGTCTTACTTGCAGGAAATTATGCATTATATACATGTTTTCTAATCTTTGTTTTGTAGATTTTCAATATACACATGAAGACTTTGACATCCTTAGCTAGGGGGAGTTTCTTGTCAAAGCAAAACATTGCAAAAATCATTTGCAATATCATTCACATAGGATTATATGAAATGATGTCCTCCTTGCAAAGTTGCAATCATCAAACGGGAGCATATCCGTCACAAAGAGCGAAACCATTTGCAAACATAGTTGCAATACACTAGTTTAGTATTTCTTCTTACTTGACGCCTCACAAACGGATGGACTCGTCAAGGGGAGCTAAGTCGAGAATACTTCTCCTCACTTACTCTCTATTTTTCATTTTTTCCTTTCACATGTGTTAGTTTTTTTCGACGATCTTTTGTTTCGACAAAAGGGGAGAAGAGAGTAAAAACTCAATTCAAAATTTTTGAATTTTAGTTTTTCCTTAAAATAATCTTATGTTTTGTCATCAACAAAAGGGGAGATTGTTAATACAAATAAGCCGTAAAAAGTTTATTTATATTTTACGATCTTCTAATGTTTTGTCGATAACAAACGTAAAATCATTTTAACGAAACAAATAAAATATGTAAATGGTTTGAGCCAATAGTTTACTAACACACTTACATTTTCATATAAATCACTAAACAAGTAATAGTGTTTTTCATGTGATAATAATGCATATGTATAACAACTAGTGTTTACATATTGGTAGATATATACATACTTAGTATGTATCATAATGGGTAATAAAATGGGTAGAAGTTTTAGTATTTGACCCATTGACCAAATACATTGAATGTAGTTAGCTAAAAACCAAAGTCCATAACCCATACCCATGGAGTATAACCCATAACCCATTGCATGACATCATGCATAATCATAAATGGGTATTATGCATGACCCATGAAGTTAACCCATGACCCATGGACTAGATGCATTGTATCTACTAGATATATTGTATCTACTTGGATACCCATGGTCCAAAGTCTAGGACCCATGACCCATAACCCATAACCCATGACCCATGACCCAAAACCCATGGGCAATGAGGAGTGTCCCACGGTTCCCCCAATTTACACTGGACGGATCCTTCAAGTAAGGGATCCGTGGGATCCGTGGAACAGTAGCAATATTTTATCTATAAATAGTGAGCCATTTCTTCATTGTAACTTACCCCTTTCACACATATTTTACCTTAGTGTTGTAAACTCTCTAACCTCAGATTCAAGTGATCTTTCTATGTAGTTTTGTGTTTGTGTGATTCTCTAGGTTCCTCTTAAAGGCGAGATCACCGCCTCTTGAAGTCGAGCAAGCTCAAGTCCATGGGTTGCCAAGCTTTGTCATCATCAAGACTACTAATGGTATCTTTTTGATAGTTTTTTTCTTTCTCATTAGAAGTGTAGTGTTGAAGACATAGGTGAAAGATGTATAAAGGATCAAGACGAATACATTAGTGAAAAATGTCGAAGAGTCATAGTGAAGGCATTAGTGAAAGGTGCCGAAATTCCGCATTAGTGAAGGGTGCCTAGAAGTCAAGTCAAAAGGCATTAGTGAAGGGTTCTTAGAAGTCAAGTCACAATGCATTAGTGAAGGGTGCCTAGAAGTCGAGTCAAAGGCATTAGTAAAAGGTGCCTAAGGTGTACATTCGACATGGTGTGTCGATGTACAAGATAGATTTGTATTGGGTCAAAGGATATTGATATCCTTGTTGATGTTGTCATAAGGAGTAGATCTCCTTTGGATAGGAGTTGTGTAGTGTTGGGTAGTAGTTCCACCTTTGTAAATGGAACTCGGTATCTAGCCTTGTACCGGATAAAGTGTAGGCGACGTTGTGATAGGTTTGGTTCTACCTCGTGGAAGAACCCGGTGTCTAGCCTTGTACCGGATAAAGAGTAGGCGACGTTGTGAAGGCTTCTCTGCCACAAGGAGTTTGTGTTGTGTAGTGATTACGAACTCTTGAGTAGGTGACTCGGGGAGTGGAGTAGGGCAAGGAAGGTTTTCTTGTAGCCGAACCACTATAAATACTCGCGTTTTGGTTTTGTGCTTCTTACTCTTTATTTTAGTTTTATTTATCTATACGCTTGTCTATCAACATCCAACACACACGTTCAAATAGATTGACATAAGTCGATCTAAATAGTTTAAAACCAAGTTTTAACCGGTAAAATTATTCAACCCCCCTTCTAGTTTTCCACACAAAAGTGTCGAAGTGTGACTTTTTAAGAAAAGTCAAAACCCTAATTTTGGTAAAACTTGTAACACCGAAAGGTAAGTTGCTGAAAGTCAAGTTTTGAAATTCAGGTTACCGAAACTTTGTGTTACCAAAAACTTAAAGTTACCAAAACTTGACCAAACCAAGATACAAATACCACAAGGTACCATACCTCGACTTGTAACCTCATGCTACAGTTTAGTCATCCTTGGTCAAAGCATTAAAAATATTGCCATCTATAACCAACAACATACCCACAACAAAACCATAACCCAAACTCTGTCCTAACCCTACTCGAACAACAACCTCCTGTCACCAACAACTATCATTATCCCATCTCCATACAACAAAGACTCGATTTGAAATAACAAGATCTCAGTTTTCTTTTAAATACCCACATATATTTGTTGTTAAACAACAAAGGTACAAAAGATCTCATCATATATCTATGAGAAGGTTAACTTCTTCTTAATATTCGAAAAATTAAAGAACGGCATATAACAAATTTGTTATACCCATTTCTTTATTTCGGCTAATAAGAAACAAACAAAAAATCAAAACCGATTAAAACCTACCAGAGACCTTGGTCAACAAGATCTTAGCAGAGATCATAAGCTAATTGCATGTTCTGTTTTGTAGCTCGATTGGAGAAGAAACAAAGAAAAGGTCTTGATTTTGGTCAGAGGAAAACAAAATAGGTTTGTTAGTTGTTCGTTGTTCGGTCTTCATACATAGTAAGAAGGATCATGTGGTAGGAGTGGTTTTTTTCTTGATTTAATCGAACAAGAACCAAGTGGTACTTGTGTTGGGTTGGGTGTTGTATCTTATTTTGGGAGTCATAAGGTGATAATTTTGGTGTGATTAAGAATAGTGTTATGCCGTTTCACTCATGTTATTGAAGAGTGAAATGAGATAATAGTTTGAGATCTATGTGTTTTAATGCTATCACAAAGAGTGATGGGTGGCATCTGGTTTGTGTGAAAGGTGTATTAGGGTTTGAAAATGAGACTAAATAGGGTAGTCTCTCTTATATACCTCAAAAATTAGGGTATTTGGTTATGGGCTTTGATGGGTGATTTGCAAAACCTACTCGAGTGTTACAATCATCCTAGGAACAGTACCTAACCATTGTAGTGTAGTATAGACAAGACACGGGGGATTGATTGTTCTATTATAGACCGAAGTGTATGACGAGATAGGTCTAAAGGTGAGGGATGATTCTTTTTATATTTTTATATTTTTATAAAGCAAGTAAAAATCTCGGGGTTTGAAGAGTGTGTGTTTAAAACTACTACTTAAACTAATAAAAACTAATTGAAACTAATAAACGGAAAAGTAAAAGTGGTAACTTTTATGATAGGTAAACGTGTTTACTTAGATTTCCTTACTCCCTAGCTATCTCTTATTGATTAGTCCAATTGTCATGTCCTTGTTTAGTTGGCGCGTTGTATTCCTTTATTGTCGTAGGGTGGTGCCAATGTCCCTAACTCTATGAATGTATAAGTCTCCTTTAGAAAACCCTAGATCTACAAGTGACAATTAAGTCATCTCCTTAGGATCTCCTACTATCTACAAGCTGCAATTCACGCAATAAATACAACGAAAATAAACCACCAGCGCACTCTAGGGTATGGAGGCGTTTAATTGGATTACAAGCTAACACATATAAGATTAAAGCCAGTTTTCCTACTCCTAACGCAAGACAACCAACCAAACAAAAGACGATAGTTAATAACCAACAACTAGGTTTCATTAGATCTAAGCAAACAATAATTAATTTAGCCTAGCATGTTAAAGTGAAGAAAAGAAAAGCATATAATCAAAAAACACATAAACATATTGAATGATTAAAGAGGCATTACTTAACTTCAATAAAACATGAGTATGATGCCTGAAAAACCTTACAAAACTAATGAAATTCGTCTAGCGTTTCGCCTCTCCAAAGTGTTACATCAATAAAAGAAAACATGCAAATATGTATATAGTAGTTACACTTGTGACGGCGTCAAGTTATGGTTGTGACACCGTCAACCCATCATCATTCGGGTTTCGTCTACAGTTGAGTCGATGTTGTGACGCCGTCGCTTGTTAATTAGTGACGCTGTCATGGACTGTTCAATGGTGGTGACGCCGTCAGCTTCTAAACTCTCTCAAATTATCTGATCATCACATGTAAAATCTCATCAAATCTTCTCGTCTAAATGCAAGTGACGACGTCACGTTGGGATTGTAACGCCGTCTGGAGCCCTTTTCCAGAATTTTTCGTGACTTGGTCATTTTCTTCACTTTCTTGTTCAAATTGACCTAAAACATGCCGGTTTTCATCTTTTGCGTCCCAAGTACCTAAATGCTAAAAGAAACGATTTGTAGCAATAATTGATTATACGAGTTTAGGGAATAAATGACCCCTTAAAAAGGTATGTTTTAATTCCTTATCAAATATTCCTACACTTGGGATTTGCTTGTCCTCAAGCAAATGTGCTTTTATCCTAATCAATCTACAAGTTAGGGGTCATTTAACATTGGTTCAAAAGTAATTACAGCATACATTCATTCTACAATAGTCATAACAAGGACAAAAATTATATACTAGCAGCTCACATAAAGTTTTTGATTCTCACATCTCTCGGTGTATAAGTTATATAACATTTATGGAATCGGGAAAATATAACACTCTCTACCTATCATAGCACATAGGTTACCATAGGCTTGAGAACGGATCAAACCTCCACCACTTTGGCGTAAGCACCTAGGATAAACTATCAAAGAGGGCTTTTAAAGGTTGTAACGTTAGGTGTAAGGGTATGGAAAACATGGTTTTGTGGATATAGGGATTTTTACTAGTGGCAAGTCAATTATCTAAGTCAGTTACATGTAAAGCATGGCATTACTAAGCCACGACTCGACTTAATAACTCTAACTCTTTTTGTATTTTTCTTGACTCTTTTCTTGACTTAAATAAAAGATAAAGACAAGATGATAGTTCTTACGTTTTTTTTTCTTTTTTTCTGATATCTTTTTTTTCCTTTTTCTTTTCATACATTCTTGCCCTACCATCCATAAAATATACATCTATACAAAAGGGATTTATAGTTGCATCCCTACACTTGAACTTTTTAATAAATAAAAACTAACTAATGACCCGAATTAAGAGGGATCAAAACACGTGGAGTACATAAACATTAACGTACCTATGGGAGTAATAATTTTTAGTTTGGGTTAAAGGATCTTTATATCCTTATGATGTTGTAATAAGGAGTGTGTCTCCTTTGGGGTAGTTGTGTTGTGTTGGGTAGTAGTTCCTCCTTTGTAATAGAACTCGGTATCTAGCCTTGTACCAGATAAAGTGTAGGCGACATTGTGATAGGTTTGGTTCTACCTCGTGGAAGAACCCGGTGTCTAGCCTTTACCGGATAAAGAGTAGGCGACTTTGTGAAGTCTTCTCCGCCACATTAAGGAGCTTGTGTTGTGTAGTGCTTACGAACTCTCGAGTAGGTGACTCGGTGAGTGGAGTAGGGCAAGCAAGGTGTCCTTGTAGCCGAACCACAATAAATACTCGCGTCATGGTTTTGGGTTCCTTACTCTTTATCTTTGCATTACTTATTTATTTGCTTGTCTATCAACATCCAACACACACATTAAATAGATTGACATAAGTCGATCTAAATAGGTTAAAACGAAGTTTTAATCGGTAAAACTATTTAACCCCCCTTTAGTTTTCCACATTCATACTGTTTATCTAGTTGCAAATTTTTATAACTCATGTGAAAAGGGTGACGAAAAAGGTCGAACCTTGGTTACTCCATTGGCTCGAAACTCTACTGATCTCCCACCTTGGAAAACTTCTGTTGAGGCATTCTATGTTGGTCCAGTCCACAAATGATGCAACATGTCCCTTTTTTGAATCCTTCCAAACTCAAAGTTTTTCATAATAGATAATCCCGAAGATCAAAAATGTAATAACTTGAAGTCACGAAACATAGTCAATATGAAATGGGATGAAGAACTAACTTGCATAGTTATAATTCCAAACAATTGATGTCTCGTAAAGCTTATAGTAAGACCATGGAGTTCTCTAAATGAAGTATTCAAAAACATGCTGCAAAATGAAAAACGAACATTAATTTGCTAAAATTACCAAAAAAAATAAGAAAAATGAGCTAAAAAATGCCCACACCTTAATACTTTCGATCTAATCTAAATTTATGGTACACCATAATTGCATAATTCTTGTTGGTACATTTGTAATAACACAAAGCCTAAGTGCTAAATCTGTTAGTTAGTTAGTTAATAACCGAATAGCGGTTATGGTAGTTATTCGGTTAGAAGTAGTTATAAAGTTAGTTGTGGTGGTTACACCTGTTTGTGAAAGGTCACAACGGTTCGCTTGGGAGCCTATATATACGCAGCATATGTAAACATTTAGAAGTGGGTCTTAATAACAATGTAACAGATTTATGTTGTTAATAATATTAGAATCATTCGTTTCAATCTTGTGCTTGTTGAATTCAAGACCGTTGTAACGATTCTACATTGGTATCAGAGCCAAAGGTTCAAAACATGGGAAAAACAAATCAAGAGCGAAGGGTTACAAGATTACAAGTTCGATTCAACTTCAAAGACACCAAGGAATACGCTGGGAACGGAAGAGTCTCGGTGGAAGAGTGTTGTTTCAAAACAGAAAACGTGTTCTTACAGAAGATGATGGAGAAGCAGTGAAGATATGCTACAAAAGGCTCATTGACATGGTGCAAGTGTATCATGAAACATCAAAGATTCCTTGGTATGAGAAGCCTAAGGAAGATGTGGTTGAGAGCAGTGATAATGCTAGGGTAAAAGATCCACAAGGCAAAGAAAAGGATGATGTTGGTATAAAGGAGGCACTGGATGAAGACATGAACAAAAAAACTAAGTTTGGAGTTAGTTTGGAAGGCAATAAGAACAAGAGAAGAAGTCTAGGAATTTATGTGGAGGAACGACACAAATGAAAAGGAACAAAACTCGGGACGCTTGGAGAATTGAGGCATGTGACCGAGTTAGAGTTTTGTGGGCAACGTTTTGAAGACCGACAAGAAAGGAAGAAGGACAGGAAGTATGCGAAGATGAGCATGAAGATTCGAAGAACAAGACTTAAATAATTAGGGGGAATTGTTGCACCATAATTGCATAAGTCTTGTTGGTAGATTTGTAATAACACAAAGCCTAAGGGCTAAACCTGTTAGTTAGTTAGTTAATAACCGAATAGCGGTTATGGTAGTTATTCGGTTAAAAGTAGTTATAAGGTTAGTTATGGTGGTTACACATGTTTTTGAAAGGTCACAACGGTTCGCTTGTGAGCCTATATATACGCAGCATATGTAAAAGTTTAGAAGTGCATCTTAATAACAATGTAACAGATTTATGTTGTTAATACTATTAGAATCATTCTTGTCAATCTTGTGCTTGTTGAATTCAAGACCGTTGCAACGATTCTACAATTTATATTATCAGTCAAGTTTTGTATCTATTTGACATTTCTTGTTAGTTTTAAGAAAAAACAATGTTAGCTGCAAGCCATATATTGAAGTCTTCAAAGTTCTGAAGAAACATTGAGTTAGCAGAAGTCTTATTGCTAGACACGAGACTTTCAATGAAATTTATATAGAATCATTTTTTACCTCGTTAAGGACCGATTCATGGATTCCACTCATGGCAACAACTGTCGACTTTGGATCATCACAAAGCTTCTTTAAAGACTCTTTTAACTCAGGGTACAAATTCAATTCCATTTCTTTGAATTGATCAATCCTCCTATCAGGATCATTCACTGGTTCACTTATTATTGCATTGAACCCTTATACATTGCAAGATAGAATCTTAATAATCACATTGTAGATAACCTTAAAAAGCTCATAATTGCTTATCTTAGTTCTACACGTTGATATGAGTTCAGATCAAGAACGTATGATTTTTGTGAAACTTAAGCTATTAATATGGGAATTTAGGAGGTTATATGCATTAAGAAACAGAATGTGTGGCTCTTGACATGTTTGACCCGTTCAACCCATTTAACCGTTTCCTTTAAGGTTTTTTAATTTATTTTACCAGTTTGAATTGCCAAAAACCCAAATATCAACTATTTCTAAGAAAATGGTTAGAAATTGCCACCTCTAAGTAAAATAAAAACAATACAAAATAAATAGAAAGTCACACTAATGCTTCATGGTGGTAAATATATCACTTTCCTGGAGCTGAGGTACAGAAAGCGAGCCATCGAATATGGTGGAATAAAGACAAGATTGTAGTCCTGCGGGTGAACATATCCACCTTATGATAAGAGGAAACATACAACCACAGTCATGTTAGTGCAGTAACCACCAGCACTTGCCATGTTATTTACTCATGTTAGTACATTAGGTGTTTGTTTGAGCTTATTTACAAAAAGCATGTTATGCCTTATGATGATAAGCTCACAGTCCACATAAAATAGCTTATATGGTTGAGCTTATAAGCTCGTCCAAACACTAAAATTAAGTTTTATAAATAAGCTAATAGTCCAAAAAGCTAAATCAAACGGGTAACATGTTCCTAAAAACAAATTTCAACTTTGACTACTACATCATATAAAGAAAGTTCAAAAAGTCGAACCTTAATAAAGAAAATTGCAGCATCAGCGCTAAATGTAGCAAGAAAGAAATTAGATCTACCTTAATGTTATATTTTCGAGAACGCCTATTACAACAAAGATGTCAAGCTAATCTCCATGCCACATGCAACACGCGCCTTTCATGGCCAAAATCCATAGATGATTTTTTTTGGTAAAACTAAATTGATAAAAGAGTAAAAGAGTCTCAATCATTCAGTACCACCAAAAGTAATCAGGATTGCCTTTTATCATCATAAGCATTCAATTTCATCTTTCTAATCCAAACACCCAAGCAACCAAACACCCTTTTAGTCAAAACTTTAACATATAAGATCAAACTCACAATATTTTACAACTTTTATTTTTAAGATCAATTTCATATATTTATAATGTAGATATCAAAATATTACCTTGGGTTCCTCCTTTTCCAAATGGTATTAGTACAGAAAAGACCGGAAAGAATGTTATGGAGAACAATGAATGTTAGCTTAAACCGATATTGAGCTCCTTCTCTGAGCGTAAAAAGTGGACGACCACTATGAGTTTCTTTAATTGGTAATGAAATTGTGAATTGAAAAGGTTATTCATTAGGAAGTAATGGAAGTTAAGATGAAAACTGGAACCATAATTGTTTAAGTAAGAAAATTGTGCGCCTAGGAGCATTTGCATGTCATTTTACAATATTTTTGATAAAAAAATTGTACCGTAAGATGACACAATCTAGTAACCATCATAACATGTTAAAACTAACCAATAAAATCGCCTTTCACACTACGAAGCATCTTCTCTTTCCAAATCCTAAAGCTTTCATCATCCTATGAAACAAACATAACATATCATTATGCCCAGTTACGGATAGCTAGTGTCGGACACACACAAATAAGCATGAGACTATATAGCTTTTTCCTTTATCCAAGTTTTTTGTTTGGTCTCATCCTTGAATGAGAGATTTTTACACTTTTGGAACATATTACATATTTTGGAAATAATGAACTTTTTATCTTGCCAAATATTATACAAAGACCATTTTACCCCTTATAAATCTATATGTGATATGGTTGACCTATCAGCAACACACAAGATGGAATGATGGATACATGGATTAGAAATAGAAATATTCCAGAATTTTATAGATCCTCTTCTACTGAATTTGTGAGATATTCTCGAAAACAAAGCTAAAAGATGCTAGAAGGAAACAGAAACTCCAAAAACTCTGTTGGAAAATTTAGTGTTAAATCTCAGTATGTTGGGATTAGTTCACTTGTGGGATTAGTTCACACCGGTTTTGGGTAAGGAGGTACGGTGTACACCCATGAGGTCCCCGAACACCCGACTCAATAGTGGTTAGTATCGCTAGTGTATTGGTTACTACCGCTAGTGTAGTAACCGATGGTTCCTACCGGTAGTGTATTGGTTCATCGCCGCTAGTGTATTGGTTACTACCGCTAGTGTAGTGACCGATGGTTCCTACCGGTAGTGTATTGGTTTCGCCGCTAGTGTAATGGTTCCTACCGGTAGTGTTGAAGTGATTAATTTGTAACTGACTTTGACTAATCTAAGTGGTCATATGACCGCTTATGACCACGTTTAATTGGTCATGTAACCACTATTCCTATGATAATGGAGGCTTATTATGGGTGATTAATTGGCCGTTAATCATACATAAAGTCCATTGACTAGGAGTGAGTGTTCTCTACTATATATAGAGATTGACATCATCAGCATGATAGATGAACAAAACCAGGAGAAACAAACAGAAAGCTAAAACACTTATATGCGCAAGGGTTATTGATTGTGCCTAATTCAATAACAAACATTTGGTCTTATCCCAAGTAGATATTCGTGTAACCTAGGCATAGGGTCGAATAGTTTACTTTGGAAAGTGATCACACGATTCCAAGTGATATCCGGTAACCACCTAGTGGTATTGCATTGTTACTGATTATCTTACCCTGTTGTTGGGTGAATAACTACTAACATTCAAAGTAAACTATTTGTGATAATCAATGGTTGTTGCTGCAATGAAACACATGGCTTCAAACTTTGCCAAGTCGGACAAGTTTGAAGGGTGGACTTTAGGAGATGGCGTAAGAAGATGCACTTCTTTGTTGTCAAGCATGAGTGTGGTCTATGTTCGATTACACCTATTCCCGATGATGGGATGATGCTACCGTGGAAGCAGATAAGGAGGAGGAGCAAATGGGAGAATGATGACTACATTTGCAGAGGCTTAATTCTCAATGGTATGTCCGATTCACTCTTTGACATTTATCGAATTTTGAATCTTCCAAAGAACTATGGATTCCTTGGATGCCAAATATATGGTCGAGGATGCATCAAGTAAGAAGTTCCTTGTAAGTAATTTCACAAATTACAAAATGACCGATTCAAGACCGTTATGGAACAATACAATGAACTTCTTGGTATACTTGGAAGGTTTACACAACACAATATGCACATGGATGAGGCTATTTCAATCTCTTGTGTCATTGATAAACTTCCCCTTCTTGGAAAGATTTCAAGCATACCTTGAAACATAAGAAGGAGGAGTTAACTCTTGTTGAGTTGGGCGGTCATCTGCGCATTGAGGAATCTCTCAAGGTGCGGATAATGACAAGCCAAAGAGTAGCAATGCTATCGGTGCATCTATTGTCAATATGGTGGAGCATAACAACACCACCGTGTACAATGACAACAAAGGCAAACGTAAACATCATGATAACACAAGGGCGATCCTAACAAGAAGGCAACACCTACTTGTTGGAAATGTGGCAAACCGGTCACATTAAAAGGGATTGCAAAGGTGTTAAGGTTGGTGGTAAAGCCAATGGATCGTGCACTAATGGTTCGGGAGTGGTGGTTCTACCAACTCACCGAAAGGTCGAATATGTTTAATAAGTCTTTTCGATTTATTATGTTACATATGTATCTGAATCTTATTATGTGCAGGATGATGATGTTACGTGGTGGGTTGACTCTGGTTCAACTGTTCATGTGTGCAAAGATAGAAGCTGGTTCAAGACTTATGAGTCATTGAATGATGGTTCTATTCTTCACATGGGAAATGAGTCAACAACCTTGGTGCATGGTCGTGGTTGTGTAGATCTTAAGTTTAGTTCTGGAAAGATTGTAACTTTGTTTAATGTTATTCATGTTCCTGATATAAGGAAGAACTTGGTTTCAAGTAGTGTTTTGAATAATCATGGATATAAACAAGTTATTGAATCTGATAAATTTGTTCTATCTAAGCATGGTGTGTTTATTGGTTTTGGCTATTTGTGTAACCAAATGTTCAGGCTTAATATTGTTAATGAATGTGATAATTCAGCCTTTGTGACCACCACTGACCTGACTGACTCTACCCTTTGGCATGCTAGACTTGGCCATGTACACTATAAAAGGATGCAAGATATGTCTAAGGATGGGTTAATCCCAACATTTGACATGGACACTGAAAAGTGTAAAACTTGCATGTTGACCAAAATAACTAAGAAACCTTTTCAGGGTGTTAAACGTGAAACTAAGCTCTTGGAGCTAATACACAGTGACCTGTGTGATTTGCATGCCACTCCCTCTTTGGGGAATAAGAAATACTTTGTGACATTTATTGATGATGCTTCTAGGTTTTGTTATGTCTATCTGTTACATACCAAGGATGAAGCATTAGATAAATTCAAAGTATTTAAAACTGAAGTTGAATTACAACTTGGGTCTTTGATCAAAAGATTAAGGACTGATAGGGAGGTGAGTACATGGATACTCTGTATTTTCAGTTTGTTGGTATAATCCATGAAACGATCGCTCCCTATACTCCGCAAAATGGTATTTCGAAAGGAAAAACAGGTGTCAAGGAGATGGTTAATTCCATGTTGTCCTATTCGGATCGAGTCAAGGGTTCCGGGTGAAGCTATGTTAACAACTTGCTATTTATTAAATAGGGTTCCCAACAAAAGGAACAAGGTTACCTCTTATGAACTCGGACTAAAAGGAAACCCAACCCGAACTATCTCGTGGTTTGGGGTTGTAGGTTGTTGTAAGACTCCTCGATCCAAAGTTGAAAACTTTGGGTGAAAGAGGCATTGATTGCATCTTTGTTGGATATGCTGAGCATTCCAAGGCTTTTAGGTTCTATGTTATTGAACCTAATGAATATGTTTCAATTAACTCCATAATTGAATCAAGGGATGCAATGTTTGATGAGAATAGATTCTCATCAGTCCCTAGACCAAGTCAAAGGATTCCTAATGGAACTCATGACATTGGTATATCAGAGGTCCCTGATGAAGAGCCATCAGTGGTCCCTGATGAGGTTGTGGTTCAACAACCGAACCTATGCTCGAAAGAGCAAAAGGGTCAGAATCCAAAGTCATTTGGACCGAGTTTCAATTATATTTAATTGAAGGAACAAGGATGAGGTCTCGACCAATATTCCTATTGCTTCATTGTTGAGGATGATCCCAAGACATTTGAAGAAGCAATGAAGTCCCGTGATATTGCTTTCGGAAAGAAGCAATCAATGATGAAATGGATTCCATCATGGGCAACAACACTGGGTGTTGGTTGATCTACCACCGTTGCAAACCTTTGGGTTGCAAATGGATTTTCAAAAAGAAAATGAAGGTAGATGGAACTATTGAAAAGTTCAAGGCTAGACTAGTCATTCAAGGCTTTAAACAAAAGTCGAATAGACTATTTTGATACTTATGCCCCGTGGTTCAGACGGTACCATAAGACCGCCGATTGCTTTGGCATCTATTCACAACTGATTATTCATCGATGGATGTGAAAACAACTTTCTTAAATGGTGAATTGGATGAGGAGGTTTATATGAACCAACCTCGTGGCTTCATCTTGCTCGGCAATGAAAACAAGGTGTAAACCGATTAAGTCTCTTTATGGACTAAAGCAGCACCTAAGCAATGGCATCAAAAATTTGATGAAGTGGTTTTGTCTAGTGGTTATGTTCTTAACCAAGTCGACAAAATGTATATAGCAAATTTGATGAAATGGTAAAGGAGTCATCATTTGTCTATATGTTGATGACATGTTGATCTTTGGCACCGACCAAAATCAGTTGACCGACAAAGGAATTTTTGTCATCAAGGTTCTCCATGAAGGACATGGGGAGGCCGATGTTATCCTTGGTATAAGGATTAAACATGAAAGTAAAAGAATTTCTATTTCTCAATCTCATTATATTGAGAAGGTGTTAAGGAAATTCAATTACTTTGATTGTACTCCGTGAGTACACCTATGGATACTTGTGAGAAGTCGATGCCTAATAATGGCAAGGTTGTATCTCAACTTGAGTATTCTAGGTAATTGGTCGCCGATGTATGCCATGACTTGTACAAGACCGATATTGCATTTGCAGTGGGTAAACCGAGCGTGTATACTAGTAATCCTAGTGCTCATCATCGGCAAGCGCTCAGAGGGTATCAAGTATCTAAAGAGAACTATGGATTATAGTCTCTTATATATTGGTTATCCTTCGTTGTTAGAAGGATACACCGATGCAAGTTGGATCAAGAACATCAAGACAATTCGCTCATACCAATGGTTGGGTATTCCTACTGGTGGAGGTGCAATTTCTTGGGCATCCAAGAAGCAAACTTGCATCACCAGTTCAACAATGGAATCAATTTGTGGCTTTAGAGTCACCGGTAAAGAAGTCGAATGGTTGAAAAACTTGCTTTTGAGATTCCATTGTGGCCTAAACCTATAGCACCTATTTCTATCCGTTGTGATAGTGTAGCTACATTGGCAAAGGCTTATAGCCGATGTACAATGGGAAGTCTAGACACTTAGGTGTCGACATAGCATGATTCGTGAGCTTATCATGAATGGGGTGGTATCTATAGAGTTTGTTAGATCTCAACAAAATTTAGCCGATCACTGACGAAGGGATTGGCTAGAGACTTGGTTTTAAAGTCTCGCTAAAGGGATGGGTTTAAGTCCAATTTAGTCATCGAATGCTAGGACACCCAACTCCTCCTAAGGAAACTTGGGAGCCGAGTTCAATGTGGAAAGTCGAACATTCATGGACTGGAGCACATGTTTTATATTACATCCCAAGGTTGTGCTCGAACTCGCTGAAAAGGAGGATGAAGTCTTTACTTAATGGTTAATTTCTTTGAAAAGTGCTTGGCAAGAGCATGAATAAAGAGGAACCACCTATGTGAATGTTGAAGTTTTGCCGCCTGTGGAGCTTTGGACTTTGGCTCTTACAACATTTATGAATTTGGATATGGACACATGGCTTGTAAAGTGTCGTCGAGCGTTTAAGTGTTTGAAAACTTATGTGTATTTTATCTTCGTGTATTCAAATGGGTTGAAGGGTTCAATTCTTAGAACACTCCGATTCTCGAATATTTGAACGTAATGTACTAAGATGGAAATTCAATCCTCGTGATATTTTCATTTATGCACATGTTTTGTTTGATGTTTGTTTTTCATGCAAAGGAAGTGAACTAAATTTGGGAGGATTGTTGGAAAATTTAGTGCACTTGTGGGATTAGTTCACACCGGTTTTGGGTAAGGAGGTACGAGTGTACACCCATGAGGTCCCCGAACACCCCGACTCAATAGTGGTTAGTATCGCTAGTGTATTGGTTACTACCGCTAGTGTAGTAACCGATGGTTCCTACCGGTAGTGTATTGGTTTCGCCGCTAGTGTATTGGTTACTACCGCTAGTGTAGTGACCGATGGTTCCACCGGTAGTGTATTGGTTCCGCCGCTAGTGTAATGGTTCCTACCGGTAGTGTTGAAGTGATTAATTTGTAACAAACTTTGACTCATTTAAGTGGTTGTTATGACCGCTTATGACCACGCTTAATTGGTCATGTAACCACTATTCCTATGATAATGGAGGCTTATTATGGGTGATTAATTGGCCGTTAATCACACATAAAGTCCATTGACTAGAGTGAGTGTTCTCTACTATATATAGAGATTGACATCATCAAGATGAAGATGAACAAAACCAGAGAAACAAATGTAAAGCTAAAACACTTATATGCGCAAGGGTTATTGATTGTGCCTAATTCAATAACAAACATTTGGTCTTATCCCAAGTAGATATTCGTGTAACCTGCATAGGGTCGAATAGTTTACTTTGGAAAGTGATCACACGATTCCAAGTGATATCCGATAACCACCTAGTGGTATTGCATTGCTACCGATTATCTGTTATTTAAAGTTTTGTTTTATTTTATAAAATATTTATTGGCTGTCACTAAACTAGTGCAAAAAGTACCGTTAATGTTACGGAGTAATATTGAAGATGCTTTATATGTAAATAATAAATATCTTCGGGTTAAAGTTTTGTTAGTTATGGAGAATCACACATCAGTTTACGGATGTTTGAAGTCAGTGGCGGATCTAGAATTTTTGAAGAGGGTATGCACTTACTAGTAAATTTGGTTAATTTTTCGGTTTGGGTTTTTCGGCCGGGTTATTTGGAATTCTAGTTAGGCGCGATTGTCTCATTTTCTCAATCCGAGTTTTATTTTTATTTTTTAAGTTAAAATAGTTTATTGCTTGGGTTATTAATTAGTTACTCACATTTAGGGTGAAATGAGCCGAAATTGTCATGAAAAGTTTCGGGATCGGATCAGTAAAAAGCTTTCAGCCGAGCCTAAACGAGCTCGAGCCTTTTAAAACTTAAACGAGCCGAGCTCGAGCTCTGGCAGGCTCGGGCTCGGCTCGTTTCCGCCCCTACTCACATTTGAGTATATTTATTGAATAATGGTTAACGTATTAAAAGAACAGTGTGGCGATAATTTCATAACTAAAACGTCTAAAACAAAAAACCTTAAAAGTTAAAAGCTAAAAAGATATATTTCCCATGTAAACTTACTGGCTATACGAAAGAAAAAATAATATTAAAATGGATTAAGTTATATTATTAAATTTAATTGTAATATCATGTTACCATGTAATTGTGAATTTGAGTGATGGGTTTTGGGGAAGAGAAATAGTGGACTTAAATGGGTAAGGAAAAACACAAAACTTATTGACTATTTGACCTACCTCTTCTCTTTCTTCTTCAAGTGCTAACCAAGATCTCCTACTGCATCTTTTTTACACAACATCCATCTATTTTGTCACATTGAAGAATTAAAAAATCTCAAGTTAGATCTGGGTATGCACTCATATTTTTTCTATGTTCCAAAGGGTGTGCACTCTTAACTTCTTAGTGTATTTTGTAGTGCCTTTTAAGAAAAACCAAATTTTTTTACACTGTCGAAATTTTACACAGGGTATGCACGTGCATACCCTGTGTTTCATGTAGATCCGCCCCTGTTTGAAGTAACATTGTTACTTGCCTGTGACACGAAAATGGGGTTGCTTGTATCCACATGGTCGGTGGACGTGGGTTTTGCTGAAATCGGTGGCAGAATTATTTCTGACTTCGAAAATGTGGGCTACAACCATTAACTTTCTTCTTCCATAATACGTTCAAATACTATAGATATGAAGTTGTGAAAAAGACTTAAAACTGTCAGGTACAAAAACAATCAAATTTTGCGTCTTAACTCTTAAGTGATGCATATACAAATTGATGCAACTTCAATTTCATGCAGAAGTAAATAAACAACCAAAAACTACATATGCAAAATGTGAAAGAACTTGTTGGAGAAAAATCTGGTACACACATTTCATATGCATTTGCAAGCAAAAAAAAAAAAAAAAAAGCACTTGACTGCAACCTAACAGTAATAACAAACATCATTTTAATTGCAACATTTCAGCCCATATGTACAACACCTTCTAAATACAACGAATATGAAGGTTACAATAGTGGAATAATTGATGATATATATCAAAAAGCTAACCAATGGACAAAACTACAATGACTCGGACTTGGACTAGTGTCCAAAATCATTATGAAAAGAAGGCTGCTTTCTGTAGGTTGAGACACATTCTAGTTTCTGCAAGTTTTATTTTTCTGGTGTAATATCTCCTAAGAAATTAAACACTCTCTTTTTGAAAATCCTAGCTAAATCCGCAATCTCTGACTCCCTCATCTGCCTGGTCATGGTGTCTGATTGCTGCAACCATTTATCTTTCCTTGACAGCCTGCTAGCAATGTCAATAGTCAAAATGGCCATGTCTCTTCTTTTTGTAAGAACACGTAACACTGGTGTTGAGTATTGTGAATTAGACGCTAGTCTATTCAGAAGAATGAGAGCCTCACGAATTAGCAAAGTTCTGCACAAATGATAGCAAAACCAAATATGAAAAACAATGGATTTCAGAAGATAATGAACGATTTATTATATATCATCTTACTAGAGGTGGCAAAATGGGTAGCAAGTCAAACTTTCCAAATGTTGGTACGTGTTAACGCATCAATTCAAAACAGATTTTAACCAAGTAACTATAATAATTAATAAATGTCAAATATGATGATGAAACTATACTATCTTTAATAATAATCGAACTTTTGTATTGTCATAATGTCATTGTACATTTAACTTGTTTTAGTTTTGTCCAATTAAAGACCATATAGAAATTTTCTAAATAATTTATTTGTGTTTGAATTTCCACCCAGTTGAACCTTATTTCATTTGAGCTAATCTGTTCAGATACCGATTCAAGCGTTAGAGATAAAACATAACCCGTATTGACGCATTTATATGTAAATAAACAGGGACTGCCACCTCTAGATCTGATAATGACTATATTGTAACAGGAAGCTGGCAAATAATAGATTACCTTTCTCTGAAATCATCGGATGGCTGGATACATTCAGAAGATTCTACATCAATTTCAGATGCCAAAACTTGCAGAATCATGTGTAGAAAATTGGTCCTTCTCAAATGACTACGTCCCAACAAAAGTTCAAAGCCATGTCTCCCTGACGATGCTAAGAAAGCCAGCAGAATGATGGCATTCCGTTGAAGTTTCAAAACCTGAATGTTTTGATGCACCTAATGAAAATGCAGCTTTCATATGATATATCCTTTTGATTGAAGCACTTAATATCGTGAAGTTGACGAGTTTGGTAAAGGTCAAAGATGTCAGGTGGTCAAAACAAGTTTGTCATGAATCCGGTATATATTTAAGGCCGGTCAAAACAGATCCAGCTTTTGGTTGACCCCTCAATACATTTGTCTATTATTTCTCATAAAGACAATTATTTGTTATTGAACAGCCTAAAAAAACTAATGAAGAATAAATGCTTGAGAACACTTCTAACAGCTTTTGATCTGTTTGACCCGATCAACCTATTTGGCATGCATCCTTCCTAACTATGTTTTTAAACTTTACTTGTTCGACCTATTCAACGATTATTTGTGAATTTAAAGTACAAAGTACAAACTATGAGTAAAACGGCCAAAATGGCCCCCTCTGATTTAATATCAACTTATTTTTCTAGTCTACCAGAATCTTGAAGCCATATTGATCACTGGGATAAGACTTCAACAGTTTGGTCTGAGACAACCATATCAAAATAGAAACCATTTTTTTTTTTTTAAATATTAACTAGCCTAGGCTGTAACAGAGAACTTTTGATATGACATGAATACATCTAACCAGAAGTCAGAAGATGCTAGGGATAACCATTAAGTCCACATATGCACACAAAAAAAAGTATACTAAAAATCAGATAGCATCAAGAATAAACATAACATACCATCGTTGTTGGCGCACCATTTCCACAACAAATTAAACAATCAGCTAAACCGTCTAGTATATCACCCAAGCCCTGAAAAGCGGAGGCAGTTTCTGCATTTGTAGCTGGAGCATCAGCGGTTGCTTCCTCTTCTTTGGTAGAGGAGCAGAACATCGACATTAATTTTGGACCTACACGAAAGAAAAGAAAAAAAGGACAATTACTGGAAAATATTGAATGAAAGTAACATTAACGAGTAACTGAATAGGAACTAAAAATCTTAGAGTGACAGCGCAAATGTACAAGTAAAGACTCTTTATTGAACATAAGTTGGGTCCAGTTAAAAAAGAGCAAAGAAAAGTCCTAGACGAACAAATGGATACCATGCGGCGTTCCAATTATTACATCATATAATCATTATATGTCCGTGCTCACCATGAAAAAGAAACGATCCCCTTAAAAATTTCCCAAACTGACTTTCGTGTAAAATCCAGTATTTTTATTTTTAGATCTAGTAATAACTGATTACAAATTTAGAGCCAGGTTGTACTAGACATAATTTATACTAAATATATGAAAATTTGTAACTTAAGAGAAGACCGGAATAATGGTGCATCCCACGAAATTAATGTCTGATTTGATTGTAAGCTTTCCTAGCAAAATGATCAAACTAGCAAAAGTTAGGTCACTACACCAAAAAAATTTGGAGAATTATATTGAGATAAAGAAATGAAATTACAATTTAGCAGGAGATAGAGCAGATGCACGGCTTGCTTTTGTACACCAATGCCAGCTTCTTTTCTTAACAGCTGAGAGATACTTTGGAAGACCAGCACCTCTCCATACCTACCTTGAGAAGAATTTACACAGCAAACTTGAGAAACGGTACAACAATATGTGACATACCATTATATTATGAGCTGGTTGATTCCGGTTGTGTTTTGTTTCTAATGAGTCAAACAAAAAATTTAAACTTTGAAATTTGCTAATAAGGAAGCAGTCAAATGGATCAACTGGGTTAAAAGTCATGAAAGTGTAATTTTTAAGCATCATCCTTCTAAATCACTTTTGCAAACAAGTTATATTATTATTATCATTACTATCATTACTATTCGATAAAGATCAAATAAAAAGACAAATATCCGTAAAAAGATAAAAAGATTTTTTTTTCAAAAAAAGTTCTCGAATTCACAAGATCGGGTATTATGGTGCATGAAAAGGTTGTGAAAAAGTTTTTTCCAAAAGTGGATATTTTTTCCGAAAAAATTATGAAAAATACGCTTACGCATTAAATCGCTTTTTGTGCATCAAAATTGGATTTTTCACCCAACTTTTTTTATTTTTCATCAAAATAACATTTGCATCTAACTAAAACAAGTTAAAAATTTTGTGCATCAAAATTTTTTATGATCAAAATTGCTTTTTGTGCAATAAAAAAACGATCAAAACTCAAAATTATAAAAAAATGTTTTCACAAAAGTTTTATGCACCAACATATCCGATCTTGTGGAATTTTTTTGGAATTTTTGGAAATTTCTTTTTTTTTTTTAAATCTTTTTATTCTTTTTACGGATATTTGTCTTTTTATTTTAACTTTACCCCATTACTATTAATGGGAAAGATGTTTTTGTAATCATATTTGACAGTTGACACACTAACTTTTTATATAAGAATAAATCTTTGACCTAAGGCGTTTGGTTGGGGCAATTTGGAGGATATGGGGCCATTTGCATTTTAATTCCTTCAAATGTCCCGCTTGGTAACTTAAATGTAGTCATTTGAAGTAATTTACAATTCCCAATTGCCAAAATGGAGAGAATCAAAATGCTCCAAAAGTGAGAAATTTTAATTTACTTGAAAAAAAAATTTATAAACTTTTTTCTTATTGTTTTTTATAAACTTTTAAATAAAATATTTATGAATTTTTTATAAACTTTTTTATAAATTTTTATAAACTTTTTTATAATTTTTATAAATTTCTTATAATTTTTTTTTATAAATTTTTATAAACTTTTTTTTATAATTTTTTATAAATTTCTTATAAAATTTTTATAAACTTTTTATAAATTTTTATAAACTTTTCATAAATTATTTATAAACTTTTTTATAAATTTTTATAAAAATTTTTATAAATTTTATAAACTTTTTTATAAACTTTTAAGTAGAATATTTATGAAATTTATATTGAAAAAATATAAAAATATATTTATAAATTTCGTCAACTAAACATGCGAAGGTATTTTAAATTCCGGAATTTTAAATTCTCAAGAATTTAAATTTTCTAGAATTTAAAATTCCGGAATTTCAAATTACCCCAACCAAAGTTCTTTTGAGTCAACCCAACCCATACCACACCTTACCACATTTGGGTAACCCTGAAATTTCAGACGTCACCAGGCCCACTCATATTATTATTACTAAATAAATAAAAAAGCAATGAAACTTACATCTCCCTCTCCGCATAAGCATCAGTTCTTAGAAGAAGAATAATCATGATAGAAACTGCCTCCGTTCTTAGAGACTCTTCACTGTGTTTAGTGATAATTTGATGCATATATTGATAAAGAGAAAGCCATTTCGAACAAGAAATCAATGGCGAGGATTCATCCCTCAGGCTGTCTTTGTTCCAAATCTTCTTAGCACTTAATAATCTTGTCAGAACAGGATGCTGTGGATTAGAGGTCTTGTTGGTATTCTCATGCAGAAGATATTCAATTTCAGAATGTTTTCCGGAGCTTCTATTCACAGCGTAAGGGTCATTAACAATGACATTGTCCCTGAGCACAGTACACTGGAAAGATCAAATCAACGTTCATAAGGTGGAGAGCATCATGGCCAATAACAAATAATACAGATGATTAATTTAAATCTTATATGAACACAATAAATGCCTCATAATAGGAACAAAAGTGAAGAAAAACTAGAGGACCAAAATCAGATCTCGAAAATTAGAAGTAATGTTTATTGATAGGAAGGGAAAAAAAAAACAAAAAAAAAGAGTAAATTTTGGATTTAAGAACTTGCAAAATATTACAGTTTTGAAAGCAGCCAAACAAAAAAGTTGCATTACTGTTGGGATAGAGAGTATATACTCTAATACTCATATAGATAAGACACGTTTATCACAGTTCAATAAAAAATAGATAACAGCACCAAGTGTGCAGTACGCAGAGAGATGGAAAGAACAATGACAAAAGAATCTTTGAAAATGAGCATAAAAGCACCAAGGGGTGGAAGGGGAATTTACCTGCCACGCGATCTGTTTTCAATGCTTAAGATGTGCTTCAAAACCACATGCAGTACACAAAGAGATCTGTGAACAATCATCGTCTGTTGAGCAAAAAAATGAGCTTATTAGCAACAGAAAAACAAGAAAATGAATAACAGTGATAAGATATTAATTTCTAATACGAATGGGAAAAAAATGTCTATAACAAACTGAAGTAACAAAGAAGATGGATTCAGCCTCTTTTAATCTTTTAACAACATTAGGTTGAAAACAAGACTCGTGGAAGAAAACAAGGTTTTTGAGTTTCAATCTCATCTAGTCGTGATTTAAATTCTTAACTAATTTGCCAGAAGCGTATAAATACTAATTGGCTATAAATAAAAGGCTAAACGGATGAGGTTTTCCCTCTTCAGGTTACCCGGGAGGAGAGCCTTTTGACTCAGATGTACGCGGTCTAACAGGGGTATCCTCATGACCGTTTCCGACCCTTCTCTGGCCGCCCCAAATGTGTACCTAGCAAGGTTTGAACCCTTGACCCCTTGTGAGGAGGTCAAGTGCCTTACCACTAGGCCAATTGGCTAAAAGAATTTTATAAAATAAATATAAGAGAACATAAGTTACTTCATCACAAGATAATTTGTGCAAAGATATGCTGAAGTTCTCCTATTTGCATTAAGTGGTACAGAAATGTTTTTTATTGGTACTGAAACACACCACAGGCCCACAAAGAATTTTTGAAAATAAATATTCAGATGTATACAGATTAGTAATATTACAGACTCACATTCTGAAGACAAGAGAGATCAACCAAAGCTTCTAGAAGATTGTCCAATCCTCCCGTATCATAACTAGTCTGCATAGATAATAATCATTAGAGATAATCAGCAGGAAAAATATTCCTTATTAGAACACTGAATGAGAATAAAGTTAAACGACACTAAACGTATAAAAATAATAGTAACACTCCCAAAACACAAATAGCATTTACTAAACATCACTGCGAGCAGGCTATTAATAAGTTAAAAAATAATATAATAAGATAATTTAAAAGAAAAATTTTAAGGAAAAAAACAGATTTTCACATTCTACTTGCTATATAGCCTATGGCTATATTCAAAAGGCCAAAAATGCCTGAACAATTTTCAGATTTTCACCTACAAAAACTTATAAAACAAAATCAAAATCGCATCAACAGAATTTAGGGCTTAACCGCTTAAGGCAAGAAGCCATTACTAAGATATAGCCACACACAACCATAAAAGATGCATTTGTTGTAGTATTAATGAACCATAAAAAATGAGCAAAAAAAATATAAAAGGCAACAAAGATACAAAATGTTTTGGTTGACATGCTGATAAACTGCCTATACCAATCCAGCCAGATACAATCTCTTAAGTCTTAACACAGAAAAGATTAATAAATGTACCATAATACCTACCTTTGTTAATGTTAAGTAGAGATGAGACACTTTTGCAGCTTCAACAGGCTGAATGCAATGGTTTGGAGTCATTGTAGTTGTTGCTTTTGTAGATGGTACGTTCAAACCTAAGCATCCAAATAGGAACTGTAAATCTGCTTCACACGCTACAAACAACTTGGAAACAAGGTCAACTCTTGGTTGTTGTTCACTTAGTGGTTCCCAAATGCCTGCCAGCTTTCTTGAAACGGATAAACTTTTCTTTATGGTGAAGTCAGTCGCTAAGACATGCTCCTCGGTCTGAACCCCCACTCCCTTACAGGGAATTGAGCCTAATCAAAAGCGAAGACAAGTCAGATCAGGACCAAAGAAAATCTATAAACACATTCGAAACTCATTTTGTTACGATTGTACGCGCATCTCCAGCTAATCCTGAATAAATATGTCAGTAAGGCTAAAAAATGATTACTTGAACTGAGTACCTTTAGTCACCGGAATCAAAGAATGCTCTTCAATAGGATCTTTATATTTCCTGTCACATTAATTAGTGTAAATACTGGAAACAAAAGAATCCCCTTATCATAACACATACTATCAACTAAGACAAATAGTTGGGAAAATTCATATGCAGTATTTCAAAGAAAGTAGACAAAAATCTGAGAAATGCTATGCATAGCCCTTAAGGCTATGTTTAAGAGATTAGGCCATGCATTATCTTGTTAAACTTTGATGATAACCACTCACTCACCTAGATCATAACCACTTCAACCACCTTGATGTGCCGCACTTTATGCATGATTTATTTCTTAAAAACATAGCCCTGAGGGCTAGCAAAACCCAAAAATGTTTGCCCAAAGCTACAGTTGACATGAGGTTAACAGGTTCAAAACATATCCATTACCATTCAGAAACTTTCTGCTTCTTCTGCATGTATCATATAAACATGCTGCTGAAAATCTTTATGTAAAATCTGCTTGACTAATCAAAGACCTCTTACTTGGACAACTAAAGGACTACTGTTTTTCACTGTACCCTCAAATATATAAAATCTTACCGGATGTTTGAATGCTTAATACTCAGGGATGTTACTTAGCCGTTTCCTATATTCTAGGGAGCATAAGGAACCTGTTCAGTATACTGCTAAAAGCCTAAAACCAACTTAGATGAAAACATGCTGACTACCTCAACAAAGTAGAACTTCCACAGGTCTAATGTTTATAGTGTTCTTGAATAAGCAACAACATTACATATGTTCACCTTTTAAACAAATATATATAAGAAAGCAAACTAGTTGCACTTAGGCTTCTAGTCTCTATAAAAACCACAGAAAAAAAAATTATATGGTTTTTTTCACTTGCAATTTGTTGAAAAAAAAATACCATTTCCTATACTAACCCATATGACCTAGGGCCTAGGATTTAAGGTTTAGAGTTTAGAGTTTAGGGTTTAGCTATAGGTTACATAAAAGGATTCACTTTGTAAAACACATATAAAAGGATTAAAAGCCCCTTGTTGTTTTCATGTTAAACAAGGTCTCTTCACAACTTTAGTAAGACAAGTAAATGATAGTTCTACATAAACTTATTGAAAAATAAAATCTATAATAAATAACCTTGTGTAGCCTATGCTTGACACAAAATCAATAGGAATATATGACTCGACTTCTAAGAACAAAAACTCAGAAATGAACTAGAGAGTTAAAGTTGTTTGACAACCCACATCAGCAAGTTATCCTAGCTAACTTGCATCCTATTCATGCCAATCATGTTTCTTCATTGGAATATCCAAATAAGTCTAGCTAGCAAGAATTCAGGCTATAATATTGCTTCCAGGCAGGAAAATAATAATTAAGAGCATTTAAAACATCTAATCATTAGCAAACACCCGTTTACCAGGAGGTCCAGGACACTTTTAAAAGATTGCATATTCACTTTAAACAATAATGACCACCCTTTAAAAACCAATTTATTACATCATACATCAAGTAATGTGACACTAAAGCTAAACAACTTTTGATTTCAACAACTATTCACTTACCCTCTAAATATAAAAAGCAAATAAAGAAGAAAAAACAAATACATTGCAACTCTAGCTGTAAGTGATAAAAATAGCAGACAAACTGGCTTTGTGGCCAAGACACACCAATGACAATGCCTTCTATTCAATACAGATAAAAGCAGATTAATGAAAAGTAGAAGTTCAAAACAAGGATTCTAGCACCAGTACAATTCAACTGAAAAAGACACTGTCTAACAAAAATTGAAGATAGTACTCACATATTTGACTTCTTTGTACAGATTGCTTCAGCATCTTTAGATCCATTTACTGGAGGTGCCAATCTAAGATGCTTCTCATTCTTTTCTCTATCTTTCTTAAGTTCCGAGAACTCTTGTTCCTAAAAGTGAAATAATAATAATAAATACTAACAGAACTCCATCTGATAGACCAAACTCGATATATATATGTCATGCATCACAATTTCAAAATAAGCACTGGATAAACATTAACTTTTATAAAACTAGAATCTTGTAACATCCGGTGTGTCAAAAATAACAGGAGTTTTGTAGAAAGATAATTAAGACAACATATGATGTGAGCATCTGCTGGTCATAACAACAAGCCGTTGATCATCATATCATCCTTACAAGGATAAAAACAAATTATCGTTTCCTCCTACATTTTAAGAAATCAGATCATAAACCTATCAACAGAATCTCGTTCCACAAAGATGTGTTGGTTATAAGTGAAAACTCCCATAAAATAGACCATACCAGATTAGTAAGCATGTTGGATACTCGTCCCAACTCTTCCTGCAAATTAAAACAGGTAACTTTAAAAAATTGGATTATGTAGAGAGCTGATATGATAGTTAGACCAGGTAAGTTATACCTTCAAGCGATCAATTTCCTGCTGTTTGGAATTGTCAGGCAATTGATTATTAATTCGACTCATCTGGCAATCAAAACTCGTACTGGGCGCAGGCAGATTATAAAATCCCTAAATCACATACAAAGTCAGTAGCCTTTATATAAACAAGGTGAGTAATAAATATGAAATGAACAACCTCGAATTCCTTTGGTTTGGAAGGAGTAGCCGCAGCATTACTACTAAAAGCCTAATTGAAGGAAGGAGCAATGAATTAGTATAGTCAGAAATAATAAAAACGAAAATATCTAAAACGAAATAAACAACCTCGAACTGATCCACATTAATATTATGGAGTTGAATAACTCTTTGAGATAATTCTCTAGGAGGTGAATAACTGATTGGCGGTGGTGGTCGGAATTCGGCGGCTTCCGAGAGTTGGATAACGTTTGCCAGGAATTCGGCGTCCTCCCACATTTCCAAGTCCTGGTCGTCTGCCATTGTTGGACGCAATCTGTCTCTGTGTTTTTTATTTGGGGGGAAATTGAAAACCTATATTTAGTTTGCATCTTGGGTCGGTTTAATTCAAGAATTACCCACACTTGCCTACTTTCTACTTTGGTTTACATTGTTTATTTAGCAAAGGGAGTTAATTTAGATACCAAAATTTTCTTATCTATCTATTATACTTAAAAGTTGAACCCCTTAATTTAATGCAAGAGTGTTTACAAGACAATAATTTGTACGGTACAATCCGCCAGAAAGCCATACGATTAAATATCGAGATTGAAATATATAAGATTCAATGAAGTCGTCTGACTGTTACAGGAGACGAAAGGTTCCCAAAATCTTAAGTTCAAAGGATACAAAGCAACAAGGCCATGAATGCAGAAGCTCAACAAGCTTATTGGTGGTTACATGAATACATGATTTGGTACAACATATGCATTGGAACACAAAAGCTACTGCAGTTATGCACCCTTAAAGAATCTGAATCACTTATCAATTACATCTATCTTAAATGGAGACTCCATAAATGAGGCATGAAGACCAATATGAATAAAACCAAAAAGGTCCATTACGTGTATTATCATGGCTACAGAAGTTGGATGCCCGTAGGGTGAATTGTTCCTAAACGAATTGAAGCTTGATGCAACTGGTACCATTGTGGTGTTGTTGTGTAGAATGTGGGATGTAAACACTGCAACCGGCCGATACTTGAGCACCGATTTCTTGGTGTCTGATGCAAAGGTATATGCATATATATCTCCCCAAAACCTGAGTTATAAGAATAGATAATAAAGGATAACAAAATATATGTATTATTTAACAGCTTTTAACATGGTTTTGTTGCTGGGTAATGTTATCCATTGTACCGCCAAAGCAACTGTGGCTCCCAATTTCTTGAGGTTAAAAGAGGGAGGTGTATACACTGTTAAAAAATTTGTTGTCATGCATAACAAGGAAGACTTTCGAGTTAGGAAGGATGATACCTTTATGATAGAGTTTGATGGATCAACGTCAATAAGAAAATCCTTGGTTGTATCTGAAGGGTTTGTTAGGCATCCTTTTCACCGGTGGATTTAGGTCAAATCAAGCCTTACGGAGAACAAATATCTCATTGGTAATTTACTATTTTGTATGTTTGTTCAATTAAATTGGCCTTAAATATTGTTGCCATAAAAATTGTTACCTCTTAGATGTGCAGTTATGCGACGAATGTCGAAGGATGAACCATACGAAAGGTGCTCAAAAACATTGATTTCACCGCTAATCAAAAGTTCGTGATTTATGTTATTTGCATTTGATGTTGTCACATTTATAACTTTTTTTTGCCAATATGTGTTAAGGAACTAACCGCTTGTTTATTTTTCCCGTGCCATCGAGGCCAATCAACACGGGTGACTCTATGGGAGGGCTTGCCGATATGTTGATTGAAAAGAAAGCAAACAGACAGCGCGCTACTGTGGTGGTGACGCCCACATCGCAAAGCATTATAACAGCCGAGTCGGCTTGGCTATTTACCTTTCCATAGTAGACACCTTTATCATGCTAATTTGGTTTTAATTTTACCTCTCGATAAGCTCTATTTGTCGAGTAGTCCACCCACACGATACTAGATTCTATTGACATCCATGCAATCAACGCATTGAAAAAGACACCGGTAGGAAATTGTTTGAGTATAAAATTTATAATTGATAAGATTCATACTGCTATAAACTTATCAAGATCACACTGCTTGTTAGCAAGTGTTGTGTCTTCAACAAAGATCTTTGGGTGCACACATCTCGAACCAAAAGATGGGACAATTGAGAATTTGCTCATGCGGGCCCGCAATCGAAAAATGATGTGTGTTATTTTTTCACCGTCATCTATGTAGCCTCCTTAAACCGAATGATATTGAAATATTTTATTCTTGCACCGCAACTTTCCTATGTAAGGCCGTGATTGATGATGCGCGACTAGAAAAGGATGGAATTTTCCATCGTGCGGAGGCGACAACCACAAGAAAGGAGCTACTATGAAGGGTGGGCGTTTTGGTGTGATTTATGTGAAAGGCCATTGAATACCCCGTGATAAGGTACTATTATGTTTGTAACTTATATATTAGGCATTTTATACAATATATATAATTATTGACATTGATACTTACTATCGCCATATGCTCTTTGGTGTATCGCTTGAACTTGGTATCTCGGATGATACCGGACGTACTGTGGTGATCCTTTTGATGAGGCCTCAGTTAACTTGATAAAGTTTCCAGCTTTAGCATTATTGACGGATGATAAAGAGGTACATCTATAATTTTATTGTTTATTTGCACCCCGTCTCCCATACCCCGTTACTCATGACTTGATATGCAGAGTTTTGATGATCACACCAACTTGCCATCTCCCATACTCGATCTCATTGGCACAACCCACCTATTTGAAATCAAAAGTCATACCTATTATGAGTATGGTAAGTTTGAGAGTTTTACGTGTTGGGTGGTGGACTCACCTCATCCGTCAACCGCAATCGAAAGCTCAAGCATCGTTGATAATGAAATCAAGATGCAATCGCATCATCCAAGACATTCACCCCGCCCATCCGTCGTTACACCGTCCAAACCTAAAGAGGATAAGAAGAAAATAGGTAATCAAAGCATGTAATATTTGTCTCCCAAAATATTCTATAATAACAATATTCGCTCCTTTAAGGACTCTTACTAATACAAAAACGCACTGATAAACATGGTTTTGTTATTTTCAGCGGACCTCAAGATTCGGGACGTAGATGATGAACCGATGCTCACTACCGATGGGCAAGATGTCGGGCCTATCAATGCAAATAACAAGACGATCAAACATCGGCCTCATCGCTCAAACGGTTGCTCAAGTCTACCCCTACGATGATAAGGAAAAAGAGGTCATCACGACATAGGTTCTTTTGTGACAAAGAAAATACAAAACATTTTAACATTTTTGCCTTAAACCTATTACTTATGCAACAAAGCTAACATGACAAACATTGTTCGAATGTTTGCAGGGCGGATATTGAACATTCAGATGCGGATATTGAACTTATATCTGTAGATGGTGAGGACGACACCCCAACTCACACGCCGAAAACGAGACGGTAAGCACATGTTGTGTACCATATTTGGTCAGCTGTAGTTTTATATCTGCCCGCATATTAATACAACCCTCTTTGTATATTTTGTGGTCAGGTTTGTCATGGAAGATTCAGAGTGAGCCTGAGCCGGCTGTACCCCAATAAACATTATCAAAATAAACAACTATGACATGAATAATACACTAGATTAAAACTGTTTTTGGGATCCTTTGTTTTTGCTGTTTGGAAGACACAAAACTCTTATGTTTCGTTGCATCGGATTTTATTTTGCTTTGATAATTTATTTTACATGCCTGTCATGCAAAATATTGTTTCTTTTGTGCTTGCTTTGATTTCAGGTACATCCAATATGAACCAGCTCTGATATGTGTGGAAAACTAGAAGGGGGGGTTGAATAGTTTTACCAATTTAAAACTTCCTTTTAAATATTTAGATCGACTTATGTCAATCTATTTGGTTGTTTATGTTGGACGTTGATAGATAGATATATAAACGTAATGAAAGATAAAGAGTAAGAAGCACATCACCACGACACAAGTATTTATAGTGGTTCGCCACAAGGACACCTTCCTTGCCCTACTCCACCCCCGAGTCACCTACTCGAGAGTTCAGAACACTACACCAATCTCCTTATGGCGGAGAAGCCTTCACAACGCCGCTACACCTTTTTCCGGACAAAGCTAAATACCGAGTTCTTTCACACCAAGGCGAACCACACCTAACACAACGTCGCTTACCCTTTATACGGTGCTAGGCTAACCACCGAGTTCTTTCACACCAAGGAGAAATAATCCTATCACAACGTCGCCTACCCTTTATTAGGTACTAGGCTAAGCACCTAGTTCCATTACTGTGGAGGAACTACTACCCATCACAACACAACACCTAAGCTTAAGGAGATCCACTCCTTATTACAACACCATCAAGGATATCACCATCCTTGGAAATAAACAAATACTTATATGTATAACGATACAACTCATTAATTATATGACCTATGCATTCTTCCCTAATGCCACTTGATTTGATTCCTAGGCATCCTTCACTAATGCCTTCGTCTTGACACTTTTAGCATTCTTCACTAATGCTTTTGACACGGACGTTAAGCATCTTTCACTAATGCTTTCGTCTTGACTCTTTTGGCATCCTTCACTAATGCCTTCGACACAACATCTCTATGGAGGAAGAAAGAACAATCAACAAGAGAACCTCGCTTGTCTTGATGATGACGAAGCATGGCAACTCATGGACTTGAGCTTGCTCGACTTCAAGAAGTGGTGATCTCGCCTTTAAGAGGAACCTAGAGAATCACACAAAACAAAAGACAACTACATAGAAAGATCCCTTAGGATCATGGTTAGAGAGGTACAATACTTGGAGAAAGTATGTGTGAAAGTGGTGAGCCAAAAGGAAGAAATGGCTCACTATTTATAGAGGAGAAAGTTCACGTTCCTCGATCCCACGGATTTTCCCACAAGGGATCCGCTAGCGAAGCTAGGGATCCGTGGACGCCTCTTGCCCATGGGTATTTTTGGTTATGGGTCATGGGTCATGGGTTATGGGTTGATCCATGGGTTTCTTTCTAGATACAATGTATCTCTAGAATACAATGAACCTAGTTTAGTGGTTCGACAAACCCATGGGTTAAGTGGTCAATACAATTTGTTAGTTTTACCCATTTTAGTATATACTTGTTTTTACCCATTTTAGTATATACTTAGTTAAGTATGTGTTAGCCCAATATGTAAACACTAGTTGTTGTACATATGTATATCATAAAATCACTTATACTTGTTTTATTGTTTTATGTGAAAACGTAGTGTGTTAGAAAACTATTGGCTCAAACAGCTTTATTTATTTTATTTGTTTCATAAAATGATTTTACGCTTATTATCGACAAAACATTTCAAGATCGTGAAATATAAATAAACGCTTTTACGGCTTATTTGTATTAACAATCTCCCTTTTGTTGATGACAAAACATAAAATTATTTTAGGAAAAACTAAAAATTGCTAAGGTTTGAATTGAGTTTTTACTCTTCTCCCTTTTTTCGAAACAAAAGAGCCGAAAAGAAACTAACATAAAGTTTTAGGAAAATATGTAAAAGAAAAGATGTAAAGTGAGTAAGTGACGGAATGGTTCTCGCCTTAACTCCCTTGACGAGTCCATCTTTTGAGAGGCGTCATACATAAAAATGCGTGAGCTAATGTATTGCAATTGTTTTTGCAAATGGTTCGTCCTTGTGACGAAAATGCTCCCCCTAGAAGATTGCAACATTGCAATGAGGTGTCATGAAGAGTAATCCAAATGAGAATTAAGTTGCAAGTGAATTTGCAATGTATAGTTTGACACAAAGCTCCCCCTTTCTTTATGGTGTCAAAATCTTCATGAGTATTTTGAAAATCTACAAAATAAAGGTTAGAAAACAAGAGTATAGTGCATAATTTCTCGCAAATAAAACCAAGTTAGTAGGAATTTGTGCTTTTGGACTACGGATCCCACGGTTCCCTTTGTGGAGGGATCCGTCTAGGCATTTTGGAAGGATCCGGCTATCTGGTGACAGTTTCTTCAGCAATGAAGATATGTCAAACAAAGCTAATGAAGTGGTGAAACATGTGATTTAGCAAGCACAAAAACAATCATGGCATATAGATATTCATTCAATAAAAACAAGAGATAATCAAGCAAATCTGTAACACCCCAACCCGACAAGGGTCCGAGTGTCACATTATGGGGTCAAATCAGAACATACATGCAAGCGGAAGACTTACAAAACCAAGTCATGAAACCATGACCCAATATACAAACCCAAAAGATTACAATTACAAATGAAACAACAGAAAATCAAAATACGAAAGTCCAGAATCATAAGTCCGCAAGAATAGGGTAACTCTAGGGTCAGTCTCTAACAACTCCTACTCTCGACTCTCAATCCCAGCATCCCGCAGTGTCACATTATGGGGTCAAATCAGAACATACATGCAAGCGGAAGACTTACAAAACCAAGTAATGAAACCATGACCCAATATACAAACCCAAAAGATTACAATTACAAATGAAACAACAGAAAATAAAAATACGAAAGTCCAGAATCATAAGTCCGCAAGAATAGGGTAACTCTAGGGTTAGTCTCACAGCCTCCTACTCGACTCTCAATCCCAAGATCCCACTAAAATTACCACGCCAGAGAAAAGAAAGTGCGGTCGAGCTTAAAAGCCCAAGTGAATGATATAAACAATACAAGAATAATATAACCAAATGGAAATGGACCAAATCATGTCAACACAAAGAAAGGAAAAGAGCTCACGAGAACATGTCGACGAAACAGAATGCGAAACGATATGAGTCAAACATCAAACAGAGTGCATAACAAATATCATAGGATCGAGTATCGCCCAAAGGCCTAAGCATGCCACATGAATAGGCCAAATAATCATATCGCAAATCATATACCGTCAAATCCAAAGTCGACATGGAGTAGCTAGCTCACAATGTACCGTAATGTGATGGGGTGTAGGAACAGACACCAACCAATCACCGACATGTATATGATACAAATTACCTAGGATGAATCCATACGCCCCCGCAAAACATATCATAATGGCCCAAGAGATCTCATACAAACATAACAAAAGTGGGAACGCTTGGGACCAATCACACCGCATATATAGTGTCATGCCACCGGTGTTTTAGTGACATGGCCATGGTACCTCCATGGCTAGGGATACAGATACAGAAGCTGGGCAATACAAGAGCAAACATAATCATATCAAATCAATCATAATAAATACTGAACTGAAGCATATCATATTGAATACTGAACTGAATCATATCAAACGGATAACCAACGAATATTAGAATGAGATAGCAGATAAAATATCAAAACGAATATCAAAAAGGATGTCAATCAGATAACAGAATGGATATCAATATCATTAACGGTTAACAATACCAAAGGATGCCCTTACTGAAAAAGGACGGGATATCTGTACTAATATTTACGAACAAAGAATGTTTTAGAAAAAGAGACTGAATATCCGTACCTTAGCAAATGAAATCAAATGGAAATGTGAGCACGAAGAAATAATGTCACGTCTTCTTCAACGAATCTACACGGATTACGGTTCGTATAATACTTATTAGCTCATTTAAGTCATAACGGATTTATTGATTATATCAATCGTATTAATATTTTTAGAGTTAAATATAACAACTTATCATAATTTAGACTTTAAAGTGTAATTTATCAAAGTTTGGGGTTATTAGTGACAAGTATTTTAAACTTAAAAACTCAATATTATTATTTTGATAGTCTAGGGTATAATGTGTCAATTTATAATAGTTCAAGTTTGCATGTGACCAATTCTTAAATATGAGGGTTGAAAGTGAAAATAGTAAATGTTAAACATGTAACCATATTAAGACCATGCATGCGTACACTAGTTCATTTTCTTTTCTTTTTATATTTCGACATGCCAATTTTACCCTTGCTCGCGGACCATATGGCTAACATTTACAACAAAGTAATCACGTGATATGATTTATCCCCGACTCAACTATCCCGATACGCTTTCAAAATACAAAAAGACTAAACCGTTAATCCCGCGATCACCCTCGAATATGTCCTTTTTACCCTTTAAGACCAAGCTAATAATCTCTTCTTTTTTAAATAAAAGTATGCGTGTGAGAGATAACATGTACAACCCATTTACAAATTCATGAACTCTACATTGCTACCATATCTGTTACGCTTCATAAGTGAAAATTAAATGACTTAAACATGCATTCGATTCACCGTCGGATCCTACAGTAACTTAGAGTATATGTACTGATATACGAAGATTTCATAACATATCTACATGTAGTGTATGTGATTTGTAGTTCAAGAATTACCTTCGGAAATGATGGTCGATCAAACCAAAAACACGGACGCAAACACAAGATTTAAGGAGACACAACCAAACCAAACCCGACATTCGTGAACCGTTAAACATGTACAAACCACGCACTCAAGAGCTTAATCTTTGCACCAAACGAAACTCGATCCCGCCGCCTACTCCAAACTTGAACGAGAGCCACTAGTAGAAGAACACCGGACACCTAACACAACCCAAAGCTCCATATATCAAAACTTCAACATAATCACGCATCAGACTCTATTCAACATGGACACATGCGGAGAAACTTGGACAAGGTTTACGAAATGAGGCATAGCTCGAGCCATAATCCTCTCGCTTGGTTTGGTAATGAAAATTTATTTGGAATGATGATGATCATGTGACGAGATGCAGCGTATATAAAGTCCTGTTATACTCATAGAAGGAAAGTGTATATCTTTGAACAAACTCCTCGACAATAACGGGATATGGAGCTTGATACTGACTGGGTATATTGCTTTGACCAACTTAATTTGAGAACTGGGTTTTATTTTGAACCTATTTCTAATACTATTTATCGATAGGTGATAAAATATACATTGTGATATATTTGTACTAGTCAAATTTAATAAGGGTTTCTTATATAATGTTTTTGAGAGAGAATAATGGATGCATGTTATACGGTTTATATCAAATGTGTGATGTGAGAATTTTGAGGAGGAAACCGTGTGGTTTGATTTGGAAACCGAGTGGTTTGTGAGTAAAATAGGGACAATCAAATCTTTTAAGTGAAACAAATATTTTAGTTTTATATTGATAACAAAATGTGTGAAAGGAGATTTTACATATTCGGTTTTAATTGTGACACGAAATGTGTGATACATATTGTAAAGTGTACAATTGTTTCAAAACAAATCATAGAAAATGGATAGATATTGGTATCTTGGTGATTAACTAAAAATTATTCATAACATATAAATCTTAGTAGTAATTATATTATTTAAGGACTTAGATTATAATCCAGAATGAAATGAAAAATGTAATCCAGGTTTTAGGGTATTATAATTCTTCCCTTCTAAAAATAAAATTTCGTCCGCGAAATTGGAAATAGGAGGGTTAACAAAACATACCGAATCGCGAAAAGAAATAAGGATAACTGACTGATAGTCTCAGGTTCTTTGACAAAAGATATACCATTACGAATCTGATCTAGCGGATACGAAACATATATGGAGTGGATGATGATGACACAAAACACAATCATGAATATGAACCAAATACGAAGGTAAAGCTAAATGATAGAAACTTCATAAATAAATTCCAAACTTCAAACGAACAATAGAAAACGTACCAATGATCCAGAAACATAAGGCGAATATCAAAACTCATAACGGAATGGGTATAGTACCCGTACAAATAAAATAAAGAAACCATGAACTGCGGACTCACTTCCTTCAAGCCGAATCTCCAGACGTACCAACGAAACGTACTAACGACTAAAACCACATAACGAATATCGAACTGTCTCCAAACGCATAACGAAACAAATGGAAGAAAACAAATCACGGAAACTCTATCTTCCACCATTCTCAGGGCAATCATGGACTCGATGCCCTCACAAACACAGAGCGGATGGAATCTTCTCAGCATCTCTTCTCTAATACGACGACCTAATAGCACGGCTGAACTGCTGACCACCAATACGCCCAAACTCCTGGTAGTAGTTTCTCCGCCTATTTGACATACACCAGTCATAGCTCTTTTTCCCATACGCCTTCCAAGTGCCTGCTAGTTGAATCTTGTCTCCGTATTTGCTCCTCCTGTTGTCCTGTCCAGCTCTCTCCTGTGGCATCTCAATGTTCCAGTAGCGTTGCGATGAACGGATGCGGCTTCTGCTTTACGAACCTCTCTAATCAGCAACTGTTGCAGCAACTCAGGGTCGGCACTTCCATCTTCGACTCTACAGGTAGTCACCATCTAAACTATCGGTAAAATGAATGTGCGAAGACAAAACAGACCAAAATCAAATGTGGAAGGAAGAATATCAATCAGTGAAGGCAAAAGAATATCAAACATGTGATTTAGCAAGCACAAAAACAATCATGGCATATAGATATCCATTCAAAAAAAACAAGAGATAATCAAGCAAATCTGTAACATCCCAACCCGAAAAGGGTCCGAGTGTCACATTATGGGGTCAAATCAGAACATACATGCAAGCGGAAGACTTACAAAACCAAGTCATGAAACCATGACCCAATATACAAACCCAAAAGATTACAATTACAAATGAAACAACAGAAAATCAAAATACGAAAGTCCAGAATCATAAGTCCGCAAGAATAGGGTAACTCTAGGGGTCGGCCTCTAATAGCTCCTACTCGACTCTCAATCCCAAAGATCCCGCAAAGGTCACATTATGGGTTCAAATCGAACATACATGCAAGCGGAAGACTTATAAAACCAAGTCATGAAACCATGACCCAATATACAAACCCAAAAGATTACAATTACAAATGAAACAATGAGAAAATCAAAATACGAAAGTCCGTAATCATAAGTCCGCAAGAATAGGGTAACCTAGGGTCGCCTCTCAGCCTCCTACTCGACTCTCAATCCCAGCATCCTACTAAAATTACCTGCCGCCAGAGAAAAGAAAGTGCGGCTGAGCTTAAAAAGCCCAGCGAACAGATATAAACAATACAGTAAAAATATAACCAAAATGGGAAATGGACCAAATCATGTCAACACAAAGAAAGGAAAAGAGCCTGCTGAGAACATGTCAGACGAAACAGAATGCGAAACGCATATGAGTCAAATACTGAAACAGAGTGCATAACAAATATCATAGGATCGGAGTGTACTGCCCAGTGCCTAAGCATGCCACATGAATAGGCCAAATAATCATATCGCAAATCATATACCGTTAAATCCAAAGTTGTACATGGAGTAGCTAGCTCACAATGTACCAGAATGTGATGGGGTGTAGGAACACACACCAACCAATCACCGACATGACATGATACATGATTACCTAGGATGCATCCATACGCCCCGCAAAACATATCATAATGGCCCAAGAGATCTCATACAAACATAAAAAAAGGGAACGCGGGGACCAATCACACCGCCTCAGATAGTGTCATGCCACCGGTGCCTCGGTGACATGGCCATGGTACCTCCATGGCTAGGGATACTGATACGTGAGTCGGGCAATACAAGAGCAAACATAATCATATCAAATCAATCATAATAACATCGAATCAAGCATATCATATTGAATAACGAATCGAATCATATCAAACGGATAACCAACGAATATTAGAATGAGATAGCGAGATAAAATATCAAAACGAATATCAAAAGGATGTCAATCGATAATGAATGGATATCAATATCATTAACGGTTAACAATACCAAAAGATGCCCTCATCGAAAAGGACGGATATCTCGTATTTAATATTTACGAACAAAGAATGTTTTAGAAAAGAGACCGAATATCCGTACCTTAGCAAATGAAATCAAATGGAAATGTGAGCACGAAGAAATAATGTCACGTCTTCTTCAACGAATCTACACGGATTACGGTTCGTATAATACTTATTAGCTCATTTAAGTCATAACGGATTTATTGATTATATCAATCGTATTAATATTTTTAGAGTTAAATATAACAACTTATCATAATTTAGACTTTAAAGTGTAATTTATCAAAGTTTGGGGTTATTAGTGACAAGTATTTTAAACTTAAAAACTCAATATTATTATTTTGATAGTCTAAGGTATAATGTGTCAATTTATAATAGTTCAAGTTTGCATGTGACCAATTCTTAAATATGAGGGTTGAAAGTGAAAATAGTAAATGTTAAACATGTAACCATATTAAGACCATGCATGCGTACACTAGTTCATTTTCATTTCTTTTTATATTTCGACATGCCAATTTTACCCTTGCTCGCGGACCATATGGCTAACATTTACGACAAAGTAATCACGTGATATGATTTATCCCCGACTCAACTATCCCGATACGCTTTCAAAATACAAAAAGACTAAACCGTTAATCCCGCGATCACCCTCGAATATGTCCTTTTTACCCTTTAAGACCAAGCTAATAATCTCTTCTTTTTTAAATAAAAGTATGCGTGTGAGAGATAACATGTACAACCCATTTACAAATTCATGAACTCTACATTGCTACCATATCTGTTACGCTTCATAAGTGAAAATTAAATGACTTAAACATGCATTCGATTCACCGTCGGATCCTACAGTAACTTAGAGTATATGTACTGATATACGAAGATTTCATAACATATCTACATGTAGTGTATGTGATTTGTAGTTCAAGAATTACCTTCGGGAAATGATGGCTGACCGAAACCAAAAACACGGACGCAAACACAAGATTTAAGGAGACACAACCAAACCAAACCCGGACATTCGTGAACCGTTAAACATGTACAAACCACATACCAAGATCTTAATCTTTGCACCAAACGAAACTCGATCCCGCGCCCCTACTCCAAACTTGAACGAGAGCCACTAGTAGAAGAACACCCGGACACGAACACAACCCAAAGCTCCATATATCAAAACTTCAACATAATCACGTACCAGGACTCTATTCGAACATGGACACATGCGGAGAAACTTGGACAAGGTTTACGTAAAATGAGGCATAGCCTGAGCCATAATCCCTCTCGTTAGGTTTAGGGCTGAAAATTTATTTGGAATGATGATGATCATGTGACGAGATGCAACAGATATAAAGTCCCTGTTATACTCATGAAGGAAAGTGTATCTTTGAACAAACCTCGACAATAACGGATATGGAGCTTGATATCGACCGGGTATATTGCTTTGACCAACTTAATTTGAGAACTGGTTTTATTTTGAACCTATTTCTAATACTATTTATCGATAGGTGATAAAATATACATTGTGATATATTTGTACTAGTCAAATTTAATAAGGGTTTCTTATATAATGTTTTTGAGAGAGAATAATGGATGCATGTTATACGGTTTATATCAAATGTGTGATGTGAGAATTTTGAGGAGGAAACCGTGTGGTTTGATTTGGAAACCGAGTGGTTTGTGAGTAAAATAGGGACAATCAAATCTTTTAAGTGAAACAAATATTTCTTAGTTTTTATATTGATAACAAAATGTGTGAAAGGAGATTTTACATATTCGGTTTTAATTGTGACACGTAAATGTGTGATACATATTGTAAAGTGTACAATTGTTTCAAAACAAATCATAGAAAACGGATAGATATTGGTATCTTGGTGATTAACTAAAAATTATTCATAACATATAAATCTTAGTAGTAGTTATATTATTTAAGGACTTAGATTATAATCCAGAATGAAATGAAAAATGTAATCCAGGTTTTAGGGTATTATAATTCTTCCCCTCTAAAAATAAAATTTCGTCCGCGAAATTGGAAATAGGAGGGTTAACAAAACATACCGAATCGCGAAAAGAAATAAGGATAACTGACTGACAGTCTCAGGTTCTTTGACAAAAGATATACCATTACGAATCTGATCTAGCGGATACGAAACATATATGGAGTGGATGATGATGACACAAAACACAATCATGAATATGAACCAAATACGAAGGTAAAGCTAAACGATAGAAACTTCATAAATAAATTCCAAACTTCAAACGAACAATAGAAAACGTACCAATGATCCAGAAACATAAGGCGAATATCAAAACTCATAACGGAATGGGTATAGTACCCGTACAAATAAAATAAAGAAACCATGAACTGCGGACTCACTTCCTTCAAGCCGAATCTCCAGACGTACCAACGAAACGTACTAACGACTAAAACCACATAACGAATATCGAACTGTCTCCAAACGCATAACGAAACAAATGGAAGAAAACAAATCACGGAAACTCTATCTTCCACCATTCTCAGGGCAATCATGGACTCGATGCCCTCGCAAACACAGAGCGGATGGAATCTTCTCAGCATCTCTTCTCTAATACGACGACCTAATAGCACGGCTGAACTGCTGACCACCAATACGCCCAAAATCCTGGTAGTAGTTTCTCCGCCTATTTGACATACACCAGCCATAGCTCTTTTTCCCATACGCCTTCCAAGTGCTCGCTAGTTGAATCTTGTCTCCGTGATTTGCTCCTCCCTGTCCCGTCCGCCTCTCCGTGGCATCTCAATGTTCCAAGAGCGCTGCGATGAACGGATGCGCTTCGCCACGAACCTCTAATCAAAGAATCAATGCAAAGAACTCGGTCGGCACTTCCATCTTCGACTCTACGGTAGTCACCATCTAAACTATCGGTAAATGAATGCCAAGACAAAATGCACCAAAATCAAATGTGGAAGGAAGAATATCAATCAGTGAAGGCAAAAGAATATCAAACATGTGATTTAGCAAGCACAAAAACAATCATGGCATATAGATATTCATTCAATAAAAACAAGAGATAATCATAAATCAGAACACCCCAACCCGACAAGGGTCCGAGTGTCACATTATGGGGTCAAATCGTAACATACATGCAAGCTAAGACTTATAAAACCAAGTCATGAAACCATGACCCAATATACAAACCCAAAAGATTACAATTACAAATGAAACAACAAAATCAAAATACGAAAGTCCGTAATCATAAGTCCGCAAGAATAGGGTAACTCTAGGGTCGGGCCTCAATAGCTCCTACTCGACTCTCAATCCCAAGATCCCGCAAAGGTCACATTATGGGGTCAAATCGTAACATACATGCAAGCTGAAGACTTATAAAACCAAGTCATGAAACCATGACCCAATATACAAACCCAAAAGATTACAATTACAAATGAAACAATGAAAATCAAAATACGAAAGTCCGTAATCATAAGTCCGCAAGAATAGGGTAACTCTAGGTCGCCTCTAACAGCTCCTACTCGACTCTTAATCCCAAAGATCCTCGCTAAAATTACCCGCCGAGAAAAGAAAGTGCCGAGCTTAAAAGCCCAATAATGTGATATAAACAATACAAGAAAATATAACCAAAATGGAAATGGACCAAATCATGTCAACACAAAGAAAGGAAAAGAGCTCACGAGAACATGTCGACGAAATGAATGCTAAACGATATGAGTCAAACATCAAACAGAGTGCATAACAAATATCATAGGATCGAGAGTATCGCCTAAAGGCTTAAGCATGCCACATGAATAGGCCAAATAATCATATCGCAAATCATATACCGTTAAATCCAAAGTTGTACATGGAGTAGCTAGCTCACAATGTACTGAATATGATGGGGTGTAGGAACACACACCAACCAATCACCGACATGATACATGACATGATACAAATTACCTAGGATGCATCCATACGCCCCCGCAAAACATATCATAATGGCCCAAGAGATCTCATACAAACATAACAAAAGTGGGAACGCCGGGACCAATCACACCGCCTCAGATAGTGTCATGCCACCGTGTTCATGACATGGCCATGGTACCTCCATGGCTAGGGATACAGATACAGAAGCTGGGCAATACAAGATCAAACATAATCATATCAAATCAATCATAACAAATACCGAACTGAAGCATATCATATTGAATACTGGACTGAATCATATCAAACGGATAACCAACGAATATTAGAATGAGATAGCAGATCAAATATCAAAACGAATATCAAAAAGGATGTCAATCAGATAACAGAACGGATATCAATAGCATTAACGGTTAACAATAACAAAGGATGCCCTTACTGAAAAAGGACGGGATATCTGTACTAATATTTATGAATAAAGAATGTTTTAGAAAAAGAGACTGAATATCCGTACCTTAGCAAATGAAATCAAATGGAAATGTGAGCACGAAGAAATAATGTCACGTCTTCTTCAACGAATCTACACGGATTACGGCTCGTATAATACTTATTAGCTCATTTAAGTCATAACGGATTTATTGATTATATCAATCGTATTAATATGTTTAGAGTTAAATATAACAACTTATCATAATTTAGACTTTAAAGTGTAATTTATCAAAGTTTGGGGTTATGAGTGACAAGTATTTTAAACTTAAAAACTCAATATTATTATTTTGATAGTCTAGGGTATAATGTGTCAATTTATAATAGTTCAAGGTTTGCATGTGTCCAATTCTTAAATATGAGGGTTGAAAGTGAAAATAGTAAATGTTAAACATGTAACCATATTAAGACCATGCATGCGTACACTAGTTCATTTTCTTTTCTTTTTATATTTCGACATGCCAATTTTACCCTTGCACTACTAGAAATCATGCCAGTACCAACGGCCGATATTCGTTGGTAAAAACCCGAATCTGGTTGGTAAAAGGTGTTACCAACGACTTTACCAACAAACCAAGGTTGTGGGAAAAAGGCTTGTTGCTAAATTAAAAATACCAACCACATTCTTTATTCGTTGATAAATTACCAACAAATATCGATGTTGTTGCTAAATTTCACAAACATGTCCAGTCGTTGGTAAATAAAAAATACCCACAAACTATTCCTGGTTGGTAATATTAAAAATTGCATCAATAAGAGTTGTTGGTAATTTTCTCAAAAATAGCAACGACACTAGATTGCTTTCGACTTGTTGCTAAAATAAATTTTACCAACAATATAAATTTATTTGTTGGTAATTTTCTCAAAAAGAGTTGTTGGTAATTTTCTCAAAAATTTATTCCGTTGTAACAACCCTAGCTTAGACTGTCAGGCGGGTCATGGCCTGAATATGTTTATCAAGTGTGATCGTGTTTGTGTTTGGCCTGGGAAGCCGTTTCTCAGGCAGGTTGTGACCGGCCTTAGCCTCGGTGGGCTTGTCTTGGGCCTATTTCAAGTGTATGGGCTTTAGCCAGTTGGGCTGAAGCTCACATACGCTATCAGTATGTAATTTGATGTCATTGATCTTTCTATACAAAAAGGAATAATGGTTTTGTAAGAGTGCACTTAAACTTGGTTTGAGTGGAGGCCATAACTTGGTAAGCGTCATCTATGACTCGATGTATCTTATGGTGATATGGCCACAACGGCCTTGTTACGCTGTAGTTGTGACATCAACAAGATCTTTTCGAATCTCAATGCAAGTTACGGCGCAACTCTAGTGAGGTTGCTATGCCGTAATGTCTGATGAATAGACTTGGTCTCTTTAAGCAGCAAAAAGGATTACGGCGTAGCCCTTTCGATCCAACTACGCCGTAATGTATGTCTGGTCCAGCATGTTTTGTATTTTCTTCAAATCAACCTTTCATTTTTGCGTCTTTTTGTTCGAATGCTCAATTTTAATTAAGAACGAAATATGAAGCAATTAAGTATATATTCATATAAAAACATAACAAATATGAGCATTATATAAGGGAATTTAACACTAAAATTTATAGAACATTTGATGTTATCATTATACAAAAGTTTGAAGGTGAATTTTATTTTTTTATTTATTTTTTATTTTTTTTTAATTATTTTCCCTCCATGTGTAAATAATAGTTCCAACAATTTTTTTAACAAAATTTCATTTAGTTAAGTAAATTTGATTCTAAAAATATTTATTGTTGGTAAAGTCGTTGGTAAATGCACTTTTCGCCAACGAGAAATAAGTTGTGGGTAAAAATCGTTGGTAAATTTATTCACCAACGAGTTCATGTCGTTGATATTATTGTTTTATGATTTTACCAACAATTTATTGAGGAAAAGTCGTTGGTAAAATTAGCGGGAACTTTCCCACCAAATATCAACTAAGTTCCAACGGATTTAGCAACAATTATGTCGTTGGAAAATTATAAAATATGTTTTTCTTATCTTCGTTGGTAAAGTCGTTGGTAAAGTAATAATTTACCAACGAATCGATGATTGTTGGTAAAATTTGGTTGGTGTTGGCATGATTTCTAGTAGTGTTGCTCGCGGACCATATGGCTAACATTTACGACAAAGTAATCACGTGATATGATTTACCCCCGACACAACTATCCCGATACGCTTTCAAAATACAAAAAGACTCAACCGTTAATCCCGCGATCACCCTCGAATATGTCCTTTTTACCCTTTAAGACCAAGCTAATAATCTCTTCTTTTTGAAATAAAAGTATGCGTGTGAGAGATAACATGTACAACCCATTTACAAATTCATGCACTCTACATTGCTACCATATCTGTTACGCTTCATAAGTGAAAATTAAATGACTTAAACATGCATTCGATTCACCGTTGGATCCTACTATAACTTAGAGTATATGTACTGATATAAGAAGATTTCATAACATATCTACATGTAGTGTATGTGATTTGTAGTTCAAGAATTACCTCGGAAATGATGGTCGATCAAACCAAAACACGGACGCAAACACAAGATTTAAGGAGACACAACCAAACCAAACCCGGACATTCGTGAACCGTTAAACATGTACAAACCACGTACCAAGAGCTTAATCTTTGCACCAAACGAAACTCGATCCCGCGCCCCTACTCCAAACTTGAACGAGAGGCACTAGTAGAAGAACACCCGGACACGAACACAACCCAAAGCTCCATATATCAAAACTTCAACATAATCACGTACCAGGACTCTATTCGAACATGGACACATGCTGAGAAACTTGGACAAGGTTTACGTAAAATGAGGCATAGCCTGAGCCATAATCCCTCTCGTTAGGTTTAGGGCTGAAAATTTATTTGGAATGATGATGATCATGTGACGAGATGCAGCGTATATAAAGTCCTGTTATACTCATAGAAGGAAAGCGTGTATCTTTGAACAAACTCCTCGACATAAACGGGATATGGAGCTTGATACTGACTGGGTATATTGCTTTGACCAACTTAATTTGAGAACTGGGTTTTATTTTGAACCTATTTCTAATACTGTTTATCGATAGGTGATAAAATATACATTGTGATATATTTGTACTAGTCAAATTTAATAAGGGTTTCTTATATAATGTTTTTGAGAGAGAATAATGGATGCATGTTATACGGTTTATATCAAATGTGTGATGTGAGAATTTCGAGGAGGAAACCGTGTGGTTTGATTTGGAAACCGAGTGGTTTGTGAGTAAAATAGGGACAATCAAATCTTTTAAGTGAAACAAATATTTCTTAGTTTTTATCTTGATAACAAAATGTGTGAAAGGAGATTTTACATATTCGGTTTTAATTGTGACACGTAAACGTGTGATACATATTGTAAAGTGTACAATTGTTTCAAAACAAATCATAGAAAACGGATAGATATTGGTATCTTGGTGATTAACTAAAAATTATTCATAAGATATAAATCTTAGTAGTAATTATATTATTTAAGGACTTAGATTATAATCCATAATGAAATGAAAAATGTAATCCAGGTTTTAGGGTATTATAAAATCTCTAAAACTAAGAGAATGAACTAGTCATACAAATACTACTATTACTAACTAGTTACTAGACTTAAAATGCGATAATATGCTTGGGTCTAGGGATGAGTGGACTTGTTGATTTGATCCAACTTTGCAAGAAGATGATTAAACATAAAATGTATCTCATTTCGTGCTTCTTGAACAAGTCCTTGAGTGATTAGACAATTTGGACAATTATTGTCTTGGTTTGGAACGGGAGGGAAATGGATATTTTGAGGAGGCTCTATGTGTGATTGTGGGTCTTCATTTTGAGAAGTGGGATGAGTTTCTAAAAATGAGGGTGGTAATGGAAATTCTTCCATAGGATCAAGGTTGTTCCTTGTCTCCCATGATGGACTAGTTGGTGTTGTCGGTGGTTCCCTATTCAATGAAAAGGTTGGTGATTGAGTGGCTCTTGGTGGTGAATGATTCAATGAGTAGATGTTTGGGTGAGGAAGAGGATCATTCAAGGAGTGTAGTCCATGCTCAAGGAATGAGGGTTTGGATGGCTTGCTAGAACTAGCCATGTTTGGTTTTGAACTAGATGATCATTTTTCTAGTCCGAAAGGTTTGATGCTAATCCGTGCGGTTCTCTTAGCACTTGTTGGATGAGTTTGATGAGGTGGGATTCTAGCATTATTATGTCTAATGGGAGATGTTTCGGTGGATGAGATTTCATGGATCATTTGACCCTTTCTTTTGGATGATCCTATGGTTGAAGAGTTGTTGCTAAGAGCCTTAGTCATAGTGATGATGGTGTTAATATAAACTTCTAGTTGCTGATTTTTTAGAGGTAAGTGAGAGTGGTGCCTTAACCCTAAGGTTGTTTGGTTTATAAAGGATAATTTGAATTAGGAAATTGAATACTTGACCACTAAGAAGATTAAGCATGCACTTAGGATATTGATCGACTCTAGGAGGATAATAAATGAAGGCTAAAAGTGGTTAGATAACCAAAAGGTGACTTAAAATTGAATATGGAAGTCGATTTAGGCTTTCTCGCAGCTACTGGATCCATGGATCCTCTCGCAGGATCCGCCTATAGACTCGTGGATCCTACTGTCAAAGCGTGTTCTAGGTAAAATGATTATGCTTTTGTAAGGTTTATTATCTATGGATTTTGAGGTTTAGACTTAATTTTGAAGTCTTTAGCAGATGGGTATCTTAAATGCTTAACCATAAGAAGTGATGGTGCTTAATGATGATTTTTGGTAATAAAATTGACTTTAGGTAGTCTAACTAAGTGTTTGACAAGGATACCATTTGATTTGATATGAAAAAATAATGGTAATTAGTCCTAGAAGTCAGATGATGACTCAAGAAAAATTTACTAAAATCTTAAAAAAATAAGGAAAAATAAAAAACTAGTTTTGAGCCTAATTTTGAGTAAAAAGTGATTAAGATCAATTTGCTAAAATTGATGGATATACCAAACTAAGTGTTATGAGGTGTGATAAGTAATGTGTGAGCGTTGGAGCGGAAGTATGGTGAGTTTTGATGAGTTGATAAAAAAAACTTTGAAATATATCCTAGGTAAAATATGGGTGAGTGTGAGGCTTTCAAATATTTGCGGAAGACTTAGTTGGTTCTAATGCCTTATGTTTAGCTAGTGTGATGTGATCTAGTGAGCTATTTTGATGTAAGTAAGTCTGCATTGTTCATCAGTAGTCACAGATCCTGTTCCCTTCTCGAGGATCCGCTAGTTATACGCCGATCCGCCACTGCAGATCATAAAGCTTTCAAAGAATATGCAACTTTGCACTTTTAGCAAATGCTTCTCCTATTTGTTTCTATAAAGGCTAAATGCAAGAACACAACAAATATAAGGCATAGCAAAGTAGGAGAACTAAAAGTTCCTAAATGAGTGATTTACCACCACTGAATGTTTTCAAGGAGTCGTAAAATCTCATTCTACAAGTTCCTAAGTTAAGATTTGTTTAGTGCCAAGCTAAGACCTACATACTACACTATTCTACACAAGCATTGTTTAAGTGTAACAACCCATTGTTTGAAATTGTTCATCACAAATTTAGGTCCTATGACCTTACCTCATTTCTCCTCCCTTCCGTCTTCACCCGTCCTCCACTCTTTATCATACCATCTCTACTTTTTCTTCAAGAAGTTGGCGAAGCACTGAAGATTCCTTGGTTTGTTGCCATTCGGTGATGCACCAGAACGTCCGGAAATTGATTGATGTAGTCCAAGGGTCGATATCGATTTCCGAGTGGGTTGCTACTTCCTTCACCTTCTTTGCCTCTCCCTTTCTTCCGAGGAATCCGTGGGTGGGTGAGGCCTTTGCCATCTACCATAAACCTTGTAGTTCTTCCCTCGGTCAATGACACCATAACCTTGTTGCAAAAGCTATGATCATAGGATTGCAGATAAGGATCTAATGCAAAGATGAATTTAGCAAGACGGGTTAGGAGCATTGCATACGGAAGCACCATTTTGTCCATGTTTCTTACACTTGCCATTCTCTTGATCATGTAGCAGGCAATGTTAAAGCGAGTCTCGGTCACTAGGCAATAGATCATGAAGCTTAGACATGCGTTGGGGTGATCCTTGTTTCCTACTAGGCACACCACATTCTCCCTTATCACATCTTCCCATTTCCTATACAACCCGTACATCTCCGAGAGCTCCATTTGGAAAGGATCCCTATAGATCACTTTTGACTTCCTAGTAACCCTTGATGGGGATGCTCTTGGCATAAACACGTTGTCCCTCACCGTGGTTGCTTCCGGGATTATTGTGTGATAATTTCGTGATGATCAACCATAGAGTGTATCTCCTCCAACGACCACTCATTAGAATACATGCAAACACCATCATATGGAACCCCTATTATTCTTCCAAACTCCTCAAGCGAAAGAGTGTACTCATGTCCATTTATGGTGAATTCAATTGAGATGGACCCATCATCATTTCTAATTATCCGCATTGTCTTGTAGAACTCAAGCACAAAGACCGGGCATATTTGCTCGTTTATGTCCAATAAACAATCAAACCCAATAGTTCCAAAAACTTCCCTTATGTCGGTATTTGCAACAAATGATGGATCAACAACTCTACCTTCGTGAAAGAGTCTCCTTTCAAGCATCTTAAAGGCTTTCCTATCATCCGGACTTAGTCCATCTTTCCTATGGTACATGGGTATGTAGTGAGCGGTGTCTTGATAATCTTGTTGCTTGTTGCTTGGCATGATTGTTCCTAAACAATACAACCACAATGTGGTGTTAATTGTGAATAGTAACCTAGAGGATTTGATCACAATTTTGCTCTCGTCATCTTTGTTGAATTCAAGAAATGTGTTTAATTTGTATTAACAATGTTAATTCTTTGATTTAGATTATCTTAGAAAATAATGTGGTGACAAATTATGATAAACCCATTTGAACCCAACTCTTAAAGATGAAGAAATTGTAATCCTAGAAATCAAGGAATTAAATTAACAATGTAGTGAAGATTATACTTACACAAGTGATTGTTAAGCTTGAAAGAAGTGATCAAATTCCTCCTTTGAACAGTAGCTGAGTTCTTGTTCGTGAGTCTTTGAAGTGAATATAATTGTGTAACATCCACAATGATCATTCTTTAACTTATACTATCTTCTGTTGCACGGATCCCACGGATCCCTCTCTTTTGGGATCCGGCTAGTGTAAACGCAGGGATCCGGCATGACAGCAAAGATCAGCTTAAGCATTCCTTGATAACTTTGGTTTGGGAGTTCTAAAAGCTCCTAGAATTTGATGTTTAGGCTCAATAACTTGTGATTTGTGTTTATTGATGGTTTAGTACTAATCCTACTAGACGTGGTTCCCTTTTTAAGAATTAGTCACAATTCTTAGAAGGTTTATCAAAGATTATGATAAAATCCCATTATATCATAATACAAGAAGTTTCACACGAAAATTTATTGACATAGATGGAGTGTCAATAATTACTTTGTGATGGATAATGATTAAGGCTATCGAATAACCAAAAAATCATTATTACGAGTTGGTAGTGTAGTCTATACAAATCAATCGAAGAATACTATTCTTGATGATGACTTTAATATAGATAACTACTAGAGTAATTACTAATAGATATTAATTATGCAACTAAGATTTTAACAATAATAAACCAAAAGTAAATTATTAACGATCATACCTTAGCTAAATATTCTTTTTAAGAAAAGAAGTATTTAGATGAAATGCTTTGTGATCTTCTTGGAATCTCCAGATTCATGTGTGAGAAACACAAAACTTAAACATTCTTTTTGCGAAAAGAAATATTTAGATAGATTCTTCATGATCTTCTTGGTAAGCCCGAATCCAAGTATATGGAGAATACTTAACAAGGAAAATGTTAGAACATTCTATCATTGTCCAACAATAAACATTATAATGATTTTTTAAAACATGACTTGAAAAATCCTTCTTTTTAGTTTTCAAACATACACGGATCGTATCAAGTTTTTAAAGTACAACATACTCTAAGAAACTTGGTAACGAAGCTCTGGTACCAATTATGGAAAACTAAAAGGGGGGTTGAATAGTTTTACCAATTTAAAACTTCCTTTTAAATATTTAGATCGACTTATGTCAATCTATTTGGTTGTTTATGTTGGACGTTGATAGATAGATATATAAACGTGTAATGAAAGATAAAGAGTAAGAAGCACATCACCACGACACAAGTATTTATAGTGGTTCGGCTACAAGGACACCTTCCTTGCCCTACTCCACCCCGAGTCACCTACTCGAGAGTTCAGAACACTACACCAATCTCCTTATGGCGGAGAAGCCTTCACAACGCCGCTACACTTTTTCCCAGTACAAAGCTAAATACCGAGTTCTTTCACACCAAGGCGAACCACACCTAACACAACGTCGCCTACCCTTTATACGGTGCTAGGCTAACCACCGAGTTCTTTCACACCAAGAAGAACTAATCCTATCACAACGTCGACTACCCTTTATTAGGTACTAGGCTAAGCACCTAGTTCCATTACTATGGAGGAACTACTACCCATCACAACACAACACCTAAGCTTAAGGAGATCCACTCCTTATTACAACACCATCAAGGATATCACCATCCTTGGAAATAAACAAATACTTATATGTATAACGATGCACCTCATCGATTATATGACCTAGGCATTCTTCCCTAATGCCACTTGATTTGATTCCTAGGCATCCTTCACTAATGCCTTCGTCTTGACACCTTTAGCATTCTTCACTAATGCTTTTGACATGGACGTTAAGCATCTTTCACTAATGCTTTCGTCTTGACTCTTTTGGCATCCTTCACTAATGCCTTCGATACAACATCTCTATGGAGGAAGAAAGAACAATCAACAAGAGAACCTCAGTTGTCTTGATGATGACGAAGCATGGTAACTTATGGACTTGAGCTTGCTCGACTTCAAGAAGTGGTGATCTCGCCTTTAAGAGGAACCTAGAGAATCACACAAAAACAAAAGACAAACTACATAGAAAGATCCCTTAGGATCGGTGGTTAGAGAGGTACAATACTTGGAGATAGTATGTGGAAAGTGGTGAGCCAAAAGGAAGAAATGGCTCACTATTTATAGAGGAGAAAGTTCACTTCTCGGATCCCACGGATCCTTCCCACAAGGGATCCGCTAGCGTAAAGCTAGGGATCCGAGACGCTCCTCTTTGCCCATGGGTATTTTTGGTTATGGGTCATGGGTTATGGGTTATGGGTTGATCTATGGGTTTCTTTTTAGATACAATGTATTTCTAGAATACAATGAACCTAGTTAAGTGGTTTGGACAAAACCATGGGTTATGGGTCAATACCATTTGTTAGTTTTTACCCATTTTAGTATATATTTGTTTTTACCCATTTTAGTATATACTTAGTTAAGTATGTGTTAGCCCAATATGTAAACACTAGTTGTTGTACATATGTATATCATAAAATCACTTATACTTGTTTTATTGTTTTATGTGAAAACGTAAGTGTGTTAGAAAACTATTGGCTCAAACAGTTTACCTATTTTATTTGTTTCGTTAAAATGATTTTACGTTTGTTATCGACAAAACATTAGAAGATCGTAAAATATAAATAAACGTTTTTACGGCTTATTTGTATTAACAATATGGACACTTTCCACAAGATATCAAATGGAAATGCCTGTTAACGATTATTGTGAAAAAATCAGATTTTGGGAAAATAACGATTACAAAAACTGATGAATTATATGGAATACCATTGGTTACCATTGCCTTTAAAATTCCACCAATATCTTATTTCCATATTCATACAGTAAACTCATGGAGTTCAATATGGAAATGGTATCACATTACTTACACATGCCAATAGCACAGGCTGCAAAAGCATCATGTCCACATAATCCATCTTATAAGAATAACTTGGATGATCAAGATATTGAAGATGTTTATGCTACTGACTACATTGAACAAGATTGTCTGAAATTGTCTTTGGACCATCCCCAACAAGTTAGATTATGATATATAAAGCTTTGTGGTTATGGTATCTTAAGTAGTTACCAGTGTTAGGTGATGATTGGCGTTGGCAAACAAAAAAATATGAATGTTTACATATGATATTTCATCGCCATTTATTATTAATTATATGGGTTTCCAATACTCTTTCTATTTATATAGTTTTATGTCCTATGATACATCTGTTTAATTTCTATGTAAATTCATTCCTTTAACCATAACAATTGTCTTATAAACAATTACATTATAACAGTGAAGAGTAATCTGCATTCAGAGAATTTGTAAATAAAATGTATTATGGTGTAGTTATTATATAACTCAACTTTATATATTTATCTGCTCACAGCCATTTCACACACACTTTAATACATGTCTAAAAATGTTTTCCGTTGAATTTCGTATTTTTTGGAGTTGGTTTAGTATTTTTAACAAGCAATATGCAATTGGTTGTCAAAATCGACCACAAACTGACTTCCAAATTCCAATCGTATAAATCACCATCTTAGGAGTAGTTTGGTAAATCGGTTCTTTTGAAATTCCTGTAGACGATACTTTAATTTAAATATAGCAGTTTGGATCAAGTTGTGAGGATAAGTAACCAAGGAGATATGACCAAATGAAGTTGAGTTATGTTTTTTGAAAGTAGACTAAAAAACACTGAACCTAGGCTTTTTAACCAAATAATTTCATAAAGCTCAGTATCATTACTAAAAACTCAATAAGAATCTATAATACATGTAGAGACTTACCATGAACTATAAGTATCTGCCTTTTCATTGTATACCACACTTATTGCATCAGTTAAACAGTAGAATGCCAATAGGTGATCTAATAGACTTCTTCATTCATTATCTTGCCAAATCGCAAGATAATGTGTTGCGTATGAATCAGTCCTTCAAATAATAAATGGATACAGTACATTTGAATATTACAAGTTTACATACAGCGATTATGTATATGATTAAAGTCGTATTTGTCTTTGCGTTGCGGTCGCACGAACATTCTCGAAATTCCATCCCCATCGGACATATTGAACAAAACTTTGTTTATTCATTCAACAATAATTATCAATGGAAGTGGAAAGATTCGTAGTTTCGTGGTTTACGGATGACACAAATTGTTGGACCATTTACGAGTCCGTGCCGTTTATAAAACTTGACTTACATTATTCAATTACAACAAATTTCCAATAATGCATACCGCTTTGCATTATCAACATACTTTGTTAGGACAAGAATCACGCTCAAGAGGCACTTTTGCGGACACGCCACCGAACCAAATAGCTTCGACTTCCAAAATCCCTTTGTTTATAAAAAAGAAGATCGGCGGGTAATTAGTACTAAAGTTGCCGTTAATCGATTTCATGATATTGAATATTACCGTAATGGCTATTCCTATAGGAACACTCTCTCATTGTGCACTAAAAATCCCACATGGAGTCGCACATGCATCTCCGCAGTAATTAAACATTTTATAAGTCTTGCATCCCGTTAGTTAACATATTATAATGTTGTTCTTCTCCATGATATTTACCTTTATTTGCAAGGTATTCTGTGGTGTACCATGATATTGGCCTCCAACATTTGAATGTCAAAATTGCAAGGCGGTTATGTGGTACCAGGAAAAACTAACGTAATAAAACCGTTGTCAACCCAACTTCTCTGCTTGTCGCCATGGGGAAAAGTGCTTCTTCCGATATATAATGAAACACCTTCGCCTCTTAATGAGCTTATGGACTACAAGACTCCTGCAAGTTCAAGTTTCAAAGATCGATCGGGGTATATAATGGTATGTTTTGTTACACATCTTTTGGAGCAAGAATAGACCATTCAATTAACACGGCGAGGGGGTCCATATACCTTTAGAGTAAATGGCCAAAACTATCATCGAATAGGTTCTCTCATTGCCTAAACAAGGCACTCACCTAAATATGCTACTATACTTTTTGACACCGAAATGAAGTTAAGAACCGAATGGGAGCTTTTATAAGCAAAGATAGTGGAGAAGTCGTGGATGCAAATATAGTAGCAAGCCTCGATGCAAATGTTCAATCAAACACATCCAATCACCAAGGCATTTCAATGGCCCGGGATTGGTCTCGAGTCCCATAATTCACCCACTTTGAACCACGTCTCCTAAGTGGTCGAGGTGCATCTCGGCAATATAACGCCTAATGTTGTACTGGAGATTGCGGCTCGATTCATCAAGATTTTGGTGATGGTATTCCCACGAGAGATATTGTTGTAAGAAACAAGGAGGAAGGGATGAAACGTATTTTGAGTTGCATCCGAATACATGGCCTCCAATATCCATTATTATTTCCATATGGAGAGGACGGGTTTCATGAAAAGATCTTGTATCACAACAACAAAGGTGTACGCAAAACCAAAAGGCCTTTTGTTACAATGAAAGAGTACTACTCATACATCATACAACATCGAAATAATCAAGGCACTACATTGCTTAGAGGTGGCCGATTATTGCAACAATTTTTGGTTGACGCATACGTGGCTGTCGAGGAGCAAAGGCTTACATGGAATAGGCAAAATCAAGATACGTTATGCGTGGATCTATATCACAACGTGTGTGACGTTGTAACAAGAGGTGATACAAATGCAGCATGGTTGGGAAAGCGAATCGTCCTACCAAAAGTTTTATAGGCGGCCCAAGGTATATATGATGCAAAACTACCGGATGCAATGGCTATATGTCGAACATATGGAAACCTGACACATTCATCACTTTCACCGCTAATACAAAGTGGCACGAGATTTCAAAATGTTAAAGCACATTCGGGCAAAAGCACATGACCGCCCGAAGTGTCCACGCGTATTCAAGCTTAAGCTTATCGAACTGTTAAATGATCTTACAAAACACCACATTTTTGGCAAGTCCCGGGGAGGTAATGCACCTTAGCTAATAATGGCAATATGTCTACTCTTTTATAACAAATTTATGTATTATATTATTCGTTTCTCAATTTTCTTTCAGTTGTATATGTCATAGAATTTAAAAAACGTGGCCTACCTCATGCTCACATCCTACTATGGCTAGAAGAAGAATTCAAATGCAAAACCCCGTCCCAGATAAATGATATAATTACAGCAGTAATACCATGTCGAGAAAATGATCCAGATGGGTATAAAGTGGTAATCGAATTTATGTTACATGGTCCTTGCGGTAAAGATGCTAAATACGCACCATGTACGGTGAGGGTAAATGCTCAAAATATTTTCCTAAACCTTCGTTCTTTGAAACAATGGTTGATAGTGATGGTTATGCTATTTATCGTCGGAGGGATAATAAAGCTTACCATATAAAAGGAAAATTCAAATATGACAACAGATATGTGGTTCCTCACAACCGTTATCTCCTTCGAAATACCGTGCCCACATCAACGTAGAATGGTGCAACAGATCAAAGGCATTAAGTACTTATTCAAGTACTTGAATAAAGGTCTCGATAGAGCCACAATTGTTATACAAGAAAATGTAAAAACAATGGTGGTCGGCGGACGTCAGATTTTGAGGTGGACGAAATAAAGAATTATTTGAATTGTTGTTTTTAGCTCCATGTGAGGCGGTGTGGCTTTGTTTTCCTATGACATCCATTACTCGGATCCATCTTGGTCATTAAATCAATTACCACCCGCCAAATCACATGCAATCACACCGTGATTAAAGCTTACTAGCCCTAATTCAAAGGAAGGCATCGATATAACCATGTTCACCGATTGGTTTGAATTAAACAAGCGTGATCTTAAGCGAATAAATACACGTATTTCGAGATACATGCCCATTATGTGGCATGAGAAAGACAAAATATGGAAAGAACGAAAGAAGCATAAATGCATTGGGAGGATTGTTTACTCGCACCCGCATCCGGAGAACGATACTATCTTCGAATGTTGTTGAACATTGTCGAGGACCTCGCTCCTTTGAGAAACTCATGATTTATAACGACAAATTATGTTCCACGCTCAAGAAGCCTGTTTTGCATATGGCCTTTAAATGATGACACGAGAATGGACGCATGCTATATCCGAAGCAAGTGTATGGATGTTCGGACCACACTACGTGACATATTTGTGACAATTTTATTTTTGTGATGTCACAGCCTTTTAAATTATGGGAAGAAAAGCTCGCGCTTTTAGCAAAGGATATCCTACATAAGAAAAGGAAAATGTTCGATTACCCTAACTCGAGTTGACGGATGAACGACTTGAACTATTGTTTGCTTGAAATACAAGAGTTTTTAAATAGGTGTGGAAGATCTTTAGGAGATTTTCAAGATCTACCACCGCTGGACTCCAATGTTGCTAACTAACATGGAAAATCGTCTCATAAGAGAAGCGGCTTATGATATGAAGGAAAGTAAGATTCAACATCAACAACTCCATTCATTGTTAAATCCCCAATGCGTTTAATCTATGAAGAGGTTATTGAATCGTAAATGGTAACAAAGGAAATTTTACTTTGTGTACGGACCGGGAGGAACCGGAAAGACATTTTATACAAAACTATCATCTCAAGGTTGAGATCGAGCGTAAGATAGTTCTTGCCGTCGCATCTTTAGGTATATATTTATACTAAATTTAAACAAACAACTAACTTGAATATTTAAAAAATACGCAACTGATTAGTACCCTTAAATTGTATAGGGATTGCTTCATTGTTGCTACTAGAAGGAGAACGCACATAGCCGCTTTGTTATACCACTTGAATTATTAGAAAACAACACATGCGGCATAAAACAAAACACGCATATGGCGTAACTCATGCGACAAGTGAAACTAATTATCTCGGGATGAAGCTCCAATGACTAAAAATATGCTTTTGAGGCATTGGACAAGACGAGAGATATCTTAGGATATCATGACCTTGACAATGAGAGATCGAATATTTGGGGCGTGACGGTCTTGCTAGGAGGTGACTTTCGTCAAGTCTCGCCATTATACCAAAAGCAAGCAGACCGGTCATTGTTCAATCATGTATAAACCGATCAATTGTGGAAGCATTGCAAGGTATTTACCCTTACATGGAGTATGCGTGTCAATGAGTATAGTGAAAATGGACCGCTCGATACTCGAAAACGGCGCAGATTTCAATAGATGGGTCTTGGTCGTGGGGATGGCAATTTGCCAACAAAATGCAAAGAAGATGAGGACGAGCCATCTTGGATCGACATTCTCGAAATTTTCCTAATCGAATCATGGGATTGTCCTATCGAGAAGATTGTAGCGAGATATACCGATTTTACAACAAGATGATCGATGATGTGTATCTCAAAGAAAGGGCAATCCTAACTCCTCGGAATGATGATGCCGATGCTATCAATGACTATATGTTTAAACAATTAACATGGGACTCGTTACATACAACAACATGGATGAAGTTTGCAAGGCATCTGAGACAACCTAGATCGCATGACTGTACCGATTGAATTTCTAAATTCCTTAAATTTTCCCGGATGCCCCCACATGAACTTCAATTAAAAACGGAACTACCCATTATGCTCTTGCGTAACATCAATCCAAGCAAAGGTGCGTGTAATGGAACAAGATTGCTCATCACAGATTTAGCCAATTTGTTATTCATGCAAAGATCCTTACGGGTTCAAATATAAGAGACAATGTCATTATACACATGATTATACTAACATCGGACAATCCAAATGGCCATTTATCCTAAAGCGGCGACAATTCCACTGTAAGGGCATGTTATGCGATGACTATCAACAAAAGTCGTGGCCAATCACTTACCTACGTTGGCCTCTATTTGCCTACTCCCGTGTTCACACATGGTCAAATTTATGTGGCGCTATCTAGAGTTACCAATCGATGGCCTTAAGATAGTAATGATTGAAGACAAAGACCCTAGACTTAAGCCTCGCACACGTAACATTGTTTTCAAAGAAGCTTTGGTAACCTATCTTAGCATATCTATGTAATGTTCAAACATTAAATATAATAAAATCGTACATTTTATTTTAGATATGCATTATTTGTGTTTCCATATTCAGAGACACGTAATAAAATTTGAACGCAAACACCTATGCATAGTTCACTACATTTATTTATTACTACTTGATTATTTGCCACAAACACTCCTAAGCTTTATAATATTGTTCCAATTCTTAACAGGTGTATTCCCATGTTAAAAGACACATAATAAATTTTGACCACCAATACTTATTCATAGAGCATTGTTTTCTGACTTATGAAATAACCTCAAAACCTAACTGCATACTCATCAAGTAGTATTATTGTAGACAATATTAATAATATGCACAAATGTTCACATAAATAGCTAATAAATTGATTTTATGGTTGATTAGGAGTTACATATCCTTTATTAACTTCAAGTCAGTTCAAAAGCTTGATGAGGCATTTAAAAGCAACTTTTCTCAACAACATACACATATCAACTTCTTTATTATCACACGTAAATCATTATCGGCGATCTAAACCTATGTCATTCAAATAGGAGGTCATTTGAACTACTTTCATATGCCCTTACACCGAGCTGCAAAATACTTTAATGTTGGTTCGTCTCTTTTAAAGTGCATTGTCGATCGGTTGGAATTCAATTTGGCCATATCGAAAACTCCTCGGTTTAGAAAAGATGATTAACTATTTTCGTGTTAGCAATCAATTGACCCTAACTTTTGATTCGAATTTCATCGACACACCTATTTTAAGAGAAAAACATTGATATGCAAGTATCAATATTTCCAAATAAAAGAATGGTTTAAATATTATAGTAATGGTTTTCCCTATTTGCTAATATATACATATTTTAAGTCACAAACATTAACATTTAACTATGCTTTTTATAGTACATATTCATATGCTTTCTATATTATGATTTCCAAATTTGTTTTCTTTATAAGGCAAGGATGGTAATTCAAATACTAATGAAAATATGCAAAAGATAATTACAAAACTGCAGGAAAGAAAAAGACGGATAAAGGAAAATCCAGAATTACCAATTACAAAAACACGATAAAATTGAAGGTTTTCAAAGCTACCCTAGTAAAAAAAACACCTCAATTTGGAATTGTCGTTAGCACCACCAATAGCAATAGATGTGGAACCCTTGCAAGTTATATATCCTAACAATCATGCAAGTTATGAACATATAGAGTTCTCTTATGGCAATGACTATGAAGAGCAATAATAGTGGAAAGCATATTGATACCTAAAACCAAGTGTTGAAGTAGGTTTTTTACAAGTATTTTTCCTAAATTTGTGTCTTGAAGTTTGGTATGTTATTCTCTAAGTTTTTAAAATGAATAATGCTTAAACAACAAGTTGTATCCTATGTTGTTTGCTCAACTTTAATAAATCATAACCCAATGTTGTTATCATAATACCAAGTCAACCAAGATAAACTTTGAAAATTCAATAGTTAATAAGCGCATACCTTATTGACTATTATGCGATCGGTAGAAGATTTGCTTCACCGCCTCACTGATGAATAATCTCATTCTTCGCATCTACTAAAGCGAAAACCCCGTCAAGCTTAAAGTATTATTATAATTTGTGCTGCATTCGCTAGCCCTGCAAACTTAAAAAAAATAAGTACGGATTTTAATCCACAAACGCATATTTATAATTATATATACTTCAAATCAAATCAAATTGCTGCTTCATCACTGTATTCTCTATGACAGTATGAGCAAATCTCCCATTCTTCTTACTCACCAACTCTCATATCATCACAATATCCTCAACACCCCCAGCTTTTGCATCAACTAACGGCACATCGATATTCACCTACCCATACTGCATGTATGACACGTAATCGTTATTACCTCAACTAATGAGCCATAAATCATCAAACAACTACTTTTCCTATGCAAATGACTAATACCGACTAAAACCAATATTGGCGGGATTTAAGCTAAATAAAATTTGTCCCGCCTGGGTTATTTTGCACGTCTGTTAAATATTAGTTGATTTTGTACATTGAAACATTCTAACCACTATTATAAAATCTTCAATCTCTTCCAAATTTAGTATGATATTTAAAACATATACTTGATTTTCCAGATTGAATCGAAACTAACATAACACAATATCATTTATAAATCAATAAACATCCTAAAGTAACTAACTTGCAATAAATTATAACATTTTAACATTCGCCCTTTCATTCTATCATATTCAAATCGAATACCTAAGATATTACGCTCAATCAGCAGAGAATCAAGCCCTTTATAATAGCCCTCAAGAATATTTGATTGCTTAACATTTATTTTGATTGATTTTGCGTTTGATTGAAAACCCTAAATCTGATGTTTAAATCTAACTGTGTGTTTTGACCGAGTGTAAGAGAGATAGATGTGTGAGATACTAAAGTCAAACACACACTACTTGACCCTTTTCTAATAAAAGTAAATAAATAAATAAAAATAAATAATTTCTTCAAAGTAATAAAGGATTGAAACTTAAAATCATTAAACTAATCATTCATCAGTTTCTTCCATTAGCAATATTGTTATAATAACATAGTACCAGTCAAATAAACCTTCCATACAACCATCATATATACATCAAAACACAAAAGACAACTTCCAAAATATCCTATTCTTCATCTTCAGAGTCATCAACTTCATCCAAGCTTTCCAAGAACTCCTCCTTCTCCAACAGACTCCGACGACATAGCACCAAAAGTTGAGCCAACAAATCAATCTTCCTTCGATCCTTCAACTGTATCTCACGAAGGGCAAACTCCCCAGTAGCTGCAACAACGTTGAAACGAGTAAATAACCTACCAGTCTCATCGATTGTTTGTTCCTTTTTGGCAACAACTTCCTCGGTGGCTACTCTCTTCTCCCATCGCTCAATAAAACTTTTTCCTCTCGCTATGTCGTGCAAGATCAACGACCTGAAGGCATCACTAAGCTTACCGGATTCAGTAGCAGGATGAGTAGCAACTTTCATTTCATCGATATTAGGTGTGGAAGACATTTTAAGATTAGGGTTAAAATTATGGATAGTTGTGTGTTGATATTAGCGTTAGGTAAGTATATGTAATTAAAATGTAACTCACAATTTGCACAAATAATCACAAAAAAACACTCAAGAGGCATTGGAAAATTTATTTTGGGTGTTACTGTAGCCCTTACATATTCTTCCATGCATAAATGTGAAATGCAGTATTTAGGAAGATATCTAATATTGCAATTTAATCACTTCATTTATACATTGGATCTAAACCAACCCTCTATACACAATGCATTACCATTAACATCCTAATCTTTAAAATAATAATAATAATAATAATAATAATAATAATAATAATAATAATAATAATAATAATAATAATAATAATAATAATAATAATAATAATAATAACTTATAGATTATCTTTATATTTATATACTAACAATTCGGGTTTGTGTTAATTGAAACTTTAAATAAAAGTAAACTAATTTAAATACAACAAGTTTATCATTTGCCACGAAATAAATATATATTTCTTTCACATTTCATCAACCCAAAAACAAACAAAACATTGAAATTATTAGAACCAACAAAAGTACCTAAAATCAAACAACTACTTAAACTCATTCATCTTAATAGCATTAGCTTCTTCCTCCCTGGCACCCGCTTTCGCTTCATCTAACAAATTGTTTAACTCTGCAAGCAATAACCGATGCCTCTCTTGGGTTTTTCTTAAAGCTTCAAGTGACTCCAAAGCAACCCCGTTAGCACCATAAGCTTCCATGTTTGCCATCATTGTATGGTTCTTCGCTATTACCCGCCTCATATGTTGGCAACAACCAAATAACATTTTGGATAATGCATCATCTTCACTTGCTGTTGCACAAACCACAAACGCATGCAATTATGCAATTTTGAAGAACCAAAGAACATTCGATAAATTCACTATCAACTCGAAATTTGCCATTGAAAATAAAATATATAAAAAACCAAATGGTTCTATAACTCATTATGAAACAAGCACCAAATAAATAGGCCAAACATTATTTATGTAACATACTAATATTAAAGTATTACATATGAAAAGTCTCTTTTAAATATAACATATTAACATAAACCTCTTCACATGTACTCTTATAAGGTTAATTAACTATCTAAAATAATAGGAACCTAAATTAATTAATGAGTTTTGAAAATTATTTAATGAGTTTTGTTCAATAATATGCCATGGTACAAAAAGTTGTGCCAACGACATGATAATTTTCTCACTTACTTAACAATATGGTACAAAAAGTTATGAGAACATCATATGCAAACTCACATTCATTTTGGATGAAAACAACTTTGGCAAACAATGAATGCGGTGGTTATTAATTTGCGAACCATGCAAATTTGCATAACAAAACCCACGTAAACATTACGGGACAAGGTTACAACAACATTACGCAACAAGAATTTACCTCCGACCTATTGCTTAATCAAAATTACTACCGCAAAGACCATGATGATAACAACTCAGCAATTTACTCAAACATTAGGCAATCAAAACTTGGATACAGTTCGTGTGCATCGCTATTAAAATATTAAATAAACTACTTTAAATACAAAACTTATGATAACATCAATTGCAATACCTTACATGTAACTACTTGCATACAATATTACGTAAAAAACACGTATACATTCAACCCTTAACCAATCGGTGCAACGCACGGGTTTTTGTAGCCTCGTATATCAAGAGACTCATCTCCACCATTCATCTAAAAAGAAATCAATTACTGAGATTAAAAACATTTTATTATTTCACCTATTTTTTATAATTTAAATATCTCTTAAACCGTTAATCGTTAAGCAAAAATAATTACACCATCGCGACGAGCATTTTATTATCTTTCTATAGACGGGCACTTTGATATACTTTCAAAAATAGAAAAAAATCGTTTTTCATGCTTTTTCGTTTTTCTTAGAAACTGAAATTTGTATGAAATATCATATATGATTTAACACTAATTTGAAGATCACATGTGATATTAGTGTTAAATCACATATGATATATAATATCATATGTAATACTAGTGTTAAATCATATATGATAAATCACATATGATATATATATCATATATGATTTAACACTAATATCACATGTGGTATTTAAATTAGTGTTAAATCATATATGATTTTTTCATGCAAATTTCAAAGAACGTAAAAAACTGAAAAAAACGTGAAAAACACGATTTTTTTTGTCGAAAGTATATCAAAGTGCCTATCTATAGAAAGATAATTAAATGCTCGTCGTAATGGTATATTTTTTTCGCTTGACGATTAACGGTTTGAAAGATATTTATATTTGAAAAAAGGATGAAAGTGGGGTTTTTTAATTGTTGTGATTAATCTCATCCATTAGATCTAATAAAAATGGAGGGTGGATATTGATCCCTTAGTATGTAAAGAAATTTTTGTCCTCAAATGATCTTAAATCTAAACTTAGGTACGTTTGGTACGAGAAAATCGTTTAGAAAGGAATCGCAAGAGAGAATGGAATCACATAAATAGGGAATAATCTATAAGAAATAAAATACATTTCGTTGTTCGGTATAAATCAAAAATCGAGTATAGAATGTGATAAATATTGAATTCTCTTGTTTGGAACAAACAAATAATAAACTCATAAGAATGTAAAACAAATATTTTAAAGATGAATAAATTAAATACAATTGATATCACAATGTTTTGATTAGTGTGTATATATATACAGAGTCCGGTTCTAGAGAAAAGTGTAATTAGAGAGAAAAGTGAGTAAAAAAGTTACAGGGTAGATTTTACAAACATTTAAAACTTCAGGGTAAAAATTAAAACAAAACAAAAAAATATGGGGTAACCATCACTCAATCAATTTCATAACACAAAAACACTAACAAAAAAACACACACCAGATCCGGAAACACGCACGATCAAAAATAAAAACCCAGATTCACTAAAAACACATAAAAATAGATCAAAATCACAATTAAAACAAACAAAACACAATAAAACCGATAAAAAACACATACAAAATAATCGTATTAAGTATAACGCAACTCAAATCATTCAGTTATCCGGTTATCCAGTTTCACGCAGTCATTCAGTGGCATCGCAGCTCAAATCATGCACTTATTCAGGTTATATGTAAAATTTCCAGTCAGCTCATTTTAAGGTATTTTTTTTGTTATTATTGTGAATTTGTTGTAAAATAGGGCATTTGTAATGGTTTTGGATGTTTAAAGATAAATAGTTGGGAGCCATCAATACATAGATTACTTTTGAATTCTTTGACAATTTAGGGCATCACTGTGTAAACATATGATAATTTAGAACATTTTTTAGTTAATTGAAAATTTAAGGCATCGGTTGTATAATTAGTGCAATAATTAGTGCATCGTTAGACATATTAAGACACGAGTGTGTATGTTTACTGCATCCATTTGTATTTTGGTGTATCGTTGGACATACCTTGGGCATATGTTTGTATGTTTAGTGCATCATTCAACATATTAGAGCATCAATGAGTATGTTTAGGACATCAATGAGTAAGATTAATGCATCGTTAAACATATTAAGGAGTCAATGTGCATCGTTTAGTCATAGTAGGGTATCCATTTGTATGTTTAGTTCATCGTTGGAAATACTTGGGCATCTGTTTGTATGTTTAGTGCATCGATAAATGCATTAGGGCATCAATGAGCATGAATTGTGTAGTGCATCATAAGAGATATTAAAAATGCATCAGCGTGTATGTGTATCGATTTGTATGTTTAGTGCATCGTTGGTAATAATAGGGCATCTATTTGTATGTTTAGAGCATCGTGGGAACTAAATGGGCATATATTTGTATTTTAGTGCATCATTGGTCATAATAGGGCATCTATTTGTACGCTTAGAGCATCGTTAGAACTAAATGGGCATATGTTTGTATTTTCTTGCATCCGCTTGTATTTTACTCGAATCTATTCATGCTTTAGCTCTTGTCTAGAATGGAGATAAGCAATGCCACTTCTCGGAGTAGATGCTTACATGGTTTTAGGACTTTTATGCTAGATGATTGAGGTAGGTGCGCATTCATAACTTTGTATAGATTGGCTTAGGTCCTGAATTTTTGTACGGAAATAGTTAAATTTGTAGGATTGGTTGAGCCATTTGTGGTAAATTACAACTGATGGAACCTAACTTTTATTGTGAATCATGAGGGATGATTCAGGGCATCAATGAGTAAGATTAGTGCATCGTTAGACATCTATGTTGTACTTCTACGTGTCTTGAAACATATCTTATTCACAGAGATGACGAATTGCTTGAAATGACAAGTGATATACGGGGATACATATTTGACTATGATGTAATTTTGTGTGTCAAATTGTAGATGAAGCGACTCAGTTGATGTAAGTTCTCATATCATATCATATGCGCAGGTGCTTATACTTCTTTATCTACTTTTATCTTATAAGCGTCATCTTAGATTCATGTCAAATAAACTCAAGAAGATTTGGTCATGATGCAAAGTGTTTATGGGTGAAAATCGAATAACCGCACCTAAAAAATGCCCATTTTAACTCAAAATCGTTTTGACATGTTATGTTTCATCCATTTTACCACCTCTAATCAAAATGTACAAGACTAGTTATATCAAGGGTAAGATGGTAGTTACTTTTTACCATTGGCAAGCTCTTTCTCGTTAGCTTCGGTTGGTACAAAGTTAAGGGATTGAATCGCCACCGTGGTACCCAACTTCATTAGGAGGCAAGTTGTAGCTTTTAAAGATAGGATTTTGCTTAACACTTCCTGGGTTCTTGATGTCTTGCCATCTTCTGATCTCAACATAGTAGAACAAAATATACTCTGATCTTGATCACAAAGAGGTAAATGATGATGCAAAGTATTTGGATTTCCCTGCATCATACAGCTTAGTGACATTAAGTATGCCAATGCTTGTGAAAACCTCTAGGAGTAGCATTCCAGAGACACCCAACATGGCCCATTGTCCATTTACTAGCTCAGCTTGAACGAACAACTTTAAGTTCTAGTGGGTCCTTTGTTAGTCCCAAAAGACATACCTTCTACTTTCAGTGTTGCAATTATGCAAAAAAGAAAGGTGGCTGCAAGAATCTTGTGGCTGAAAAATGCACTCTTCATGGTGGTTTGATAATAATATTTTCTGAGACTAAACTGTATCAGCAAGACCCCATAAATAAGATATCTTGTGAGCTGCATTAAGGATTTTTAATGAATGAACTTCTTATTGTCTTGTAGAAAATGTAGGAAAAGGTGAATTTGTTCTTGAGGTTTTAATAATTTTGATAATATATTTTGATCATTTAGATTTGTGAGGCTTGGGAGGGAAAGACAAGGGCCGAGTGCATGAGATACGGGAAGGATTAGATTATATTTAAGCTTCCTAGAACTCCTAAAGCATTATTAATTACTACTAGTTATTATATAATGAGCGTCATAGGACCCGGATTGTGTTTTAAATGTTTGAAATTACGTTTGTAGGTCGTAATTTCTTTTGTTCCCGATTCTTAGATTTTATAGTAGTCGAAGATACGACTGATTGTGCTTCTTGTAATACTTGTGAAGCAATACTGATGAATACAATAAATGTTTCTGATTAAGTGCCTCGTATATCACAACAGAGCTGATTGCAGGTATGATGACACTTTTTAACATTGTCAATGTCATTGTAAGAAGCATTTATGAGCTTTTGAAAACATAGTTTCAGAGGAGGTTGTATGCATAAAAATAGACTATAATGACAACCTGTTTGACCTATCCCACTTTTAGCTAGTTTTCATTCCTTTGCTTGTTAGACTTATTAAGGCATCTGTTTGCATGTTTAGCGCATCCGTTTGCAAGTTTAATGCATTTGTTTGGAAATATTAGTGCATCCATTTGCACGCCCTTGATTCAGTAGAGTATACCATCTAGTCATGTTATATTGCTGTTTACTTAAATCAAGAATTGTTTCTTTATGCTTGAGTTACTGTGTGCGAAATTCAGTTAACTTGCTTGCTTCATTTTTGTTTGTTCTAGTGTAGTTTTAGTAGTAGGATTCACCTTCAATAGCTGGTTACCGAGTTGGTTTCACCTCTGAGTTTTGAACTTCAGTGAGGCGTTATGTCGACGTTCCAAACTAAGTAGTATAGTGTAAAAATTGAAAATAATGCTTAGTTATAGGGTGAATTCAATACTAAACAACCCTTTTGAAGTTCATTTAAATGGCTAATATCTGATCTTGTTGTAGTGAGCAACTAATGCATCTGTTTGTATAATTAGTGCATTAAAGAAAAGGTACAATGTGGTTCTTACATTTTATTTTTTTCTCAAGGGTTCGGGAGAGACAAGCCCATGGGCGCCATCATGGGTCGACTCAAGAAAAGAGGCAGGAGATCAAAGAAGCTTTTGAGCTATTTGATAAAGTTGGTCCGTATGTCGTTTATAGTAATACTTTGGTTTAGAGGTGTTCAAATGTACGCCTTTTAGGAGGTCGTGTGATATTGATATTAAGTTGTAATAAAAATAGGTCAAAAATAATGTTTGAATATGCATATGTTGTTTGACCTTGTAATAGTAAGATTGCGGTCCATTCGTGTTCAAACCATGTGTCAAGCCCACCTCATAGTAGACAAGATCCGGAGTTGAAGCCCACCTCGTGATTGTTGAGATTGCTGGAAAACAGTCTTCATCGGGCTAAACCCGATGGCCTTGCTTGGGAAGGACTAATGTATATGACCATGGAAATGTCCGTAACAAGCTAATCAAGTTCGAGTTGCTTTAGACAATCGCTACTTTTTGGCGCCGTGTTTCATGTGACCGTAGTGTTTGGAGTGAACCTTTGAAGATGATTTTTTGACGAGCCAAAGCAGATTTAATTGATTCGTTTAGTGCAACATTATGTGGTGTCTTGTATGTCTGCTTTCTAGATTTATTTCAAACCTTGTATTATGTGCTCATGCTTGGATACATTGAACTTTCCGTAATTGGTTTACTTGTAAATATTATTATTAAATGAATTGCTTGAATGCTATATATTATACGAAAGAAGTGAGTAAAAACAAAGAAATTAGTGAACTAAGAAAATACAAGAAGAAACCATGTTTACCCTTTGAAAAATAAAGAAATTATCAAAAGGCCCTTGGACTTGGGAGGAAAAAGGAGGGAAGGGGACACTTGTCATCATCTAGTTCACTTTAGATTTAATGATTTTATTTGTAGACCTATGAATTTTGTTGTAGATCTAATTATTTATTAAAGATCCGTATTTTTTATAGATATATAGTTTTTTTTAAAGATGTGTATTTTTTTTAAATATTCGTATTTTTTTTAATTTTTTTATAGATCCGTAATATATTTTTAATTTTTTTTATAGATCCGACTCTGCTAGGTATCTATTTATTTTAAAGTATAACTAAAAAATAATGTTTAGCATAGTAGAATTAGTACTCGTTAGTGTATCAACTTGTTAAACAAATACATAGTCTTATATTAGTTATCATCTTCAATAATTTGATTTGAACTTCTAAGTCTTGGCGAAGTGTCTTCTAATAAATTTTACAATATAAGCTCCACCTATGATTGGTATGCCTTCTAATAAAGGTAACTAATACGCCACTATTGATTGGTTACCTTAGCAATATTAAGTGGGCATCTATATATATATATATATATATATATATATATATATATATATATATATATATATATAGGTTTGGGTTATTATGAAAGTTTCTTATAATGAAAAGAATGAGAAGGCATGTGGAGGTGACATGTGTCACCTTGCCACATCATCATGCCACATCACCATACCCCACCCCCACCTGACCCCACCCCCACCCCCACCTTAAAAAAAATTTCCGCTGAAAAAATTTTTTTTGGGCAAAAGTTTTTTTCCCCGCCAAAACTTTCCCGCCAAATTTTTATCGCATCACAATTATGAATTTAGTGCATCAAGGTTATAAATTATCGCATCACGGTTATAAAGTTATCGCATCACAATCATGATTTTAGTGCATTAATGTTATAACCTTGATTTTAGTGCATCATAGTTGATGCATTTAACTATTAACTATGATGCAAGAACTTATAATAAAGATGCACCAAAACTTATTAGTGCATTAAGGTTATAAGTATGATCGCACACAATTATGATTTTAGTGTATTAAAGTTATAAATTACTACATTACAGGTTATAAAGTTACCGATCACAATCATGATTTTAGTGCATTTAAGGTTATAACCTTGATTTTAGTGCATCATAGTTGATGCAATTGAACTATTAACTATGATGCAAGAACTCACCAATGGAGTATTAGTCCAATGGTTGGAGCACTTGTGCTGAGTCAATTGACCCAAGTTCAAGTCCCATCCTTGGCATTTGCTTATATAGGTACCCACCTCCGCAAAACCCGTGGGCACACCGAGAGACTTTGTGGAATAAGAGCTCGTGGGTCCGAGTCTTGGCTCGTGCTCACTCCAGCTTGGTGCCCCACTAGGCCGGGGAGTTGTTGAGCTATTCCTTGTGGGGTGGACAATGGTCGGTGCCAAAAGCACCCGGGGTCGGTGTTCCGCCAATCTACACCTTTTGTGGAGTGATGCAAGAACTTATAATAAAGATGCACCAAAACTTATTAGTGCATTAAGGTTATAAGTTTCTTGCATCACGCTTATAAATTTACCGCATCATAATCATGATTTTAGTGCATTAAGGTTATAATATCGCATCACAATTATGATTGTGATGCGATTTTTATAATCGTGATGCGAGAATAAATTTTATGAAAAACAATTTTTTGCCCAAAATTTTTTTGGCGGAAATTTTTTTGCGGGCGGGGGGCGGAGGGTGGGTGGGGTGGGGTGACACATGGCATGGTGGTGTGGCAAAGGTGACACATGTCACCTCCACATGCCTTCTCATTCTTTCATTATAAGAAACTTTTCATTGGAATCACTCTAACTTGTATTTCAAGTGTTAGTATTTAATATGTAATAGGTTGCTTAAACTAGGTTTTATGTTTGTATTTATGGCAAAGCTTATGTAGAAAGCCCATGAGCCTTGGCCCAAACCCAACAATAATGGAAGGGACTAAACATGTTGCCTAGCTCCCTTCCCCTATAAATAATGTTGTAAACCTTCATTTGAAGGTTGGTTGTTCACTTGAATACATTTCCTACGCCTAAAGTTTTAGTTCACTTGTAGATTTAATGATTTTATTTGTAGATCTATTAATTTTGTTGTAGATCTAATTATTTATTAAAGATCCGTATTTTTTTTTATAGATATATAGTTTTTTTAAAGATGTGTATTTTTTTTTAAATATCCGTATTTTTTTTAATTGTTTTTATAGATCCGTAATATATTTTTAACTTTTTTATAGATCCGAATAATTTTAATTTTTTTTATAGATCCGACTCTGCTAGGTATCTATTTATTTTAAAGTATAAATAAAAATAATGTTTAGCATAGTAGAATTAGTACTGTTAGTGTATCAACTTGTTAAACAAATACATGGTCTTATGTTAGTTATCATCTTCAATAATTTGATTTGAACTTCAAGTCTTGGCAAAATGTCTTCTAAAAATTTTACAATATAAGCTCCACCTATGATTGGTATGCCTTCTAATAAAGGTAACTAATAATCGCCACTATTGATTGGTTACCTCAACAATATTAATGGGCATATATATATATATATATATATATATATATATATATATATATATATATATATATATATATATATATATATATATATATATATATATATATATATATAAGAGAGACATGCCACATTAATCCACGTGGCATCCTATAATGTCACGTCATAAATCCATGTCATCATTGAATACATGTGGCATTTTTTAAATTTAATTTGATTTTAGTGTTTTTATAATTTTAAATTTATAAAATTCGGATATATTATAGTGTTTTTATAATTTTTAATGTATAAAATTCGGTTTTATTAAAAAAAAAGACATGCATTAGATTCGAACTTGGGTCATTGTTAAGTTATTTAAACAACTTTCCAATAGACTAAACTATTGTTTGATTTATATGTTCCAAAAAAATATAAATAAGGGCATGTAAAAATATGTTTTCATATATTGACCTATAGACCTATACGGCATCATCAATCCTCCCAATTTTGGCTTCAATTCACGAAAAAACCCTAATGCGCTTTTTTCATTCGTGCAACATTCAATCACTCACAAATTCCTAAAACCCTAATTCTCCAATATACATAACGTCTGCTCATCACAAATCAAGTAACATAGTTGTATATGATAAATTATAATGGATGCATGGTGTTTTACTTTGTCTAAAAGTTGTCCATATTTTATTTTATTGGTTTTATTTACCATTCAATTTTATGCTTTTTTTTTTTTGAGAAAAAATCATGCCGATCGAAAAATCAACACCTATTGCGGTCTCACGCCCAATATGAGGTCGGTGGTGTTGTATAATCTCTTCATGAAGTATAGGAGACGAGAACAGATTATTCCCACTAAACATGATTATAATCTCTTAATAGAATCCAAGGACCTATATGGTGTTGTTATTGTTTGTTTTCGAGAAGAAATTAAAAAACCATGGATGGTTTACTGTCAAAAGGGGTGGTTTACTACAATGTTACTGCCTGTGAAACTAAGTTAGAACATCAATTGTAAGTTGCTTCTAAAGAAAAATAGCAATGAGATTGCAGCTTGATCATTAAATTTTTAGTTTTAGAATGTATGAGTTGATGACTTTGTCATCATGAGATTGCACTTGATCCATACATGCTTCCTACTATTCAAGGGTGTATGATCTCAATTCTTTGACCGTGATTTGGAAGGAGCCGATAGTGAAACTGTGATGTATCTTATGGATTAAGTGCAACTCATTTATGTGTTGACATCTTTGTTCTTGGCGCATCTTTCTTTTAAAACAAGAGCTTCGAACTTGTAAAAAATAAAGGCTAAGAAAACTGATATGATTATGAATGTTGGGATGTATATGAACTTTCCGATAGATTAGTGAGGTAGAATAATGAGCACTAAAAAATAATATGCTAGAAAAGTAACAAGAGTTAAGGCGGCAATAATCGCTATCTAAATTCCACAAAACAGAGTAAAAGATAAGATCCACTACTCTTATAAGATGTTTAGTCACTATGATCGCCCTCGGATTGCCTAACTTTGTGAGAAAGCGGGTCTTTATGTCTAAGCCCTTTAGGTTGGCTAATGTTCAAACTTGTATGTTGTTTTTCAAATGTGTATCATCCGTTTGATCGAAACTAGGTTATTTTGCAAAGATTACGGTGAATTGCCGGATATCAAACGTGTTATTGTGAATACTCATGCCATAGAGCCATAGGTCTCGTTGTTCTTCTACTTGTGTACCTAATGGCATTTAGCATGAATGGTATCCAACTAGCTTCGATGCAAAGAAATTTAGCTCGAAAGAACCTTTTCGAGGATATTGGTGGTACATTTGTGCTCTTTTTTCCTGCATTATAATTGGACCCCACCTAAAGGTCTTGGTCAATTTCATGGCATGTTGTTGGATGTCAAGGTAAACAATCTTGTAGTGGCCCGATGTTTATGTTATCTTTAAAGTATGAATAGGTGGTGATCAACAATTTATAACCATCATATCGGATTTTATTATTTAGTCAAACTATGTTCAATGGTTTGCTATAGGATCAAAACGGGTTAATATGGATCATATATAACAAATGAATTCTTATTTCGTCAAACATTTGATCATATAATTGTTAAAGTCGAATGAGACTTATTATGTTAATTACTTGGCTTTAATATGCTAATCTTTTCATATTTGCATACATGGCTGTGTCTATATATATTGATGTAGTTTATATATATTGATGTAGTTCAAGATCGTTATTCAACTTGCGTTAGATCTCTCTAGAGGGTGAGCTCAAAACTATCTTTTTCATAATGCAATGTTTCTATCGTAATGGAGTGTAAATTTTGCGTGTTTTATTTATACTTTTTGTGGGGCTTCTTATTTTTGCAGTTTAAGTTACCTTCACTCCAAGAAGATTGTGCACCGTGATGTTAAGACGGAAAATATCTTTGGATCCGAATAGAACGTTAAAGATTCTTGATTTTGGAGTTGCTCGTGTTGAAGCTCAAAACCCTGTGGATATGGACTGGTGAGACAGAACTATTGGTTACATGGCGCTGAGGTATGTATGACTATACATTAGCAAGTGATCGTAGGGATTTAGAGAATCTGAATCTTGGTTAAAGTAAGGGATAGTTGGTTGAAAAGGGGTGTTTGTAATTTCTTTTAAAAGCATTTATCTAATTTTTGCGTTTTCAAGTGAAACTGATTCTGATTTTTTAGGGGTCTAATGTTGTTTATTCCATATCACATAATGACTTTCAAAGCGCAATTCTAAACATCCCCTTATGCATTTACTCTCAAAATATCATTTTTAATTGCAGTCCCACGTCTTCAAATAATATATGGAATAAACTACAAAATCCGTGCTATGGTCTCGTCCCATTTTGGCAGATATCATGTTGTCAAAACCTATTGGCATGTATCATTCATAAGAGGCCAAAAGCTAACGAAAAGTCGAAAACCATCTATGTGATAGACTTTTGGCTTCTAAGAATAATTCATGCGATAGTTTATGATATATATACGTATATCTATCTATATATATATATATATATATATATATATATATATATATATATATATATATATATATATATATATATATATATATATATATATATATATAATATGTTATGATATGGCAAATTTCCATGACTGGCATGCTCCAAAGGTATGTCCTTGCGTTGTCTTAAATAGTAATGTAATATTATAGAGTATATACCAAACTATATATTGTTCTGTTATATGTAACACACCTACTAGAACATTCACTTCTGAGTCATACACAAACATGGCAGAGGAGCTAAGTAGAAGTCTAAAAAAGGATATTAGAATTGATAACTTATAAAATCATCTAAGGTCGCTCAAATCAAATTTTTCTCAATAGTATTAATGTTTTTTGTGCTACTTCATTAAGTGGTTCTTCATTTGATCAAGTCACTAACTTGATGCATGAAGATGATGAAGTTCGAGAAGCATTAATCAAGGTATGTCTAATCATGGGATGCTTTTATGGCTTAGTGTGTTATTAAGATATGACCAACGGTTGCTTAGATAGCTTACTCTCTTATTATCAGTTGTTTAATAATGATATAATAGCTTCATTAGGCCCTGTTTAGATAGCTTATTGCAGAAGCTAATTAACATCGAATCGTGCTCATTAAGGGTTGTTTGTATAGCTTATTTTAGCAGCTATTTAACCTTCACATGTTGTTTATTAGGGGATGTTTGGATACCTTATTTCAGCCGCTGAATAACCTCGACCTGTTGCTATTAGAGGGTGTTTGGATAGCTTATTTCAATAGCTTATTAACCATTACCTGCTATCATTAGAGTTGTTTGTGCAATAAAATGTCTACATTTTAGTTGAACCAATCATGACAAATAACTAATTTACGTTATATAAGTTGGTCATTCTCCACTTCATGTAATTTCTCACTAGGAATTCATTGACTATAAATACCAAACCGCATATAATTTGTGCAAGTTTATTTTCAAGCTCATAGAACCCGCACATTTTCTTTGCAACCACTTTTGGTTTTATGATTTGACATAGAAGTTAAATAAGATATTACATAGAAGTTAAACCACTTTTGGTTTCATGAAGATGATGAAGTTCGAGAAGCATTAATCAAGGTATGTCTAATCATGGGATGCTTTTATAGCTTAGTGTGTTATTAAGATATGACCAATGGTTGCTTAGATAGCTTACTCTCTTATTATCAGTTGTTTAATAATGATATAATAGCTTCATTAGGCCATGTTTAGATAGCTTATTGCAGAAGCTAATTAACATCGAATCGTGCTCATTAAGGGTTGTTTGTATAGCTTGTTTTAGCAGCTATTTAACCTTCACATGTTGTTTATTAGGGGATGTTTGGATACCTTATTTCAGCCGCTAAATAACTTCAACCTTTTGCTATTAGGGGCTGTTTGGATAGCTTATTTCAATAGCTTATTAACCATTACATGCTATCATTACAGTTGTTTGTGCAATAAAATGTCTACATTTTAGCTGAACCAATCATGACAAATAACTGATTTACGTTATATAAGTTGGTCATTCTCCACTTCATGTAATTTCTCACTAAGGAATTCATTGACTATAAATACCAAATTGCATATAACGATGTGCAACTTTATTTTCAAGCTCATAGAACCCGCACATTTTCTTTGCAACCACTTTTGGTTTTATGATTTGACATAGAAGTTAAATAGACTTTATGTAATAGCCGCATAAAGGAGATATTTTTAGGTCCCAGTACATGTAGAATTAAATAGCTGCATAAAGGAGATATTTTTAGGTCTCAGTACATGTAGAATTAACCTATGACTTCTGAATTATAAATTATTAAAGCTACAGTGAATGGTTGGAGTTGTCGCTACATAAGATGAAGGTAAAGACAAGTCATTTTTACTTTATTAATTTATTATATATATATTTTTTACGCTTTGTAGCGTTGTCCCTTTTCTATGTAATTTTAATATTTAACTTATGTGGTATACGTGTTTAGGTACTAGCTTGAACCATGAAGTATACTCACACAAAGGCTTAGGAGCCATATGTTTTGGTTAGTTGTGGATCTCGATATGCAATTAAAGGAGATCTTGGAATGAGTTTGACAAAGGCAAATGCTAGAGTTAGTGAGACATGCAACAACATATTTAATTTCACGACCGTTAGGTACCTTGTGATGTGCTAATGGATTATGAGTTATCGCAAGAATGGCCATAACGGCAGTGGCTGCAGGAGTGGCAAGACAATATTTCAAATATCTTTCTTACAAATATTTTTAATCAACTTTCGTATTCTGATCACTATTGACGTTAGGATTTATGTTACTTAGCGGATGTGATCGAGTTATTAGGATGGAAACATTCTTTTAATCTCATTACAACACAGGATAAAGACGTTAGATTTTTTGCAAGTGAGAGTTCAATCCTGATCTTTGATGTTGTCTGATATAAAGTTTTCTCTTCCTTTTCTTTATTATTTTTCCCGCATTTAGGCAATTGACTGTGAATGAGTAGAGAGAATGGAAGCTCGACCTAAAGAAGACATTCTAAAAGAGTCTGAACAATACGGAGGTGACATTATGTTTATTCATGAAACTGAAGATGGAAAGATCTACGAGGCTTGGGAGCAAGTTAGCATTGACGCGAGACCATGCGATACATACAATGCCCATGCTCACCGATGCGTGTTTTATCGACTGTGTCTTAATATTTATAGTGTCTCGCTATACCTATGGTCTACCCTAATGCACTAACGGGCAATGTACCGGTCGTGTGTAGTGTAGTAAATGGTAAAGCCGAGGTCGTCCCAAGAGCTATGTGTGTTGGATTATTACTAAGTCTAATTGTCACGAATAATAATGGTTTCGATAGGGATTTAATTAATTAAACTACTAATGCGAGTAAAATAAAAGCGTATAAATGGTAAAGGAAATCAATAGAGGAATAGTGATGCTAACCTAGTCAATCCTCCTAGCTAGTTATGTCTACGCCTACCTACTTCCAATTACTTGGTGGGGTCAAATTCGAGAGGACAAGATTTGGTCAATTCGCCTAACCTATCAAAGAAAGATGCCACCACAGAGAAATCAGCGACCGTCATAAGTCCTGTTGTTCCCGGTCCCCTAAGCCAAGTCATTAAGTACCGCTACATGCTAGATTCTAAATAGTGAGTGCCCACCGTTAGGAACTTAGACACTACACCCCCAATTCTTAAGTTCGTCCAAACGATAGGTGATCATTGGTCAAATCACACAAGTAGAAATGGTCGTCATTGGTCATATCTTACCCTTCCTGTCTCATCCGCTCACCTAGGGTCAGTTGGTCATATCTCCTAGGCAATTGGCCTCTACCGCCATTCAAAACTACCAACCAAGGGTGACTACCAAAGAACTATGCTTGCATACACTTAGAAATAATTGTACGGAAGTAAAGGTAAACGCAAACAAAACAACTAAGGAATTATAACTAGGCTAGCACCAAAGGGTGCTTAGCCGCTCATATTAATCATGCAAATCAATTCAATATTCAAAGGTATGAAATACATGAATTGAAAGTAAAAGAAATATAAACGCTAAAGCTTATCGTAATGGAGTGACTTCTCCTCGAAACACTCCGTATGCTCTCCTAGACCGCTTTGAGCTTTTTCCCACGCTCAAAGTGTTGTGTGTGGAATGGGATGATTAGAAATGCTGGAATTGTGGGGTATTTATAGGCCAAGTCCGGGTTACTACGTAACCAATATAGGAGTTACGCCAGAACCTTCTATTCCGTCGTAAATGCACTAGATGCGCTAGTTACGGGTAACCTAAAAGTTGTTACCGTAGTCTTCAATAAACAAGGTTACGCCGTAAGTGATGCAATAGTTACGCGTAAGTATCAACGGCGTGGATCCACATTTGACCTAATGTAGTTACGTCAGAACCTTTGGGAAGAGTTACGCCGTAACCTCTTGATAAGTTGGTATTCGGGTCACGCAATAGTTACGGCGTAATGTGAGAGGAGTTACGCCAGTAACTTCTTCAAAATAGGCATACTGTGATAAATCTTTAGTAATGTTTCCATTTCCGCCTCTTTAGCTCCAATGCTCGTAATTTACCCGAAAGTGGAAAACAATGGAAAACAAGCGAATCCATATAAATGATATAAATAACGAGCATTATCGGGGAAATTGACACTTAATATTCGTGAATATTTGATGTTATCAAATATCCCCCACTTGAACTCTACTCGCCTCAAGTAGACCTTATTAGATAGATTCCTAAAAAGATATCTCCCAAAACCCGGAAAATATGAGTTTACAAATCCCTTATGCTAGAATAAAACAAAGCCGAACACCTCACGAAAAGGGAACAAACACTCAAATCTCTCAACTATTCTAAGTGTCAATTTGGGTGATCACCAATCGCAGTTATAGCATGTATTCTATCATAAGCTTGGCGGTTACACAAATCTCCACCACTAGAGTTAAGGGCTAAACAATTCTCAAGGAAATATGGGTAGACACGACAAAGGTTAAGGGTGACTCGTCATTACTAACATGTCACGGCTAAGTGGACAAAATCAATGATACATGACCAAATCCATGGCCAAGACACCAAAGATTGCTCACTGCATCACCTAGACACGCTTCATGACTAAAAGGGTAGGTTAAGACATGGGATATATAATTGGTGTAAAATGAAAAACAAGCGTGTAGTCTAAATCTATAACCAAGTCATCACCACTTCACCGTCCGCCCAAAGTTCAAGTTTAGAAGTCTAGAAACCGGATCATGAAATGCAAGGTAGATGTGTCATTAGAGGACGTCGTGATGGGCACACCACCTTTTCTTCTTACATTGGCATAACTACCAACTCCAATCTTCAAATGTGACCGAGGTGGCCTCCTCGATATATATATATATATATATATATATATATATATATATATATATATATATATATATATATATATATATATATATATATATATATATATATATATATATATATATATATATATATATATATTTTTTTTTAAGTCATAACATAATAGCATAACATCCCTCACTTGAGATGAACAATGGGAATTGGGGTCTTCAATGATCTTCATAAATATTGTCTATGAAAGCGTGATTTCCAAACCTTTCCACTTGAACCTTGAACAAGCAAATGATGACTTCCAATCACAAATAGAGACTACGTGGTAGGCTAAGGTGTAGAGGTGTAACGAAACAATATATTGGGATGACAAAATGAAAGGAATGGCTTAGAAGGGTGTATCTAGGGTATCTTGCACTAAAGGGAGTGCAACAAAAGGGTTTCACATGGGGTCGAAAAGTCGAGGTGACTAATCGATAGACTCACAATGGTAGGTCGTTTGGGTGATAATCCTATAATATTGCCTCCTAAACCGAAAAGTCCAAATACATCAAGCTAACTCAACATACCTCGCCTATGGTCTCGAAATGATGCAAAGGCCAAGTTCTAAAGTTTACAAGCTACCGACACACTCATAATTTGGTGGATTTGGGGTAAAATATTGAAACGGATAAGGCTAATCTCACCATGTAATGTCAAGGGTTGTATGTGCTCGGCTAAGGTCTAATCTAGTTAGGTTCGAAAAACATGTCGAAATTTAAAAATGGCATAATTTTTCAAAATAAACTAGAAAATGAGGGCTAAATAAAGTTCAAGAGATAATTCTACCCCGTCCCCCACTTGAATTGTACAAAGTCCCTTTTGTACTAGGCATTAAAATAAAGGTGAAGAGAAAGGTAGAATTAGAGCGAGAACTTCCTAAAATTTGCTCCAAAAGAAGAAGGCCCACGAGAAAGAACCGTGCCTTCGCTTAAGCGCCATGAATAAACTTCAATCCTCGAAATCACAATACCGACAAGCATAATTCTAAAAGAAAAAATAAAATGAAAACAAACCTAACTCACTTTCAGGAATCACGGTTGCATTTAGCGAATGCAACAAGCCTTTAAACCACTTGGTGTCCCACGGGACGAGTGAAGTCTCGTGAGGGTTTACAGGAACACACCCACAAAGTTCATTTAAAACTAATACAAGGTTACCGTGTTTTAAAATGAAAGAATTAGTAGAGGATAGTTACGTCAGAACTCCTATGAGGAGTTACGCCAGAATCGAAAAAAACCTGGTATGAGTCAGAAGTTAGTAGTTCTGCGTAACCACGTAGATAGTATTACCGTAATTGGTAATGCGTCAAGAATTCGCCGCTAAAATGTTGGTTACGGCAATCACCAAGATGAGTTACCAGAACTCTGCTCGCATCGCCATCATCAGCAAAGAATTAGTTCCTCGTTTCTCCAAAATGGTTAGAAAACACACAACCCAATGTAAAGGAAATAAAAACAAAAGAAAGGGATAATTCGGGTTGTCTCCCGAAAGAGCACTTTTCTTTATTAACGAGTCGTTAAGTTAGACTCAGAGCCGCGGGGCTCCTATGGGGGCCTTTGAACTTTCCCCACTTCCATCATTCGTTGGTATTCATTCATCCAATTATCAAGCCCTTTTTTCCTTGTAGAATTATTGAGTCCAATTGTTCCCAACTTATGTGAAAGCCATTTATCACATGATTTTCCTCGGTCATCATCTTTAGTAATAATACTATCAGTAATGCTGATGCTGGATCTTGTTCCGCTTATGGTGTCAGTGAGATGATTGCACCCATACTGCTTGACTAGTTCCTTAATAAATTTCGAGCTTCCAGGTTTTAATTTTTACCAATCTTCCAATGCTAATTCAACATAATGTTTCTCTCCCTTATGAGGGTAAATCCATTCATTAGCTTTTCTTTCGCATTTTTAAGGATGAGTAAACGGTGGCCATACTGTTCGCATTCTTTGGTTGACATCGAGGTTCTTAATTGCAGCATCTTGGTTACGTAGGTTCATATTGGTGTCCTCCTTTACTTTGACCATCCATTCCTTGAGTCTATCTTCCTTTTTTTGCAGATTCTTCGATGTGCCGATGCATTATTTCTTCAAGGCTAGGTTTAGGAGGATTATTGTTGATTCTAGTGTAGAACCCAGGGGATTTTTCACGATACCTAGGTCCGTAATTATTGTAACTGTTGAAGGGGAATTCTTTCCCATAGTTCACTTCTCCGATCCTTTTAACTTCTTCATTGGAGGAACATTCTTTAGAAGGACGAGCCCCATCTCGCTCCACTTGAATGGAATGCACATTTTCCTTGAGCTTCTTCATTTCTCTTCCAAGGCTTTCTAATTTGTTGTTTATCGCAAGGCCCTCAATATCATTATTCTTACTTCATTGCTTCCTCCATTGTGCCATTTGTGAGAGTGGTCCGCCATTTTTGAATAGTTTCCAAAGCCATGGTGGGTGTCATACTAGGAATCGCCTTGAGAATCAATCATTTGTCTTGAAGAGATGTTCAGTCCCTTGTAGAAGACGTCACTTTTTGTTGGCTGTTGAGATCATGAGTAGGGCACTTGTATAACAATTCGTTGCATCTTTCCCAAGCTTGGTATAATGTTTCATCACCCTTTTGCTTGAAGTTATGAATTTCTTCCATTTGCTTAGCCATCTTTGATGGAGGACAATATCTCTGAATGAAATATTTTTTTAAGATAGGCCAAGTGTTGACAGTCCCTGCGGGTAATCGATCGACCCATATTTTTGCAGGAATACTCGTAGCATTATAGCATCGTGTGAGACTCTGGGAATTTTGAATAGGCTGACAATGTATTTGACATTGTCTACATGATCATGGGCATCATCAGTGATGCTTCTAGAGAAGGGGTTTGCATACAATTCCCTCATGAATTGAGGTTTGATTTCGAATTGAGCATCTTCTGCAATGGCTGGCCTAATAATCCCTGGCCCTTGTTCTTCTCTTGTCAATGCCAAATATTCCTCAAGAGTGAGGTTATCGATGTTAACAGCTTCCATGGTACCTGAAATCTAGAAATATGATCATGAGAAAAGTTTAAAAACGAATCGAAAGACTTAATATCAATCCTAATATAACTCCCGCAATGCGCCAAAAACTTGATGCGTGTTTTATCGACTGTGTCTTAATATTTATAGTGTCTCGCTATACCTATGGTCTACGCTAATGCACTTACAGGCAAGGTACCCAATCGTGTGTAGTGTAGTAAATGGTAAAGTCAAGTCGTCCCAAGAGCTATGTGTGTTGGATTATTACTAAGTCTAATTGTCACGAATAATAATGGTTTCGATAGGGATTTAATTAACTAAACTACTAATGCAGAGTAAAATAAAAGCGGATAAATGGTAAAGGGAAATCAATAGAGGAATAGTGGTGCTAACCTAGTCAATCCTCCTAGCTAGTTATGTCTACGCCTACCTACTTCCAATTACTTGGTGGGGTCAAATTCGAGAGGACAACATTTGGTCAATTCGCCTAACCTATCTCGCAAAGATGCCACCCAGAGAAATACCGTCATAAGTCCTTGTGACAACCCGTACTTTCTGTGTCATTCCTCTACACGATTCATGTCTCATTATTTCAACATTTTAGTAAACTTGGTTTACTTGTTTCAAATTCGCGTAACCTTGGAGGTTTAGCGGCGAATTCATGATCATGACATCACGAACATTTCATATGGACTATGATTAGTCTACATTTCATTGACAACATTTGCACCTCATTAGTTCATTCACGACATTTCATTTCACCTTCAACGCGTAATTTTTATGTTTAATAATTTTTATCGCGTGAGTTTTTATTTTGATTATTTAACCCGTTACTTTCAAAAATGATCCCGAGGTATTTTTAAACTTACATTTAGTTCATAAAAACTATATTTTTAGTTTTCCTAGTGTTTCAAATTTATTTGGTATTTTAATCGTTAACGTTTAATTATTACGTCGTTTTCTTAAAAATTGTACGATAATTATTTTATCACCCAAATTTCACAAGGAAAGTATTTTTACAATTTTTATCATCTCATTACATTATAATTTGATCTAATAAAAACTTACTTGCACCAAGTATTACCAATTACTACACAAGTTAATAATAATTATACTTTACTTACACTTTTCTTTACAAGTCTTACAAATATATATGCAAGTAAACATTTAAAAAAAAAATATATATATATTTTGGGATACAAGATCCATAAAAACCGGATCTTGTAGGGGGGGATGTATCAAAAATTGGTACAAAAGTCTTACTTAGATATGTTTACACACAATCTTCATTATTTTCATTCACTTCATTTCTCTTTCAAGTGTTAAGAAAGTATTTTCTCTTCTTTGGCTTCAAGAACCGGTCACCATCTTCAAACAAACAAGGGATCAAGTTTTGCTAATCAAGTGTGTTTTAACAACCTAGTTTATATCCTTTTCATGGTTTTGAAATAAAAACCAAGGATATTTAAGTAATCCTTTGTTACCTACACCTCTTCACTTGCACTAGTAAGCATATTCTTATCATTTATATGTTTCCTTATCATTTTCATAAGTTTCTTTACATTTTTGGAGCTTATATGCATGTTATGTAGTTTATACCATTTATTTCTTGATTTTTAAGTTATATATACAATATGGTCATCCTATAATTATTCCCAAGTTATTCTTTGGTCTTGATGGTGATTAGGAACCCATGACACCCTAAGAAGGTGTATGGTAGGATTAGATTAGCTTTGGAGTTGATTTGAAGGATTAGAATAGGTTTTGTCCGAGAAAACTATTTTCGTAAACTATATACTAAGTTCTGTCCTTAAAACGAAATTCTGGAAAACCCATTGATGGTACGACCCTTTGGCTTTGATTTTTAGAAAATATACTTTAAAAGCGAATCCGTGGCGCTTGAACGGATAAAAGCGGAGTTATAACGGTTGCCGTGGTGAATTTTTAAAGTTTGACGACGAAACGAATATTTATTCTGAAAAACAGCTTGCTGTTTCTACACATTTCGGGTCAAAAACGAGCCTTAAGCTTCACAAATTATTTCGACTAGTCAAAAATATATTAGTTTACTTCGATACGAAGCTAAGGACATATTTTACGTAGAAAACGGAGCTAAAACGACAAATATATGGCCGTTTTCATAAAGTTGCCGTAAATATTATTTAAAGAAAATTATATTATTTTTGACGTAACAAGTTTTTCATTAGCTATATCGTCCATGTTTATGCGCTTTTAACTATGATGCAAAACTTTTATAACGAAGTGTCTTCTAGTAAAATCAAGTTCATCGCCATATTTTTCAAAACAAAAGCCGTTTGTCAAGCGGAGTCATAGTGATTTATTTACGGATGTTCAAACTTTGGCGAAACTCATTTTACACACAATTCACAAAACCACCATCTTTAGCCTTTGATATCTTTATGATCGAGACCTTTTGAACGAAAACTCCTCGAACTGAAACTTTTAGATATCGATACAAACTTTCCAAAACCGTCGAGTTCGTTCTCTAACGATCGACGTACACCATTTTACGACCACTTTTCCGAGCCATTTTTGTTAATTTTATGATTTTTCCGATGACATTGTTTTGCGACGAAAATGGTAATTTCACCAAAAATCATTATAAAACCATTGTAGGATGACATTTTGACGTAAAACATGTAAAGTCATTTTTGATTGGTCGAGACGTCAAAAGAGTATTTTTCGACGACGAGTAATATTTTTCAAAACCCGTAAATGGTATAAATAACATACGAAGTGCATGCATAGCATTACATTGCAACTCATGACATATCATATCATTCGTCATAGGTCGCGGATAACGCATCTCATTATACCTCAGTGTACTCATTCTTGTCATCTCGTCAGTTTACCAAGTGAGTTTTCATAGCCCCTGCTTTTACTTGTTTTCATAAATGTTTTGGGGGAGATACATGCTCAATTATTTTCATAACTATCATGATTATTTGAAACTACATGTTTAACTGAACTGAATGCTTAGTCATGCGTAATAACAGTTTGGCCATCGTAGTATTTACATGGTACATTCATTGGACCGATGGTCTTGGTATATTCATTGGATGATGGTCTTGGTATATTCATTGGGTGATGGTCTTGGTACATTCATTGGGTGATGGTCTTGGTATATTCATTGGGTGATGGTCTTGGTACATTCATTGGACCGATGGTCTTGGTATAATTAGGTCAAGTAAACATCGATACATTAAGTCATGCACTATTATGTGAATTCATTTGACTTCATATGTTTGGGACATAAACTTTACACACTTTGGCGGTGGGTTGTGAACACAGTTGCAAGTTTTGTATGGGCGGACTTGAACCGAGTGGATTTACAATGCCTTTGCTACACAAACGATTTTGAAAGTCTTTACATTTCAACGATTTACAATGCCTTTGCGGCATAAACGATTTCTAAAGGCTTTACATTTCAAAACAATCTCTATGAACTCACTCAACCTTTGTGTTGACACTTTTAGCATGTTTTATCTCGGTATCTAAGGCATTCACTTCATGGCACGATTTGGACACATCATGGAGTCGTGGTGACGACGCGTCTCACTTGGGTTTTACGTACTTTAAAACATCGTTTGAATTGTAACAAACTTATTTTCATACAAGTTGATTCACATTTGGGACCTACTTTGTAAACTCGATTATTTTATTAAATCAAACGATGTATTTTCCAAACGACACTTTAGGTCGTTCAATATACTTGTGATTGTGATGCTATGACGGTCAATCCCGTGAATTCCATTCACGCAAAGCAGGTAATTTGGGGTGTGTGATTGGCATCGAGCTTGATTATAGAGAACTAGGTTGCATCATTGACCCTAGACTATAACTACATTATCATAGCATCTCATCATTTCATCATAAGTGAATGTTCACTTTACATGCGGTTTTGACGTACATTTTCGAGTTATTTACTTTCATTTCATAACGATTGTCACATGGATGCCCTTAAATGCCCATCCCATTATCTTTTCCCCATACTCTAACGTGGAGAATTCCTTGTCATTCCCTATCACAATTTTTATATCAATTGACTCATCACCGATAACGTCGAATGCCGGGATAAACTTTTATATAGGGCGAAGTCGCTCTCACTCCTTTGTTTCACCACTAACATGTCGAGTTACACTTTATTCACACACTAAGTCTCTAAACCATCATACATTGAAGCACTTACAACACCTCATAACCCATCTTTTCGGAAACCCGTTGATCATTTTTGAAACATAATCTCAAACTTATCATTTTTATCACATTTCTTTGGAGCGTTTATTATTAACATCGGATTTTGGCTACGTCTCACATTTCCTCTTGTTTTGAAGAAGATATGGCACCTAAGAAAGCCACAGTTGAAATGACCCAAGCGGCTATTCAGAAGTTAGTGAATGATAGCATTGCAAATGCTCTAAGAGTTGAAAGGAAGCGGTGGTCGCTGGCCATCTTTGAGGCCATGGTGCTTCAAGCCGCTAGACTAGCTGCTACTACTGGTAATGCCGGAGGATCTGGGGTTAAGAAATGCTCGTACAAAGATTTCAAAAGTGCTGAACCCACTAAGTTTCGAGGTACCGAGGGAGCAACAGCAATGGTTAGATGGTTTGAAAAGTTGGAGTCGGTATTTTTGCTTTGTAACTGTCCGGATGACAGTAAAGTTAAGTATGCTACAAGCACTTTGCTCGATGGAGCGTTGTCATGGTGGAATTCATACGCGCAACCAATTGGTATGGAGAATGCTTTTAAGCTTACGTGGGAGGAATTCAAGAGCTTGGTGACTAAGAAGTTTTGTCCTCGGACAGAAATCAAAAAGTTAGAGACGGAGTTCTATGAATTGGTCACGATTGGGTACGACATTGACACATACATTCGGAGATTCCAGGAATTAGCTGCATTATGCCCATCAATGGTTTCTGATAATGAAAAGTTGCTAGAGGCTTTTATTGGAGGACTTCCCGAAGTGATTCAAGGAGATGTGACATCGTTCGATCCGCAAACAATCGAAGAAGCTATTCGAGTTACTCAGAAGTTGATGGCACAAGTGGTGAAGAGAGGCAAGTACACAAACACCAACCAAAACAACAACAACAACAACGGCGATAACCAACTCAACAACAACAAAAGGAAATGGGAAGACGACCAAGGAGATTATAACAACAACAACCACAACCACAACACTAACCATCATCAACAGCAGAAAAGAGGGCAAGAAACTGCGATGGTATATGTTCTTCGCACCAATAGAAGACAGAGGTTATCTTGGAACCTACCCACTATGTAATCGATGTAAGTATCATCACACGGGTCTTTGTCCCGCTAAGTGCTACAAGTGTCAACAATCGGGACACCTTGCCGAGGAATTGTAGAGGCAAGGCCATGGTTACATGTTACGGATGCGGGAGCAAGGACACTATCGGAATCAATGTCCTCAAAACCAAGGTCAACAAGTCGAAGGTGCTCATGGGAATGTATATATGTTAGAAGGAGCTCGTCAAGGTATCAACGACGGAAGGCGAAGAAGTTCGAAACTAACGGTCTTATTTCTCCTTATGTACTATGTTGTACTAATTTTATGTCTTCCATCGTATCCGAAACTTTATAACTTAACGATGTATTACTTTTGCTAAACTACTCGTTGTAAAATATTCTCATCTATCGTACTTTATTTTCTTTCCGATTTGTTATCATTTACGAGGATTTTAATTCTTTTACTTCAACTATCATTTTAACGACACTTCTCCATGTCTCCTCTCCTCGATGTTCATCATAATTTTAACACCAGTTGACCCAACACCAAACAAACATATGAGTCGATTAGTCCAAGCATTGCATAGTTACTCCTAAATTATACATAGCCCGATCACCTATGTCTAATTCGGGAAGAATCATGCAATGAAGGAGTAGTAGTCTTATATGAGTAAGCAATTCGTAATCGAACCAAATTTTCAAAGATTTTCTTCAAACCACTTGTTTCCAGTTGGATCCGCGTGACGGTTCTTGTTTGATGAGTTGCAAAGATCAAACTAGAAACAAGTTGTTACCTAAACCGATTTAGCCTAATCTCATGACAGTTCTTGTTTGATGAGTTGTGAGATTAAGTAAAATCGGTTACCAAAAAGTCTTTGAGGGTTTTGCTCGGGAATGGGAAAGTTGCTACATCAACCCTAAACCCGTCGGACCTAACAACGTTTGAATTCAGGGACTGAATTCCTTTTTGATGGGCGAATGTGACAACCCGTACTTTCGGTCATTCCTCGACACGATTCATGTCTCATTATTTCAACATTTTAGTAAACTTGGTTTACTTGTTTCAAATTGCGTAACCTTGGAGGTTTAGCGGCGAATTCATGATCATGACATCACGAACATTTCATATGGACTATGATTAGTCTACATTTCATTGACAACATTTGCACCTCATTAGTTCATTCACGACATTTCATTTCACCTTCAACGCGTAATTTTTATGTTTAATAATTTTTATCGCGTGAGTTTTTATTTTGATTATTTAACCGTTACTTTCAAAAATGATCCGAGGTATTTTTAAACTTACATTTAGTTCATAAAAACTATATTTTTAGTTTTCCTAGTGTTTCAAATTTATTTGGTATTTTAATCGTTAACGTTTAATTATTACGTGTTTTCTTAAAAATTGTACGATAATTATTTTATCACCCAAATTTCACAAGGAAAGTATTTTTACAATTTTATCATCTCATTACATTATAATTTGATCTAATAAAACTTACTTGCACCAAGTATTACCAATTACTACACAAGTTAATAATAATTATACTTTACTTACACTTTTCTTTACAAGTCTTACAAATATATATGCAAGTAAACATTTAAAAAAAAATATATATATTTTGGGATACAAGATCCATAAAACCGGATCTTGTAGGGGGATGTATCAAAATTGGTACAAAGTCTTACTTAGATATGTTTACACACAATCTTCATTATTTTCATTCACTTCATTTCTCTTTCAAGTGTTAAGAAAGTATTTCTCTCTTCTTTTGGCTTCAAGAACCGGTCACCATCTTCAAACAAACAAGGGATCAAGTTTTGCTAATCAAGTGTGTTTTAACAACCTAGTTTATATCCTTTTCATGGTTTTGAAATAAAAACCAAGGATATTTAAGTAATCCTTTGTTACCTACACCTCTTCACTTGCACTAGTAAGCATATTCTTATCATTTATATGTTTCCTTATCATTTTCATAAGTTTCTTTACATTTTTGGAGCTTATATGCATGTTATGTAGTTTATACCATTTATTTCTTGATTTTTAAGTTATATATACAATATGGTCATCCTATAATTATTCCCAAGTTATTCTTTGGTCTTGATGGTGATTAGGAACCCATGACACCCTAAGAAGGTGTATGGTAGGATTAGATTAGCTTTGGAGTTGATTTGAAGGGATTAGAATAGGTTTTGTCCGAGAAAAACTATTTTCGTAAACTATATACTAAGTTCTGTCCTTAAAACGAAATTCTGGAAAAACCCACTGATGGTACGACCCTTTGGCTTTGATTTTTAGAAAATATACTTTAAAACGAATCCGTGGCGCTTGAGCGGATAAAAGCGGAGTTATAACGAAGCCGTGGTGAATTTTTAAAGTTTGACGACGAAACGAATATTTATTCTGAAAACAGCTTGCTGTTTCTACACATTCGGGTCAAAAGCGAGCCTTAAGCTTCACAAATTATTTCGACTAGTCAAAATATATTAGTTTACTTGATACGAAGCTAAGGACATATTTTACGTGAAAGCGGAGCTAAACGACAAATATATGGCCGTTTTCATAAAGTTGCCGTAAATATTATTTTCGAAAATTATATTATTTTTGACGTAACAAGTTTTCATTAGCTATATCGTCCATGTTTGCGCAGCTTTTAACTATGATGCAAAACTTTTATATAAAGTGTCTTCTAGTAAAATCAAGTTCATCGGCCATATTTTTCAAAACAAAAGCCGTTTGTCAAGCGGAGTCATAGTGATTTATTTACGGATGTTCAAACTTTGGCGAAACTCATTTTCTCGCACACAATTCACAAAACCACCATCTTTAGCCTTTGATATCTTTATGATCGAGACCTTTTGAGCGAAAACTCTGAATCTGAAACTTTTAGATATCGATACAAACTTTCCAAAACCGTCGAGTTCGTTCTCTAACGATCGGCGTACACCATTTTACGACCACTTTTCCGAGCCATTTTGTTAATTTTATGATTTTCCGATGACATTGTTTTCGACGAAAATGGTAATTTCACCAAAATCATTATAAAACCATTGTAGGATGACATTTTGACGTAAAACATGTAAAGTCATTTTTGATTGGTCGAGGCGTCAAAAGAGTATTTTTCGACGACGAGTAATATTTTTCAAAACCCGTAAATGGTATAAATAACATCTGAAGTGCATGCATAGCATTACATTGCAACTCATGACATATCATATCATTCGTCATAGGTCGCGGATAACGCATCTCATTATACCTCGGTGTACTCATTCTTGTCATCTCGTCGGTTTACCAGTGAGTTTTCATAGCCCCTTTTACTTGTTTTCATAAATGTTTTGGGGAGATACATGCTCAATTATTTTCATAACTATCATGATTATTTGAAACTACATGTTTAAGCGAATCGAATGCTTAGTCATGCGTAGTAACAGTTTGGCCATACGTAGTATTTACATGGTACATTCATTGGACCGATGGTCTTGGTATATTCATTGGATGATGGTCTTGGTATATTCATTGGACCGATGGTCTTGGTACATTCATTGGGTGATGGTCTTGGTATATTCATTGGTGATGGTCTTGGTACATTCATTGGTGATGGTCTTGGTATAATTAGGTCAAGTAAACATCGATACATTAAGTCATGCACTATTATGTGAATTCATTTGACTTCATATGTTTGGGACATAAACTTTACACACTTTGGCAGTGGGTTGTGAACACACAGGTTGCAAGTTTTGTATGGGCGGGACTTGGAACTGAGTGGATTTACAATGCCTTTGCTACACAAACGATTTTGAAAGTCTTTACATTTCAACGATTTACAATGCCTTTGCGGCATAAACGATTTCTAAAGGCTTTACATTTCAAAACAATCTCTATGAACTCACTCAACCTTTGTGTTGACACTTTTTAGCATGTTTTATCTCAGGTATCTAAGGCATTCACATTTGGACACATCATGGATGCGCACTTGGGTTTTACGACTTTAAAACATTTGAATTGTAACAAACATCATGGAGTCATTTGGGACCTACTTTGTAAACTCGATTATTTTATTAAATCAAGCGATGTATTTTCTCACTTTAGGTGGGATTGTTTATGATCAATCCTGTGAATTCCATTCACGCAAACAGTAAACATCGTTCCTGGTTGAATTGTAACAAACTTAGTGAGTTTAGGAACAGACACTACAGTTGATTCACGATAGGTTGGGACCAAGTAGAAACTTTGTCATAAACTCACCGATTATTTTATTAAATCAAACGATGTATTTTCCAAACACGACACTTTAGGTCGCCGCTCATATTAATCATCAAATCAATCAAATTCAAAGGTACGAAATACATGATTGTGATGCTAATGACTTCTCCTTGGAAATGACTCAATCCCTAGACCTGCCTTGAATTCCATTCTCGAGTGTTGTGTGTGGAATGAGATGATTAGAAATGCTGGAATTCGTGGGGTATTTGTAGGCTGTGTCTAGGTTATGGCGTAACCAATATAGGAGTTACGCCGTAACCTTCTATTCCGTCGTAAATGCACTAGATCTGCTAGTTACGACGTAACCTAATAAGTGGTTACGTCGTAGTATTCAATAAACAAGGTTACGTCGTAAGTGATGCAATAGTTACGGCGTAAGTATCACCGGCGTAGATCCACATTTGACCTAATGTAGTTACGTCGTAACCTTTGGGAAGAGTTACGCCGTAACCTCTTGATAAGTTGGTATTCTGGGTCACGCAATAGTTACTGCGTAATGTGAGAGAGGAGTTATGCCGTAACTTCTTCAAAATAGGCATACTGTGATAAATCTTTAGTAATGTTTCCATTTCCGCGTCTCTTTAGCTCCAATGCTCGTAATTTACCTGAAAGTGGAAAACAAGCGTAAATCCATATAAATGATATGAATAACGAGCATTATTGGGGGAAATTGACACTTAATATTCAGGACTATTTGATGTTATCACTCACCGCCAATAGTTAAAGGCTTTGTAAGCCCTTCTCTTGAACAAGTTTTCTCTCTATATTTTCATGTGTTCTAAGAGGCTTCAGTCAGTCAGTTGTTTCACGAGGTTGCTTCAGTGGGTTGTGTTAGTGTGGTTGGTTTAATGGGTTTGTTTAGTGGGTTTGTTCTGTTGATGGGTTCAGGGGATACAAGGGGTGGGTGGCTTTATTGTGTTTGTACATCAGTTTGGTTCAGTTTATGGGTTCCTTTAGTGGGTTCAGCGGGTCGGTACAACATAAAATATCAACTAATAAGATTGTTTGTTGCCATCTATTTGGTTGTTGGATGTACTCATGGAATTATAATTCTTTTCAACTTTTCACATATGTACAGGAAAAAATTGAAGGCATTTTGAAGCAACAGATAGAAGGTGATGAACATAGAGTCGTTGCATGAGGTCTACAGAGTGTTGAAAAGTCTGTGATCGGCTATTTGATATGGTAATCTACCTTGAGCTAGGTTCCTTATTGAACAGTATGTTCTATTTTGTTTCTGATAATCAATTTCAGAGTGTTTGTTTCAGGATAGGCGATGACACATGATCATGAGGTTATGCCAAACACCTCATTGTATTTAAATCATCATCAATGGGTAAGTGGATGGATGAAATGTCATGGTTTCGTTTAATGAGAGATAAGGCGAGCAAAATGATCCCATAATAAAAATGAAAACCTTAAATTAACTTCTGCATTTAGGATATGTCAAATTTGGTTCCAATAAAATGAAATGTTGTGAAACATGATTTGCTGTAGACCATGTGTTTATTTGGGTAGAGTCAAAGAAATAGAAACAAAAGCTTTTTGATTATAAGTGTTTAATACGATAAATCTTTGTTACATGGGTGTATTTTGATTTGGTGAATGGGGATAATAGAGTAAATGAAATGATTTTAACCTGTTATATGGGTAAAGGAAGAGATTTTGACCCATTACATAGTTATAAAATTAGTAAGCTATAGTTAAGAGAGTATATGAAGCACCTAAAACACGTTAAATGGGTAAAGTCATAAACTATGGTTTTTTGGGGTCTTTGGATTTGGTTTCTCCATAGTTTCTACCAAAGCTGGGAATAGAGGACCTTTGTACTCAGGTAAGTGAATGTTCTTAAAATACTTTTAGTGGCAATATTTACGGCATTCTCATCTACTAAACATCTAAGATATAAGAAAAGTAAGAAAATATTTCTCAAATTGAATTCATGAGTAGTAAAACCAGAATTTCTTGGTATCACTTTCATCTTTTGTTGTCCTTTTTCCCAAGTATTTATAAGGTTTGAAAGTAAAAAATAGGATCCATTTACTGAGTATATGACTAACGAGTCACTTAGGAATGTTCTTATAGAAAATAACCGGTGAGATATTAGAACCTATAGGATGATCCAGTTCAAACACCTCTCGAGTGGTTATTTGAAAGAAAAGAGGCTGCTTGATTTAAGTCAATTTTTTATTGATAATTATTTTATTATAGTCATATACTGAATTTTCATAAATAAAGGGATTTAGAGTGTTTAAGGCATTTAAATACCACTACTACCAGTCTTTGCAAAAAGATGGATGTGGTGATGCATTATGTGTCCAGTTGGTGTGGCGGGTGCTATCTTTGACTTCTACTTAAAATATCGGCTAGATGAAAATATTTCATGTGTAATTTCAGGCAGCCAAAGTCTTAGTATGGTTCATAATAGCATTTCCAATAATAGGTTTGGACAGTTGGTAATTAGTTCTGGTTAGCTTTGTATTTAATCAGTTGATGCCATACTATATTTGTAATCTTTTATAGTTTTAAATGAACTTTTAATATGTTTATCTGGTGTTGCACACTTGAACCTTTCTTTTAGCTGCTACATCGTGCCTAGATAAGTTATTAACTATAAGATGGCATATTGAGTGCCTCAAAAGTTGCACAGTTGACTGGGTCTATAAGAATTAAAACTCTTTCAACAAGCATTCCATTAAAAAGCTATAAAAAAGTGATGGACATGGCACCCCACGAATGTGACCAAGTACATGATTATATTTTTGGTTCTTGATTTTTGGTTTTGAATCCATGATTATTGGAACACTTAATTTCATCGTTAAAATTTAAGGTGAAACAAATCTTTTTTTACGCATCTATATGTTTTAAGTGTCGTAAACATCCGAATAGTCTTGTCCGTATTTACGGTTGCTGTGTATGTTAGGTTTTATAGGAATGTGCTATTTGTGCTTTTCCTTCTTGTTTTGAATGGCATTTCTTAATTCCATTCTTTGATATGCGAGTTTCTCCAACAATTGATGGGAGTTCGATGATTTAGTTTATTCCGGCTAGCCTAGACAAAGAACCGACACACAAGTAAAATTTAGTTGAAAACCACCAACATTTTCAATTCTTTAGCCCATCAAATTTCAATGTCATAGCGCAATCGTCTTCTTATCGCCTTTCGGTCCATTGATAATGGCCCTTAGGCCGCTTTTCTTGTTTTTCGTGTCTTAGTTTGTGTATCTTCTAATTTGTTTAATGGTTTTAAATTTACGAAAACATTCATCCACCACGCCAGCCTTCGGGTCATCACCTAATCTTAAAGCCCTTGCGCTTGAAGCAACTGAGGCTCAAGTTTAGAATGGAGATAGTGCTGCAAATAGCTATAAAAATCTTCCTAGGTATATCAGTAGACAAAATATACATTTTCCTTTTTTTTCTTCTTTGATTCGAGTATTAGACCTTCTAAATGGATCTAATAGAAAGAAAAAGTTATTCACACTTAGTTTCTTTTTTTATGTTGCTGTATTTGATCACCCAAACTAATGCATTAGCCTATCGTAAATCACTTGTAACCTTCTCATTTTTGTATTATGAACCATCTTCTCAAATATTCTATGTGAGCTTAGCTAAAAGAAAGCCAGATCAGATAATCCTTTTCCAGTGATGGAGGACAAAAGTGTTCTAACTGCATGTATTCAAACATTAGCCAAAGATAATATGTGCTCTAAGGCAAGTGAAATTATTGGTTTCTATATACGTGTACTGCTGCATTTTTCCTATAATTGTTTTATTAATTTAAAGCCTTTGGATTTCCTCATGTTAATGGACTCACGTGACGACTCACTTATTTTACCTAAGATAATTTTAGGTTTGTAGCTTCTTCAATGTACTGTATTCGTGTCGTTGACTAATTGAAATTTCTAATTAAAATATTCTTTAATGCAGGGCTAGCATGCTTGTATATGTAGTTGATAATCTACAAGGATATGCTAATATTTGTGAAGATTTTAAATCATATCCTGAGATATTCATGCCAATTTCTAATTTACTATTGGAATTAGCAGGACATGTCAATTTCCAATTTTAAATCATATCCTGACGACTCACTTGTTTTACCTAAGATAATTTTAGGTTTGTAGCTTCTTCCATGTACTGTATTCGTGCCGTTGACTAACTGAAATTTCTAACTAAAATATGCTTTAATGCAGGGCTAGCATGCTTGTATATGTAGTTGATAATCTACAAGGATATGCTAATATTTGTGAAGATTTTAAATCATATCTCGAGATATTCATGCCAATTTCCAATTTACTATTGGAATTAGCAGACAAAATCACATGCCTATTGCATTAAAGGATAAAATGAAAGCTACCGCGGTGATAGAAGAAAACCGATGAACGTCGCATGTTACGTCGACCTTTGCAAATGCGAAACAAAAGCCATATCCAATTAAGTTACTAAATCCGAAGTTTGAGGAAAAGTAATACTCTTTGTGTAATTATTCATTATTTTAAATTTATACTTTAAAACTGAATTTGGAGTTGCTATTTTGGAAGACGGATACAACCATTAATAATACTAAATTCGTCTATCACCAATGAAAGCTTTACAAGGAAGACCTCCTTGGTTATCAACTAATATAATTCACCTCTTTGCACCAAAAAGGAAGACCTCCACATTAGATAATTCTTGTAATTTGCTTGGTTATCAATTATTATAATTCACCTCTTTGCACCAAAAGAGAAGATCTCCTTTTCCGCTTCACGTACATGAGAACTTCAATGTAAGCAGTCTATATTCTTGTGTGCCTGTTAGAACTTTTATGTCATCATTTTCCATTGAGGCAAGTAAATTTCATCTTATGCTATAAATTTTTTGCAATAAAGCTATGATGTGTCATAATAGATCATTTTAGTAAGCTTTCATTTAAATGTGTTGTTACATGAAGTAAAGCTCAATATTCCCCTTTAACTATTCCTTTCGGCTCAATGCTTACTAAAAGAAACTTGGAATGATATTGATAAAATTATTTTAGAACTTGAGCCAAGATTATTGGACCATCTAATTTTTTATATGTCTACATATCTTGTGCATGTCTTGTGAGATCTGTTTTACATATGTCTATGATGATTAGTAGGATCTATGTCATATGTCTATGATGATTATAGCTCTTAACCATTTCATTTAACTTTTAATCACGTTTTAGTATATAATTGCTCAACTAAACCCTAAAAATAAAAACCAAAAATCCAAATACTTACCTGCTTTTAGCCGTTTTATGGATTATGGTAACATCAATTATAGATCTTAACCGTTTCATTTAAACTTTAATTACTTTTTAGTATATATTTGTTCTACTAAATCCTAAATATTAAAACCACAAGTCATACCGTCCATCGGATGATTTTTTACTATATATATATATATATATATATATATATATATATATATATATATATATATATATATATATATATATATATATATATATATATATGTATATGTTGGAATCACTCCTAACTTGTATTTCAAGTGTTAGTATTTAATATGTAATAGGTTGCTTAAACTAGGCTTTTATGTTTGTATTTATGGCAAAGCTTATGTAGAAAGCCCATGAGCCTTGGCCCAAGCCCAACAATAATGGAAGGGACTAGACATGTTGCCCTAGCTCCCTTCCCCTATAAATAATGTTGTAAACCTTCATTTGAAGGTTGGTTGTTCACTTGAATACATTTCCTACGCCAAAAGTTTTAGTACTATCATACGTGTGTGTGTTTGTGTGTTTAACCGATCTCTCCTTACCTTTATTTCTTATATATTGATCCTTGTGTTATATTATGGTGATCTAACAGTGGTATCAATCACTATATAGTTGAGTGAAACACTTTTGTCTTTGAAGTTTCATTCTATACGCGTGGGTTTTGCGCCTAAACGTTTCATACGCTTAAAAGCTTTAAATTTTACACTTAAAAACTCAAGATTCTTGTGGTTTAAGGTTTATTCAGTGTTAAAGTTTCAGTTTTTAGCAAAAAGTTTCAAACTTTATGTGTGTAGATAAGATTTTAAACTTGGTTTGTTTTGTGTGTCATTTCATACGCGTAAGGTGATAAGTGGTTTTGGATCATCAAGTTTAAAACTTTCTTGTTATTTTGGTGATTTTGAAGTTGTTTCATCATTAAAATCAGTTACAAAACATTTTGGGCATAAAAAATCGGTTTGGTCATTTTTGTACTTTCTACGCCTAGTAAAACCCTAGTTTTACGTGAGTTCTACTCATAAGCCGGTCGCCTAAGCAGTTTCTACGCTTAAGTTTACGCATTTGATCTTGAAGTTGTTGGTTTACTCGGTGTTTTCTTGCTAGGATAAGCCTAAAACACTTCAACTTGTGGATATCTTTTACACTTGGACAAGTGTAAAGGATTTTAGGTAAAACCCTAGTTTTACGCATAAGCATAAAAGCTACTTAGTAAACACTTTACGCCTAAGTTATTCTTATGCATAAGTTCATCTTACACCTAAGGTAATCTTACGCATAAGGTTCTTACTATTAAGCCTTTGGTTTACGCTAAGATTAAGTTCTACCTAAAGTTTACGGCGTGTGATTTACGCTATGCTTCTATCTACGCGTAAGAAGGGAATTACGTGTAAGCTATTGTCTACGCCTAAACTGGTTTTCTACGCCTAAGTGTACTTCATCAACAAACTCAAGTTTCATTTGACTACAAAGATCCATCCTCAACACAAGTTTCAAAGATGTCTCAACCACCATACTCTCACTACTTTCCTCATGAGTATCCTCAACAACAACAACAACAATATCAACAATATCCTCCACCATCTCAACAACAATTGCAACAATTTCAACAAAAATTTCAACCACCATCTCAAATTTACTTTCCTCAAGGAGCAAACCCTCTTCCACCACAGATTCCTCAACCAAACCCTCGTCAACTAGTTCAACATTGTAACTACTTCCAATATCAGTATCCTGCTAAGTATGCTATGAATGTCACAATGCAAAAAGAACCTTCTTGGTTTGCAAAGATGGGTGAAGCTTTAAGTAGCCAACAATCTATTCATGAAGCTGGATCCCTTGATAGACCTCCAATGCTCACTCCCGGAAACTACGATCAATGGGTGATAAGGTTTTTTAGGTTTTGTGATCTCAAGAAACCACATGGAAAGTTTTAAAGAAGGACATACTTGAGCGTCCTTTTCGGATGCCTACTATCACTATACCCGAGATCCATCGCTAATCCACCAAGAGATGATGTTACCAACGTTGTCGACCTCGATCAACTTACTCTTGACCAAATTCTTCACTTAGAAGTCGATGAACTTGCAATGCAATATATCCTTTTGGGTCTACCCAATCCGATACTTTGTAGTGTTGATGCTCGAAGATCGCTAAAGCAATGTGGAGCACATTCATCTTCTCATGGAAGGCTTGAACTCAATCAAGAAGACATGGAATCCAAAATTTACTTAGCATATGAAAACTTCATAATTGAACACTGGGAGTCATTAGAGTCATACTATCATCGGTTCTCGGACATCATCAATGACTTGGACAAACATAATATCATTATGCCAAGGATTGCAATCAACACAAAGTTTCGAAATGTCTTGGTCACGATTGGGAGAATGCGTTACATTCATCCGTCAAGCAAAGAATCTTCATCAATCTACTTATGGATTGTTGTATGACTATTTGAAGCACCATCAAAAGGAAGTAGACAAAGACAGAATCATCCGTGGAGTCCCTGCTTCTCCATTACTCCCGGATAATCAAACTCTTACTTTGTACACTCAAGCATGTTATCCTCAATTTCCGAACTTGCCAACTGTCTTCACAAATCCTCCACAACAAACTGCTCAGATTACACCATATGATCCATCACAGCAACAATCACAAGAAACTCAATTGATTCCATACAACAACAACAATGATCAAGCACTCTATAGTGAATCAAATGAGGATGCATATGCCTTCGATGCATTGAATCAAGGATTTGTCATGATTGCTAGAGCCTTCAGGAGATTCGCAAACAAATCCAACAATCGCATTCGTACCTCCTCAAACACAAGAAATCAAACTGTTGTTAACAATAGAAGAGTTGAGGTTCAGAATCGTGGAAATGGTTGTCCGATGGGTAGTGGTCAAGGGTTTAATGTTAATGGAATGAATAACATGGGTGCTCCACAACAACGGGTTCAAATGGTTGATAAGGGAAATGCTCAGAATGTGGTTAATTGTCTTCGATGCTACAACTGCAACGAGAAGGGTCATCTAGCTAATGCATGCCTAAAGCCGAGAACAAGAGGCAACACTTATCACAAAGAGGCTTTACTCTTGGCTCTCAAGGATGAAGCTGGTGGAACACTTACCAACAAGGAACATAGCTTCATGGTCGATGCACGATTCGATGATGACATGGAGGACTTGCAAGCTAATGCATTTGTGATGTTAATGGCAAACATGCAAGAGCTCCACATGAGTGACACATGCCCGTGTATGACACCGATGGCTTGTCTCGTGCACCGGATCCAAATATACTAATACATGATCGATATCTCCGTGCGCATACGCATCCGACGAGGCACAAAGTGTTCAACATGAGCCTTCTACATTTCATTACGACGATAATCAAATGGATCCCGTAGTTACATTTGACGATCAAGATGACCTAATGGTTAATTTTGATAATCAAGTTGACTCCGTGGTTATATTTGAGGATCTAAATAATGATTTTGTTGCGACTCAAGTTGAACAAAATGAACCTTTGTCTAATCCAGATTCAGAACTCATGACCTTATGTCAGACCACCCTATCTAAAATGGAAAAATGCAATGAGATCAATAAGAAACTGCAAGATAAAATTGCACTGTTAACTAAGGACAATGAATGCTATAAGTTCCAACTCAACATTTTTGAAACTAAAGAGAAACGTGAACAAAGTTTTGAAATCGCTTTTGCAAAATCTTACCAAAATGAAAATCTTTGGAAAAAAATATGTGATCTAGTTGAATCCAAGAATGCATTACTTTCTCAAATAGAACAACTAAAATTTGATCATGAACAACAACTTAACGCTCTCACCCGAACTCAAAAGCCAAGTCCGAGTTGTTAAATTGTCAAAAACATTTTGTGAATACAAAAGCATTCGAGAGACAAATAGATGAGTATCTTGATGAAATTGTCGATTTACAAAACAAAATCAAAGAGTTTGAAATGTTGTTTACAAACATGGTGAGTCAATCACAACAATTCAAAAGTTTTCTTTTAAACCAAATCCAGATGGATATGTACCAATTCTTGCGATTACAAACCAAGTTTTCACATAGAGCATTCAAACCAAATCCTTAAGTTTCTGATGCGAGAACATAGAATTGATGATTCAATTATGAGTGTTGTTGAATATAATCGTGATGAGGAAACATATCTCGATCTTCGAGAGTCGATTAAAATTGAAAATGGTGAATATAACAAACCATTCGATTACTCAAAAATCATACCGTTTGTAAAACAACGAGGATCATACTAACACACCTTGGGTTATCACACCACTTATCGAGTCCTCTTCTAATGATGGTCCCGACACAATGTTGCACAAATTAATGGTCCTTTACCTTCTTTTAGTGAAGTAAAATTCTTACCCGAACGATGTCAAGTTCTTAAATATTTTGATACATTCATGTGCGACATCAAACTTTTGGAGCGTGAAATTGAAGTTAATTCGAAATAAAAGCCAAACATTTTCAATCGTCACATGCGCGAAATCAAAGAGACATTTTTGAAAATACTTTTACCCCATGTCCAAAATTTAAAAATGTGCAATATCTTTGGGAAAAGGATCTTCAAAGGAGATTGGACTTATGGAAGCAGCCGAGAAAACGAAACATCGATTTCAAATACTAAGCGGAAAAAGAAAATGTTACGAAATCATGTTGATCGACTCTTGGAAGATGTTATCTGTCTTGATACCATTAATGTTGTGTTGTTACATACGGTTGCATATGCATTTGACTATATTGCTGTTGACTCTATTGATAATGTTGAGAATATCGATAATGTGCAGCAAATTGAGTCTTTGAAAATTGAAAATGAGCGTTTGTTAAATGAATTTCGAATGCAAAACGTCGTCTTCAATGGTGTCAAAAATATTGTCAAAATCGAGAACTTGCTTTACAAAACAAAATCAACCAGTTGCGTGAAAAATCTTTCGATCCACAACTTGAACAACTGGATAATGACAACATGTCTTTAAAATGTCAAATTTCAAAATATGAACAAGAAATTGCCAAAGTCAAAGCGAATATGGTGTCATATTTGATTTGCTCAAAAAACTCGTGCTAAGGCATCACAAGAACTTGATAATCATCATGAATACACTAAAGAAGTCTTAACCATTAGTGGAAACGTTCGCTCGAAAATCAAGAATTCGCACACTATTGTTGAGTTAAAAGCAAAATTAGGGAAGTATGAACAAGATAAGTCTAGTAACACGAATGTCCTTGCACGGAATGTTTAAAATTGACACTAGAACGCCTAATGACAAACCACAAAATACTAAGGTGCTTCCTTCCACCGACTGAGAATAGTTGCCTCTTTTCCCAACGTTAGCACTTCGACTTAAGAGCAAAAACAGGAAGAATAGGAAGTTGCAACGTAAGAGAAGAACAATAAAGACCTCTGAAGTAGAAGAACACCTTAGGACTTTGAATAAAACTCATGTTGCACCCACTTTAGACATTGCGTTAGAAAAATGTAATAGAAAAAGTGATGTAACGAATGTTGAACCTTTAAGTACTTTGAATGTTATGTTTGAAGCATCTTGTGTTGGTTGTCGTAAAATCATGTTTTCTGGTTGTCATGATAAATGTGTTGCTAAATCTATCTTATCTCGTAAGCGGAATGACAAAAAATGGATTACCTCTAGGCCCACTAATGCTTCTAAGTCTGTGCTAGGTAAACCGCCCTCTAGTGTTTCCGCTACGATCATTGATGTACCTATAGAACCCACTTCACCTCCTAGGAAGAAAATATCACCTAGTGCATTCACTAAGACCAAAGAAAAAACTAGTTGGACTTGGTAGAGATGGTTACAAAATACACCTGGCTTTAAATGGATTCCTAAAATAATTAACATGTGTGTTTCAACTGTAACTGTAACGGAACCCTCTAACTCTTTGAGTTCCACCTCTACTTCTATTCCACCTGTGTCGTCTGTGTGTAATGCAAGTGATACAGATCATCCTCTGGATTATTGATAGCGGATGTTCCGGCACATGACATGCAATCTCAACCTGTTATCAAACTTTGTATCAAAGTTCATCGGCACTATCGAGTTGGGAATGATCACCAGCAGCTATCATGGGCTCGGAGATTACATCAATGGAAACATCAAAATTAGCGTGGTTTATTATGTGGAAGGTCTCGGTCACAATCTCTTTTCAATCGGTCAATTTTTGATGTTGATTTGGAAGTTTCTTTTAGGGAGAAAACTTGTTTCATTCGCGATCTACAAGGAAGCGATCTCATGTCCGGAACCCGCACATCAAGCCTTTACACAATCTCAATGCAAGACATGATTGGTTCATCTCCCATTTGTCTACTTTCTAAGGCAACATCTACAAAATCTTGGCTATGGCACCGACGACTTTCACACTTGAACTTTCAAACCATAACCAATCTTGCACGATACAAACTAGTTGAAGGTCTTCCAAGGTTTTGGTATTCTAAAGATCATCTATGCTCGACTTGTGAACAAGGGAAAAGCACTCGTGCTCATTTTCCTCAAATGTGGAACCTGACTCTCAAAGATGTGCTTCATCTTCTTCACATGGATTTGTGTAGCCCGATGCGTGTGCGGGACGATTAATGGCAAACGCTACATTCTAGTAATTATTTTTGACTACTCAAGATGGACATGGGTTTATTTTCTTCGAAGTAAAGATCAAGCTCCACAGATGATCATCACCTTTCTCACGAAAATTCAAGTTCAGCTCTGGAACACAGTCAGACAAATCAGAACATGCAGAGGAACTGAATTTGTAAATCAAACTCTTCGAGAATACTATGAGAAAGTGGGAATTGAGCATCAAACATCAATTTCACAGACACCAGAACAAAATGAAGTTGTTGAAAGACGAAACCGTACGTTAGTGAAAGCTGTATGAACAATGTTGATCAATGCGAAACTTCCAGATTACTTATGGGCGTCATATCATATCAATGCATGCTACACTCGAACAGTTCTATGATAACCAAACGCCACAACAAAACACCTTATGAGCTTATCCATAACCGCAAATGAATCTCAAACACTTTCATGTATTTGGTGCTCTCATTGCCGAATAATGATCGTGATGACTTTGGAAAACTCAAGGCTAAACGACATTGGAGTCTTCGTTGGATCCGTGAAACTCAAAGGGATACCAATTTGGAATCGTTGTACAAGGAGATTATAGAAACGATTCATGCTAATTTTGATGAGCTTACAAAATGGCTTCGAGCATAATGACTTGGAACCGGACATAACCGTCTAAACTTCCCCAAACCCCATCATCACCGAATCGATGAGTGTCTAAATACTCATCATTTTGTACAATCCAAGCGCAAAATCATCTGAAAACACTAAAAATGCATCAAAATGATGAAAATATCACAAATCAGTGTTTTATGTGTTTCAAATGCAAAATGTTTAAAATCGGATGAAAAACATATCAAGTTTGCAAAATTGGCGCTTTTAGTCCCCAAGTTTCACAAATTGTCAAAAACAGTCCTGGTAAATCAAAATAAAGAAAATGTCATTTAAGGTCCATGGGATTCAAAGTTGTTAAAACAAACCCTTCAAAGTTTAAAATTTGCAAAACTACAACTTTGGTCCTCAAGTTTGAAAAATGTCATAAATGGTCCTTGAAAATTGGAAAATGTCAAGTTTGGTCCTTGTACTTTTAGAGCTTGTCACTTTTAGCCCTTGGAGCAACTTTGATGAAATGGCGACCTAGGTCCTTCAATTTTCGAAATGACAAAACAAGCCCTTGAATATTAAACCTTTAATACCGTTTTTGCCTTGTCATAAACCAATTTGGACCCTGCCATAACCTTGGACCCCCTGTCAATATGCATTTTTGGACCCCCTTTCAATAATACTGCCCAAGTCAAATGTCTGGTCAAACAAGGCATACGCGCCAAAAGTCTTCTTCTCAACTGCTTGCCTGCAACACTTCACCCTCCCATCCCCCAGCTCACTAGCACTCCTCCTTGTCCCCTCATCCTCAACAACATCCAAGATTCATTAATTACACCCCCCTAACACTCAATCCTCTCAGTGGATAAAACTAATTTTGGCGCCAAAATCAATCCTATGGCCAATATCACTTGAAGTCATCCAATGGTCTTAAAGAGATGTGGGAAAAGCTCAGAGCAAGTGGGAAAGATGTCTTGAATATAAAAAGGAGGAGAGAAGCAAGAAGGAAGGAGTAGAATGTAGTTTTAAATTTTCCTTATGTCGTATTTTAAATTAATGTCTTAGTTTAATTAAAAATGTTGTAATTTCAGTTTCTATATATCACATTTAAGTTAAAAAATCATTGTATTGTGCTTTTGAATATCAATCTAAGTTTTCATATAAATTTCAAGTTTGTGGTTCACTGTTGCAATTTTTCAGTTTCAAATTCTATTGTCCAAGTTGTTAGTGGCTTATTTTAAGCTTCAATAAGTTTGTTTAAGCTCTTTATAAGCTTTGAGTAAGCTTACATTTCATTTTCAAGTAAATTTGGTTGATGGTCAACAAAAGTCAAACTGGGTCAAAGTGGAGAAGAAATTGGATAATGGTTGATGCAGTGGTGATATGGGGTTGAAATAGACTAGGTTAGGTAGTGGTTTGGGTTCTGGTTTTAGCCTGCTACATAAGCTGGACCTATGTGAGTTGTATTTCACTTTCCATTTTCAATCTAATTTGCATATTTTGCTTGTATGTGTATCTGTGGTCACCATTGGTTTTTATGTGTTTATTTAGTTGTATTTAGGATGTCTTAACTCAGTTTGATCATTAATGCTAGTTGGTTCAGTAGTTTGAGTAATTTTTATTGCAAATCAGATTGGTAAAGGGTGTTTGGATATGCTGCTTAAGCTGTGATGTAGGTTCACTCAGTGGTAGATTATTGTTGCTTTAAGTTTGTTCAACTCAATTGTACTCATCTCTGTCTTCATATTGCATTTGCAAACACTCTAAGTCAAACTTTATATTTAATCTGTCTTATTACTTAACTGTTGGAGTTTTATAAATTCAAAAGCCTATTTTGTGTTCAAAATTCATAGAACTAGCTTGCTTCAGTTTTATTTCATCATAATATATCATTTTCAGTTCACAAATCTAGATCAAATCTCATTAAAGTCAACTTTTCGGTTTTGTCAAAAGTAAAAATTTGCAACAAGTCGGCCACCCACCTAGGAGGATTTTCATTCACTCATTTCGAGTCAATTTCAATAAAACTTGTGGTTTTAAAAGTTCTCTTGGTCTAGTTTATTATTGTAAATTTTGTATATTTTTGTGAATTTTCTAAAAGCTCTAAATCGCTTGTCAATTGGAGTTATCGCCTCAGTCAAGTGACTCGATTAACACCGAGTGCTTGCAGTGTGTGTAAAAGGCTTGCACAAGGCTCATCTTGGCTCACCAAGGTCTGGTCTTTGGTTTAGACATACTTGGCCGGTCTTCTTTAGGACCCTTCACTTGTTTTCTAGTTTCCAGCTTATTTAAGTGCTTATTTTATAGCTCAAAGTAGGTCTCATATCGATTTTTATCACTTAAGCCAAATACTCAAATCTTTGCGGTTGGCTATTCAGAGGTTAAGAGTAGTTGTTATTAGTTGCATTTAGGTTCTTTTAGCATATTTTAGCTTTTGTATCAGTTTGGTGGTCATTTGGTCCCTTTTGCTTATTCCAAGTGCTTATTTATAAGCACTTGAGTCTGCAACCTCTTATTCCTCCAAGCAACCCCTTGTTTTATATTTTCCTAGATTCTAAATAATATTTTAGAGTTTTCATGAAAGTTTGATTTTTCCAAGCCTGTTTGCTATTTTTACGCATTTAAATTAATTTTAGCACTTTTAAATAGCTTTTAATACAAATAAATCGAGAAAAGCTTAAAAAATATGTTTTCAATTTTCATAGATTAAGATAAATATAAAAGCCAAAAATATTTTTCCATAATTTTCTTGGTTTAAATAGTATTTTCTAGCCTTTTAATTAGTTTTAAATAGTTTTAAATTAATAATAAATACATAAAAGTCTAAAAATATATTTTCAGTTTTAAAATAAGTTTTATCATATTTTAGATTTTCTAAGTTATAATTTCATTTTTCTAGGTTAATTTTGTATTTTCTTATATTTTAGTGCATTTTAAATACATAATAAATAGTTTTAATTAATAATAATTAAATAAATAGTTTTAAAATAATTTTCTTTTTCTAACAATTTTATTTTATAATTAGGATTGTAAAATGTATTTTTCATATCCGTAGGTATTTTCTTTCTTTATTCTCACGTTTTATTTAAACGCGTTCGTAGTTTTTTTTATTTAAACGTCGTTTAAGTTTTAAACAAACATCATTTTAAATATAGTGATAGCGTTTATTTAATATATTTTATCTTTTAATTTCCTTTAATTTGCATTTAAGCCTCGTAATTTATTTCCTTTTCCTTAGTTATAATTGTTCAATCAATCTATCTTTCCGATCACTATCCTTAGTGATCATTCTATCGTCTGAAAGTGTTTACACACCATTGAGTCTCCGTGGGACTTAACGACCCGAATTCATTCTATTCTCCGTGACTTCATTGTATTTGTGTTTTAAGCGGTTTTAAGCTTCTACGGTTAGCCATTCACAGTGGCTAGCTTGTGTGATTAAGCTTGTTGTGTTTCAAAGCCAGATCAAATTTTAGCGCTTCACGGGAGGCTTTAGCGTGTTCTAAACCTTTTCGGACCCATTCTTGCACATATACCATCTTTGTAAAAGTTTTGTAAAGTTAATCGAAAATCAAAAGTTCATTAACACTTTCTGAAGTGTTAACAACACAAAAATATTTTCATTCTTTGTTTTATAGCAATTTTCTCAAAACCCAAAAATATCCATCCTTTATCCTCTGATCTGTTTAATTCTCCATTCCTTATCCTCTATAACCGTTTAATTCTTCATCTCTTATCTCTCTTATCCGTTTAATTCTTTATGTCATGGTTTTCGACATGTTCCTGGTGTGGAGGTCCATTTAACGGTGGAAATTGTCGGCGATGCACCAATGTGAGTTTCGGAGACAAGGTTGTCGGTAATCCCGATCCCATTTCAAATAATGAAACACCCGATTTTTCCTACCTACCTCCACAACCCCAAGTCGAATCCTACTCATGCGAGTTTGTGGGAATGATTCTCATTACGGTTTGATTGTCCACCACGGGTTCCGCTTGTCTATGAGCCGGAACCATGTTACAATCGAACTTTGGTGAAAGTTATTTTCCCAATTATCTCTATTGTGAGAATTGCGGGGGTCCTCATGCGACTTTTGAATGTCAACCGATGAATCAAAATTTTCACAATTCCAATTCTCCGGTTTGACAATTTCCAATCCCACGTATTCCATCATTCATCAATATCATCATGATAAAACTATTGGAGAATTACTAGTGAAGAACGAACGGCTAATCCTAGTACTCGGACTTCCGAGCCTTCACAAGATTTCAATGATTACGAGTGTAATCTTCCACAAAGTTCGAAGAAATACACATTGAAAGCAACTACAAATGAAAAGAATGGTATGTAAGCTTCAGCAGATGAATATAAGAATCCGATATGATGGCGATGATGATGAGGATACTATTCAAATGAGGGAATATTATGAGGACAACGAGGAGAGTGCTATTCAATTGAGCGATATCATTTCTCAACTCCTCGGTCTATTGCTATCACACCTATCTTACCTATTATTGCTTCCAAAGACTCTCACCATGGGGATAAGCATCTCAAGACTATTCGGAAGCGGAATCATCTAATGTTGAGAACCTTATCCCGATCCAGAAAGTGAGTCCGAGGAATTCTTGACCATGAGTGTGATGTGTTTTCTCCTCTTACAAATGATCTTGTTGAGACTTTCTCGATTTTTGGATGATTATAGTGATGCGATTCTTTATATTCTAAAGACATAGAATTTATTGATGCATCACTTCCACATTCGAGATCGTCAACTTAGAAGAGGATGTTGACCATGTTGTTTCCACAACGTTAATACGACTATCACTAATCCCTTATTCGAATTCGATTCGAATTTACTATAAATTGATTAATCCAATCTTTGATAGTGATGAGTCGACACGGAGACTATAATGGACGAGGTGCATATTTATAGCCCACAAAGTACCGCGCATGTCCCACCTCCGTATACTCTTCACGAGGAGTTCTCCGGTGAACTCACTCATATCATATCTCCATTTGAGTATGATTGCTTGGATGGCAAAATCATGATCGGGGAGAGAATCTCAATTTGCATAGTTATGACAAATCTTCCCACCCTCCCAACCGAGATGCCTTCCAACCCAAAGAGCTCAACAAATAAAATCCAAATAAGTGCAAGCGCACTTAATCCCGAGGAAGAAGATCTAGTCATGATTGTTATCATGATTTTCCTTCTTTTCTTCACCTACTCGGTGACTTCCTCTCTTCTTCACTCCTTCGGAATGAAGACACTATCTTTGACCCGGCATTTTCATTTATCATCGTGAGCCGGGTCTTTCTCTGTATATCTCGTCGGTGTGGAACTTTCACGTGCTTCAAATGTTTGTCCAAACATCTTGAATGAAAGTCCGATGGAGATTGTCTCTTCCACTTTGCTTCCCTATGAACCAATTAATTGGGGTCGAGTCAAGCTAGCGACTCGGTAATAAAAACAAGAGTACACTATATGGGTTTTCACCCATATTTACATCTTCTTACCCTTTCTACCACCCTAGTGGGGAAATGCCCACATATTATATATATATATCAAGAAAAAAAAAAAAAAAAAAATCTCTTTCAAATAATGGCCGTAATATTTCCCTTTTCGTTCTATGTTTCGGCATAATCGCGGTACTTTGAATATTGAGGGCAATATTCATTTCTAAGTGTGGGGAATTCTCACGAATTTTATCATGTATTATCCACCCAATTCCCCATTTTGGCCAAAATTTTTTTGGAGTAAGTGTTTTGCACTTACTCAATTGGTTATCGATCCGCCATGTCTAATAAACAAAAGGATTGGCTAATCCAGAGCAAACGGCTCTTGGTAAAGATATATCAAATCCGCCACGACTTGCAATTTCCAAAATTGTATGGTATTCAACTCACCATATCCTAAAAGTGAAGAGTTGGCTAGCCCGCAAGGTTATGGCTTGTGGTAAAGGCGATGGAAAAACCATAATTGGTAATCGGCTCACCAAAGATAATCTTGATAATTTATCTAAGAGTTGGCTAGTCCGAGCAAAAACACGGTAAAGACAAATCAAATCCGTTCTGACTTATGATTTGCTCAAAATCATTTGGTTATCGATGTACCAAGGTTCTTACTTGAACTGAAACATTTGGCTACTCCGAGTGATGGCTTTTGGTAAAGAGTTCTTTAAAATCCATTAAAGTTTCAAAACATTGCTAGGGACTAGCAATATCTTAGTGGGGATTGATGAGTGTCTAAATACTCATCACTTTTGTACAATCTATACCGCAAAATCATCTGAAAACACTAAAAATGCATCAAAATGATGAAAATATCACAAATCGTGTTTATGTGTTTCAAATGCAAAATGTTTAAAATCGATGAAAAACATATCAAGTTTTCAAAATTGGCGCTTTAGTCCCCAAGTTTCACAAATTGTCAAAAACCGTCCCTGGTAAATCAAAATAAAGAAAAATGTCATTTAAGGTCCATGGGATTCAAAAGTTGTTAAAACAAACCCTTCAAAGTTTAAAATTTGCAAAACTACAACTTTGGTCCCTCAAGTTTGAAAAATGTCATAAATGGTCCTTGGAAAATTGGAAAATGTCAAGTTTGGTCCTTGTACTTTTAGAGCTTGTCACTTTTAGCCCTTGGAGCAACTTTGATGAAATGGCAGCCTAGGTCCTTCAATTTTCAGAAATGACAAAACAAGCCCTTGAATATTAAACCTTTAATACCTTTTTTGCCTTGTCATAAACCAATTTGGACCCTGCCATAACCTTGGACCCCCTGTCAATATGCATTTTTGGACCCCCTTTCAATAATACTGCCCAAGTCAAATGTCTGGTCAAACAAGGCATACGCGCCAAAAGTCTTCTTCTCAACTGCTTGCCTGCAACACTTCACCCTCCCATCCCCCCAGCTCACTAGCACTCCTCCTTGTCCCCTCATCCTCAACAACATCCAAGATTCATTAATTACACCCCCTCTAACACTCAATCCTTCCAGTGGATAAAACCAATTTTGGCGCCAAAATCAATCCTATGGCCAATATCACTTGAGGTCATCCAATGGTCTTAAAGAGATGTGGGAAAAGCTCAGAGCAAGTGGGAAAGATGTCTTGAATATAAAAAAGAGGAGAGAAGCAAGAAGGAAGGAGTAGAATGTAGTTTTAAATTTTCCTTATGTCGTTTTTTTAAATTAATGTCTTAGTTTAATTAAAAATGTTGTAATTTCAGTTTCTATATATAACATTTAAGTTAAAAAATCATTGTATTGTGCTTTTGAATATCAATCTAAGTTTTCATATAAATTTCAAGTTTGTGGTTCATCATTGCAATTTTTCGCTTTCAAATTCTATTGTCCAAGTTGTTAGTGGCTTATTTTAAGCTTCAATAAGTTTTTAAGCTCTTTATAAGCTTTGAGTAAGCTTACATTTCATTTTCAAGTAAATTTGGTTGATGGTCAACAAAAGTCAAACGGGTCAAAGTGGATAAGAAATTGGATAATGGTTGATGCGGTGGTGATATGGGGTTGAAATAGACTAGGTTAGGTAGTGGTTTGGGTTCGGTTTTAGCCTGCTACATAATTCGGACCTATGTGAGTTGTATTTCACTTTCCATTTTCAATCTAATTTGCATATTTTGCTTGTATGTGTATGTGGTCACCATTGGTTTTATGTGTTTATTTAGTTGTATTTAGGATGTCTTAACTCGGTTTGATCATTAATGCTAGTTGGTTCATGGTTTGAGTAATTTTATTGCAAATCAGATTGCTAAGGGTGTTTGGATATGCTGCTTAAGCTGTGATGTAGGTTCACTCAGTGGTAGATTATTGTTGCTTTAGGTTTGTTCAACTCAATTGTACTCATCTCTGTCTTCATATTGCATTTGCAAACACTCTAAGTCAAACTTTATATTTAATCTGTCTTATTACTTAACTGTTGGAGTTTTATAAATTCAAAAGCTTATTTTGTGTTCAAAATTCATAGAACTAGCTTGCTTCAGTTTTATTTCATCATAATATATCATTTTCAGTTCACAAATCTAGATCAAATCTCATTAAAGTCAACTTTTCAGTTTTGTCAAAAGTCAAAAATTTGCAACAAGTCAGTTTTCAGCCCACCTAGGAGGATTTTTCATTCACTCATTTCTGAGTCAATTTCAATAAAACTTGTGGTTTTAAAAAGTTCTACTGGTCTAGTTTATTATTGTGAATTTTGTATATTTTTGTGAATTTTCTAAAAGCTCTAAATGGCTTGTCAATTGGAGCTTATCTGCCCTGTGCAACTGACTCAGTTAACACTGAGTCTGCACAGGGTGTGTGCAAGGCTTGCACATGGCTCATCTTGGCTCACCAAGGTCTGGTCTTTGGTTTAGACATACTTGGCCAGGTCTTCTTTAGGACCCTTCACTTGTTTTCTAGTTTCCAGCTTATTTAAGTGCTTATTTTATAGCTCAAAGTAGGCCTCATGCTCGATTTTTTATCACTTAAGCCAAATACTCAAATCTTTGCGGTTGGCTATTCAGAGGTTAAGAGTAGTTGTTATTAGTTGCATTTAGGTTCTTTTAGCATATTTTAGCTTTTGTATCGGTTTGGTGGTCATTTGGTCCCTTTTGCTTATTCAGTGCTTATTTATAAGCACTTGAGTCTCAACCTCTTATTCCTCCAAGCAACCCCTTGTTTTATATTTTTCCTAGATTCTAAATAATATTTTAGAGTTTTCCGAAATTTTGATTTTTCCAAGCCTGTTTGCTATTTTTCTGCATTTAAATTAATTTTTAGCACTTTTTAAATAGCTTTTAATACAAATAAATCAGAAAAAGCTTAAAAAAATATGTTTTCAATTTTCATAGACTAAGATAAATATAAAAAGCAAAAAAAATATTTTTCCATAATTTTCTTGGTTTAAATAGTATTTTCTAGCATTTTAATTAGTTTTAAATAGTTTTAAATTAATAATAAATACATAAAAAGTCTAAAAAATATATTTTCAGTTTTAAAATAAGTTTTATCATATTTTAGATTTTTCTAAGTTATAATTTCATTTTTCTAGGTTAATTTTGTATTTTCTTATATTTTAGTGCATTTTAAATACATAATAAATAGTTTTTAATTAATAATAATTAAATAAATAGTTTTAAAATAATTTTCTTTTTCTAACAATTTTCTTTTATAATTAGGATTGTAAAATGTATTTTCATATCCGTAGGTATTTTCTTTCTTTATTCTCATGTTTTATTTAAATGCGTTACGTAGTTTTTTTTATTTAAAGCGTGCGTTTTAAGTTTTAAACAAACATCATTTTAAATATAGTGATAGCGTTTATTTAATATATTTTATCTTTTTAATTTCCTTTAATTTGTATTTAAGCCTCTGTAATTTATTTCCTTTTTCCTTAGTTATAATTGTTCAATCAATCTATCTTTACTGATCACTATCCTTAGTGATCATTCTATCGTCTGAAAGTGTTTACACACCATTGAGTCTCCGTGGGACTTAACGACCCGGGAATTCATTCTATTCTCCAGGACTTCATTGTATTTGTGTTTTAAGCAGTTTTAAGCTTCTTACGGTTAGCCATTCACAAGTGGCTAGCTTGTGTGATTAAGCTTGACTGTGTTTTCAGCACAGATCATGAACCAAGCTTACAACTTACTCATCGTCAAATGGAGCGACTATTTGCTCCTCTGTTTAGTGATGATATTGATCAACGTGTTCAGATGTGTCAAATGTTTCCATTGCTCAAACCGATAATATTCCAATACCGATACACGAAACAAGAACGATTCTTTCAAGCACCTCAATTGATTCTACAACAACAGCCGAATGAACCGCATCCAATGACGCTAATCCAGCTGATGATCTTCTCAATCAAGATGTACATGCACCTGCGGACTATGATGGAAATGCATTCTTCAACCCTTTTGCTATAGAAACTGCATCTTTAGATGTTGCGGAATCTTCTATCAGCCATCTGAATCCACCTAATCTGCATAATGTATATCAACATCAACCCTCTACACATCGTTGGACTAATGACCATCCTCTTGTGAACATTATTGGAAACTCGAATTAACCAGTCGTTACTAGACAACGCCTTTAGACTGACGGTGAACACTGCATTTATGCCCTCACTGTTTGTCAAACTGAACCTAAAAACATTAAGGACGCAATGACCAAAGACAACTGGATTGAATCCATGCAGGAAGAACTCAATCAGTTTAAACGTCTTGAAGTATGGGAATTGGTTGAAAGACCAACAGGGTCTATGTCATTGGTCTCAAATGGATTTGGAAAACAAGTTAGATGTGAAGGTACGGTTATCGAAATAAGTCACGTCTGGTGGCTAAGGGTTATAGACAAGAAGAGTTGACTTGAAGAATCATTCGCACCGGTAGCAAGACTTGAGGTTGTATGGATTTTTATGGCATTGGCGGCTCACATGAACATCACGGTCTATCAGATGGATGTCAAAACCGCTTTTCTAAATGGTAAACTGAAGGAAATGGTATATGTTAGTTAGCCAGAAGGATTCGTTGATCCAGAGTTCCCTAATCACGTCTACAAACTGAACAAGGCTCTTTACGGTCTCAAACAAGCCCCTCAGGCGTGGTATGATGAGTTGTCATCCTTCCTCCTTTCTCATAATTTTGTCAAATGATCGGTCGACCCAACACTGTTTATCCAATATCATGGGGAACACATTTTAATTGTTCAGATTTACGTGGATGACATCATTTTTGGGTCTACCCAAAAAAAGTACTCAAACGCTTTTTCAAAACTAATGAAAACAAATTTTGAAATGTCAATGATGGGTGAACTTACGTTCTTCTTAGGACTACAAGTTCATCAATCACCCCGTGGTATTTTCCTAAGTCAGTCCAAATATGCTCTTAAAATTTTAAACAAACATGGAATGCAAAGTTGTGACACCTATGCAACACCAATGGCACATACCAACAAACTGGACGATGATTTACATGGGAAATTGGTTGCCCCTACCAAATACCGAAATATTATTGGGTCTCTCATGTATTTAATAGCCAGTAGACCTGACATTGTATTTTCTATATATCTTTGCTCCCGTTATCAGTCAAGACCAACTGAGAAACACCTAACTGAGGCTAAAAGAATCCTCTGATTACGTAAAAGGAACCATTAATTTAGGGATCTGTTATCCGAAGGATTCTGGTTTTGAACTAATAGCTTTTTCAGACGCTGATCATGTAGGATGCTTAGATTCTCGGAAAAGTACTTCTGGTGGTTTACAATTCCTTGGTGATAAACTGGTGTCATGGCAATCGAAGAAACAAGATTGTACATCATCGTCCTCAATGTAAGCGAATATGTAGCCATGTCTGCGTGTTGTGCTCAAGTCATTTGGATGAGAACACAACTCAAAGACTATGGTTACGTATTTGACAGAATCCCGGTGTACTGTGATAATCGAAGTGCTATTGCGATCTCGTGCAACACTGTTCAACACTCAAAGTCGAAGCACATCGATCTTCGATATCATTTCATCAAAGAGCATGTGGAAAAGGGTACCGTTGAATTATATTTTGTAGGTACTGAACACCAACTAGCGGATCTTCTCACCAAAGCCTTGGCTCCTACTAGGTTTACTGCTTTGATCCACCGGATTGGTATGAGGTGTTTGACTCCAGAAGAACTAGATGAACTTTTAACATATTCTTGAAAATAGTAAAACATCAAAACCTCTTATGTAAATAAAGTTTTCAAAAAACAAAAAAAGAAAAATATAAAATCTGATAAAATACAAAAATATTCTTCTCTCTAAATTCTTTCAAACATTGCAAGTACAAATCTTCCGTCAACACTTTGTTCCATCAAATCTTTCATTACTTTTCCCGAACACGTGTTGAGGGGGAGAATGTAAATATTTTTTAGTCTCATAAAACCTTGTAATTGCATGTTACCATTAAATGTTGTTTCTTCTAAACTGGTGGATACGTTTCTAGTTTAACACTCTCCTCGGACTCAAAGATTTTAAAATTTTATTATTTCTAAAGTCGAGGGGGGAGTGTCGTCAAGTTTCTTTCAAAGAATGTTGTTTTGCTAAACCAAAGTCGAAGTCATGGGTCTTGGTTGAAAATTGTTATGGTGGAGGGGCCAAACTTGTCAAATTTGAAAAGTTATTCTAATAAATCCTTCACCTAACAATTCAAAATCATTTACTACCCTCATTAAAATTTCAACCTAACAAATCCATGCCTAAGAATCAAAGAACAAATCCGTGTTTCAAATCCAAAATCTGCTTCTACGCGTAAAGGAATCAGAATCAAGATCACGAAATGGACTTCGTCATGGAAAATATCAACGCACCAAATGAACTCACAATGGAAGATATATTCCTAACGGGTTACAGCAAATCAATTGGAAAGAACAATCTCAGGTTCGATTTTGAGAACTGCACCTGCTCGGAATCATCATGCAGAGTTGCTGTGGATATCCTCAAAGTTCATCCCTACAGTATTATGCTAACCAACTCAGCACCAGTACCTGAAATCTATATCCAACAATTCGGCACACGATGGAAAAGATTGATGGTCAAGATGCTGTCAAAGTGACTCTCAACAACAAGGAAGTCACTGTTACGGTAGCAGATCTTCGCACTATTCTTCTTCTGCCTGCCATCCAACCAGCTGTTTATGTGCCAACTCCTAATGAAGAGGCCATAATGAAATTCATGGTCGACATTGGCTATGATGAAGCTGCCGGAGTCATCACCAAACACTCCACTGTCGATCTGAAGAACATTCCTCAACCTTGGAGGACATTGTACATCATGATCGTTAAGTCTATGTCAGGAAGAGACAGCGGTCATGAGCATCCTAAACTCATGCACCTGCAAACTTTCTGTGGAATGGTCAACAAGCAACACATTGACTATGCAAGCCTGATATGGGAAGATATGATGCAGCACCTTAAAAGCACGGGTCAAAGGTTCCCTTTATCGATATCTGGTTGTTGATTCGAACATTCTCGGGCGAAATCGGGATATCCCCATGAGAATTAATGACCCCAAGAATCATTCTGTGTTATATGAGCCTATATTGAACATTGTTAGATTTAAGGACTCATCAACAAAGAAACAAGGTGTAGTGTTACTTGATTGCCTTCTCACTGACGCAATAAAGAGTCTGCCATCGTATCTTTGATACCAAGAAGCGGTGAGTGCAAGCAAAGTCAGGTTTATGGATGAGAAGACTTGGTTGTTCCTACCAAAAGACTAGAAGGTCGCAAAGACCTGGTAGTCTTGGAAGCACTGGGAGCGCTCATAAGTATCCAAAGAGGCATCCAAGCTTCAAGAAAAGAGTCCCATCTCAGATCGCTCGTCCTAATGTCAAACTGGAACCTATTCCAGAGGATGACGACTCTGAAGCTACTAAGTCTGAAGAGGTGGTTTACTACTCTGAAACAACAACAGAGGAAACATCCTCACCAATGTCTGAAGATAAACCACCAAGTCCACAATCAGACAAAGGGAAGAAACCAGTGACAAAAGAGGAAGAAGAAGATTCTGATGAGGATAATGACCCAAAGGATGAAGAGCGAGATTATCAGAAAACTCTGAAGCAACTAAGATTGCAGCATGTTGCCGAAGAGTTTATAGATCAACAGTTGAGAGGCCCTGGAGGTTCCAGTGGTGGAGCTCTTATCACACCAGTTCTTGATGCGGTTAATCAACCCGATAAGGGAACTGGTGCCACCACAACAGATTTGACAAAGCAGCAACAACAAGATTATGAAGTTAAGTTCGACTTTGAGGAAGACAAACCGGAAAAGACGGAGAAGATTACAGATGAAGATGTGGCGAAAGCGGCTTAAGGAAAAGGCTGATGAAGAAGCTCGGGCTAAAGCAGATGAAGATGAAAGGATTCGAATTGAAACTGACAACTACATTTGAGACAATCCTGAACAAAATCCTAAACAATCTTCAGAGCCACCTGTTAATAGAAATAAGCCGTAAAAAAGTTTATTTATATTTTACGATCTTCTAATGTTTTGTCGATAACAAACGTAAAATAATCTTAACGAAACAAATAAAATACGTAAATAGTTTGAGCCAATAGTTTTCTAACACACTTAACGTTTTCACATAAAACACTAATACAAGTATAAAGTGATTTTATGATTTAGTAATACATATGTACAACAACTAGTGTTTACATATTGGGTAAATATATACATAACTAGTATGTATTATAATGGGTAAAAACTACAACCCATGGATCACATCCATAACCCATGGTATTGACCCATACCCACTTGACTAAGTGCATTGCACTCATAAGATACATTGTATCTAATAAAAGAACCATGGATCAACCCATAACCCATGACCCATGACCCATAACCAAAATACCCATGGGAAAAGAGGAGCGTCCCACGGATCCCTAGCTTTGCACTAGACGGATCCCTTGTGGGAGGGATCCGGGGAACAATAAGCATTTCTCCTCAATAAATAGTGAGCCATTTCTTCCTTTTGTGTTGCCACTCTCACACATACTTTCCCCAAGTATTGTAACTCTCTAACCACTGATCCTAAGGGATCTTTCTATGTAGTTTTTCTTTTGTTTTTGTGTGATTCTCTAGGTTCCTCTTAAAGGCGAGATCACCACTTCTTGAAGTCAAGCAATCTCAAGTCCATGAGTTGCCATGCTTCGTCATCATCAAGACTCTCGAGGTTCTCTTTGTTGATAGTTCTTTCTTCCTCCGTAGATGTCTTGTGTTGAAGGCATTATGAAGGATGCCGAAAGAGTCAAGACGAAAGCATTAGTGAAGGATGCTTAACGTCCGTGTCAAAAGCATTAGTGAAGAATGCTAAAGGTGTCAAGACGAAGGCATTAGTGAAAGGTGCCAAGCGTTGTGTCAAAGGCATTAGTGAAGGATGCCTAGGAATCAAATCAAGTGGCATTAGTGAAGAATGCCTAGGTCGTATAATCGATGAGGTGCATCGTTATACATATAGTGATAGGTTTCTTCCAAGGATGTTGATATACTTGATGGTGTTGTAATAAGGAGTGGGTCTCCTTTGGGATTAGGTGTTGTGTAGTGTTGGGTAGTAGTTCCTCCATTGTAATGAAACTCGGTACTTAGCCTAGTACCGGATAAAGGGTAGGCGACGTTGTGGTAGGTGTGGTTCACCTTGGTGTTAAAGAACCCGGTGGTTAGCCTAGTACCAGAAAAAGAGTAGGCGACATTGTGAAGGCTTCTTCGCCATAAGGAGTTGGTGTCGTGTAGTGATTACGAACTCTTGAGTAGGTGACTCGGGGAGTGGAGTAGGGCAAGGAAGGTGTCCTTGTAGCCGAACCACTATAAATACTTGTGTCGTGGTTATGTGCTTCTTACTCTTTATCTTTCGTTACATGTTTATATATCTATCTATCAACGTCCAACATAAACAACTAAATAGATTGACTTAAGTTGATCTAAATATTTTAAAACGTAGTTTTAATTGGTAAAACTATTCACCCCCCCCCCTTCTAGTTTTCCACAATTGGCATCAGAGCTTCGTTACCAAGTTTCTTAGAGTATGATGTACTTTAAAAACTTGATACGATCCGTGTATGTTTGAAAACTACAAAGAAGGATTTTTTTTAAGTCACATTTTTTTTTAAAAATCACTATAGTGTTTATTGTTGTACAATTATAGAATGTTCTAACACTTTCCTTGTTAAGTATTCTCCGTACTTGGATTTGGGCATACCAAGAAGATAATGAAGAGACTATCTAAATATTTCTTTTCGTGAAATGAATGTCTAGCATTGTTTTTCTCACACATGGATCTCGGAGATTCCAAGAAGATCACAAAGCATTTCCTCTAAATATTTCTTTTCTTAAGAAGAGTATTTAGCCAAGGTATGATCGTTAATAATTTACATTTGTTTTAGTATTGTCAAAATCTTAGTTGCATAATTAATCTCTATTAGTAATTACTTAAGTAGTTATCTATATTAAAGCCATCATCAAGAATAGTATTCTTAGATTGATTTGTATCTACTACACTACTAACTTGTAATAATGATATCTTGGTTATTCGATAGCCTCAATCATTATTCATCACAAAGGAATTATTGACACTTCATCTATGTCAATGAATATCCATGTGAAACTTCTTATATTATGATAAAATGGGATTTTATCATAATCTTTGATAAATCTCCCAAGAATTGTGACTAATTCTTAAAAAGGGAACCACGTCAAATAGGATTAGTATTAAACCGTCAAAACCTCAAATCACAAGATATAGAGCTTAACCATCAAACTCTAGGCGTTTTAGAACTCCCAAACAAAAGTCATCAAGGAATGCTTAAACTGATTTTTGCTGTCAAGCCGGATCCCTGAGCTTGAACTAGCCGAATCCCAAATGAGAGGGATCCGTGGTATCCGTGCAACATAAGACATCATAAGTTAGTAATGATCACTGTGGATGTTCCACAATCACTTTCCCTTCAAAGACTCACGAACAAAAACCCAATTATTGTTCACAGGAGCAATTTGATCATTCCCTTCAAGCATAACAATCACTTGTGTAAGTATAATCTTCACTACATTGTTAATTTAATTCCTTGATTTCTAGGATTACAATTTCTTCATTTTTAGAAGTTGGGTTCAAATGGGTTTATCATAATTTGTTACCACATTGTTTTCTAAGATAATCCAAATCAAAGAATTAACATTGTCAATACAAATTAAACTCATCTCTTGAATTCAATAAAAATGATTTGAGCAAAATTGTGATCAAACCCTCTAGGTTACTATTCACAATTAACACCACATTGTGGTTATGTTGTTTAGGAACAATCATGCCAAGCAACCGACAACAAGACTATCAAGATACCGCTCATTACATACCCATGTACCATAGAAAAGATGGACTTAGTCCCGAAGATAGGAAAGCCTTTAAAATGCTCGAAACGAGACTTTTTCACGAAGGTCGAGTAGTAGAACCTTCATTTCTTGCTAACACCGACATAAGACAAGATTTTGGAACTTTGGGTTTGATTGTTTATTGGACATAAACGAACAAATTTGCCCGGTTTTCGTACTCGAATTCTACAAGATAATGAGGATAGTTAGAAATGACGATGGGTCCATATCGATTGTCTTCATCATAAATGAGCATGAGTACACCCTTTCGCTTGTGGAGTTTGGAAGAATAGTAGGTGTTCCATATCAAGGTGTTTGCATGTTTTCTAATGAGTGGTCTTTGGAAGAGATACACACTATGGTTGATAATCATAAAATCTACCACATGTTAATCCCGGAAGCAACCACGGTGAGGGACACCGTGTTCATGCCAAGAGCATCTCCATCGAGGGTCACTAGGAATTCGAAAGTGATCTATAGAGATCCTTTCCAAATGGAGCTCTCCGAGATGTACGCTTTCTATAGGAAATGGGAAGTTGTGGTGAGGGAGAATGTGTTGTGCCTAGTGGGAAACAAGGATCACCCCAACGCATGCTTAGTTTCATGATCTATTGCCTAGTGACCGTGACTCGCTTCAACCTTGCTTACTACATGATCAAAAGAATGGCAAGTGTAAGAAGCATAGACAAAATGGTGCTTCCGTACGCAATGCTTCTAACCCGTCTTGCAAAATTCATCTTTGCATTAGATCCTTCTCCGCAATCCTATGATCATAGCTTTTGCAACAAAGTTATGGTGTCATTAACCGAGGGTAGAACTACAAGGTTTATGGTGGAAGGCAAAAATCCTCACCCACCCACGGATTCCTCGGATGAAAGGGAGAGGCAAAGAGAAGGTGAAGGTAGTAGCAACCCCCTCAGAAACACGGATCTCGACCCTTTGGATTAAATCAATCAATTGCAAAACATCTCTAACCCATCACCAGAATGGCAACAAACCAAGGGGATCTTCAAGTGCTTCACCAACTTCTTGAAGAAAAAGAAGTAGAGATGGTGTGAGAAAGAGTGGAGGAGGGATGAAGACGAAGAGTGGTGGAAGAGTAAGGTAAGGTCATAGGACCTAAATTTATGATAAACAATTTCAAACAATGGGTTGTAACATTTAACAATACTTATGTAGAATAGGACGTAATATGTTGGTCTTACCATAACTTGGCATTAAACAATCATTAACTTAGGAACGTGTAGAATGATATTTTATGACTCCTTGAAAACATTCAAGTAGTCGTCGTCACTCATTTTTAGGAACTTTTAGTTTTCCCACATTTGCTATGCGTTATATTTGATGTGTTCTTGCATTTAGTCCTTATAGAAACAACTAGGAGAAGCATTTGCTAAAGAGTGCAAAATTGCACATTTGCTGAAAGCCTTCTGATCTGCAGTAGGCGGATCCCAGCTTTATAACTAGCCGGATCCCTCCCAGAAGGGAACCGTGGGATCCGTGACTACAGATGAGCAATACATACTTACTTACATCAAAAATAGCTCACTAGATCACCTCACACTAGTCAAACATAAGACATTAGAACCAACTAAGTCTTCCTCAAACATTTGAAAGCCTCACACTCATCCATAGCTTACCTAGGATCTATTTCAAAATGTTTTTTATTTATCAACTCATCAAAACTCACCATATTTCCGCTCCAAGGCTCACACATTATTTCTCACACTTCATAACTCTTAGTTTGATACATCTATCAATTTTAGTAAATTGATTTTAGTCACCATTAACTCAAAAAATGAGCTTAAGACTAGTTTTTCATTTATCATTATTTCTTAAAGATTTTAGTAAATTTCTCTTGAGTCATCATCTGACTTCTAGGACTAATTACCACCATTCTTTCATCTCAAATCAAATGGTATCTCTCTCAAGCACTGAGCTAGACTATCTAAAGTCAATTTTACCCAAAACCATCATTAAGCACCCTCACCTCTTATGCTTGAGCATTTAAGACATCCACCTCTCATGACATCAAAATAAAGTCAAAACCTTGAGATAAATAGGTATTAGACCTTACAAAAAGCATAATCATTTCATCAAAATATGTCAGACGGAGACGGATCCTCAGTGAGAGGGATCCGTGGGATCCGTGGTCTCTGAAAGCTTTAATCGACTTCCTCTTCAAATTTAAGCCACCTTTTGGTTATCTAACCACTTTTAGTTATCATTTAATATCTTCCTAGAGCTGATCAATATCCTAAGTGCATGGTTAATCCCTTAGTGGCCAAGAATTTAATTCCGTAATTCAAAATTATCCTTTATAAACCAAACACTCTTGAGGTTAAGTCATCACTTTCACCTAGATCTAAAAAATCAATTGTTAAAAGCTCATATTGCATCATTATCATCACCATGACCAAAGCTCTTAGCAACAACTCTTCAACCATAGGCTCATCTAAAAGAAAGGGTCATATGATCCATGAGATTTCATCCACCGAATCATCTCCCGTAAGAGACAACAATGATAAAATCCCATCTCAACAAACCCATTCAACAATTTCTAAGAAAACCGCAAGGATTAGCATCAAACCTTTTGGGCTAGAAAAGGGGTCATCTAGTTCAAAACCAAACCTAGCTAGTTCTAGCAAGCCATCTAAGCCCTCATTCCTTGAGCATGGACTACACTCATTTAACGAGCCTCTTCCTCACCCTAACCTCTACTCACTAGAGCATTCACCACCAAGAACCTCCCACTCACCTACTTTCTCGTTAAATAGGGAACCATCCACAACACTGATTAGTCCATCATGGGAAACAAGGAACCATCAAGGACTTGATAACATGGAGGAATTTCCATTACCACCACCCTCATTTTTAGTAGAACCTCATCCCACGTCTCAAAATGAAACCCCACAATCATTCGTAGAGCCTTCTTAAAATATTCACTTTCCTCCGGTTCCAAACCAAGACAATAATTACCCAAATTGTCTAATCACCCAAGGACTTGTTCAAGAAGCACGAAATGAGTTGCCTTTCATGTTTAATCATCTTATTGAAAGATTGGATCAAATCAACAAGTCCACTCATCCCTAGACTCAAGCACATTGTTGCGTTTTAAGTTTTAATAACTAATTAGCATTGGTAGAATATGTATGGCTAGATCATTCTCTTAGTTTTTGAGATTTATTTAATTATCTCTTTGTTTTATTGAATGATAACTTGCTTGCCATATTGCTTTGAGTATATGTTTGTTATTTGTATACATATCTCAATATCTTATTAACATTATTTAGCATACCACCATTGCTGAAAATCTGTCACCAGACAGATGGATCCCTGGTAAATGCCTAGACGGATCCCACAAAGAAGGGAACCGTGGGATCCGTGGTACAGAAGAACAATTTTCTACTAACTTGAGTCTTATTTGCAGGAATTTAAGCACTATACTCTTGTTTTCTAACCTTTATTTTGTAGATTTTCAAAATACACATGAAGAACTTGACCCTCTAAGCTAGGGGGAGCTTTGTGTCAATCCATACATTGCAAAACCATTTGCAACTTAATCCTTATTTGGATTACACTTCATGACACCCCATTGCAAAGTTGCAATCTTCAAGGGGGAGAATTTTCGTCACAAGGACGAAACCATTTGCAAAAAAAATTTCAAATTCGTTAGCTTATTAGTTTATATTTACTTGACGCCCTCACAAAGGGGATGGACTCGTCAAGGGGGAGTTAAGACGAGAACCATTCCCGTCACTTGCTCTCTTTACATCTTTTCTTTTTACATTTAAAAAAAAAATGTGTGTTAGTTCCTTTTCGACGCTCTTTTTGTTTTAACAAAAAAGGGGATAAGAGAGTAAAAACTCCAAATCAAACTTTTATGAATTTTAGTTCTTTCCTTCAAATAATTTTATGTTTTGTCATCAACAAAAAGGGGGAGATTGTTAATACAAATAAGCCGTAAAAACGTTTATTTATATTTTACGATCTTCTAATGTTTTGTCGATAACAAACGTAAAATCATCTTAATAAAACAAATAAAATACGTAAATAGTTTGAGTCAATAGTTTTCTAACATACTTAACGTTTTCACATAAAACACTAAAACAAGTATAAAGTGATTTTATGATTTAGTAATACATATGTACAACAACTAGTGTTTACATATTGGGTAAATATATACATAACTAGTATGTATTATAATGGGTAAAAACTACAACCCATGGATCACATCCATAACCCATGGTATTGACCCATACCCACTTGACTAGGTGCATTGCACTCATAAGATACATTGTATCTAATAAAAGAACCATGGATCAACATATAACCCATGACCCATGACCCATAACCAAAATACCCATGGGCAAAGATGAGCGTCCCACGGATCCCTAGCTTTGCACTAGACGGATCCCTTGTGGGAGGGATCCGTGGAATCCGGGGAATAGTAAGCATTTCTCCTCTATAAATAGTGAGCCATTTCTTCCTTTTGTGTTGCCACTCTCACACATACTTTCCCCAAGTATTGTAACTCTCTAACCACTGATCCTAAGGGATCTTTCTATGTAGTTTGTCTTTTGTTTTTGTGTGATTCTCTAGGTTCCTCTTAAAGGCGAGATCACCACTTCTTGAAGTCAAGAAATCTCAAGTCCATGAGTTGCCATGCTTCGTCATCATCAAGACTACTGAGGTTCTCTTGTTGATAGTTCTTTCTTCCTCCGTAGATGTGTTGTGTTGAAGTCATTAGTGAAGGATGCCGAAAGAGTCAAGACGAAAGCATTAGTGAAGGATGCTTAACGTCCGTGTCAAAAGCATTAGTGAAGAATGCTAAAGGTGTCAAGACGAAGGCATTAGTGAAAGGTGCCAAGCGTTGTGTCAAAGGCATTAGTGAAGGATGCCTAGTAATCAAATCAAGTGGCATTAGTGAAGAATGCCTAGGTCGTATAATCGATGAGGTGCATCATTATACATATAGTGATAGGTTGCTTCCAAGGATGTTGATATCCTTGATGGTGTTGTAATAAGGAGTGGGTCTACTTTGGGATTAGGTGTTGTGTAGTGTTGGGTAGTAGTTCCTCCATTGTAATGGAACTCGGCACTTAGCCTAGTACCGGATAAAGGGTAGGCGGCGTTGTGGTAGGTGTGGTTCACCTTGGTGTGAAAGAACCCGTGGTTAGCCTAGTACCGAAAAAGAGTAGGCGACGTTGTGAAGGCTTCTCCGCCATAAGGAGTTGGTGTCGTGTAGTGATTACGAACTCGAGTAGGTGACTCGGGAGTGGAGTAGGCAAGGAAGGTGTCCTTGTAGCCGAACCACTATAAATACTTGTGTCGTGGTTATGTGCTTCTTACTCTTTATCTTTCATTACATGTTTATATATCTATCTATCAACGTCCAACATAAACAACTAAATAGATTGACTTAAGTTGATCTAAATATTTTAAAACGTAGTTTTAATTGGTAAAACTATTCAACCCCCCCTTCTAGTTTTCCACACCACCCCAAGACCCTTCCACAACAGAATCATCATCACACTCTTCACCACCACCTTCTAAAGAAACCACCACCAGATCATCATCCAAATCGGTCAAGAAACCCACTGATACATGGGCATCTCGTGCCAAGACCAAGATCCAAATGGCTGTTAAGCAAGCAAGAAGACGAAACGCGGTTGACAAAAAGTTGAATCAGCTAGCTGACAGGGTGAATCTACTTGGTTAAGAGATGAACAATTTCATTGAGGAAAGAGATCAGATCAAGCTATTCCTGAACAGATATATTTAAGCTGAAATGGAAGAGAAGATCAAGGAATATACTCATCAATTCCTTCTACATTATGTTCTAGGAATAACAAGAGATATGTTCTCCAAGCAATTTTATCCTACCTTGAGAAAGCTGATCAGCCAGACAATCGTTACAACACCGGTGACGATGCAGGCAAAAACAGTACAACCTCCTAATGTAACAGAAACTGATCTACTGTCACATTTGATAGTTCAGATGACTGATCGATCTTCAACGCTAACATCTGACGAATTAAAGTTTCTTGAGGTTCTCCTTGCTCACCAATTGAAGACTACTTGTAAGGAAGCTGCTGGTATTGAGAAGCGGTATAGAGATGATGATGACTAGGACAAAGATCCGAAGGCTAAACGTCAGAAGAAGACAAGTGAGTCTTCATCATCCATGCCACCACCACCACCAAATACCACCACCACCACTGGAGCATCTTAGCAGACTCCTACATCTGATAAACCTCGAGAGTTTGAGTCACCACCACCATTGGAGAAAACTGGTGATCACTTTGAATACACCGGTGGTGATGACGAAGAAATTCCCGAGCCCCAGCAATAGCCATCATCCCCACCATCAACTAAGCAACAACCATGACCATCTTCCAAACCAAAGAAGAAGAGAACCAGCTTAGTCGTCTCCTGGTTATATGAAGATGACACTGAAGAATATGAATGGTTTAGCAAGCTAGTTGATGCTACACCTCGATTACCGGAAGGCCAAGAACCGGTAGATGGTCGAACTATGGAGCATGTAAAGATTATCCAAGACAAGTTCAAGGTTAAGAAGATGACAAAAGGGGAGCTACGCCGGATCAAGAATGATGCATTTCAGTTGCTAAAAGACAGCTTTGACAGCGGTATTGAAGTCGAATACCATCTCGACAACATCGCTCGAGCCATTTCTAACAACATTGACTAACTCAACCCTGAATCGAATATTGACTTCACAAGAAAGGATAAGACTCCATATTATACTGACTGGACCAAACCGCTACCAACTATTGGCCAACCAGAGCAACCCAAGATTCCCTATCAATACTTCTTCAATAATGACTTAGAGTTTCTTTAGCACGGTAGCGACATCAGCAAGAAGTACGCTACATCACTCACCTTCAACATCCCAGCAACAGTCTTCTTCATCAATGTTGCCATCGAAGAAGAAGCCACCAGAATGTTTGTTGACAAAGTGGTGGATTATGATATCGATGCTAAATATGGCATTCACCATTGGCCTCCAAGGAGAAGTCTGTACTACAGAAGCTGTCAGGTTCTAAAGTCGAACAAGGAGGTGTTTAGTGATAAAAGGATCGTTGCTATAATGAATGTCACTCTGGCTACAAAGTGGGATTACTCATTCCTGAAGGAGATCAAAGTCAAATGCCAAGATGAGCAAGAATATGACTTTACTGAAGCTGATTTTCTGAGGTTGTCGCTCAACGACATCGAAGACATGTACCTTGGTAAGGTACAAGGTCGGATGAGACAATTCTCCACCAACATTCAGCTCCAGTACATCACATCCTTGTTGATATTCATTCGAAGCGGAGTGATCCAAGAACGTGTTGAAGACCTTCAACTTGCTGTGGAATCTTATCAGAAGAAAGTCAACCTTACAAAACCGTTGCTATACTTTCCCGAAATAAACCAACTCTCTCAGTACACCATTTTGAAGAAACTGAAGTTTGGAGTTGTTTACCGTAGTGAACTTCAGCATAACTGCTTCATGGCGTGCAATGAGCTTCATAAATTCTGTAATCACACATTGAAGATGGTTCGTGATGGGCTAGCATATCGGTTGAAGGATATACAGCAAGGAATTGGGTCAAAGAAGCGTTGGAATTATGAGGAAAAGAGGGATGCTAAGAAGATTATCATGAGGTTGGATGAAAGATTGTTTCATCGGGATCACATGCGGAGACGAGAGAGCTTTGTGGGTAGAAGAGAGAGTTTCCCGCTTACGGGATATCAACGACAAGAGAGAACTCCTGGTCTTATTGAATGATTTTCTGGTACTCTTTAAACTATTTTGATTGACATTTGGATTGTACGATTTGTATATTGACTATGGCTTGTGCACACATAACAGTGTACAACCCGTACTTGTAATGAAAAGACCTTGTGGTACGCATCAGTGCCACAATCCTTATAAAAGGAGCAAAAGCTTCTTACTTTTGAGTAAAACTTATCAAAACTTTAATCATTTTCAAAGTTTTGCTTAAAAGAACAAGTACTTCCTCTTATGTTTTCAAAACCTCAAAAGTTAGTATTACTTGTTGAGGGGGAGTATTTGCTAAAAATCTTTGTTCACAAAATGTTCTTCGTGGAAATCTTCCCACAAAACTCAAAATGGTCATATTCGATATCAAAATTTCATCAAAAATAACATTAATATTCCATTTTTGAGGGGGAGAAAAATTGTGTGATACAAATATGTTGTAAATATGATTGAATCATCGTGTGCTAAGACTTAACCCATGAATTGACGAGATCTGAACTGTCATACATCGAAGAGATTTGTCTTCCAAGACTTATCCGAGTAGATCGTACTTATTCGAGAAACTCTTGATAGACATGAACTTTGACGGGTTTGACAACCTTTTCAAGGTTTGTCCACACCTTCAAGGTAGTTATTAGAGCTAGTTGTCACCTAAAAGCTGACTATGCATCTCTTTAACTATGCAACGTAACCGTGTCTCGCGGGGGATTATCTATCTTCAGTTGATCAATTCAAAAGTGCGAGCTCTACCCTAACCGTGCATATTTCTGTCAAAACACTTAAGCACGTGTGGATGGGGAGTATTTCTGAAAATGAAAAACTCTCAAAGTGTTACAAACATGTTTTCATTCATAAACACTTTGAGAGATTTTCGTGAAAATGGTTTTATGACAACATAGGATAGTCATGGAGTTATAAGGTGACTAAGATTAGGAATAACCGTCCTATGATCCGCCAGAGCCAGAGGGATCTACCCAAGGACATCACCAATAGTTAGTACTTAGAAGTCCTTAGGAATGATTATAAAAAGAAGAAAATGAGAATCGGAGAAAGAAGGAGTTGAAGAATTAAAAAGAAAAGTAAAGAAAAAGGTGAAAAGAAATAGCCCTCCAAATTATTCAACTTAGTGCAGATACCGGGTTCAATTCATATGCTACTGACTGTCACTAAGATGACACCGGTATTGAAGATTAAAAGCCGTCATGGACCCAGTGACGCAATGCACTAAATCTTCTTATCCACTCAAGTTTCTCTCAACAGAAGCTTGTTTCATTCTCACAGGGAACCCTCGTAAACTATCGGCTTTCTCTTAGAGATTCTTTGGTATTGAAGTAGGAGACCCTCTCCTAGTCTCCGCTCAGGAAAACCAAAGTGCACTATTGAGTCTAGAGCTACGAGATTCATCAAAAGATCTCTTAGGAACACTTGACATTTCATCACTTGTCGTTCAACATTAAGGACGCAACTGATACATTATCGAGTCCTTCGGATCTTAGCAATTTGTTGAGAACATTTATGAGGGGTTCACAATTGTGATCCTCTATGATTGAATGGAAACTCCTGCCAAGGTCAACATCAAACAACCCTGACAGCAGGTCGCTTCGGTAGGCCCTTGTGGGTTACGCTTAGTGTTGTCTCAAACGGTCAATAGTCGTAGGGTGATGCTTCGGTGTACCTCAGCGACTCACCTGAACTGTAGATGTACTTCGGTACATCGTGTTATCCTACTAGAGGGACTCCAGTTCAGGAACGGCCTTTGCGAGAATTAGAGACGTGTTTTCACACTATGCTGTTAACACGCTCGAAGTTCAAACTTGTAAGTGCTGAAAATCCCGCTAAGGAGATTCCTTTCAAGAATCGAGTCCTGAAGATGTGGGTCATTACTTGAACTTGTTCAATGTAATGCCAACTGTCCCTTATGGGATTCGGATGGCTGATTCGCCCGACCAAGGTGAATGGAATCAAGACATTCATCAGAAGAACAATCGTAGTGGTCAATTTTCTAAGAAACAACCACAGTGATCAATTGGTGTTTTTTCACTAACCAATTCTTATATTTTTTTCTTATGGATGCTCCTGGGAAATGATCGTGTTGATTCTCCACATGCTCATACCAACAACAAAACTAATTAAATTTCTCTTGTAAGGCAACACAAAATTCAGAATGATTCTTCTTCAAAGCCAAAGAATCTACAAAGTTTAAAGACAAAGAGAACTACATCAAAACTGAAATCCAACGTCAAAGAGCGTGTGAGCATGTTGGAGAAAGACGTGGAGACGCCTGGGCAACGAAGTGGACCTGATGCAAACAACAACAACATAACATCACCATATCCACACCAGAACAAAGAACAAAGATCTAAGATAACGAAGACGTCAAAGCTAAAAACTTCAAAAGAAGCAAGATCCTCACACTGGGGAGATTGTTGGAATTAAGGCACTTCTTCTCACATGAAAGAAGAATGTCAGAAGACGTCAAAGAAACTGCTATTACATCAACACCAACAACTTATCCAAGATTGCTGGAGTCATCATTTAATATCTAACACTTAGGGGGAGATTGTTGGAATCACTCCTAACTTGTATTTCAAGTGTTAGTATTTAATATGTAATAGGTTGCTTAAACTAGGCTTTTATGTTTGTATTTATGGCAAGGCTCATGTAGAAAGCCCATGAGCCTTGGCCCAAGCCAAAAATAATGGAAGGGACTAGACATGTTGCCCTAGCTCCCTTCCCTATAAATAATGTTGTAAACCTTCATTTGAAGGTTGGTTGTTCACTTGAATATATATATATATATATATATATATATATATATATATATATATATATATATATATATATGTAGGCATGACACGTGGATTATTCAAGAATAGTCCATCTCATTGCCTTGTAATTATTTTTATGCCACGTCATCACATTTAATTACACCTAGGCAATCTTTTGGCATTGATAACATCCATATTTAATTTTACCAAAATGCATGGTGCTTGATTCGAACATGGGTTGTTAACAAGATTGACATATATCTTAACCACTACACCAACACATTACTTTGAATTTATTTTGCAACTTATAATCTATAAAGGTATGTAATTAAAGAATCTTCTACAAGAATAATCCTATACAAAACATATATACATTATTAAAAAACATACGATATTTTTTCACAAAGAAAAACCCTAATCATCAAATCTCTCCAAGAAGAAAACTCCATCACTAGGGTTTTAACAAATTTTAATGTGTTTTTGTGCGGTTTTGTTGTTCTTGGAGCTTTGATAATGTATCAAAATTAGGGTTTTTATTTTTCTTTAGCTTTGTTATTGTCATGCATTAATTGTAATTGAGCTTAATAGGTCCTTTATTTTGTCATAAGAACCATACTCTTTACCTAAATAATTAGAACTCTCTCAATGGAGAAAACTCCATCAATTTTAGGGTTTTAATGATTTCTAATATGTTTTGTGCAGGTTACTATGCAACCGAGGAAAGATTACTCAATTTATTTAAACATGATTTTTACAAAACCAGGAAACAAATTAAGCTATACCATTCGAGGTACATATTCAATTATATTGAATTCAACATTATGGATTTTTATTAATAAAGTTACCAGCATCTTGACATCTTAATATTTAGGTGTAAATCAACAAATTCCTTCAATTCTAATTTTTGAGTTCACATCATCAATTAAATGGTTCCAGAACTTCATGTGCAAGTAAGTAAACACACTTCGTGTTTTTATTTTAAAGTGCACATCAGTATGTATTGATGACTTTCGGATGTAAATGTAACATGTGTATCAGCAAGTAATGAACTAAACACTGATGACGCGAAGTGGTTAAGAAGCATAGGGTGTCAAAAGGTAATTGTTGATGCCACTATTGTACCTGAAACAGCAGGACGTCGCAAAGAGGATATTGTTATGTGATTGTTTACAAAGGCACTTAAATCATGAAATTTTTTGTGTTTTTCTTCGTACTTAGTTGGTTATTATAGAAGATATAAGTTATAGCAGGAGCTCTATAAGTCGAACTCTAAGTTTTAAGTTGCAAATTTATGGTTTCTCTTAAACCATTGACCAATACATAAGGTTAATCTTGAATAAAAGCGTATGGTGAGAATTGTGCAAGGCTTACTTCATGAGCTTATTAAATGGATGCCTCTTCCATGCTTCAGTTTCATATTGTGACTTTTCACTCGATGATGTTTCAATATCTTATTGTCGACATAGTTTTGACTACATTCTAGCAATTGACAAGCGGGTATTTTATGAAGTCATGTGTGCTTATTAAATTTTGACACATTATATAGTTGGTTCTTAAAATGATAATATTTCTTTCAGGTTACAACATCCATATACAACCTTATTTTGAGGAAACTGTATTGCCACAACCATGGCACAATGCGTATTCAAGGGAAAACCGACACCGTTTTTATGTTTTATTCATCACCAGTCCAGTAACAATTTTGTTTTGGAATGTACATGTTTATCAGTATATAATGCATTTTTTATATGTGTGTATGTATGTTGCAGCTCATCTAAGTTTACCATGTGGAAGTCATAATGCTAACGATCATCTTATTGCAAACGGTGTTCGGAATACCTCTAAAATAATTTATGTTATTATTTACTCTTGCTATATATACACGTCAACCTGATTTACCTGAGGTATTGTCTATTCGGCTTTTTGATTGTTTAATTCTTCTGGCCTCAAGGTTTATGTTGCTAAGCGTAAACTTTTTCCATTTGTTGTTTCTAAAATTCTACAGGTCTATCTCTATTCATTGGTAGTTCATGTGATAATAGTGACCAGCCCAGCACACGTATCGACACCAACTATATACGGCCACCGCAGATAGGTAAACTCTAAACTGCTATATCAGAATCCGCTTTTGCCATAAGCTGCTTTGGTGCTCTTTGACTTGACGAACATACCACATCTCCTATTAGTTTTAGCTTTTGTATTCCGTAGCACTTAGAAAAACTAACATAGCCTAAAAATTCAAATTGTTCTTTACTAATTTATATCACAAGATAGGACATTACTATTTCTAGACTAATCAAGAATGTATATTCCAAAGAGCGTATAAGTTCTGAAAAGTGTGATTACATAGCTTACATGATCTCTAGGCTCATAATTAATTAATGTTGCTATCATTCAAAACATGAATAATGGATACAGAGAGCACATCGTAAGATTAATGTTTGGGTGCAATCATTGCAAGCGAGGTTTGTAGAGTGATGAAAAGATACCTTGGCGAGAAAGAGGAGTTATTGTTTAAAACAAGTGACAACAAATGACACGGAAAGTAAGCATTTTAAAAGCGAAAGCAATGATGAATTTTATACTTTGCTAGGCATATGGATAAAAAATCCCATGTTAGAGCGAGGTGAGAGAGAATGTCAACAAACAAAGGGCCAGATGAATGGACAGAGGTTCGTCGAAGGGGATCGCGCAACAGGAATTGGAATGCATATTTTGTGAGAGCAACGGAAGATAAGATCTTCACTTTCATTTTCACGCGTTTCCCAGATTCGTGGGATGAAAAAGCTCTTTGGGATCTATTTAGGAAGTATGGCTCTGTTTTGGATGTGTACCTTGCAGCTAGGAGGACCAAGATGGACACAAGATTCGGTTTCGTTAGCTTCTTTAAAGTGAATGATATTGTGAGATTTGAGCAAATATTGAAAAGCATCACCACTGGTGAAGTTAAGATAGTAATCAATATTGCCAAATATGATAAGCGGGAAAGAATTATCTTCATTCAAAAGTAAAGCATACAATCCAATTATGCACACGAATGGCGGTGGGCATTCAAAAGAAGGAAGTAAAGATACCAAGGATTTTGTCAACGATGATCGCTCCAATGATCCTACGAGGATGTATTTGTAGGGAAGCATAAGGCGATGACATTATTGACATTCAAATTAAACAATCCTTAGTGGCAATATTGAAAAGATGTTGGTCGTGCAAAGCAAAGAACATTCATGTCTTGCATAATATGTGGACACTCTTCAAGCAACAAGGACTTAGCGGTGGCATCATACATTATATGGGAGGTCTCTCCTCTCCTTCCTTTGTGAATGGGGTTCTGAGAAGTTGGCTGGAGAGACTATATAGAGTCAAACAAGGTAAACCTCAGTTCTTGGTTTTAAAATTTAGATAGATGGAAAGAAGACATGGAACCAACTGGTAGATTAACATGGCTTGAGCTTGAGGGCCTTCTGCAATTGCCTGGGATGCTGAGAATGTTCAAAAGATAAGGGATAAATTTGGGACTGTCCTTGAAATAGATAACATGGATGTCAATGGGGCGTTAAAGAATTCTGTGAGCGTTCGAATCCTCACCAACACAAAAGTGTGCCTATTAAGTTTAATCAATTTTTATGTATGATAAGAGTTGTGGAGGATCATAACCGATCTTTCCTTCTCAACCTTCCTACTGAATCTGATTATGGTGCTTCGGATGATTGGCCATTAAATGGTGATGAAGACTCGGACGGCATCTCGGATACCGATCTTGGCTGGAGAGAAAAGGAAATGTTTCAGTGATGATTCTCGGGAAGTGGAATGGGATGGGACGTCTGGCGCTTCTCCCTATCTTGATTATCATGTTCCCGAGAAGAAGGCTTCTAAAAGTAATGGTTCATTTAACAAAATGTGACTTCCCAAGATCAAGAAAAGTAACGCGACCTCGATGATGCACTCTTCTACCCAATAACAAATAAGATAACTAGTCTGCGATGGGCGGTGGGACATTTTAGTAAGAGTACTAATGCCGAACAATATTTACATATGAATGAGTCGGATCCCAACTTGGAAAACTTGGATACTTATGAAAGTGCATTTCCACATCCGTTTAGGGGCCACTTGAAAACTGGAAAGAACAAGTTGCAATCATCTCAATCTTCTGAACATTTGTTTTGCAAATGAATTACCATAACATCAGAAACATTCATAGTTCCATTGCTCCTAATTCTTCTCCAATGCTATCTTTTATTCCATTTGTGATTTACTGATACGCTTACACAGCGCGTTCGGGGTCAAAGGAACTTCCTTTTCGTCGAGCAAGTTTTTCAACACCCTAGGCAGTGAACCTAATCGTTGTAGTGTAGTATTAGGGTAAGCCACGGGAATTGATATCGTTCTCTAGGGGAATAAGAATGCTAGTGAGAAGTTACTACGCTAAGGTTGGGGTTGAGGAAGATTTTTTTTTTATCTTTTTATTTTTTTTAGGAAATGGAAAGGTACGAATCTCGGGGTTTGGATTTGGGGGTTGGTATTTCTACCGTTTACTTCTACTTATCTAATTAACTAAGGTGAGTCTATGTCTATTGTTGTGTGCTCGTATGATGATTAAAATGTATTTGCTTAGGCTTTATTACTCCCTAGTTATCTCCTATTGATGGTTGAATTGTCACGTCCTTATTCTTAATCATGTTGTGTCTCTAAGGTCGTAGGGTATCGTTTATCCCTAACTCTTTGAAGCTACCAAGGTTAATGACTAAAAATCTCTAGGATTTATAAACTTTAACTCTAAGGTATTCTTTGGATGTATAGCCTACAATTACTCTAGGTGATTATAAACTAAGGTTCAACAAAGATTAATCAAGCATTAACAACACAACGAATGACCTATCGCAATACTAGGTCAATCACAACTAAGATAAGAGACAACTAATCAATATTCAATAACTAAGTTTCATGTTACCTAAGCAAACACACAAGTAAATTAGCGGACATGTGGAACATGCAAGCATACACACAATCAATTGAAGACATAATTAAATTAATGAAGTAAAACACTTATCTTGATGTAAGATAGGGTATGGAACCCTAAAATAATGTACAAGACAGCCTTGGTTTGGTTTAGGTTTTTACTCCACAAAACTACCCACTGAAAACTAAAAAAATCGGTTTCTATATATAAGGTTAAAACTGCGACGGCTTCACCCTTTAGTTTGTGACGCCGTCAGGTTGCCGTTATTAGGGTTTCGTCTTGGCCACAATAGCATTGCGACGGCGTCACCTTATGCCTATGACGCCGTCTCCTTCATTCTCGACGTCGTCGGATCAAATCTAGGCCGTGCAGAGTGCGACGCCTACTCTTTTAACACACGATGCCGTTATTTGTAAATAAGCAATTTGGCTCTTGAGTCGTCACAATTTTTTACGGCGTCACAAGTATAACTGACGCCGTCCCCTTTCAATTCAAAGACTTGAGTGTCTCGATTCTTGACTTTGGCCATTTTCTTCAGTATATTCGCGCCTTTTAAATACGAATAAGTGTCATTCCGAGAATTTGCCTTCAAGAGACCTAAAAAGTGAAAAGGAATGATATTAAGTAATAACGGATACAAAAGTGATCAAATAAGGGCTTAAATGACCCTCAAAAGGTACATTTAAAACCTTATCATTTACCCGTGTGAGGAACGTGTTTTCCCAATGATAAACCAACCCGAGCCTGTTCGGTTTGTGACATGGTAAGCTTAAGTTGTTTCATCTTTGTGATCTTTTGTAGGTATGCCATTTTGGTAATTATAGATACCAATATGATGGTAAGATATTAACTTTGTTATATCTCAAATGAACATTTTGAAATAAAGATAAGCAAGAAAAGAGAAAAAAGTAAACAATTCAAAACACCCCCTTAGTATAATGGGTCTTTAACCTTGATTAATTTGAATAAATAATTGAATGGTGATCAGGATGTGTGAGACATTATTACATTAGTATTGTAATTTGATATTGGTATTGCAGCAAAGGTGTTCAAGTCAGTGGGAATTAATTTGAAAATCATTGGTAGGGTTAGTGGATTTGTTTCTATTGATATTCCATTCACTCCTTGTGCAAAGCGCGTACTTGAACTGTCACTAGAGGAGGCCTGACAGCTAGGTAACCCGTTGTCCAAACACTATGTATGTTTGTGAACCAATAAATAGATAAGTGATGACTTAATTAACACCACTTCTTGATGTTTGGATCATAATTATATCGGATCTTCTTGGTTTACTTCATGAGGTAAAGGTATAACGACTCGCGTTCTTGAGAATCTCTATGCGAGACCAAATAACATTCGCACACAAGCACGTTATCTTCATCACCTCTTCTATTTGCTAAAATCATGTGTCAAATTTCATATTTCCTTTGTATTCAAACTATGAACAAATACAAAAAACTAAAATTTGTTAAAGTCTGCAGTGATCTCGACCATTGTTGGCACCTTAGCAAGCTTTCTTACTTCCTTGATTCATTATACCAATAGCCGAATTGATCCACATATAAGTAAATGAGCTGAAAATTGGCACCGTTTACTCAATGTACTAATCGGCAAAAACTATGATGACCGAGAACAACGCAACTGGGGGCTCGATCTATAGATCCAAGAGCCATCAAGAACGATACTTATTAGCGACCACATGAAGAGAAGGTTTAATCCCAAAAGGCATAGTTTAATGCCAAAAGGCATAGATAAGCGATTTATAACATCTCGAAATGGAAAATTTCGGGGAAAGGTCAAGCGGCCAAATGTCTTCTCGGTGCAGATCTACGGTGCATATATTCTCGTTAAACTCGATTAAGGTATTGCTCACTTAACATTATAACATATCCGAATGGGAGAGTTGCAATGTGGAAGCAGGTACTAACGGGTCGAACCGAGTCATTTCTTAGCACATGTACTCATTATATTTTCTTTGGCTTGATATAGTTTTAGGGGTGTTTGGATATGGATTTTGAAACCCTTTTTCTGAATATTGCTACTACTCTAAGTCGTAATAGTTAATAACATTAAAAAAATATTTTGATTATCCAATTCATTAGGGGTCAGATCATCGGTTCCATTTCATACCAGCTATAACAAACATTCCGTGCTTTTTTGTCACAAAAGTATCCTTTTTATTTTGGTCACTTTCTACTACTTCCTTAAATAATCAGAATTTGGCAAAGACATAAAAAGAAATAAAGTGATTACCACTTATGACAAAAAAACATATCCCAAACATTTCTAAAAAGCCGTTTGATAACAAATGATAATCTGATTTGGTTTGCTCAATAGAACATGTGTCTTGATCAGATGATAATGTGAAGGCGAAGATCCAGGAAGGAAGGCATCCATTCAAGACCAAAAGGTGCGGATGGACGTACCCTTGCATAAGGAGTCCAATCTCCAGCTTGTCCTACGTCTTTGTCGTGGTAATTGAATTGAAGATCTTTTCTTCTCGTGAACGTTTCTTTGTGAATGTTGTCCGTTACTCTTTACAGATGTTGATGAACTATGTAGTATATGTTTGATTTAAAGTAATATTAATTCTGTTTGGTGACTTTCCAGGAGAGGAAGCATATATGTGGTATGAAAGGATATGGTGTAAATGATTCACCCTTTTAAAAATGGCAGGCATTGGTATTGCTGTTGCTGATGCAACTGATGCAACTCGAGGTGCATCTGATATTGTGTTGCCTGAACCAAGGCTCGATGTAATTGTTAGTGCAGTTTGACCGCAGAGCCATCTTGTAAAGGATGAAAAGTACACCATTTATGCTCTCACCATCACCATCCATTTTCTTTGGGGTTCATGCTAATTGCTCTTATCTAGATTTTTTAACCGTTTCAAAAATAAAAATAAATAAGTGATGCATCTATATTAGTTATCATTTATTAAACGTACCTTACATATGTTTTTTAATTTTATTGCTCTAAATGGGTATTTTTGATATCTTTGCGACATATGACATTAGATCAAAGACTACTATATGACGATGCAAAATATGAATTTGGAAAGGGTCCGCTCATCGATTATGTAGGGTTGATAATGGTGCCCTCTCTTACCTTATCTCCGTGATCGTTAACTTTGCAATATCAAAACATATCAGAAGACAAAGGTTCTTAAGGAATCTGAACTTTCGTCTTAACTTTTTGTATGTCTTAATATGCAGGTAAAAAGATACATAAGCTTTCCAACTTACTGTCCTCCAACAATTAGAGCAACATGTCAAAGAAGAAAATAAAAGATAAGTTAGATGATCTTTGTCACATGGCACCAACATAAAAAGCCAGTTGCAGTGAGTTGCAGAAACATTGGTGCAGAAACCTATGAAGGCTTGGATGAGGCAACGCAATAACCTCTAGCCAAGCAAATTAATTCTTATGGCTCTTTGACAATACAAACTTGGAATGTAGTGCCTAATTTGGATTTATTTGCTTATCACAAATCAAATATCTGTCATTATGTACCGTCTATCATTACAATACTTACCATGTTAACTATTGTTGTTAATCGATCATAAATAATAAAGAAGAGATCACGTGAAGCTCACCCGCCCATCGAGCGGGTCATTAAGCTATTGGGCAAGTAATTGCATATATGTCTTCTAAAGTGACTATAAGTAATAGAAGTTATGGGTTTTTTGATCGAAAGAGAACACATAATCACAGGATCAAGGGTTGAAAATGTGAGCCAGATAAGAATAGGGCACCAAGTGTGAGTACTTGCTTATTCTAATCCTATTTTTGTTACATTATTCTGAGATATACAAAATAAGAAAAATGCAACCAAGATACTTGATGATTAACTCTATCTCGGGTACTTTAGGACTAAGCATTCAACAAATTTATAGGGACTAAAAATGTTATTCATCACCATTGGCAAGATACTTATTAAATCCTATATATGTAAAGTGTTAAGGGTTGGAAAATTACCATGAAAAAACCCAGTAACTAATTACAATGTCAGGATAATGATTCAAGGGTCAACTAAATGATTTTATTATATCAACGCCCGGAAATAATTCTATCATATATGTTTCAGTTCATTTTGTTTTTGGATATATAAACAAAAGATACATATCAATTGTTCAATGGGAATAGGGACAAAATGATCTCGAAGATAACAAAGGCCGATGCACATATCAAACAACTACTCGAAGTTGGACATGAAATAAGTGATCATGATTTCTTTGACCTCAGCAAATTAGAAATATTCGTCTAATGAATCAGTGTTTTTTATAGTTGTCTTTTTTACGCAGTTCATTTGTTTTGTATTTCTTTCACATTCTGTAACTTGCAATATAGTGCTTTCATTTGGAGTTATTTGTTTATGAGAAAACAGATATTAGTGAGCAGGTACATGTTACATAGTATGTATGATTACAATAATTATCGTGCTAACCTACAAGTACGCTTCATTCTTAATGGATTAAAAAAACAAACTCATACGTTATTTAGTCAAGTTGTACCTCTCAACTTGAGAGGATCCCATTCCGTGTGATACAAAGGAGCTTATTTTAGAGGGTGTATCGAGTTACATGAGATTACTTTAGACACTTGATATCTTCAAACTAAATAACATAAGCACTTGATATCATCAAACAGCTTAAAAATAATCAAAACTAAATAGCGGACACTTGATATCTTCATACATCTTTAAATAAAATAAAATAAGATAAAATAAAATAAAAACCTTAATGACGTAGACACTTGATATCTTGGGCCAAAATGAGCGAACTAGCAAACAATAAATTATAAATACCTCACTTATGTCATGCTAAGAGAATCAGTAAATTGCAATTTTAACTTAATGGTTCTTTGTTAAAAAATAATAAAAATAAAATAAAATAAAATAAAATAAACCTTAATGAGTGTGATTTGACACGAAAACTCACTTTTATTTTTGACGAAATTTTGAACACTTAATCGTTAATCGTTAGATAAATTACATTTTAATATCGATGATTTGAAAAACATTTCAATAACAAAACAGGTTAGTTACTTTTTAGTATATATTTGTTCTACTAAAACCTAAAAATAAAACACAATAGAGTTATGGTTCAAATAATCACTAATTATTAATCCTCCATGTGGAAAATCAAATAAAGCACGAGATACTATACTAAAACATTTCACTAATATTACTAATGATAAGCTGGACATACTTTTCCAATTAAGGCAGGAGGGATAGCGAGTTAGTGACATAATCCAAATAGAGATCTATACTACCATCTTTACATTCAAGAGTAGTATGTTTCAAGCGGAAGGTAAATTAGACTTCAAGTACATATTGGTGTTTTTTTATAAAGTTTTAGTTGAATCAAAGCCTTCTGGTAATGGTGCTTATTTTGTAAACCCTCAAATAAGCTGCTGCATATTTTAAAAAATAAGAGATAAGTAGAAAAATAAGCAATCCCAAACACCCCATAAGTAGCTTCAAGCCTTCAATATACATAGCAAAAAGGTAATTTTGATTGCTAGTTCATTTGAACTTGATGTATGTTAGTTTTTATTCTTCCCTCATGTGTTTGCGAGTTTGAAATATACTTCACATCATTTTATGTTTTCAGAGGTTATTCAGGTTGGATTATAATTCCATTTTAGGCTGTTACATAGTTGAATTATTATTTGCAAATGTTTTAGAATAATAGGTATTTGGTGTTGCATTACTATTTGAATTGTAATGAGATGGGATGTAATTGTTAGCTAACATTCTTTATGCTGTTTAAAGATACCTAATTTATGCTGACCAGAGGAAAATGACAATCTCAAAGTGCCACTTGGTGTCTTTAAAATTTAGTGTATTGTTGTTCTAATACATATATATCTGAATTACTACCAAGAGATAAAAAGAGTACATTTTATTTCACATCCTTATATAGGTTATATATTCAAAGGGTAGAGGTTACAAACTTAATTACTCCGAAGATGAATGATTTGGGTCATCAGGTCAGGTGGTTGACCTAAAAAACTTAGCCTATAAAATTTGAAGTTTTTATTTGGTAATGGTTCTCATTTTTCATATTCAGTTAGTATACATTATGTGTGTTTCTTCTTAGTTCTTACTTTGAAATACAGTCTTACCAAATGGGTGCCACCACCAGTTAAAATGATGAGCACTTATGTTCGGCAAAACATTGATATTTCACAAAAGAGAATGGAAGTTTGCTTACTTGAACATACTTCAATTTCATTGGTAATGATTCTTTTCTCACCTAATTTCAGTACATTTTTGTGATTATACATATTACTATTTTCTTATATCAAGATAACATGCAAGCCTTCGAGTAGTAGTTAAAAGGATTCCATGTGATAAGACGGCCCGGTTGACTAATGAACATGTTTTACTTCTGTCTTATTTCTCATGAAGCAATAAGCAGACATCCATCTCTAATGGTCGATAAGTTTGGGATGGAAGGAGTAAGAGATAACACAGTGATCTATAAACTGGAATTTCCCAACATAAGAATGATAAGAAAATGCACACCCGCCTGATCTATACATTGGAATTCTCCTCGACAGAAGGTGAAGCAACATAGCAGCAGCCACAAGAGGCTTTAAACATTGAAAAGGAGGCTCATTTCCTGTTAAAATCAAGAATCCCACCCAAAAAGGACGAAACGAGTTCAAGGTACTTAAGAGAAAGAGGAAGCTGGTATTTCCTGAGCATTTGAAAAAGTGGTATGGGAAACTAAGTTACCATGCTATTGATCCAACTTATTTCCCAAACTACCAAGGGTGTGAGTATTTTCTAATATCAGCATCTAATAATATACACGAGGAACTTGGGTGGACGTACATGAGATTCTTCTTGCTCTAACCTTATCAATACTTTTGGTCTTGAGACTTCAACCGATGCGCTTCTCAAAGGCATTTGGGTAATTTGAATACTATATTGTGATATGTTTCTATAAAAAGTTATCTCAAGTATAATTAGTATAGCTTCTCCTTGGTTAACTATATATATGCATGTTGTAATTCTTGGAAATATTGATCTACATATATGTTAATTGAGTATCATGTTTATGTTTAATCAAGTTATTTTGATACAAATGTTCAATTTTTTCTTCATATTTATATGTAAGACTTTATGTTTAAATGAATATTCATATTATCTAACCCTTTATTAATATTAAATTCTGTATTTCTATGTGTTCTTTAGTTATTTTCATGTATTCTTTAGTTGTGATCTTAGGGTAATCAGGTCTTAAGTTGTTTTAAGATTTAAATTCATTAGCTTCTGTAGGCAAATTATATTTTGAAGCTTCAAAATTATTGTCCTTTATAGTATTTTTAAGCCTTGAAAGCAATAGTGTCCTTAATTTGAGATTTTTTATTTATTTTTATTTTGGTTTTATTATTGTTATTTTTTTTGTCATTATGGCCATGACTATACTATACAACAATGCATAGCTATTTGTGGTGCAAGCTCGACACTCCTCCGTCTTTCTCCCAAGAACACCCCTAAGTTAGCCGAAGAACATTGTGGAAAACTAGAAGGGGGGGGGGGTTGAATAGTTTTTCTGATTTTAAGTTAGTTTCAAAAACTTTAGATTTGATGTTATGTGAAATCTTATGGATGAAGAGAAAGTATAGATCTAAGAGTAATGCAAATAAAGAAAGCAAGTAAAGTAAAGGATAGAAATGACACAACCAATTTATAGTGGTTCGCTACAAGGACACCTTCCTTGCCCTACTCCACTTCCCGAGTCACCTACGAGAGTTCAAGCACTATGTCAACAAACTCCTTCAACTTGGCGGAGAAGCCTTCACTGGCGTCGCTTACACTTTTTCGGTACAAAGCTAAATACCGAGTCCGTAACACGGAGGACTAAACCAACACTACTATAACACAACAAATATGTGAATATGAAACACAAGATCTTCGCTACAGAAATCTTGTGGAGGAACAAATCAATCAAGGACCCTTGCTTGGATGACTTGTAGAATGCTCGTAATCTCACCTTAGAGAAGGACCTATTTGAGAATCACAATAAAGAAAGAAGAACTACTCTAGATCAAGTGATCTTTTGTTAGAAAAGTGTAAGAATATATTAGAGTTTGTGAAGAGGGTGAGTAAAATGAAGAAATGGCTCTCTATTTATAGGAAAATTCTTTCCATCATTGCTGAGATCCAACAGATCCCTTGCTTAAGGGATCCGTCTAGTGTAACTCAGGGATCCGTGAGACGCTCCTGTTTGCCCATGGGTTTTGGTTATGGGTCATGGGTCCTAGATTATTGTCACACCCCAAATTACATTTTGCGTGAATGGAATTCACTGAGGATTGTTGTCATAGCATCACAATCACAGTTATATTGAGCGACCTAAAGTGTCGTTTGGAAAACACATCGTTTGATTTAATAAAATGATCGAGTTACAAAGTATAGGTCCCAAAAGTTTACAAAGTTTGCGGAAATATAAATATATTACAAATCAAGCGATGGTTTTGAAAGAAAGTGCCATGATGTACAATGATGTAAGTCGACGCCATGACTCAAAAGGTAGGTCCCTAAACCATGTCATGATGATAATGCCTCGATTACGAAAATACATTGCTAAAATGGTCAACAATAATGTTGGTGAGAATTCATAGGTTTATGTAAATGTTTTATACGACTACATAGTATAGATCAGCATGACAATTATGTCACGTAAAATGTTACTGAGCATGACAATTATGTCACGTAAAAATGTTACAATTGCTTTAAGCCCATGACACGAAACAAGACTATTCATAATGTATGCCCCAGAGTGTTTGCGGACAACTCCGTAATGTTATTAAATGAAATGCATCCGTAACATGTAGTTGGGATTCACCAACCCGGATGGGCGTCACCCTCGATAGATCTATCCACTCATCCTCGCTTCAAAGATTAACGGTTCATGTTCGGTAATGGGAATGGGGACTTTCAATTGGCAAATATGGTAACTTAAGCAATGTAATGAATTTAATGTACTTGGTATCGTAATAAAATGTTGTGCAATGTATTCTCCCGTAGGTTTGAAAATAATTAAAAGCATGCGACGGGCTATGAAAACTCACTTGGTAAGCTGGAATGATGGAAAAGTGAGTACATCGAGGTATAATGTGATCGTTAACCGGACCTATTACAAATGATATGATATGTAATGAGTTGCAATGTAATGTTATGCATGCATTTCGTATGTTATTTATACCATTTGCGAGTTTTGAAAATAGTACTTGTCGTCGAAAAATACTCTTTTGACGTCTTGACCCTTCAAAAATGACTTTACAAGTTTTTACGCCAAAATGTCATCCTACAATGGTTTTGTAATGATTTATGGTGAAATTTCAGAAAACTATATATTTCGTCGTCAAACTTGTAAAATCCATAACTTCTTCGTTATAACTCCGTTTTATTCCGTTCAAGCGGCCACGGATTCGTTTTAAAGTATATTTTCTAAATATCAAGGCCAAAATGTCGTACTTACGTCGGTTTTCAGAAAGTCGAAACAAAGACAGAACATAATTTATAGTTATCGAAAATAGTTTTCTCGTACTAAACCTATTCCAATCCCTTCAAATCAACTCCAAAGCTATTCTAATCCTACCATACACCTTCTTAGGGTGTCATGGGTTCCTAAACATCATCAATACCATCATATACCAAGGGATAATTATAGGATGACTTTATATATATATAACTCTAAAAATCATGTAAAATGGTATAAATCAACATAAGTCATGCATGTTTGCTCCAAATATGAAGAAATAATTATGAAATGAAGATGAAATATGTAAAATGATAGAAATATGCTTACAAGCTATTATGATGAGGTGCAAAGAACAAAGGTTTTCCTAATCACTTGAGGTTTATATTACAAAACCTTGCAACAAATGATACTAATGTTTAAATAAATGACTTGTAAACTTGGAAAAGCTTCTTCCTTTTGGGTCCCTTGGTGCAGTATATTGAAGAGAGAAAAGAGATGGAATTGGTCTTTGGTTTTGTAAAATAAAGAAATGAAATGAAGTGAAAGATACATGAGCTAGTAGTAAAATACAATATATGGTAGATATTTGTGAAACTAGTTGAATCACCAAATTGACTCACCATGGTGTCGACATTCTTGATAAAAGAATAAAAAAAAGAGTTTTGTTTTGAGTAGCTTTTACAAGTATATATGTAATATTTAGTAAGTTATTTGAAGTTAAATGATAAGTTGTAGTCACTTTTGAATATTTAGGGTAGCGTTGGATAAAAATAAATTTTCACGGGTCAAGATAAAATATATTGAGGTCATAAAATTATAAAAATGCATTTCTTGCAAAATTTGAGTGATGTAATAACTATCATATAGTATTTAATAAAACCGTCAGTAATTATATAAATATAACAATTTAGTTACAAAATAAATTTAAAACACTGGGTAAACTCATAATATTATTTTTATAACTTAATATGAGTATAAAAATATATCGGGATGATTTTGAAATTAATGGATCAATTGTTCAAAATAATTACTTACGCGATAACGTTTATTTAATATAAAATTTACGTTTAATGTAAAATGCAATGTCATGAATGAACTATCATGATGCAAATGATACTAATGAAATGTAGACTAAACTTAGTCTATATGAAATGTCCGTGATGATGTGATCATGAATTCGCCGCTAAACCAAAAGGTTACGCGAATTTGGAACACGTAAACCTAGTTTACGATAAATGTTGAAATAGTGAAACTTGAGAAATGACACGAAATTGCGAGTTGTCACATTCGCCCATCAAAAGGAATTCAGTCCACGAATTCGGTTAAGTGTTAGTCTATCGAATTTTTGAGTTTATGATGAATATCGAGGAAAGAAGACATGGAGAAGTGTCGATGACGGTTGTCGATGATTGAGAGCGTATAAAACATCGTAGTAAAGAAAATAGCGGATGAATCTCTCATAAGCAACACTTTGAATTGGAACATATGAACATTTTGCTTGCACTAAGATTTATAAATAACCGCTCCCAACATAACGTGATCCCTCCAGAATTAGACATAGTTAGCTAGGCTATGTATAATTAAGGAACGATGACGTGACGTTCGGTTTAGTTGTTATAACTCTCAATGTTTACAAGGATTTAAACCGTGTCGTTACAATGATAGTTAGAGTAAAAGGAATAAAAATTCTCGCAAATAATAACAAATCGGAAAGAAAATAAGTACGATAGATAAGAATATTTGGGTCAATCATCACACCCCAAATTACTGTTTTTGCGTGAATGGAATTCTGGAATGATTGTCGTGATCTAAGGTGAATCGAATAGCTTATAATAGGTACAACTGAATTGATACCCGTGTCTCGTGTTAGATTTCAAAATGTTAAATCATCGGAAAGGACCTTATTGAAAAGAATGGATTATAGGTATGATTGTGGTTCCTCGCGTTTCTAGTCCTAGCGAATGTCATGACCGAGTCTTACTTGTCTAAGGTGCTTAGTCTCTATGACTAAATTGTTTATTGTTTGATTATCAAGTGTTTCCGTGCTCCATGTTGTAAAGTCACAAACCTTAAATATTTAAGTGAGGTGGTGTAGTGGTTGGTGTTCAAGATTTGTTCCGATATTGAGTGCTTCCAAAGATAGTTCATCACTAATATTGTTATCATGCTAGCAAGAAAATAGATATCACTCAAACTATGTCGAAGAATGTTTGTTCTAGTTTCACTTGTAGATGGGGAGTCATTGATTGTCCGACATGTTCACACCGTGGCAACTCTTGATATGGAAGTGAGGTTACTTGGAATTTCTAGTGAACACAATGCCTTAGGGGAAGTTTATATCGATAACCTTAATTTAACCAAAATTTTCCTTTAAAGGACACTCATTGTAGGGAAATTCACATATTGTTGAAGCCTTGTTTAATGAAATGTTCTGTAGTCTCAATTATGAGGATTGGTTTATTCCTATAGCGTTGCTTAGTGTGTATTCGATTAGTACTAAGTCTTGTAACTCGGTCTAGCTAGTACTTTTGGAATGATAGAGTTTGGATTCTAATCCAAAATAGTGGTTCGGAAAGTCTCGTGATGTCTTAAGATTTTTGTTGAGTTTTGAATCATCCTACCACCTAGTTCTAGTCCTTGTTGGTAATTCCAAAATTCTTCCATTGTTTTCTTGTATCGAGGAATCCTCCTCACAGATGGTATAGGAAGTCTTTCCTAAAAGGTCACTCGTCAAATCCTAACTTATCGGTTGAGTGAGAGATAAATGGCGTAAGCATCTATAAAGTGTTAATAAAAAGAAATGTTTATGCACGATTTATCTGGTTATAAAACTTTGCTTTTAAATGAGAATTGTTTTAGGAGATTTTGAAATGATGCTTGTATTTGTGGAAATGGTATTATGTTCCTCCGAAGTTTTAGATGGTATTCAACGTTTTGTTTTGTAAGATAATGGTTCGATGATTTTTCAGAGTAACATGAAAATCGTTTCGCATGAGGATATTAAATAGTTAATAAAATGACTGAAACCAATTGATAAGTTGGTAATAAAACAACTTGCGTTAAAACTTTATGAAACAACGTTTCTAAGATGGTGATAAAATAGTTCGAAATAAAATCAAGTGAAATAATTTCATGAAATAGTAGCAGGATAATTTGGAATAAAATTTGTTGGATGGTTTGTAGGATACATAGGAGAACCTTATCGGTAGTAATAGTCTACTAATTGGTCGAGAATAAAGTTGGCCTAATCCCTAGTAAGATAGTGATGTATCGTCGTGAAATGATGGAAAATTGGGCAATTGGAGTTAGGGATGAAATAAACAAGGTGGTGATTATCGTAGAGATAATAAATGATAAAGATTACATTAGCTAGAAAGGTACTCATTATCATTCTGTTGGTGGTCTAATCGTGTTTCAAGTGTAGGAGTAGTAAGTGGTCTAGCAACAATAGCCTAGAATTCTCAGTCCTCAAATCTATGAGATGGTGTAGTGTCTATAGTCTTAGTGGTAGGTGGTAATGGTGTGTCAAATCATGCACGCTTCCCAAGCTGCAAGTCGGGTGTATGAGTATCGGGTATGAGATGTGATGGTACGGATGGTGCTCGAAATGATAATGATGATGAAAATAATGACAATGATGATAATGGAAATCCTTGTGGTGAGTTAAGAAAATAGGTTCATTAGGACTAAGCCTATAAGTTCTACCCAATGGTATGATCTGTCCCAATGAGTGATAAAATTGTCCACGATCCTACGGTGAATCAATAGTGATCACGATGGTGTAGGTGCAACTTCGTCCTCCTAAAAGGTCTCGGTGTCATCATCGATGTTATCGGTGTTGAGTCAATCGATGTTAAAATTTGTGATAAGGATGACAAGGAATTCTCGACATTAGAGTATGAAGAAAGAATAATGGAATGGGCATTTAAAGGCATCCATGTGACAATCGATATGAAATGAAAGTAAATAACTCGAAAATGTGTCGTATAAACCGCATGTAAAGTGAACATGCACTTATGATGAAATGATGAGATGCTATGATAATGTAGTTATAGTCTAGGGTCAATGATGCAACCTAGTTCTCTATAATCAAGCTCGATGCTAATCTTTCACACCCCAAATTACTGCTTTGCGTGAATGGAATTCACGGGATTGACTATCATAGCATCACAATCACGGTTATATTGAACGACCTAAAGTGTCGTTTGGAAAACACATCGTTTGATTTAATAAAATGATCGAGTTACAAAGTATAGGTCCCAAAAGTTTACAAAGTTTATGGAAATATAAATATATTACAAATCCAAACGATGGTTTTGAAAGAAAGTGTCATGATGTACAATGATGTAAGTCGGCGCCATGACTCAAAAGGTAGGTCCCTAAACCATGTCATGATGATAATGCCTCGATTACACGAAAATACATTGCTAAAATGGTCAACAATAATGTTGGTGAGAATTCATAGGTTTATGTAAATGTTTTATACGACTACGCAAGTATAGATCAGGCATGACAATTATGTCACGTAAAAATGTTACAGGCATGACAATTATGTCACGTAAAAATGTTACAATTGCTTTAAGCCCATGACACCGAAACAAGACTATTCATAATGTATGCCCCTGCAGAGTGTTTGCCAGACAACTCCGTAATGTTATTAAATGAAATGCATCCGTAACATGTAGTTGGATTCACCAACCCGGATGGAGGCGTCACCTCGATAGATCTATCCACTCATCCTCGCTTCAAAGATTAACGGTTCATGTTCGGGTAATGGGAATGGGGACTTTCAATTGGCAAATCGGTAACTTAAGCAATGTAATGAATTTAATGTACTTGGTATCGTAATAAAATGTTGTGCAATGTATTCTCCCGTAGGTTTGAAAATAATTAAAAGCATGCGACGGGGCTATGAAAACTCACTTGGTAAACGGAATGATGGCAAAAGTGAGTACACGAGGTATAATGTGATGCGTTAACGGGACCTATTACAAATGATATGATATGTAATGAGTTGCAATGTAATGTTATGCATGCATTTAGTATGTTATTTATACCATTTGCGAGTTTTGAAAATAGTACTTGTCGTCGAAAAATACTCTTTGACGTCTTGACCCTTCAAAATGACTTTACAAGTTTTACGTCAAAATGTCATCCTACAATGGTTTTGAAATGATTTATGGTGAAATTTGAAAACTATATATTTCGTCGTCAAACTTGTAAAATCCATAACTTCTTCGTTATAACTCCGTTTTATTCCGTTCAAGCGGCCACGGATTCGTTTTAAAGTATATTTTCTAAATATCAAGGCCAAAATGTCGTGCTTACTGTCGGTTTTTCCAGAAAGTCGAAACAAGGACAGAACATAATTTATAGTTATCGAAAATAGTTTTTCTCGTACTAAACCTATTCCAATCCCTTCAAATCAACTCCAAAGCTATTCTAATCCTACCATACACCTTCTTAGGGTGTCATGGGTTCCTAAACATCATCAATACCATCATATACCAAGGGGATAATTATAGGATGACTTTATATATATATAACTCTAAAAATCATGTAAAAATGGTATAAATCAACATAAGTCATGCATGTTTGCTCCAAATATGAAGAAATAATTATGAAATGAAGATGAAATATGTAAAATGATAGAAATATGCTTACAAGCTATTATGATGAGGTGCAAAGAACAAAGGTTTTCCTAATCACTTGAGGTTTATATTACAAAACCTTGCAACAAATGATACTAATGTTTAAATAAATGACTTGTAAACTTGGAAAAGCTTCTTCCTTTTGGGTCCCTGGCTGTCATAGATATTGAAGAGAGAAAAGAGATGGAATTTGTCTTTGGTTTTGTAAAATAAAGAAATGAAATGAAGTGAAAGATACATGAGCTAGTAGTAAAATACAATATATGGTAGATATTTGTGAAACTAGTTGAATCACCAAATTGACTCACCATGGTGTCGACATTCTTGATAAAAGAATAAAAAAAGAGTTTTGTTTTGAGTAGCTTTTACAAGTATATATGTAATATTTAGTAAGTTATTTGAAGTTAAATGATAAGTTGTAGTCACTTTTGAATATTTAGGGTAGCGTTGGATAAAAATAAATTTTCACGGGTCAAGATAAAATATATTGAGGTCATAAAATTATAAAAATGCATTTCTTGCAAAATTTGAGTGATGTAATAACTATCATATAGTATTTAATAAAACCGTCGTAATTATATAAATATAACAATTTAGTTACAAAATAAATTTAAAACACTGGGTAAACTCATAATATTATTTTTATAACTTAATATGAGTATAAAAATATATCGGGATGATTTTTGGAATTAATGGATCAATTGTTCAAAATAATTACTTACGCGATAACGTTTATTTAATATAAAATTTGCGTTTAATGTAAAATGCAATGTCATGAATGAACTATCATGATGCAAATGATACTAATGAAATGTAGACTAAACTTAGTCTATATGAAATGTCCGTGATGATGTGATCATGAATTCGCCGCTAAACCAAAAGGTTACGCAATTTGGAACACGTAAACCTAGTTTACGATAAATGTTGAAATAGTGAAACTTGAGAAATGACCCGAAATTGCGAGTTTTCACAATTATGAACCATGGGTATCTAAATAGATACAATGTATCTAATAGATGCAATGCATCTAGAAAATGGATATGGGTTAACTCCATGGGTTATGGATATGATCCATGGGTATGGGTCATGGGTTGTGGTTTTTACCCATCCTAATAAACTATTAAAACAAATAAATTATTACAACAATTTGTATTAAATGACTATGTGTAGATGCTTTACAAAAATAACATGTATCCTTATAATTTTACTTATGATAACATTATATTTGTTATCAACAAAACACAAAGAGATCGCTAAATATTAATAAACGTTTTTACGGTTTATTTGTATTAAAAATCTCCCCCTTTTTGTTGATGACAAAACATAATGTTATGATGAGTAAAGCTTAAGATTAGATGTATGTTTTGAAAGCATAAATTTTACTTCTTCTCCCCTTTTCGTCGAAACAAAAAGTGACCCTAATGAAGAAATAAAGTGTGGAAAAATAGTCCACGTATATCTAACTCCCCCTTGACGGTAGCTCCCCCTAGAATGGGGCGTCAAGTTAGAAAATATAAAAACCAACAAAGAAAAGGTTAGTAGTAACATGCATAAATAATCTTGTGATTGAAGAGAAACAAGATTGGGATCCAAGGTATGTAAACAAAGCCTTGTAATAAAATAACAAAATGTAGTGGTATTTATGCCACATACAAGCATGTAAAAGTAAGAACGAGACTTGTTCTAAAAATGACTCAAAGAGAAAATACTATAGAAAATAGTAAAATGATTCCTTCCATGCTTGCATAAGGTTATGGATGGAAGTTTTGGTGAGTGATGATGTTGATGCGATCAAGGATGAGGTTAAGTATGAGGCGCATCTCTTCCCTAATTTCTATTGCAAGATCCCTAGTGGATTGGCAATGTTCACAATGTAAATGATGTAGGTAATGTGTGAGAAAGTTTTCCGGGTTAGTTTGATTTGTGAGACGCGGAAGTTGTGGTGGAAAAGTTGGAAAATATGGATCAAAGTCCGGAATGTTTGGAAGTGGTGGTGGAAAAGAACCTAGATGTTCTTGTAAGACAATGGGAGCTAAAGGTGGTGAGGTTTCAAGGTCTTTGAAAATTGTGTTTGGAGATGTGGGAGGTGTTAAAAAGACTAGTTCTTTTGGGTTGGTTTGTTGGGATCTTGTTGGAGTCTTAAGGAGTTCTAATAGAGTGACTTTAGGTGGAGACTTGATGGGTGATGATGTTGGTGTACTTGTTGGAGATGAGGGAGGTGCTACTATGGAAGCATTTTGTGGTGAATAAGTAGTTGGTGATAAACTATTTGATAGTGATTTGGCTAAACAACAAGGCCGGATGCTAATTCGTGCGGTTTTTCTAGATTTAGGTGGTGGTACTACGGAAGGTGGTAGGACAACATTTTGGATTTCTTGAAAAGGATTGTTTGCACTAGTTGATTCATCCATGTTGGAAGATTTTTTGGATGACATGATGATGGTTGTTTATGAGGTTGTTAGTGATGAAGATGCAAGCATTTTGGGAATCCTATTTATAGAAAAATAATGCATTGTAATGAATGCTTGACCCAAAATGTGGACTAAAATCTAATGATTAGATATGAATTTAAGGCATGTGATCATGAGAACACAAGCATTAAGTAACACACTCATTAGTAAAAAGAAAAAAATGATGAAAATATAGAGGTTTTTAGCCAAAGTGAGAAAAATATAGGAGAATTTCAGCTTCTGTCTCACGGATCCCACGGATCTTTCCCTTGAGAGAACCATCCAGCGTTAATGCTGGGATCCGTGGTACTGGTGACTCAGGCAGCTTAAAGTTTTCCTTTTGGAAATATTTGTGCCTAGTGTGTGCCTATATGCAAACAATTTGGAGTTGCGGTTATCTCGACTCCTAAAAAGAAAAGAAAAATAGGCTAGAATTGAAAAAACATATTATTATGTGAGATAACCCGAGTGCTCCTAATTTATTCTTGCTTAAATGAATGTACCAAAACACATATTAGTTCTCCAAAGGTGAAGATCGGTGGGATCACCACGTCCCATGCATCCTAAGGATGCCAACCAAAAAAAAACACATATTAGTTATGTGTCCTCTTTAGCACTCAAAAGACACGAGATGCAATGAAAAGGGTTTTATTTTGTATTAATAATGAAAAGAGGTTTGTCCTAGACGTGAGAAATAGCTTTATGAAAGTGATACGGAAGAAGTATCATTTTAGAAAGTATTTTGAAAATTTTTTGTTTGAAGAAAACGTTTATCCTTGAGAAAAAATAAGTATGAAATTACGTGTTGTAAGAGAAACTTACCTTGAAAATTAAAGGAAAATTATGAAAGTACGAGTTGTAAATAAAACCTATCTTGGGTTTTGAAAATTCCCGTATTGTTTGTGAGTTGTGTGTGAAATAGAGATCCTAGACTCAGAAAGAAAAAGGCTAGGGTTTACATACCTTGTAGAGTTTAAAAACTAATTACGACGATTTTTCCATGAGACCAATACCAAGACGAAGTAGGTTGAATTGCTCCCGCTTCAACGGTTTGGTAAGGACGTCGGCTATGTTGTCTTCGGATGCTACCTTCTCAATAGAGATGTTCACCTTTTGAACATTGTCTCTAAGAAGTGATGACGAATCAGATGCTTGGTGCGAGAGTGCAATGCCGATTCTTGCTTAAGTCGATGGCACCTTTGTTGTCACATTGAATGGCTATGTCACTTAGATGAATGTCGTAGTGAACTAACGCTTGTTTCATCCATAGTGCTTGTTGGCATGCTTTGCCGGCGGAGACATGTGCGGCTTCGGTTGTTGATATGGCCAATGCCGTTTGCTTCTTTGAGAACCAAGATGTTAAACAACATCCCATGAAAGTACATACACCACTTGTACTCTTTCGGTCAACATAATCACCGCATGGTCGAATCGCATATAAAATTATTTCTACCCCGCACCTTAGGATACCATAATCCTAATTGAGTCGCACTTTAATGTATCTAAATATTCTTTTGACGGCTTCTAGATGTGATGTTTTAGGATCTTCTTGAAACGTAGCACATAGACAAAACACTAAACATGATATTCGGCCGACTAGCCGTAAGGTAGAGAAGACTACCAATCATGCCACGGTATTTTGTGTTATCGATGGATTCGCCGTCTTCATCTTTTGTGAGTTTAGTGTCAGATGACATTGGTGTTCTTATGGGTTTTGAATCTTCTAAACCAAATTTCTTTAACATCTCCTTTATGGTTAGGTGTGATGAGGCAACTTTCTATTCTCGAGCATAACCCTCAAAGACTTTTAGAAACCAATTTTACTTAATCCCACAACTCATCGACAAGAAGCGTCATGGGATTAGGCTAAATTGGTTTTAAGGAGGTCTTTGAGAATTTGGCTCGATTACGGAATTGCTTACACATATGAGACTACTACTCCCTTCATTGCATGATTCTTCCCGAATTAGACATAGGTGATCAAGATATGTATAATTTAGGAGTAATAAAGCAATGCTTGGACTAATCGATTCATATGATCTTTGGTGTTGAGTCAACTGATGTTAAAATTGTGATAGGGAATGACAAGGCATTCTCCACATTGGAGTCTAAAGAAGGGATAATGAAATGGGTATGTGAAGGCATCTATGTGACAATAGATTTGAAATGAAAGTGAATAACTCGCAAAATGTACGTATAAAACCGCATGTATAGTGAATATGCACTTATGATGAAATGATGAGATGCTATGATGATGTAGTTATAGTCTAGGGTCAAAGATGCAACCTAGCTCTCTATAACCAAAGCTCGATACCAATCACACACCCCAAATTACTTGTTTTGCGTGGAATGGAATTCACGGGATTGATCATAGCACAGCGTATATTATTATATTGAGCGACCTAAAGTGTCGTTTGAAAAGCACATCATTTGAAATAATAAAAACATTCGAGTTACAAAAGATAGGTCCCAAAAGGTAGTCAACATTTGCGAAATAAATTTGATACAAGCCAAACGATGTTTTTAAAGTGCATAAATCCCATGTGAGACGCGTCGTCACCATGACTCTATGATAAGTCCACATGCTTGCCATGAAGTGTATGCCTTAGATACCGAGATAAAACATGCTAAAAGTGTCAACACAAAGGTTGAGTGAGTTCATAGAGTTTGTGTTGTCATGAAAAGCCTTTAAAGAATGATCATGCAGAAAGGCATTGCAAATCCACTCGGGCCCAAGTTCCGCCCATACAAAACTTGCAACCTGTGTGTTTACAACAAACTGCCAAATATGTATAGTTTATGTTCAAGTACACATCATCAAATGAGTTTAGAATAGTACCTAACTTAGTGTATCAATGGTCAATTGATATAACACATAATTCGACGTAGAACAATAGCACATAATCAATAGTACATGAGTCAATGTATTAGTAGTCAAGCGATATAGCACATAATTTGACGAGAATCATAGCACGCAAACAAGAACAATTGATATAGTACAACATTCGGTTTTGAAACAATTATGATTATGATAGACGTTATCCTTAAAAATCTAAAGTACTTGTGAAAATAGTTAAGCATGTATATCCCCAAAATAGTTCAAAACATATAAAAGTAGGGCTACGAAACTCACCGATGCAATGATTATGATGACAAAAGTGGATACACTGAAATGAGGCGCAATCACTAACCGCGACCTATTATGAATGATATGATCTAATATAAGTCATCATGTAATGTTATGCATGCAACTCATATGATATCCATACCACTTGTGCATTTTGAAAATAAAGTTTATCGTCGAAATATAAGTTTATAATGTCTTGACAAGTTATAAAATACTTTACTAGTACTAACGTTGAAATGACATCATACGATAGTCATTAGTGATTTATTATGAAGTTATAGTTTTTCATCGCAAAATAATACACTTTGACATTTCATGAAAATGACCAATTTTGAGTGATCGTAAGTTATTCCTTATAGCTCCGCTTGACAAACAGTTAAACATTTTGGAAAATAGAATAGGCGAACTCACTTTTACTAGAAGACATCGTTTTCTCAAAACTATTCTATCAATATGAAAAATGGCTCCAAACATGGTCACTAGCGATGACCACTTTGGTCTAGTAAAATATATAAGTGTTATACTTGTATACAATAGTTACGATATCCCTATTTAAAATGTGTATAACCTAGTCGTTATAAGTCCGTTTTACGTTTTATATATCCTTAGTTTCGTGTTAATGTATACTAATATATTTTGGACAAATCGACTCATTTAGACAATGTTTAAAACTCATTTTAGCCCTTTAAACAACTCTTGACAGCTTGCATTTTTCGAACATATAATTTTTGCCGCTAAACTTGAAAATAGCGTATCTCCTTCGTTATATATCCGTTTTAACCCGTTCAAGCGACCACGGTTTCGTTTTAAAGTATATTTTCTGAATATCTAGCCCAAAATACTTCATGACTTGCTGAATTTTCGAGATTTTGCAAAACGAACAGCAGCTATTTTATTATCGCCTAACGTGATTTTTCTTGTGTAATACTTGTTTCATCACTTCAAATCAACTCCAAATCTATTCTAAACCTACCATACACCTTCTTAAGGTGTCATGGGTTCTAAACATCATCAATAATGATATGTTTCAAGGGATAAATTATAGGATGATTATAACTAATAATAAGTACCAAAAACAATAAAAGTGGTATAGATACACATGAAACTTGCATGATTTCTTACTAAAATGATGAAATAACTTAAGTATGAATATGAAAGAGTTATAAAGATCATGAAATTCTTACTAGTATGATGATGAGGTTTATGGAACAAGGTTACCTAAATACTCCTAGGTTTTTATTTTGAAAACCTAAATAGAAGTAATCTAGTGTTTATAATCACTTGATCTTGAAAATATTTTGATTCTTGCTTGTGTTCTCTTCTTGGCGAATATACGGATGAAATGGAGAGGATCTTGGTTAGTTTTCACCTTAGAAAATGTGTTGTGTATGTGTTATTGAGTTAGGATAATAATTTTGTGAGTAAATATCTAAGTCTAGTGTATATGTGTAATAGCTAGTAGCAAGATATTATTTTACATTGGTGACTCATGGGGGATGTGGCCGGTTATGGGTATATATGGGACAAGGGTTTTGTATTTTGGTTAATTACATGTATTTTAGTTAAGTATAATGAGTATTTGATAAATATAATTAGGTATTTAGTGTAGCGTTAGCTAGAAATTGATTTTAACGGAACAAAATAAAATATAACGAAGTCATAAAATTATAAAATACATTTCTCGCAAGAATTGAGTGAATAAATAATTATCGAGTTGAATTTATGAAAACCGTCAGTAAATATTTATACATAACAATTTATATACAAAATAAATTGAAAATATCGAGTAAACTAATAATATAATTTTATAGTCTTAAAATGAGTATAAATATATATCGGGATAATTTTTGGAAGTGTCGGATCAATTATTCAAAATAAATGATTATGCGATAGCGTTTATTTAATAGGAAAAATATCGTTAATGGAAAATGCAAACCCGTGCGTGAACTAATATGATCTCGATGTTACTAATAATATGTAGACTAATTCTAGTGTATATGAAGTGCCTCAATGATATTTCATGAATTGCAGACTAAACCCTTACGGTTCGCGAATTTGATACTCGTAAACCTAGTTTACGATAAATGATGAATAGTGAAGCATGAATAGTGATTTTCTCCGGAATGAATAGTGTTTCATGAATAGTAAAATTTTGAAATAACCTCTCAAAGTCTCAAACCGACTTCAAAAATGATGAATAGTAAAATAATGAATACTAACCGGTGAATAGTAACTTCCGAGATGAATAGTGAATTTGAGAAATGACCTGAAATCACGAGTTGTCACATTCGCCCACCCAAAAGGAATTCAGTCCACGAATTCGGTTCATGTTGGTTTCTCGGTGCTATTGGTGAAAAGGTGAGGATATTTGAGTCGTGAAATGTGTTAAGTAAATTGGCGAGTTCGGAAAAAGATCAAGTTTGGATGATAAGGGATATACTCTATCCGGAATCTTAAATAACCCAATGTACCTCGAGTTTAACTTCCGCATTTTTCGAATCGTACCACCCTTTCCAAACCGAGACTTTCAACATAACTTTGTTGCCAACTTGAAATTCTAATGGTTTGTGACTTATCGAACACATTTCAATATTTGCGTCATATATCGACGTAGCTTTTCTATCTATTTGTTGTTGCTTGTGGCGATTCTTGATCTGTACGATTTCTTTGTTGTTTCATGAATAAGTTATGGACTAGTGTGTTGGACTTTCCTGATTTTGGCCCGTAAATAAGTGATTGACACCCCAACCATAGAGTGCCATAATTGGTGCAGTCAATATGTTCATGTGATAACTATTGTTGTAAGAGAACTTGTTCGATGAAGAATGATTTGCCTAATCGTTTTCAGAAAATCACACATGCTTTGAGTATATCTTCTAATGTTTGAATTGTTCTCTCGCTCTGACCATTGAGCTGAGGATAATAGGCGGTACCCACGTCCTAGTAGGTTCCATGAAAATCTTGAAATGATTGTCAGAAGTCTAAGGTGAATCGGCTGCCTTATATTGGGTATAATTGAAATTGATACCACGTGTCTCATGACAAATTCCAAAATGTCAAGTGTGTCGAAAAGGGCATTATTGAAAAGAATAGATTATGGGTAACAATTGTGATTCCTCGCGTTTCTAGTTCTAGCAAATGTCATGACACGAGTCTTCCTTGCCTAAGGTGCTTAGTCTCCATTACTAAAATGTTTATGCTCGTGTGTATGGTCTAAGTGATTATGTCAATGCTCAAGTATCGGGTTTCTCATCCAACTAGGTACGTTCTTGTGCTATCGTGACCATTTCCCATTCTAAAGACATGCTCTCCTATGGTTAGGTGTGATGAGGCAAACTTTCCCATTCTCGAGCATAACCCTCAAAGACTTTTAGAAACCAATTTTACTTAATCCCACAACTCATCGACAAGAACCGTCATGGGATTAGGCTAAATTGGTTTCAAGGAGGTCTTTGATAATTTGCTCGATGCGAATTCCTTATACATATGAGACTACTACTGCCTTCATTGCGTGATTCTTCCTGAATTAGACATATGTGATCGAGCTATGTATAATTTAGGAGTAATAAAGCAATGCTTGGACTAATCAATTCATATGATCTTTGGTGTTGAGTCAACTGATGTTAAAATTGTGATAGGGAATGACAAGGCATTCTCCACATTGGAGTCTAAAGAAGGGATAATGGAATGGGTATTTGAAGGCATCTATGTGAGAATCGATTTGAAATGAAAGTGAATAACTCGCAAAATGTACGTATAAAACCGCATATATAGTGAATATGCACTTATGATGAAATGATGATATGCTATGATGATGTAGTTATAGTCTAGGGTCAAAGATGCAACCTAGTTCTCTATAACCAAGCTCGATACCAATCATCACACCCCAAATTACTGCTTTTGCGCGGAATGGAATTTCGGGATTGATTGTCATAGCATCGATTCTTGTTATATTGAGCGACCTAAAGTGTCGTTTGAAAAGAACATCGCTTGATATACTAAAAACATTGAGTTACAAAAGATAGGTCCCAAAAGGTAGTCAACATTTACGAAATAAATTTGATACAAGCCAAACGATGTTTTTAAAGTGCATAAATCCCATGTGAGACGCGTCGTCACCACCACTCTATGATAAGTCCACATGCATGCCATGAAGTGTATGCCTTAGATTCCGAGATAGAACTTGCTAAAAGTGTCAACACAAAGGTTGAGTGAGTTCATAGAGTTTGTGTTGTCATGAAAAGCCTTTAAATATTGATCATGCAAGAAAGGCATTGCAAATCCGGTCGGTTCAAGTTCCACCATACAGAACTTGCAACCGTGTGTTTACAACCCATCGATAAATATGTATAGTTTATGTTCAAGTACACATCATCAAATGAGTTTACAATAGTCCCTAACTTAATGTATCAATGGTCAATTGATATAACACATAATTCGACGTAGAACAATAGCACATAATCAATAGTACATGACTCAATGTATTAGTAGTCAATCGATATAGCACATAATTCGATAGAATCATAGCACGCAAACAAGAACAATTGATATAGTAGAACATTCGGTTTTGAAACAATTATGATTATGATAGAAGTTATCCTTAAAAATCTAAAGTACTTGTGAAAAATAGTTAAGCATGTATCTCCCCCAAAATAGTTCAAAACGTATAAAAGTAGGGGCTACGAAACTCACCTGATGCAATGATTATGATGACAAAAGTGGATACACTGAAATGAGGCGCAATCACTAACCGCGACCTATTATGAATGATATGATCTAATATAAGTCATCATGTAATGTTATGCATGCAACTCATATGATATCCATACCACTTGTGCATTTTGAAAATAAAGTTTATCGTCGAAATATAAGTTTATAACGTCTTGACAAGTTATAAAATACTTTACTAGTACTAACGTTGAAATGACATCCTACGATAGTCATTAGTGATTTATTATGAAGTTATAGATTTTCGTCGCAAAATAATACACTTTGACATTTCATGAAAATGACCAATTTTGAGTGATCGTAAGTTATTCCTTATAGCTCCGCTTGACAAACAGTTAAACATTTTGGAAAATAGAATAGGCGAACTCACTTTTCCTAGAAGACATCGTTTTCTCAAAACTATTTTATCGATATGAAAAATGGCTCCAAACATGGTCACTAGCGATGACCACTCTGGTCTAGTAAAAATATATAAGTGTTATACTTGTATACAATAGTTACGATATCCCTATTTAAAATGTGTATAACTTAGTCGTTATAAGTCCGTTTTCTACGTTTTACATATCCTTAATTTCGTGTTAATGAATATTAATATATTTTTGACAAATCGACTCATTTAGACAATGTTTAAAACTCATTTTAGCCCTTTAAACAATTCTTGACAGCTTGCATTTTTCTGAACATATAATTTTTGCCGTTAAACTTGAAAATAGCGTATCTCCTTCGTTATAAATCCGGTTTAACCCGTTCAAGCGACCACGGTTTCGCTTTTAAAGTATATTTTCTGAATATCTAGCCCAAAATACTTCATGACCTGCTGAATTTTCGAGATTTTGCAAAAGCGAGCAGCTACTATTTTATTATCGCCTAACGTGATTTTTCTTGCGTAATACTTGTTTGGTCACTTCAAATCAACTCAAATCTATTCTAAACCTACCATACACCTTCTTAAGGTGTCATGGGTTCTTAAACATCATCAATAATGATATGTTTCAAGGGATAAATTATAGGATGATTATAACTAATAATAAGTACCAAAAACAATAAAAGTGGTATAGATACACATGAAACTTGCATGATTTCTTACTAAAATGATGAAATAACTTAAGTATGAATATGAAAGAGTTATAAAGATCATGAAATGCTTACTAGTATGATGATGAGGTTTATGGAACAAGGTTACCTAAATACTCCTAGGTTTTTATTTCAAAACGTAAATAGAAGTAATCTAGTGTTTATAATCACTTGATCTTGAAAATATTTTTGATTCTTGCTTGTGTTTTCTTCTTGGCCGAATATAGAGATGAAATGGAGAGGATCTTGGTTAGTTTTTCACCTTAGAAAATGTGTTGTGTATGTGTTATTGAGTTAGGATAATAATTTTGTAAGTAAATAACTAAGTCTAGTGTATATGTGTAATAGCTAGTAGCAAGATATTATTTTTACATTGGTGACTCATGGGGGGGGGGGATGTGGCCGGTTATGGGTATATATGGGACAAGGGTTTTGAATTTTGGTTAATTACATGTATTTTAGTTAAGTATAATGAGTATTTGATAAATATAATTAGGTATTTAGTGTAGCGTTAGCTAGAAATTGATTTTAACGGAACAAAATAAAATATAACGAAATCATAAAATTATAAAATACATTTCTACAAGAATTGAGTGAATAAATTAATTATCGAGTTGAATTTACTGAAAACCGTAAATATTTATACATAACAATTTATCTACAAAATAAATTGTAAACATCGGTAAACTAATAATATAATTTTATAGTCTTAAAATGAGTATAAAAATATATCGGATAATTTTGGAAGTGTCGGATCAATTATTCAAAATAAATGATTATGCGATAGCGTTTATTTAATAGGAAAATATAAGTTAATGGAAAATACAAACCCATGCATGAACTAATATGATACTGATGTTACTAATGATATGTATAGATTAGTTCTAGTCTATAGGAAGTGCCCTCAATGATATTTCATGAATTCGCAGCTAAACCCTTACGGTTACGCGAATTTGATACTCATAAACCTAGTTTACGATAAATGATGAATAGTGAAGCATGAATAGTGATTTTTCTTCGGGAATGAATAGTGTTTTGTGAATAGTAAATTTTGAAATAACCTCTAAAAGTCTCAAACCGACTTCAAAAATGATGAATAGTAAAATGATGAATACTAACCGTTGAATAGTAAATTCCGAGATGAATAGTGAATTTAAGAAATGACACGAAATCACGAGTTGTCACATTCTACCACCTAAAAGGAATTCCACAATTCGGTTCATGTTGGTTTCTACTGGTGCTATTGGTGAAAAGGTGAGGATATTTGAGTCGTGAAATGTGTTAAGTAAATTGGCGAGTTCGGACAAAAGATCAAGTTTGGATGCTAAGGATATACTCTATCCGGAATCTTAAATAACCCAATGTACCTCGAGTTTAACTTCCGCATTTTCTGAATCGTACCACGCCTTTCCAAGCGAGACTTTCAACATAACTCTGTTGCCCACTTGAAATTCTAATGGTTTGTGACTTATGGAACACATTTCCAATATTTTGCGTCAGTATATCGACGTAGCTTTTCTATCTATTTGTTGTTGCTTATGGCGATTCTTGATATGTACGATTTCTTTGTTGTTTCATGAATAAGTTATGGACTAGTGTGTTGGACTTTCCGATTTTGGCCCGTAAATAAGTGATTGACACCCCAACCATAGAGTGCCTTAATGGGTGCAGTCAATATGTTCATGTGATAACTATTGTTGTAAGAGAACTTGTTCGATGAAGAATGACTTGCCTAATCGTTTCCAGAAAATCACACATGCTTTGAGTATATCTTCTAATGTTTGAATTGTTCTCTCGCTCTGACCATTGAGCGGAGGATAATAGGCGGTACCCACGTCCTAGTAGGTTCCATGGAAATCTTGAAATGATTGTTAGAAGTATAAGGTGAATCGGCTGCCTTATATTGGGTATAATTGAAATTGATACCACGTGTCTCATGACAAATTCCAAAATGTCAAGTCTGTCGAAAAGGGCATTATTGTAAAGAATAGATTATGGGTAACAGTTGTGATTCCTCGCGTTTCTAGTTCTAGTAAATGTCAAGACCGAGTCTTCCTTGCCTAAGGTGCTTAGTCTCCATTACTAAATGTTTATGCTCGTGTGTATGGTCTAAGTGATTATGTCAATGCTCAAGTATCCGGTTTCTCATCCAACTAGGTACATTCTTGTGCTATCGTGACCATTTCCCATTCTAAATACATGCTCTCATATGGTTAGGTGTGATGAGGCAAACTTTTCCATTCTCGAGCATAACCCTCAAAAGACTGTTAGGAAACCAATTTTACTTAATCCCACAACTCATCGACAAGAAGCGTCATGGGATTAGGCTAAATTGGTTTGAAGGAGGTCTTTGAAAATTTGGCTCGATTACGGAATTACTTACACATATGAGACTACTACTCCCTTCATTGCATGATTCTTCCTGAATTTGACATAGGTGATCAAGCTATGTATAATTTAGGAGTAATAAAGCAATGCTTGGACTAATCGATTCATATGATCTTTGGTGTTGAGTCAACTGATGTTAAAATTGTGATAGGGAATGACAAGGCATTCTCTACATTGGAGTCTAAAGAAGGGATAATGGAATGGGTATTTGAAGGCATCTATGTGACAATCGATTTGAAATGAAAGTGAATAACTCGCAAAATGTACGTATAAAATCGCATGTATAGTGAATATACACTTATGATGAAATGATGAGATGCTATAATGATGTAGTTATAGTCTAGGGTCAAAGATGCAACCTAGTTCTCTATAACCAAGCTCGATACAATTATGTCACACCCCAAATTACTGTTTTGCGTGGAATGGAATTTCGGGATTGATTGTCATAGCATCACAGATTCTATTATATTGAGCGACCTAAAGTGTCGTTTGAAAAGCACATTGTTTGATATAATAAAAGCATTCAAGTGTTACAAAAGATAGGTCCCAAAAGGTAGTCAATATTTGCGGAAATAAATTTGATACAAGCCAAACGATGTTTTAAAGTGCATAAATCCCATGTGAGACGCGTCGTCACCATGACTTTATGATAAGTCCACATGCGTGCCATGAAGTGTATGCCTTAGATACCGAGATAAAACATGCTAAAAGTGTCAACACAAAGGTTGAGTGAGTTCATAGAGTTTGTGTTGTCATGAAAAGCCTTTAAAGAATAATCATGCAACAAAGGCATTGCAAATCCACTCGGCCCAAGTTCCGCCCATACAAAACTTGCAACCTGTGTGTTTAGAACAAGCGCCAAATATGTATAGTTTATGTTCAAGTACACATCATCAAATGAGTTTACAATAGTACCTAACTTAATGTATCAATGGTCAATTGATATAACACATAATTCGACATAGAACAATAGCACATAATCAATAGTACATGACTCAATGTATTAGTAGTCAACTGATATAGCACATAATTCGACGTAGAATCATAGCACGCAAACAAGAACAATTGATATAGTACAACATTCGGTTTTGAAACAATTATGATTATGATAGAAGTTATCCTTAAAAATCTAAAGTACTTGTGAAAAATAGTTAAGCATGTATCTCCCCCAAAATAGTTCAAAACATATAAAAGTAGGGGCTACGAAACTCACTTGATGCAATGATTATGATGACAAAAGTTGTTACACTGAAATGAGGCGCAATCACTAACCGCGACCTATTATGAATGATATGATCTAATATAAGTCATCATGTAATGTAATGTAATGCATGCAACTCATATGATATCCATACCACTTGTGCATTTTGAAAATAAAGTTTATCGTCAAAATATAAGTTTATAACGTCTTGACAAGTTATAAAATACTTTACAAGTACTAACGTTGAAATGACATCATACGATAGTCATTAGTGATTTATTATGAAGTTATAGTTTTTCATCGCAAAATAATACACTTTGACATTTCATGAAAATGACCAACTTTGAGTGATCGTAAGTTATTCCTTATAGCTCCGCTTGACAAACAGTTAAACATTTTGGAAAATAGAATAGGCGAACTCACTTTTACTAGAAGACATCGTTTTCTCAAAACTATTCTATCGATATGAAAAATGGCTCCAAACATGGTCACTAGCGATGACCACTCTGGTCTAGTAAAATATTTAATGTTATACTTGTATACAATAGTTACGATATCCCTATTTAAAATGTGTATAACTTAGTCGTTATAAGTCCGTTTTCGCGTTTACATATCCTTAGTTTCGTGTTAATGTATATTAATATATTTTTGACAAATCGACTCATTTAGACAATGTTTAAAACTCATTTTAGCCCTTTAAACAACTCTTGACAGCTTGCATTTTTACGAACATATAATTTTGCCGCTAAACTTGAAAATAGCGTATCGTTATATATCCGTTATAAACGGTTTCGTTTTAAAGTATATTTTCTGAATATCTAGCCCAAAATTTAACCCGTTCAGCTATTTTATTATCGCCTAACGTGATTTTTCTTGTGTAATACTTGTTTCAATCACTTCAAATCAACTCCAAATCTATTCTAAACCTACCATACACCTTCTTAAGGTGTCATGGGTTCTAAAGATCATCAATAATGATATGTTTCAAGGGATAAATTATAGGATGATTATAACTAATAATAAGTACCAAAAACAATAAAAGTGGTATAGATACACATGAAACTTGCATGATTTCTAACTAAAATGATGAAATAACTTAAGTATGAATATGAAAGAGTTATAAAGATCATGAAATGGTTACTAGTATGATGATGAGGTTTATGGAACAAGGTTACCTAAATACTCCTAGGTTTTATTTCAAAACCTAAATAGAAGTAATCTAGTGTTTATAATCACTTGATCTTGAAAATATTTTTGATTCTTGCTTGTGTTTTCTTCTTGGCGAATATAGAGATGAAATGGAGAGGATCTTGGTTAGTTTTCACCTTAGAAAATGTGTTGTGTATGTGTTATTGAGTTAGGATAATAATTTTGTAAGTAAATATCTAAGTCTAGTGTATATGTGTAATAGCTAGTAGCAAGATATTATTTTACATTGGTGACTCATGGGGGGATGTGGCGGTTATGGTTATATATGGGACAAGGGTTTTGTATTTTGGTTAATTACATGTATTTTAGTTAAGTATAATGAGTATTTGATAAATATAATTAGGTATTTAGTGTAGCGTTCGCTAGAAATTGATTTTAACGGAACAAAATAAATTATAACGAAGTCATAAAAATTATAAAATACATTTCTATAAGAATTGAGTGAATAAATAATTATCGAGTTGAATTTAAAACCGTCCTAAATATTTATACATAACAATTTATATACAAAATAAATTGAAAACATCGGGTAAACTAATAATATAATTTTTATAGTCTTAAAATGAGTATAAATATATATCGGATAATTTTGGAAGTGTCGGATCAATTATTCAAAATAAATGATTATGCGATAGCGTTTATTTAATAGGAAAATATCGTTAATGGAAAATGCAAACCCATGAATGAACGAATATGATCGATGTTACTAATGATATGTATAGACTAATTCTAGTCTATATGAAGTGCCCTCAATGATATTTCATGAATTGCGGCTAAACCCTTACGGTTCTGAATTTGATACTGTAAACCTAGTTTACGATAAATGATGAATAGTGAAGCATGAATAGTGATTTTCTCCGGAATGAATAGTGTTTCGTGAATAGTAAAATTTTGAAATAACCTCTCAAAGTCTCAAACCGACTTCAAAAATGATGAATAGTAAAATGATGAATACTAACCGGTGAATAGTAAATTCACGAGATGAATAGTGAATTTGAGAAATGACACGAAATCACGAGTTGTCACATTCGCCCACTAAAAAGGAATTCGGTCCACGAATTCGGTTCATGTTGGTTTCTACGGTGCTATTGGTGAAAAGGTGAGGATATTTGTGTCGTGAAATGTGTTAAGTAAATTGGCGAGTTCGGAAAAAGATCAAGTTTGGATGCTAAGGGATATACTCTATCCGAATCTTAAATAACCCAATGTACCTCGAGTTTAACTTCCGCATTTTACGAATCGTACCACGCCTTTCCAAACCGAGACTTTCAACATAACTTTGTTGCCAACTTGAAATTCTAATAGTTTGTGACTTATGGAACACATTTCAATATTTTGCGTCATATATCGACGTAGCTTTTCTATCTATTTGTTGTTGCTTGTATGGCGATTCTTGATCTGTATGATTTCTTTCTTGTTTAATGAATAAGTTATGGACTAGTGTGTTGGACTTTCCTGATTGTGGCCCGTAAATAAGTGATTGACACCCCAACCATAGAGTGCCTTAATTGGTGCAGTCAATATGTTCATGTGATAACTATTGTTGTAAGAGAACTTGTTCGATGAAGAATGATTTGCCTAATCGTTTCCAGAAAATCACACATGCTTTGAGTATATCTTCTAATGTTTGAATTGTTCTCTCGCTCTGACCATTGAGCTGAGGATAATAGGCGGTACCCACGTCCTAGTAGGTTCCATGGAAATCTTGAAATGATTGTTAGAAGTCTAAGGTGAATCAGCTGCCTTATATTGGGTATAATTGAAATTGATACCACGTGTCTCAAGACAAATTCCAAAACGTCAAGTCTGTCGAAAATGGAATTATTGTAAAGAATAGATTATGGGTAACAGTTGTGATTCCTCGCGTTTCTAGTTCTAGCAAATGTCATGAACTGAGTCTTCCTTGCCTAAGGTGCTTAGTCTCCATTACTAAATGTTTATGCTCGTGTGTATGGTCTAAGTGATTATGTCAATGATCAAGTATATGGGTTCTCATCCAACTAGGTACGTTCTTGTGCTATCGTGACCATTTCCCATTCTAAAGACATGCTCTCCTATGGCTAGGTGTGATGAGGCAAACTTTCCCATTCTCGAGCATAACCCTCAAAAGACTTTTAGGAAATCAATTTTTACTTAATCCCACAACTCATCAGACAAGAACTGTCATGGGATTAGGCTAAATTGGTTTCAAGGAGGTCTTTTGAGAATTTGGCTCGACACGGAATTACTTATACATATGAGACTACTACTCGCCTTCATTGCATGATTCTTTCTCGAATTAGACATAGGTGATCAAGCTATGTATAATTTAGGAGTAATAAAGCAATGCTTGGACTAATCGATTCATATGATCTTTGGTGTTGAGTCAACTGATGTTAAAATTGTAATAGGGAATGACAAGGCATTCTCCACATTGGAGTCTAAAGAAGGATAATAGAATGGGTATTTGAAGGCATCTATGTGACAATCGATTTGAAATGAAAGTGAATAACTCGCAAAATGTACGTATAAAATCGCATATATAGTGAATATGCACTTATGATGAAATGATGAGATGCTATGATGATGTAGTTATAGTCTAGGGTCAAAGATGCAACCTAGTTCTCTATAACCAAGCTCGATACCAATCATCACACCCCAAATTACATTTTGCGTGGAATGGAATTTCGGGATTGATTGTCATAGCATCACGATTCTTGTTATATTGAACGACCTAAAGTGTCGTTTGAAAAGCACATTGTTTGATATAATAAAAACATTCAGAGTTAAAAAAGATAGGTCCCAAAAAGGTAGTCAACATTTGCGGAAATAAATTTGATACAAGCCAAACGATGTTTTTAAAGTGCATAAATCCCATGTGAGACGCGTCGTCACCACGACTTTATGATAAGTCGACATGCATGCCATGAAGTGTATGCCTTAGATACCTGAGATAAAACATGCTAAAAGTGTCAACACAAAGGTTGAGTGAGTTCATAGAGTTTGTGTTGTCATGAAAAGCCTTTAAAGATCATGCAACAAAGGCATTGCAAATCCACTCAGTTCCAAGTTCCGCCTATACAAAACTTGCAACCTGTGTGTTTACAACCCACTGCCAAATATGTATAGTTTATGTTCAAGTACACATCATCAAATGAGTTTACAATAGTACCTAACTTAATGTATCAATGGTCAATTAATATAACACATAATTCGACGTAGAACAATAGCACATAATCAATAGTACATGACTCAATGTATTAGTAGTCAACTGATATAGCACATAATTCGACGTAGAATCATAGCACGCAAACAAGAACAATTGATATAGTACAACATTCGGTTTTGAAACAATTATGATTATGATAGAAGTTATCCTTAAAAATCTAAAGTACTTGTGAAAAATAGTTAAGCATGTATCTCCCCAAAATAGTTCAAAACAAATAAAAGTAGGGCTACTGAAACTCACCGATGCAATGATTATGATGACAAAAGTTGTTACATCGAAATGAGGCGCAATCACTAACGCGACCTATTATGAATGATATGATCTAATATAAGTCATCATGTAATGTTATGCATGCAACTCATATGATATCCATACCACTTGTGCATTTTGAAAATAAAGTTTATCGTCAAAATATAAGTTTATAACGTCTTGACAAGTTATAAAATACTTTACTAGTACTAACGTTGAAATGACATCCTACGATAGTCATTAGTGATTTATTATGAAGTTATAGTTTTTCATCGCAAAATAATACACTTTGACATTTCATGAAAATGACCAATTTTGAGTGATCGTAAGTTATTCCTTATTGCTCCGCTTGACAAACAGTTAAACATTTTGGAAAATAGAATAGGCGAACTCACTTTTACTAGAAGACATCGTTTTCTCAAAAATATTCTATCGATATGAAAAATGGCTCCAAACATGGTCACTAGCGATGACCACTTTGGTCTAGTAAAAATATATAAGTGTTATACTTGTATACAATAGTTACGATATCCCTATTTAAAATGTGTATAACTTAGTCGTTATAAGTCCGTTTTCTACGTTTTATATATCCTTAGTTTCGTGTTAATGTATACTAATATATTTTGATAAATCAACTCATTTAGACAATGTTTAAAACTCATTTTAGCCCTTTAAACAACTCTTGACAGCTTGCATTTTTACGAACATATAATTTTGCCGCTAAACTTGAAAATAGCGTATCTCCTTCGTTATAAATCCGGTTTAACCCGTTCAAGCGACCACGGTTTCATTTTAAAGTATATTTTCTGAATATCTAGCCCAAAATACTTCATGACCTGCTGAATTTTCCAGATTTTGCAAAAGCGAACAGCAGACTATTTTATTATCGCCTAACGTGATTTTTCTTGCGTAATACTTGTTTCAATCACTTCAAATCAACTCCAAATCTATTCTAAACCTACCATACACCTTCTTAAGTTTTCATGGGTTCCTAAACATCATCAATAATGATATGTTTCAAGGGATAAATATAGGATGATTATAACTAATAATAAGTACCAAAAACAATAAAAGTGGTATAGATACACATGAAACTTGCATGATTTCTTAATAAAATGATGAAATAACTTAAGTATGAATATGAAAGAGTTATAAAGATCATGAAATGCTTACTAGTATGATGATGAGGTTTATGGAACAAGGTTACCTAAATACTCCTAGGTTTTTATTTCAAAACATAAATAGAAGTAATCTAGTGTTTATAATCACTTGATCTTGAAAATATTTTGATTCATGCTTGTGTTTTCTTCTTGACCGAATATAGAGATGAAATGGAGAGGATCTTGGTTAGTTTTCACCTTAGAAAATGTGTTGTGTATGTGTTATTGAGTTAGGATAATAATTTTGTAAGTAAATATTCAAGTCTAGTGTATATGTGTAATAGCTAGTAGCAAGATATTATTTTACATTGGTGACTCATGGGGGATGTGGCGGTTATGGGCATATATGGGACAAGGGTTTTGTATTTTGGTTAATTACATGTATTTTAGTTAAGTATAATGAGTATTTGATAAATATAATTAGGTATTTAGTGTAGCGTTAGCTAGAAATTGATTTTAACGGAACAAAATAAAATATAACGAAATCATAAAATTATAAAATACATTTCTACTTAAGAATTGAGTGAATAAATAATTATCGAGTTGAATTTACGAAAACCGTCGTAAATATTTATACATAACAATTTATATACAAAATAAATTGAAAACATCGGTAAACTAATAATATAATTTTATAGTCTTAAAATGAGTATAAAAATATATCAGGATAATTTTTGAAAGTGTCGGATCAATTATTCAAAATAAATGATTATGCGATAGCGTTTATTTAATAGAAAAAATATACGTTAATGGAAAATGCAAACCAATGCATGAACTAATATGATGCTGATGTTACTAATGATATGTAGACTAATTCTAGTCTATATGAAGTGCCCTCAATGATATTTCATGAATTCGCAGCTAAACCCTTACGGTTACGCGAATTTGATACTCGTAAACCTAGTTTACGATAAATGATGAATAGTGAAGCATGAATAGTGATTTTTTTTCCAGGAATGAATATTGTTTCGTGAATAGTAAAATTTTGAAATAACCTCTAAAAGTCTCAAACCGACTTAAAAATGATGAATAGTGAAACTAAAATAGTAAATTCGAGATGAATAGTGAATTTTAGAAATGACACGAAATCACGAGTTGTCACATTCGCCCACCTAAAAAGGAATTCGGTCCACGAATTCGGTTCATGTTGGTTTCTCTGGTGCTATTGGTGAAAAGGTGAGGATATTTGAGTCGTGAAATGTGTTAAGTAAATTGGCGAGTTCGGACAAAGATCAAGTTTGGATGCTAAGGATATACTCTATCAAGAATCTTAAATAACCCAATGTACCTCGAGTTTAACTTCCGCATTTTTGAATCGTACCACGCCTTTCCAAGCGAGACTTTCAACATAACTCTGTTGCCCACTTGAAATTCTAATGGTTTGTGACTTATGGAACACATTTCCAATATTTTGCGTCAGATATCGACGTAGCTTTTCTATCTATTTGTTGTTGCTTGTAACTGATTCTTGATATGTACGATTTCTTTGTTGTTTCATGAATAAGTTATGGACTAGTGTGTTGGACTTTCCTGATTTTGGCCCGTAAATAAGTGATTGACACCCCAACCATAGAGTGCCTTAATGGGTGCAGTCAATATGTTCATGTGATAACTATTGTTGTAAGAGAACTTGTTCGATGAAGAATGACTTGCCTAATCGTTTCCAGAAAATCACACATGCTTTGAGTATATCTTCTAATGTTTGAATTGTTCTCTCGCTCGACCATTGAGCGGAGGATAATAAGCGGTACCCACGCCCTAGTAGGTTCCATGGAAATCTTGAAATGATTGTTAGAAGTATAAGGTGAATCGTTGCCTTATATTGGGTATAATTGAAATTGATACCACGTGTCTCATGACAAATTCCAAAATGTCAAGTGCGTCGAAAAGGGCATTATTGTAAAGAATAGATTATGGGTATGAGTTGTGATTCCTCGCGTTTCTAGTTCTAGTAAATGTCAAGACCGAGTCTTCCTTGCCTAAGGTGCTTAGTCTCCATTACTAAATGTTTATGCTCGTGTGTATGGTCTAAGTGATTATGTCAATGCTCAAGTATCGGGTTTCTCATCCAACTAGGTACATTCTTGTGCTATCGTGACCATTTCCCATTCTAAATACATGCTCTCATATGGTTAGGTGTGATGAGGCAAACTTTTCCATTCTCGAGCATAACCCTCAAAAGATCGTTAGGAAACCAATTTTACTTAATCCCACAACTCATCGACAAGAAGCGTCATGGGATTAGGCTAAATTGGTTTGAAGGAGGTCTTTTGAAAATTTGGCTCGATTACGGAATTACTTACACATATGAGACTACTACTCCTTCATTGCATGATTCTTCCTGAATTTGACATAGGTGATCAAGCTATGTATAATTTAGGAGTAATAAAGCAATGCTTGGACTAATCGATTCATATGATCTTTGGTGTTGAGTCAAGCGATGTTAAAATTGTGATAGGGAATGACAAGGCATTCTCTACATTGGAGTCTAAAGAAGGATAATGGAATGGGTATTTGAAGGCATCTATGTGACAATCGATTTGAAATGAAAGTGAATAACTCGCAAAATGTACGTATAAAATCGCATGTATAGTGAATATACACTTATGATGAAATGATGAGATGCTATAATGATGTAGTTATAGTCTAGGGTCAAAGATGCAACCTAGTTCTCTATAACCAAGCTCGATACAATTATGTCACACCCCAAATTACATTTTGCAGTGAATGGAATTCACAGGGATTGACATCATAGCATCACGATTCTTGTTATATTGAACGACCTAAAGTGTCGTTTGAAAAGCACATTGTTTGATATAATAAAAGCATTCGGTGTTACAAAAGATAGGTCCCAAAAGGTAGTCAATATTTGCGGAAATAAATTTGATACAAGCAAACGATGTTTTAAAGTGCATAAATCCCATGTGAGACGCGTCGTCACCATGACTTTATGATAAGTCCACATGCGTGCCATGAAGTGTATGCCTTAGATACGAGATAAAACATGCTAAAAGTGTCAACACAAAGGTTGAGTGAGTTCATAGAGTTTGTGTTGTCATGAAAAGCCTTTAAAGAATAATCATGCAACAAAGGCATTGCAAATCCACTCGGTTCAAGTTCCGCCCATACAAAACTTGCAACTTTGTGTGTTTAGAACCCACCGCCAAATATGTATAGTTTATGTTCAAGTACACATCATCAAATGAGTTTACAATAGTACCTAACTTAATGTATCAATGGTCAATTGATATAACACATAATTCGACATAGAACAATAGCACATAATCAATAGTACATGACTCAATGTATTAGTAGTCAATCGATATAGCACATAATTCGACGTAGAATCATAGCATAAACAAGAACAATTGATATAGTACAACATTCGGTTTGAAACAATTATGATTATGATAGAAGTTATCCTTAAAAATCTAAAGTACTTGTGAAAAATAGTTAAGCATGTATCTCCCCAAAATAGTTCAAAACATATAAAAGTAGGGCTACGAAACTCACTTGATGCAATGATTATGATGACAAAAGTTGTTACATTGAAATGAGGCGCAATCACTAACGCGACCTATTATGAATGATATGATCTAATATAAGTCATCATGTAATGTAATGTAATGCATGCAACTCATATGATATCCATACCACTTGTGCATTTTGAAAATAAAGTTTATCGTCAAAATATAAGTTTATAACGTCTTGACAAGTTATAAAATACTTTAACAGTACTAACGTTGAAATGACATCCTACGATAGTCATTAGTGATTTATTATGAAGTTATAGTTTTCATCGCAAAATAATACACTTTGACATTTCATGAAAATGACCAACTTTGAGTGATCGTAAGTTATTCCTTATAGCTCCGCTTGACAAACATTAAACATTTTGGAAAATAGAATAGGCGAACTCACTTTACTAGAAGACATCGTTTTCTCAAAACTATTCTATCGATATGAAAAATGGCTCCAAACATGGTCACTAGCGATGACCACTCTGGTCTAGTAAAATATTTAATGTTATACTTGTATACAATAGTTACGATATCCCTATTTAAAATGTGTATAACTTAGTCGTTATAAGTCCGTTTTCTACGTTTTACATATCCTTAGTTTCGTGTTAATGTATATTAATATATTTTTTGACAAATCGACTCATTTAGACAATGTTTAAAACTCATTTTAGCCCTTTAAACAACTCTTGACAGCTTGCATTTTTCTGAACATATAATTTTTGCCGCTAAACTTGAAAATAGCGTATCTCCTTCGTTATAAATCCGTTTTAACCCGTTCAAGCTATTTTATTATCGCCTAACGTGATTTTTCTTGCGTAATACTTGTTTCAATCACTTCAAATCAACTCCAAATCTATTCTAAACCTACCATACACCTTCTTAAGGTGTCATGGGTTCTAAAGATCATCAATAATGATATGTTTCAAGGGATAAATTATAGGATGATTATAACTAATAATAAGTACCAAAAACAATAAAAGTGGTATAGATACACATGAAACTTGCATGATTTCTAACTAAAATGATGAAATAAGCTGAAGTATGAATATGAAAGAGTTATAAAGATCATGAAATGGTTACTAGTATGATGATGAGGTTTATGGAACAAGGTTACCTAAATACTCCTAGGTTTTTATTTCAAAACCTAAATAGAAGTAATCTAGTGTTTATAATCACTTGATCTTGAAAATATTTTTGATTCTTGCTTGTGTTTTCTTCTTGGCCGAATATAGAGATGAAATGGAGAGGATCTTGGTTAGTTTTTCACCTTAGAAAATGTGTTGTGTATGTGTTATTGAGTTAGGATAATAATTTTGTAAGTAAATATCTAAGTCTAGTGTATATGTGTAATAGCTAGTAGCAAGATATTATTTTTACATTGGTGACTCATGGGGGGGGGGGATGTGGCCGGTTATGGTTATATATGGGACAAGGGTTTTGTATTTTGGTTAATTACATGTATTTTAGTTAAGTATAATGAGTATTTGATAAATATAATTAGGTATTTAGTGTAGCGTTCGGTAGAAATTGATTTTAACGGAACAAAATAAATTATAACGAAGTCATAAAAATTATAAAAATACATTTCTCGCAAGAATTGAGTGAATAAATAATTATCGAGTTGAATTCTAAAACCGTCCTAAATATTTATACATAACAATTTATATACAAAATAAATTGAAAACATCGGGTAAACTAATAATATAATTTTATAGTCTTAAAATGAGTATAAAAATATATCGTGATAATTTTGGAAGTGTCGGATCAATTATTCAAAATAAATGATTATGCGATAGCGTTTATTTAATAGGAAAATATACGTTAATGGAAAATGCAAACCCATGAATGAGCGAATATGATCACGATGTTACTAATGATATGTATAGACTAATTCTAGTCTACGGGAAGTGCCCTCAATGATATTTCATGAATTGGCGGCTAAACCCTTACGGTTCGCGAATTTGATACTGTAAACCTAGTTTACGATAAATGATGAATAGTGAAGCATGAATAGTGATTTTCTCCGGGAATGAATAGTGTTTCGTGAATAGTAAAATTTTGAAATAACCTCTCAAAGTCTCAAACCGACTTCAAAAATGATGAATAGTAAAATGATGAATACTAACCGGTGAATAGTAAATTCACGAGATGAATAGTGAATTTGAGAAATGACACGAAATCACGAGTTGTCACATTCGCACCTAAAAAGGAATTCATCCTCGAATTCGGTTCATGTTGGTTTCTACGGTGCTATTGGTGAAAAGGTGAGGATATTTGTGTCGTGAAATGTGTTAAGTAAATTGGCGAGTTCGGACAAAAGATCAAGTTTGGATGCTAAGGGATATACTCTATCCGGAATCTTAAATAACCCAATGTACCTCGAGTTTAACTTCCCGCATTTTCTGAATCGTACCACGCCTTTCCAAGGCGAGACTTTCAACATAACTCTGTTGCCAACTTGAAATTCTAATAGTTTGTGACTTATGGAACACATTTCCAATATTTTGCGTCGTATATCGACGTAGCTTTTCTATCTATTTGTTGTTGCTTGTAAACGATTCTTGATCTGTATGATTTCTTTCTTGTTTAATGAATAAGTTATGGACTAGTGTGTTGGACTTTCCTGATTGTGGCCCGTAAATAAGTGATTGACACCCCAACCATAGAGTGCCTTAATTGGTGCAGTCAATATGTTCATGTGATAACTATTGTTGTAAGAGAACTTGTTCGATGAAGAATGATTTGCCTAATCGTTTCGGAAAATCACACATGCTTTGAGTATATCTTCTAATGTTTGAATTGTTCTCTCGCTCGACCATTGAGTCGAGGATAATAAGTGTACCCACGTCCTAGTAGGTTCCATGGAAATCTTGAAATGATTGTTAGAAGTCTAAGGTGAATCAATTGCCTTATATTGGGTATAATTGAAATTGATACCACGTGTCTCAAGACAAATTCCAAAGCGTCAAGTCTGTCGAAAATGGAATTATTGTAAAGAATAGATTATGGGTATGATTGTGATTCCTCGCGTTTCTAGTTCTAGCAAATGTCATGAATCGAGTCTTCCTTGCCTAAGGTGCTTAGTCTCCATTACTAAATGTTTATGCTCGTGTGTATGGTCTAAGTGATTATGTCAATGATCAAGTATATGGGTTCTCATCCAACTAGAGTACGTTCTTGTGCTATCGTGACCATTTCCCATTCTAAAGACATGCTCTCCTATGGCTAGGTGTGATGAGGCAAACTTTCCCATTCTCGAGCATAACCCTCAAAAGACTTTTAGGAAATCAATTTTTACTTAATCCCACAACTCATCAGACAAGAACTGTCATGGGATTAGGCTAAATTGGTTTCAAGGAGGTCTTTTGAGAATTTGGCTCGATTACGGAATTACTTACACATATGAGACTACTACTCCCTTCATTGCATGATTCTTTCTGAATTAGACATAGGTGATCAAGCTATGTATAATTTAGGAGTAATAAAGCAATGCTTGGACGAATCGATTCATATGATCTTTGGTGTTGAGTCAACTGATGTTAAAATTGTAATAGGGAATGACAAGGCATTCTCCACATTGGAGTCTAAAGAAGGGATAATAGAATGGGTATTTGAAGGCATCTATGTGACAATCGATTTGAAATGAAAGTGAATAACTCGCAAAATGTACGTATAAAATCGCATGTATAGTGAATATGCACTTATGATGAAATGATGAGATGCTATGATGATGTAGTTATAGTCTAGGGTCAAAGATGCAACCTAGTTCTCTATAACCAAGCTCGATACCAATCATCACACCCCAAATTACATTTTGCGTGGAATGGAATTCGGGATTGTTGTCATAGCATCACGATTCTTGTTATATAGAACGACCTAAAGTGTCGTTTGAAAAGCACATTGTTTGATATAATAAAACATTCGAGAGTTAAAAAGATAGGTCCCAAAAGGTAGTCAACATTTGGAAATAAATTTGATACAAGCCAAACGATGTTTTTAAAGTGCATAAATCCCATGTGAGGCGCGTCGTCACCACGACTTTATGATAAGTCGACATGCATGCCATGAAGTGTATGCCTTAGATACCTGAGATAAAACATGCTAAAAGTGTCAACACAAAGGTTGAGTGAGTTCATAGAGTTTGTGTTGTCATGAAAAGCCTTTAAAGATCATGCAACAAAGGCATTGCAAATCCACTCAGTTCCAAGTTCCGCCTATACAAAACTTGCAACCTGTGTGTTTACAACCCACTGCCAAATATGTATAGTTTATGTTCAAGTACACATCATCAAATGAGTTTACAATAGTACCTAACTTAATGTATCAATGGTCAATTAATATAACACATAATTCGACGAGAACAATAGCACATAATCAATAGTACATGACTCAATGTATTAGTAGTCAAGCGATATAGCACATAATTGACGTAGAATCATAGCACATAAACAAGAACAATTGATATAGTACAACATTCGGTTTGAAACAATTATGATTATGATAGAAGTTATCCTTAAAAATCTAAAGTACTTGTGAAAAATAGTTAAGCATGTATCTCCCAAAATAGTTCAAAACAAATAAAAGTAGGGCTCTGAAACTCACCGATGCAATGATTATGATGACAAAAGTTGTTACACTGAAATGAGGCGCAATCACTAACCGCGACCTATTATGAATGATATGATCTAATATAAGTCATCATGTAATGTTATGCATGCAACTCGTATGATATCCATACCACTTGTGCGTTTTGAAAATAAAGTTTATCGTCAAAATATAAGTTTATAACGTCTTGACAAGTTATAAAATACTTTACTAGTACTAACGTTGAAATGACATCCTACGATAGTCATTAGTGATTTATTATGAAGTTATAGTTTTTCATCGCAAAATAATACACTTTGACATTTCATGAAAATGACCAATTTTGAGTGATCGTAGTTATTCCTTATTGCTCCGCTTGACAAGCAGTTAAACATTTTGGAAAATAGAATAGGCGAACTCACTTTACTAGAAGACATCGTTTTCTCAAAATATTCTATCGATATGAAAAATGGCTCCAAACATGGTCACTAGCGATGACCACTTTGGTCTAGTAAAAATATATAAGTGTTATACTTGTATACAATAGTTACGATATCCCTATTTAAAATGTGTATAACTTAGTCGTTATAAGTCCGTTTTCTACGTTTTATATATCCTTAGTTTCGTGTTAATGTATACTAATATATTTTGATAAATCAACTCGTTTAGACAATGTTTAAAACTCATTTTAGCCCTTTAAACAACTCTTGACAGCTTGCATTTTTCTGAACATATAATTTTTGCCGCTAAACTTGAAAATAGCGTATCTCCTTCGTTATAAATCCGTTTTAACCCGTTCAAGCGACCACGGTTTCATTTTAAAGTATATTTTCTGAATATCTAGCCCAAAATACTTCATGACCTGCTGAATTTTCCAGATTTTGCAAAAACGAACAGCAGCTATTTTATTATCGCCTAACGTGATTTTTCTTGCGTAATACTTGTTTCAATCACTTCAAAACAACTCCAAATCTATTCTAAACCTACCATACACCTTCTTAAGTTTTCATGGGTTCCTAAACATCATCAATAATGATATGTTTCAAGGGATAATATATAGGATGATTATAACTAATAATAAGTACCAAAAACAATAAAAGTGGTATAGATACACATGAAACTTGCATGATTTCTTAATAAAATGATGAAATAACTTAAGTATGAATATGAAAGAGTTATAAAGATCATGAAATGCTTACTAGTATGATGATGAGGTTTTTGGAACAAGGTTACCTAAATACTCCTAGGTTTTTATTTCAAAACATAAATAGAAGTAATCTAGTGTTTATAATCACTTGATCTTGAAAATATTTTTGATTCATGCTTGTGTTTTCTTCTTGACCGAATATAGAGATGAAATGGAGAGGATCTTGGTTAGTTTTTCACCTTAGAAAATGTGTTGTGTATGTGTTATTGAGTTAGGATAATAATTTTGTAAGTAAATATTCAAGTCTAGTGTATATGTGTAATAGCTAGTAGCAAGATATTATTTTTACATTGGTGACTCATGGGGGGGGGGGGGATGTGGCCGGTTATGGGCATATATGGGACAAGGGTTTTGTATTTTGGTTAATTACATGTATTTTAGTTAAGTATAATGAGTATTTGATAAATATAATTAGGTATTTAGTGTAGCGTTAGCTAAAAATTGATTTTAACGGAACAAAATAAAATATAACGAAGTAATAAAAATTATAAAAATACATTTCTCGCAAGAATTGAGTGAATAAATAATTATCGAGTTGAATTTACGAAAACCACCGTAAATATTTATACATAACAATTTATATACAAAATAAATTGAAAACATCGGGTAAACTAATAATATAATTTTTATAGTCTTAAAATGAGTATAAAAATATATCAGGATAATTTTTGAAAGTGTCGGATCAATTATTCAAAATAAATGATTATGCGATAGCGTTTATTTAATAGAAAAATATCGTTAATGGAAAATGCAAACCAATGCATGAACTAATATGATCTTGATGTTACTAATGATATGTAGACTAATTCTAGTCTATATGAAGTGCCCTCAATGATATTTCATGAATTAGCGGCTAAACCCTTACAGTTCTGTGAATTTGATACTCGTAAACCTAGTTTACGATAAATGATGAATAGTGAAGCATGAATAGTGATTTTTTTTCCAGGAATGAATATTGTTTCGTGAATAGTAAAATTTTGAAATAACCTCTCGAAGTCTCAAACCGACTTAAAAAATGATGAATAGTAACCAGTAAATAGTAAATTCCTGAGATGAATAGTGAATTTTAGAAATGACCTGAAATCACGAGTTGTCACAGTAATCAAACGTTTCAGTTTTGTTATTTAAAAATTTAGTCCATGTGTACCTAGAGTAATCATCCACTATAACCGAAGTGTAGTAGTTTCCTCCATAACTTTGGATAGAGGATGGACCAAATAAATCCATGTGTAGTAATTCAAGACACTTAGTTGTAGAGACCATGTTTTTAGCTTTGTGACTAGCATGGACTTGTTTTCCTACATTACAAGCATTACAAAAGTGATGTTCATATTTTAATTTTGGTAGATCTCTTACTAGATCTTTGGATGATAGCGATTGAAGAAGTCGCATATTGGCATGACCCAATCTTGATGCCATAAGGTCAAGTATCATCCATATAAGTAAAACAAAGTTTTCTTTAGGTTCATTCTTGATTTTAATGACATAGACTCCATATTTCCTAATACCTCTACCTATAGTGATACCGTTTTTCAATATCTTACTACCGGTTTCATTAAAATGTCGTTGCACTTCTTATCACATATTTGTCCCATACTCAAGAGGTTAAAGTTTAGGTTTTTACATGACACACATCGTTAATGGTTAGAGATTTGTTAGAAATCGTACCTTTACCAATGATTTTGCATTTGCTATTTCCAAATACCACATTTCCTCCATTGAAGGATTCATATGTGGAAAATAAATCTTTATTGTCGGTCATGTGCCTCGTGCACCAGCTATCCTTGATCCACTCATCCGGATCTAGGTCGACCTTTAAGCACACCTAAGAAAACAGTTAACTCAAAAGTTTGGTCCCCATTTGTTCATGGGTCCATTAGTGTTAAACAATTCATTCATGTTAGGCATATATGGAAAAGGTGAGTGTGCGCTCCATGGTGCAAAGTTTTGAAATGGAAATAAGGATTCCATCCCATTTGATGGTTACTTCTCGGATAAACATTATTAGGTCTCCTAGATGTGTTCGGTTTTGAAAATGATGGACCTTTGTTTCTTGTAAAACTTTGATTTTGTCTTGGAGGTAGTTGTCTAATAGTAACATGGGTTGGTTTCTTCTTATTAACAATAACAAAATCGGTTCTAGATGTGGAAGCTATATTATTGCTCTTTGTTTGCTTCATGCAGACCCACGGATTCCTAAGCTGTACACTAGCGGTTCCTTTTTGTGGGATCCGTGGGATCCGTGACTCTGATGGTTTGTTTTTCAATTGCTTTTACAATTGTGTTTCTTTGTTTTCACTAGTTGACGCATCAAGTTCTTTGAAAGCCTAAACCTTTTGGTTGTTTCCTATTTAACACTATCTAATATCATATCTAGGTATTAGTATTCATTCTAGCAATCTTAGAGTCTAGATGATCAACTAGTGTTTGAAGGTGAGCATAAAGTTCACATTCCCCACTTGCTATCTTCTCCTTTTCTAGGCGTTTTATTTTGCTTTTAACTCAATGACTTCTTTTCTAAGCGTTGATTTTGGTTTTCAAAACTTGCTTTTGTTGATTAATTTTAAACTAATTTTGCAAACTTTATCATATTCATTATGCAATGAGTCATCATCTAATGATGAGCTACTATAGTATTCGTGACATACCTCGTCATTTGCCATGAGAAAAATTTCCTCGTCCTCCTCCTCGCTCATTCCCCACAAACCGCTCACGAATGCTTTTTGTTCATCACGTTTGGGACACTTACAAATAAAGTGGTTGGGATCCCCACTGTGGAAAACTAGAAGGGGGGTTGAATAGTTTACCGATTAAAAACTTTGTTTTGAAACTTATTGGAAGATCAATTGATATTGATCTTAGATATGTTAGTGAATAATAATCAATATGCAAGCAATATATATAAAGAGTAAATAAGGAAAGAAACAATCAAACCACGACAAGTTGTTTATAGTGGTTCGGTCTACAAGGACTTTTTTTCCTTGCCCTACTCCACTCCCCGAGTCTCACACTCGAGAGTTTAACTTCACTAGTCAACAAGCTCCTTTCACCGGCGGAGAAACCTTTACACTTCGCTAACACACTATTTCCGACACAATGCTAGATGTCGAGTTCTTTTCCAAGGGTACAACCACTCCCACACACAAAGTATTTTAAGGACTAAAATACTAACCACTCACACTCACAAGATTATGAGGGTTTGGTACAACAATGATGTATGGATCAACACTAGATCATACAACAACAAACAAACAAGACTTCCAACTATTTGTTGAAGCTTGAATATGCCTTGATCATATTTGCTACAAAGAGGATCACTATAATGATATGAAGCCGAGTTAGAAATGTTAGAGAAGGAATGTATGTGAATATGCTAGAGAGGATGAGAAACAACTTAGTTTGGCTTTGCTATTTAAAGCCAAAATGATCAATGAGCACCACGGACCACGAATCCCTCAAAAGGGTTTCGCTGTGTAAACTTTTGGTGCCACTGGTCAACGACAAGATCACCAAAATCTTACCAAAGTTAACCATATCTATCCAAGATTGTGTAAGATATGTGAGTCTAAATCTACACAAAATATCTAGTGAAATCTTCTAGAATTTGAATGATGCACCACATGATGTCATGTTTTGTTTTCTATTTTTAGAAATATGTTAAAATGTAAATCTTGTTAGGAATTAGAAATTCCGGTATTAAAGAGTCGGTCACCTCAAGTATATGTAATCGTTAGAAAGCTCGTAGTCGTAGTTCTTCTTAAGTTAAGTAGTATTTAGTTAAGTAACACCGTGGAGGACAGACGGGTCTTTACCAGCTGTATGCACGATCCATGACCCAAAGTGTGGCGAGTTATGTAAGACTATAAATACTCTCTACCTTCCAAGGTAGAGAGTTGGAGCTCATAATAATATCTTTCACTTTCTCTCACTAAGTTCCCTAAACCTCTAACTTTCTCTCTAGAATTCCATCTATATGCTACTTTGTGTTATGGTTTGATGTGTATGTGAAAAGTTATATCTTACAATTGGTATCAAGAGCCATGGTTAGATCATATCTTGCACATCTTTGGATTTATAGTGGTTTTAGGTGGTTTTGAGTTTGAAAAAGTTTAGTGGTTTTGCATCATTTGGGTGATTTCTTGTGTTAAAGTTTGAATTTTGTTGGTACTTTTATGTTTAGAATCATCACAAGTGTTTAGGTTTTCATTTGGTAAGCTTGAATCATCTTGGTTGGGTTGTTTTGGATTGAAAAGTGATGTTTATATGGTTTTCAAGCTAGCGACTTAGTTCACGGATAACTTTCTTCATAGCGACTTGCTTCACAAAATTGTAGCGAGTTACGGTGTTAAACCTAGCGAGTTAGATCTAGCGAGTTAAAGTACAAGTAGTGGACTCTCCACTACGAGTAGCGACAGTGGTAGCGACTTGGTGCATGGCGAGTTGCTCTTTAGCGACTTGCATTTCTAGCGACTTGGGTGGCAATTCGCCAAAATTTTGCTAGCGACTTGAGGGTAGCGAGTTACTACTTAGCGACTTGCTTTGTGTCTAGCGACTTGGGACTCTAGCGACTTAGTTGGCTAGCGAATTAAGTGTTAGCGACTTAGTGCATTAATTCTTAGCGACTTAGTGCATTAATTTCTAGCGACTTAGTGTATTATCTTCTAGCGACTTGAGTGATTGTTTACGGTTTTCTCTTGATTTAGTAAAATCCGTGAAAGAATCTATTTCCGGTTTAATCATAGAGTTATAAAATCCGTATAATCATTAACATGTCTACCAACGTCCCTCTTGTCATCTCCATTATTGCGAGGATGTACAAGCGGTGGCTCGGATACTCGTCCACCCATGCTTGAGCCAGGCCGACTACGATTCTTGGGCTCAACGAATCGATTGTATTGCCTTGGAAAGGAAAATGGTGTCAACATTCTCAAATCCATTGATGAAGGACCATATCGAGTTGAGGCGACTAGAGACATACTTGATACTAATGAAGATGGTACTCTGTTTACGGAATGGGCGGACCTAAGATGTATGATGAGCTTGATGATAAGGAGAAAAGAGATTCGATCACGGATATCGGGCTTCAAACATTGTTCTTCAAGGTCTTCCTAAAGACATCTACAAGGCGATCAATCATAACAACGAAGCAAAAGCGGTTTGGGATAATGTTAAGATGCTTCTCTCGGGTCGAGAACTAACTATGGAAGGCAGAGAATCCCAACTCTATGATGAATTTGAGCACTTCAAGATGAAATCGGATGAGAGTGTCTATGAGTACTATGTGAGATTTCATAAGTTGGTGAATGACATGAGAAACATCAAGATGACTATGCCTAACATTCGATTGAACTCAAAATTTGTAAACAATATGAATCCGAATGGCACAAGTTTGTCACCTCTATGAAACTCACTAAAGGATTGAAGGATACGAACTATGAGCAACTCTATGCCTTCCTCCTTGAGAATGAGAGACATGCCATGTTTGAAAAGAGGATTCTTGATCGGCTCAAAGGTCGGGGAGAAACAAGGTCTACAAATGATTCAAGCGCCTTCTTCACGAGATAATGGGACTTCCACCAATGCTTCTCAAGTTGCACCCATGATTGATGATAATCACAAACCCATTTCGATCCAAGGTTCAAGCAACTTTGATGCAAATCTTGTCATGGAACATTTCATCACTCAACTAACACTCATGGTTAAAGAGAGCAGGACACTTTCACCTCACACCAACAAACTCCACACTGCAATGAGATCCGAACCGCCTCAATCTTCACAACCATGCTTTGATAAGAGATGGGAAAATTATGGGGCAACCAGTTCGGGAAAGGCAGTATGATCGAGAGAAGAGGTGGAGTGGAGAGGTTATGTTGGCAACGAATCGAGGAAGAAATGGTAACCAAGGTCAAGCTAAGCCAATCAAATGCTATAAGCTGTGGTGGTGAAGGACACATTGCAAGGCGCACATCTCAAAGCGTCCTCGAATGCGGATTACTTGAGAGACAAGATGTTCTTGGCACAAGCTCGGGACAATGGTGCTGCGTTGGATGAAGAGGAATTCTTGTTTCTTCTTGAGGGCAATGCCAAGACCTATGATGCGAGATGTGGATGAGCGACCTATTCGGAGATAGGTCACAATCATCGAGCGCCTTTCAAGTCGGTGGCGTGATGCATACGACTACGATGTAGATGATGGACCTCTGCACACACAATCTTTATGGCTAGCATCTCTCCAATGGTTTCTCCCAAGATCTCTTCTTCACCACAAGTGGCCCATCCAGGACAAACTCATCTCGAGGTATTAAAGCTATACGATGATCTTGATGTGCAGCGGATGCATGACAAAGTACAACCAAGCGAAACTATTGAATCAAATATTGAAAATATGGGTAATATCAATATTGTCCCATACGATCAATACGTGAAACAAAGTGAAAGTGAAGTTGTACCAAGTGATGCATCTTCTGCGATCAACAATGACTATGTCTTTGATGAATACACTGCATGTGCTCTGATGATTCCATAATTTACGAACTAAATGCCTATAAGGGCGTGTTGCTATTTATGAACAACGTGCAAAATTTGAGTTGACCACTCGTGAGCGGGAAATGGATGTCCAAGTGAGTACGATAATTAGAAAAAGTAAGTTTAGAAGAAGTATTGAAACAAGAATTAAATTCCTTGCAAGAAAAACTTTCTAAAACACTAAACAAAAACAAGAACTTCAAGAAAATGTGAAAATGCTTAAGCAAGAATTTAATGCAAAGGAATCAAAACTCTTGAGAGATTTTCTAATCGAAAACTTTGAAAAACAAACTTGAAAACAAGTTGTACATACAAGGAAACACCATTCGATTGCTCACATGGTCACCAAACATCGAGTCTTAAGCGATAAGCATAGCATTCCCTAGTTGAGGAACCGAATCCGAGGTAATTAAAAGGCTAGAAATGCTCATAAGGTGCTTTATGATGGTGATGAAATCCTTAAGCCTAGGCGAAACCTAGTTGCGTTGAGTGCTTTGAGGAAGATAAGAAATCAAATGAAATCACTAGGGAAAAGATGAATAAGAAACAAAATGATCCCAAATGCAAAGAAAAACATAATTATCACTCCTCATGATTACAAGAAGGAAAAGCTGGATTTCCTTGAACAAGTTTAAGCCTCGGACTTTGTTGACTCCGAACAAGCCTTACGGAAAAAGGATTTAGATAAGCGAAAAGTGAAAATATTGTTGAAACAAACCCTCCCTTAGGAAAATGCCTAGAGCATTGTGTATCCTCCTAATACACCAATGCATCTTGTACCTAGAACAATTGCCACTAAAAGCAAGACATTAATTAGTCAATCGTTATATTTCAACTATTTGTTGATTTTGAGAAAACTTGCAAGAAAAGGATCACACCCGGGTATAAGCGAAGGAGAAAGGGTTTTGAACAAATGAAAGAATGTTATTTAAGCGAGGTCATGCCCTTCTTTAAACTTCTAAAGATCACTTTGAGAGTCTTAAAAGGGATAGAAAGCGATATTAAGGGAATGGAAAAGGAATTTGATGCAATGGTTGTTGAAGTTAGTGACTATGGCGTGCCTTTGAAATATAATGAGATTGAGAGAAAGAACTTGCATACATTAAATGAGAATCTTATTCTTGAATGTGTTGCTCAAGATGTCTTTTTCAACGCTTCAAATTGCTCTATTAATGCTTCCAAATTTCATGAACTATCTGTGTACTGAAAGTCTCCATGATCGTGTCATTGAGCTTGAAAAACTAATTCTAAACTAAATGAGAAAATTGAGCTGGATGATCACGACAATTTTGTTAAACATTTTTCTAAACTAGAAGTTGAGCATTTTAATTTACAACTAAAATATCAACATCTTAAAGAAAATGTCAAAACTTCAAATGTCAAGACATCTTGGATGCTCGAGTTTGATGCGTTTTCAAATTAACAAGCGTGATGAGCAGATTCAAGCTCGGTGCAACACGATCGAGAAAGTTGAAAGCCCAAATCTCTCAATTAAAGGGTCAAACAAACAATATGACGGGCTCCCAAATGCCTCCTCCTTTAGATTCTCGAATTCTCAAACGTTTCATCTTCAAAACCTAGTAAATGCTTTACAAAGGAAAGCGAAAGTTTTCTAGAAGAAAATGAAAAGGTTAAACGTCATTTCAATGAGTTGTTTGAATCAATTAAAGTCACTCGTAACAAAAACAACGAACAAATAGCTTCATTGCAAAAGGAAATTGAGAATCGAAGAGTCGGGTAAAAGGAAAATGCCAATGACCAATGGGAGAATGTTGTATCAAAGGTTCACTCTTGTAATAAATATGCTTTATCGTGACATATGTCCTCCTCATCTAAGGAACAACAAACTTGCCATTCAAACATACTTCTCATCCCTTAAGGATTGCCTAGAATGTCTGCGTGAGATTGTTGAAGAGGATAAGCTAGAGAAACCACATGATAATGCAATTGGACATGCATGCTTATATGCCAAACGATCTCAAGAAATCTTAGAATGCTTGATCACAATATGCCCAAAGACATTAGGTGAGAGAGTTAACCCTTTGATTCCATGCTCGATGCCTAAGGCCAAATATGATATGCACTCGATTCCCAATGTTTTGAATGTGAACCGTAGTGTACCCTTGAGTAGTTCGATTCTAGATCATCAATGCTAAGAAAGAGAACTCAGCGTGCCTTCTAGGAGTACAAATCTCGGTACCTCTAGTTTTAAGAGTGTGAACCGTAGTACACTGCATGTAGTTCGGATCGGCACATCTAAGCAGGTGGTGCAAAGAGTAGTAAAACAAACTAATGTTCCCATTCCTCTACAGAGAGTGTCGGTGACATTAAAGGGAGCGGTCAAAGTCTCAAGACAATACAAGGAATGATAGGACCTCTCAAGCTAAGAATGTGCCTTTGGAAGAGTAGAAGAACAATCTAGGAACCTTAAGTTTGAATCGAATAAAGCGAATCGTGTTGATTCTAGTATTAGCCATAGGCGTCTTGTAATTAATTTGAATTCGATACTATTTGCAAACCTTGTGTGCGATGATTGCTTGAATTCATTTCTAATCATGGATGTGATGTTAATGTTACGCTAATGATGTTAATTGTCCGATTAATTTTGTTAATGCTAAAATTCATGCTAAAAAGGCTAAAAGGCAAAAGCGAAAGAGTTAGAAAACAATGGAAACCCGGGAAGAACATTCGTGAGAATAGGCTTTTATTGGATACTGTTGGTCATAAGACTAATCGAGATAATGCCCACTAGAAAATGGATGCCTCTTGGTAGAACTATTCCCTTAAGAAGTGGTCACACTGTAAATAGGGCTATCTGAGACACTAGTATTGCATCTATTCACAATGATTCCATTACCTCATTTTACGATATGAATGCTTCTATTTACGATGTGGGTGGTCCAACCATTGTAACTAACCAAATGGAACCCATTCTTGCATGGGGATCCCAATTATCCGATTATCCATTCTTGTCATGTTCAGCTGCGGATCGTTCAAATCGTTACGTGGTACACGGACTCATTTGTTCCAAGCATATATTTGGAGACCGGTCACGGCTCATGAACCGTGAGCAAATTCATCGGATTTATTAGATTTGGTAATGATCATTTCGGTGCTATTATGGGTTATGGAGATTATGTTGTTGGTGATAGTGTCATCTCGAGTGTATTATGTGGAAGGTTTAGGTCATAATCATTCTCTGTTGGTCAATTACGTGACTACGATCTAGAAGTAGCCTTGAGAAAACATACATGCTTTGTTAGAGATCTTAATGGTAAGGAGCTGTTGAAAGGAACTCGTGGCTCAAACCTTTACACCATCTCTATCGATGACATGATGAGAGCTTCACCAATATGCTTGTTATCAAAGGCTTCAAAACAAAGTCATGGTTATGGCATCGTCGTCTCAATCACTTGAACTTGGCACCATCAACGATCTTTCGAGAAAGGACTTAGTTGTAGGTTTACCTAGACTAAAGTATGAAAAGGATCATCTTTGTTCGGCATGTCAATTGGGAAAAAGCAAAAGTATGCCCATAAACCCAAACCTACTAACTCATCACGAAGTTCTTCATATGATTCATATGGATTTATGTGGACCAATGAGGGTGCAAAATATCTTTGGGAAGAAATATGTGTTAGTTGTGGTTGATGATTACTCTAGATTCACTTGGGTCAAGTTCTTAAGGACAAAGGATGAAACTCGATATCATCATCAAACTCATCAAGCATTGCGAGTTCGACTAAACAAAGCGTCGAATTATCGAGCAGACAATGGGCCGAGTTTGTCAACAAACAACTTAGTGAATTCTATGAAAGCGTTGGAATCGACCATCAAAGAAGTGTTCCACGAACCCCTCAGCGAGCGGTGTAGTTGAAAGGCGAAATCGTACTCTTGTTGAAATTGCTAGAACAATCTTGATCTACTCAAAGGTTCCAATGTTTCTACGGGTGAAGCAATTGCCCTTGCATGCTACACAAAATCGTTCCACGATTCACACTATTCATGGAAAAACTCCATATGAACTTGTCCACAACGGAAAACCTAATCTATCTTTCCTTCGTGTGTTTGGTGCCTTGTGCTATCCAACTAATGAGGGTCAAGACTTAGGCAAACTTAGGGCCAAAGGCGACATTGGAGTATTTGTAGGATATGCATCAAACAAAAGGGATACGAATCTACAACAAAAGAACCCGAAATATCATGGAAACAATTCACGTTACGTTTGATGGTGACCGGTCAAATGGCTCTGGACACTCCATTTCGGGACCCGCACTTCAAAAGCAGTCCCATTGGTTCATCCCTTGTTCCAAACTCCTCTCAAGAAACTCCATATGTACCTCCATCGAAGATGATGTAAAGAAATTGTTTGATCCTATGTTTGATGAGCTGTATGATTCAATTACTAATGAGGTAATGATTCCACAACGAGAGGATGCTCATATTCCGATGAATGAAGTCAATCCTCGGTCTCAATATCTTTAAGTCAAGAAGCACCTGCTGATCCTTGATCTCATCAACAAATCATCATTCTTCAAATGTACATCATGGAAATGTTTACGGCATCAATGATGAAGTTAATCCCTTTGCGACTCTGAAGATGCTCCATTTGAAAACATATTTGCTACTCACGAATCATCATCGAACCATCTTCTTGAGAGACATCGACTCTGCTACCTCGGTTCCTCAACAAATGCCACATGAACACCTCGGAAAATGGACTCACGATCATCCATTAGACAACATCATTGGTAATCCCTCTCGTCTGTATCAACCGGAAACAACTCGCAACCGATGCCTTATGGTGCTTCTTCAACTCCGTACTATCTAAGATCGAACCAAAAGATGTTAAAAGCGCTATGAATGAAGATAGTTGGTTCAATGCCATGCAAGATGAAATTCATGAGTTTGATCGTCTTGATGTATGGGAGCTAGTACACTGCTCAGGCGTGCTATGATTATAGCTCTAAAATGGATCTTCAAAGTAAAACTTGATGAGCATGGTGATGTGTTGAAGAACAAGGCTCGATTAGTTGCTAAAGGATATCGTCAAGAGGAGGTATAGACTTTGAAGAATCTTTTGCTCCGGTTGCTCGAATCGAGGCAATCGAATCTTTCGGCTAATCTTGCTAGTAAGAACATGGTAGTTTATCGGATGGATGTAAAGGCGGCATTTACGAGCGGAGATCTTAAAGAAGTCGTCTCGTCGACCAACTGAAGGATTTGTGAATCAAGAGCATCCTACTCACGTTTATCGTTTGAAGAAGGCTCTTTACGGTTTAAAGCAAGCTCCAAGGGCATGGTATGATACCTTTGTCAAAGTTTCTTCTATCAACCGGATTCATCAAAGGAGCGATTGATCCTACATTGTTCACCGAAGTCGAGCAAACATTTAATTCATGTTCAAATTTATGTTGATGATATTATTTTGCCTCGGCGGACCCAATGGAATGTGATCGTTTTCAAATGAAATGAGTTCAAAGTTTCAAATGTCAATGATGGGACAAATGTCATTTTCTTGGGATTACAAATTTCACAAAGTCCGGAGGCATTTTCATAAATCAATCTAAATATGCAGAGATTTTAAAGAAATTTGGATTTGATTCAAGTGACCTGTTGACACCCCATGATTGACCGAACCAAACTAGATGAGGACCTCTCGGGGATCATGATTGACCAAGCGAAATATCGGAGTATGATTGGATCACGATGTATCTCACTTGCTAGTAGACCGGACATCTTGTTCTCTGTGTGCATGTGTGCTAGATACCGAGCTAAGCCTACTAAAAAGCACCTTGAAGCGATTAAGCGGGTCTTCGGTATCTCAAGGAACCATCAATATGGGACTATGGTACCGAAGGACACCGGTATGTCACTAACGGCCTATCACGAGATCTTGATCATGCGAGTTGTCAAGATACACGTCGAAATCGTCGGGAGGTGCTCGATTTTGGGTGATAAGCTTGTGGTGGTCTTCAAAAAGCAAATGAGTACTTCTATTTCCTCTGAGGTGAATACATAGCCATGTCATCTTGTTGTGCTCAAATCTTATGGATGAGATCTCAATTATCGACTATGGCTTTGAATTCAACAAAATCCTCTGTCTTGTGATAATAAAAGTGCTATTGCTCTCTCATGCAACAACGTTCAACACTCAAGAGCAAAGCATATCGACATTCGACATCATTTCATCGAGGAGCAAGTGGAAAAAGGTGTGGTGGAACTATATTTTGTGAGGTGCGAATATCGGTTAGCGAGACATCTTCACCAAAGCTCTTCCAAGAGAGCGTTTTGAGTTTATTCTTCCACGACTTGGTTTGAAAAGCCTTCAACGAAACTCTCAAACGTCTTCGGGAGGAAGGCGAGGAGTAAAGGTCTATCTTCATCTATCTCATGTATATATTTATTTGAAAAACAAAATACAAAATTATAAAACCTTCAAAAATCAAATAGAAAAATATAAAACTTTCAAAATCCATAAAAATTTGAAAAATTGAAAAATCTTCAAAAATATTGTCATTTTGTCATGTTTCTTCGGTTCGATAATATCTACGGTCTTTGTCTTTGTCATTCAAAGAATGACACGGGACTTTAGATGTTGTTCGAAATTAAAAAAAAAAAAAAAAATATATATATTTTTGGGAGAAAGAGAAATGGTTTATTGTCATTTTCGAGCAATAACCCGGTTTTAAAGAAAAAACGAGCCATGTTTTACCATGTTTTCAAATTCCATGCTCGATTCTATAAACTCTTATCTCTTTGAAAACCAAATGCTTTGAAAAATAACTCGATTTCTATTTTTGATAATCATCGGGACTTATTTGTCAAAATCTCTATCTCTCAATCAACAACCTATGTCATTGATTGAGGGAGAATGATTTCAATTAAATTAAAAAGTTATTTGGCATTAAATTGTTTTCAAAAGATATAAATGCATGTTTTATCAATGGAGTTTAAAGTCTTAAAATCCGATCCTTATCGGTTCAAACGCTTTCACAATCAAGTCACAATTCTCCTTAAAAGCTTTCAAAATCAATTTAAATCTATACGAGATCACAAATCTCAAATGATTTGATAATTGTGATCGGGGAGAATGTGTGATTTAAATTGGATTTAAAGCGATAATTAGGTAAATGGTTTCATAAGAGTGTACATCTTGTCCTTCCCACATGTGACAAACGATTTCAAATTTTCCATGCACATGTTGAGGGGAGCATCTATCTTAAACCTTTGATTTGAAACGTGATCATTTATCTCAATGCGGGTTCCTCTAGTATGTGCAAAACTCTTTTCAAACCTCGAGGCACATATTGAGGGGAGCAAATTTATGGAAACCTCATCCTTCCGGAAATGCTATATCTACTTGATTTGATGTGGGAAGTGATGTTGATATCTTTAGAAAATGGTAATCAAAAAGTTAATTCTTTCTCTTGCCTCCGTGTGCAAAACATTTTCAAATACTTGATGCACATGTTGAGGGAGTTCTCGTTCTAAAAATATCAAAAACAATTCGGTACAAAATGCTTTGATAATATATCACAAGTATCGAATTGATTTTCAAATGGTTTTCAATTGGATCCAATGGCGGATGAACAATACCAAATAGACCGACCAACTTTACTTTATATGCGGTGATATAAGGATGATAAGGTTAGGTATGTGTTCCCATGATCCGCGAACCGGAGGGATCTACCGAGGACAATCCACTAGTTAGTGTAGAAGTCCTTAGGTATGATGATAAAGGAGAAAAATGAGATATGGGAAGAGTGCGGACTAAGGCGAGCTAGTCTTGGAATAAACCCAACAAGGTTCTAGCTATGAAGTCTCGGTAAGCTTGAAGGGTTGAAGAATTAAAAAGAATTGAATGAGAAAGGGTGAAAACAAATAGCCTCCATTTATTCAACCTTAGGGCGAAACGGGTTCAATTCATATGCTCGATGGTAACATCGGTATTGAAGACAAGGCGTCATGGACCCGGTGGCGCTTGCACTTCAACTTTCCAAACCACTCAAGTTCCTCTTAAAGGGCTTGTTTCATTCTCACGGGAACCGACATTATCTATCGACTTTCTCTTAGAGATGGTTGATATTGAAGAAGAGACCCTCTCCCTAGTCTCCGTTATAGGATCCAAATATGCACAAATTGAGTCTAGAGCCACGAGATCATCAATAAATCTCATTAGGACACTTTCAATGAAGACTCTGTTTCACACAATGTGGAAAAGAGATTATATCTTGAGTCCTCGCATTATCCTTGTGGTATTGCGAACATCCGAGTGATGTGTTTACATATTCACAATGAAGATGGAAAGCCTTCGGAGCCAACATCAAACAAGCTCTGGTAGGTGGCATGTGAGATCTATTATATAGATCAACCATGTGACAATGAGCAGAAACAATGGGGCGATTCAATCTCTTGAATCAATCTGGTTCGAGTTATGGATTGACGGATACCTTTGAAAAACCGGTCTTTGTGCTTAAAAACTCTTTTCTTTAGCACATCGACCGTGTACTCATTTTCAAACCAAAAGGTGTTTTATGATTGATAATTGATTTTCAATAAAACCTTCGTTGTATTGCAAAAACAATTTCTATTGAGCAATACGATTGTTTTCAAATCTCTTTTCATCAATCGGTGGACTTAAAATTATTGGTTCACTCACTCCGTGTTGTCTTCTTTGAGATGTTCGGTTTGAGAACGACTAGAACATTGCGAAACCCTGTCAAGGAAATTCTTGAATTCCTACGATCACGCAGCGGTACATGTCTTGATCAGCGAGGAACCGTGGGCGTGTACCTCGATTCAACGAAAGTGATCAAAGACACTTTCGTGCGATTTATTGCTAAGCTGTTGTATGCGTGCATGCCCGGCGTTTGCGGTGATCGAATGAAGCGGTCAATCCATAGCCGCATGCTCACTTAACACATTCAACTCAAAGAAATCATGATTAGTGCATCAATGACTCGATATTTTCACACCAAGCTTCACGCTGCTGCTGCGCCAATATCATGATTCAACAAAAGCTTCCGCTACTCGATGAGAAGATTTCATGATCCGAATGTGAGCATGTCGGTCCTAAAGTCACAACATCACATAATACCAACACCACAAAGGATGTCTTAGAGATTGTTGATGGTGATGATCTCAAAGATGGCTCAAAATTATTATCACGTGGATCGGTAAAGACCTCCACTTGGAATATCCAAACATGCAATGTGAAGAATCAATGACTACGAGCTTAGGAGCAAAGGACTACATCAAGAATGCAAGATCAATTGTTAATGTATTATCTATTTGTATTCAATGTAATTTTGGTACATGATTGAGGTGACCTCCTTAGGGAGATTGTTAGGAATTAGAAATTCCGGTATTAAAGAGTCGGTCACCTCAAGTATATGTAATCGTTAAGCTCGTAGTCGTAGTAATTCTTAAGTTAAGTAGTATTTAGTTAAGTAACACCGTGGAGGACGAGACGGGTCTTTACCCATCTGTATGCACGATCCACACCCAAAGTGTGGCGATTTATGTAAGACTATAAATACTCTCTACCTCCCAAGGTAGAGAGTTGGAGCTCATAATAATATCTTTCACTTTCTCTCACTAAGTTCCCTAAACCTCTAACTTTCTCTCTAGAATTCCATCTATATGCTACTTTGTGTTATGGTTTGATGTGTATGTGAAAAGTTATATCTTACATCTCCCAAAAAATACAAAGAAAATCCTAGAAAATAAAAAATGCTTAAAATACATAAACTAGGAACCTCCTATTGAGGTGGTGGATGAGCAAGAGCATTGATGCTCTCTAGGATGTGATTGAGGATGAACCTCATTTCATCTTGAAGCTCATGGACCATCACCCGGGTCCTTTCGGTAATGTGGGCGGTCCGCTCACAATTTAAGCAACCGTGTCTAGGAGGGTAGTATGGTTCATGATTTTGTGGTGGTGGAATGATGAAGTTGTTGGTGTTGGTGGTTGGAGTGGTGATTATGGAGGCTAGCAAAGCACTTTGCATTTGCATGGTCTCACTAAGATGAGAGTCCACCATATTTGAAAATTGGTGGAGATGATTGAGCTCGGCTTCAATCTCTTCTTTAGTGGGGTGATCATCCCACATGGATTTCTCAATGTCTTCTATATGAGGAGGCATGGATGTTGTAGGTAGTGGGTGATCCCCATACAAAGGACCATGGATTTCCTTATAGATAGGATGGAAAAGAAAAGGTCTTGGCCCTAACGAGACGTTTGGATCAAATGATGGACGTGGAGACTCATGAGCTATCCGCTCAATAGTACGAAAGGATGGTAGTGGTGGTGGATGATTGGGCCTAGGAGGCAATTCATCCAATTCTTCCAAAAATGGATTTGGAGATGTAGGTGGTGTAGAGAATAGCTCTAATGAGATGAGCGTTGGAGATTTTGGAGGTGATGGTGACTTTGATGTTTGGATAGGAGCCGGTGGTGGTGAGCTAGTGATAGGAGTCTTTGTTGGTGGTGGAGTAGTGACAATGATAGGTGATTTTGGAGGTGGTGTAGGAGTAGCCAAAGAGAGGAAGTTCTCATCTCTTATGGGAGATGAGATGGTTAAAGGAGAGGACTCGGAAGAGGAGCTTATGTTGACAAAGCAACATGGTCTTACGCTCATTCTAGCTGTTCTCTTGCAAGGCTTGGTTGATGGAGAAGACTTAGTTATTTTAGCTTAAGGTGTTGCTAGTAGATGATAAGATTTGAGAAAGTGTGAGGATGATCATCTTAGAAGCTCTTAATTTATAGGATTGTGAAATTATGGAGAAATGTGTTTGATTTGATGTTAAACCATAGAAGAGATGATGTTCCTAATGATTTAAAAATGGGTTTAATGCTAGTCATATCACCCAAGTCAATCCATACAAGAAGGATGGAGTGAAGTGACAAAGATTTGCAATAAATGTGTTCTAATGATTATGGGATCTTTAGAATCGAGATCACCTTACGGATTGCAAGGAACCAAATTTTGGTTCCTTCCTTTATGAAAAAAGGGTTCCTTGGGTGAAGTTTTGGAATTTTGAATTTTGGTGGGAAATGGATATCCTATATGCCTAAGTGTGTTAAACTAGTTCTAATATGGGTAAAAACTAGTAAAGACTATCCTAGAAGCAATGTATAGTAATTTGGAATGTTGAAATAAGAGAAATTTAGAAAGTTACATGTAGGAACCACGACACCAATTATTTACACAGGCGGAACCCTTAATTTGGTGCCTTTGGTCCGCTATCTGGTATGGCGGTACCAAAAGTTATATGAGACATAACCAAATAATTGGTGCCATCGGTCCGTGGTGACCGTAAATGTTCCTGAACCTATATTTTAACTATCGGGACTTTTACGAATCACGAAATTTTGCTTAAAACATATGAAATTAATTATTTCTAGTTAGGAAAAGTCGATAACACATATACAAACATAGTGGAGCATAGACTTTGACCAAAGGCTAACGATTTTCACATAAAAGTGAAAATGGGTAAAATTTGATAACACACTTGTGCTATCCCCCTGCATAAACCGGTTAGCATGCAACATTGTTTTAAGTTATTTTATCATCCTACAAAGTAAAAACAACCAAATAATATCATACACCATTGTTTTTGTCTTGTTCCAAACACTCCTTTAAAGAAACCTCACTTATCCAACTTCTTGTAGATCTTTGTCATCATCCTTCCAAGGCACTTGAACATCCCCTTGGTTTGCTTGAACTCCGCCAATTCATTCTCAATCTCGAGGAGAGATGCATAGTACTCTTGAGGTGGAAGACGAGAATTTGGGAGACCGTCTTCGGAGCTATTTGATGATGATGAAGGAGTTGGAGGTTTTTCCCTGTTACTTTTAGTCTTAGCCACACGCTCGTCACTCAAGGGCACAAATATGTGAGGGATGAGAGCATAGTCTAGCTTCAACCCTTTTGGGCTTGGTGGAATGGTTGAAAATGCTCTATAAAGACAGGTGAGTAGCATCCCGTAAGGAAGAGCGACCGATCCTTGAGTTGGAATATCTACCATTCTCCTAGCAATGTAGTAGGCTAAAATGAATGGTTGACGAGTGGACAAGTTGTAGAGCATGTGACAAAGGCAAGCATTGATATCGTCTCTATTTCCTATAGTGCTAATGACATTGGCTCTAAGGAGTTCCCCCCACTTATTGAATTCGAGCTTAAGCTCATTGAGCTCCATACCATATGGATCTCGGTTTACTTCCTTTCCCTTTCGGGTGACACGGGTTGGAGCGGCCCTTTCGTTAAAAAGGTGTTCACGGATGACGTCCTTATCAGCCAAAGGAGTTTGGTAGGGAAGAGAGCGGTCATTGATTGCATTAAGGATAGTGAGTGACCACTTATCCGAGTAAACACATGTACCACGGTTAGGAATTCCTAGCACTTAAGCAAATTGGTTTAGGGAGATGGAGTAGTCAGTTTGATTGATCCTAACCTAAGAGCCATTTGATCGTCCTCATCAGTGAAGGAGACAACACTAGCATAGAATTCTAAAACAAACCTAGGACAAATGGGTTCATCGATGTCGAGGAGACAATCAAAGTTGATAGTGGCAAGCTATTGACGGAGATTAGTTCCGTCAACACAGGAGGAATGTATGGTCCTACCCTAATGGAAGTACCTTTGCTCTAGATTCTTAAAGATTTCGACTTGTTCTTTGGTGAGGCCCTTGGTTTTGTGGTGTTTAGGGATGTAGCTAAGAGTATCCTTGTGATCATAGAATTTTGCGGCTACCATGTTTGTTCCTATGAGCAAGAATTTACATGTTAAAAATAAAAACAAATTTAGTGTTTTGGTTCTAGTGTGTGCCTATATGAAAACGATTTGGAGTTGCGGTTATCTCGACTCATTTTATGCATAAAAGGTTTTTAGTGAGGGTGTTTGACAAATGGCATGAGATAACCCAAACGATCATAATTTAATGTGGCTTCATTTGAATATAACCGGGAATGCATATTAGTTATGCATTACCTTTAGTATTCAAGAGCATTATGCAAGTGATGAAAATTTACGTTTCTATTTGTATTAACAATGAAAACTTGTTTTCCTACAAGTGAGAAGCTTTTTCAAAATTTTGACATGGGGTTTTTGTTTAATTAGTATAAGGCCTTATAGTAATTATCTTTTAATTAGTGGGAAACATGATTAGTTTATACAATGTGACAATATAGTACCTAATTTCAATGATTAGTTATGCAATTTGCCAATTGAATCCATGTTTTGTACAAGAATATACATAATCCCCATGTAATGATTTTGTGCACAAATTAGAATCCTAGACTCAGAATTAAGAGAAGTAATGTAGTTAGGATACTTACAATGATGTTATCTTCAGTAATTAATGGGTGAGAAAGTGTCAACAATGAGTTAGGTGTGTTGTTGAAACGTTTTGGTAAAGTGGGTGTGAGGAAGAAGATGTCTTGTAAGTGGTATTTTTGCTACTGTTGTCACCACGGACCAGACGGCACTAAAAAATTGGTTCCGTCCTTGTTGTCGTTTGGTGCCGTGGGAACAGTAGCAGACTTAAGCTAATTTGTTTTGTTTTGTTTGTTCTAAGGTTTATGTTAATACAAATAAGCCGTAAAAACGTTTATTTATATTTTACGATCTTCTAATGTTTTGTCGATAACAAAAGTAAAATCATATTAACGAAACAAATAAAATACATAAATGGTTTGAACTAATAGTTTTATAACACACTTACGTTTTCACATAAAACACTATAACAAGATTAAGTGATTTTATACTTTAGATACACATATACAACAACTAGTGCTTACATATTGGCTTAACAAGTTTAAGTAACTCTATGAGTTAGATACATATGTACAACAACTAGTGTTTACATATTGAGTTAATACATACTTATATTAAGTACACTAAAATGGGTAAAACAAGTATATACTAAAATGGGTAAAAGTAAGTATATACTAAAAAGATAAAACTAGCTAATGGTTTTGACCCATAACCCATGGTTTTATATATACCACTTACACAAGTTCAATGTATCCTTAAGGTACATTGTATCTAGATTGAAAACCATGGATCAACCCATAACCCATGACCCATGCCCATGACCCATAACCCATAATACCCATGGGCAAAGAGGCGGACCACGGATCCACAGCTTTGTGCTAGCCGGATCCCAAGTGGAAGGGATCCGTGGGATCCGGGGATCGATGGTGAATTTCCTCTATAAATAGAGAGCCATTTCTTCCTTTCTATTCATCTCTTCACACATATTTCCCCAAGTATTCTAACCCTCTAACCTCGGATCCAAGAGATCTATGTAGCTTTTCTCTTTTGTTTTTGTGTGATCTTGTAGATTCCTATTAAAGGAAAGATCACCACATCTTGAAGACGTGCAAGCTCAAGTCCATGAGTTGCCATGCTTCGTCATCATCAAGACAACGAAGGTTCTCTTGTTGATAGTTCTTCCTTTCTCCATAGATGTTGGGTTAAAGGCATTAGTGAAGAATGCCGAAAGTGTCAAGATGAAAGCATTAGTGAAAGATGTTGATCATCTGCGTCAAAGCATTAGTGAAGAATGCTTAAGGTGTCAAGACGAAGGCATTAGTGAAGGATGCCAAGCGTTGTGTCAAAGGCATTAGTGAAGGATGCCGAAGAATCAAATCAAGTAGCATTTGGGAAGAATGCTTAGGTCGTATAATCGATGAGGTGCATCGTTATACATATAAGTGTTTATTTATTCACAAGGATGGTGATATCCTTGATGGTGTTGTAACAAGGAGTAGATCTCCTTGATAACAGTGTTGTGTCGTGAAGGGTAGTAGTTCCTCCATAATGGAACTAGGTGCTTAGCCTAGTACCTAATAAAGGGTAGGCGACGTTGTGATAGGATTAGTTCTCCTAAGGTGTGAAAGAACTCGGTGGTTAGCCTAGCACCGTATAAAGGGTGGCGATGTTGTGATAGGATTAGTTCTCCTAAGGTGTGAAAGAACTCGGTGGTTAGCCTAGCACCGTATAAAGGGTAGGCGACGTTGTGTTAGGTGTGGTTCGCCTTGGTGTGAAAGAACTCGATTTAGCTTTGTCTGGAAAAAGGTTAAGCAAGCGTTGTGAAGGCTTCTCCGCCATAAGGAGTTGGTGTAGTGCTTACGAACTCTCGAGTAGGTGACTCGGGAGTGGAGTTGGGCAAGGAAGGTGTCCTTGTAGCGAACCACTATAAATAACTTGTGTCGTGGTGATGTGCTTCTTACTCTTTATCTTTCATTACATGTTTATATATCTATCTATCAACGTCCAACATAAACAACCAAATAGATTGACATAAGTCGATCTAAATATTTAAAAGGAAGTTTTAAATTGGTAAAAATATTCAACCCCCCTTCTAGTTTTCCATAATTGGTATCAAAGCTTTGTAACCAAGTTTCTTAAAGTATATTGTACTTTAAAGACTTGATACGATCCGTGTATGTTTGAAAACTACAAAGAAGGATTTTTTCCCTTTGGATCATATTTTACGTTAAAACATTTTGTTGGACATTGATAGATGATTCTAACAATATTCCGTTCTCGAGTAATTTTATGCTAGAATTCTCCAAAATCTTCACTCAAAGATGAAGTCAACATTCAAGGAAGAATTCTTAAAGTAATCACAACTTAAGTACATCAAGTACAAAGGATTACTTTAAAAGCTCATGAAGTATCTTTGGTTTTATACCAAATCAAGAAGCATAAAGGTATGTTCTACTTTTCGTTAGATAGGATACTTGAGTTCTATTTTTTCTTTCACAAATACTACTTTGATTATTATAACACTAAAAGCGTTAGAAGTCTCTTTCGTCACTCTTCCACCTTTCTCGTCATAGGAATAATTTTTTAACGTCATCACATCCTCGATATGAGATTCATCAAAAGCCGTCATTCAAAAACAATCGTCATCTAAAACCTCCAAACTATTTTTGTAAGCTATTCAGTAAGCATACTACAAAAAATTGTCAAACAAATTTTTTGTTCTTAATAGCGGATCCTCTAGTTGTACTAGCGGATCCCAAATACAAAGGATCCGGAGGCCGTGGAGGAGAACTCAGCCATACGCTTTCAAAATCACCACCGATCTTTTCCTCTATTCTCATAACACAAAAGCGCACCAAGCTACTGCATCCATCCTCATTGGCTTTCATAACCTCAAGCATTTCTTCCTAGAACACCATTGTAAGTAATTACATTAACTTGTTCTAATTTTCATCATCTTCATTCTAGGGTTTATGGTTCCTTAAGTTTTAATCAAATTAATTTAATTAGGGTTTTCAAATTAATCGTGAAAAGGGCTTTTAACTAAATCACATTGTGCTCACAACATTGTTAATACAAACCAAAACCATAAACCCATTACCAACTAATCTTACCTAATTGGAAAATTTGTATTTCTAGGACCAACCATGCCCAAAGCCACTCAACAAGATCATCATGACACCGTCCACTATCTTACTCACTACTATCGTAAAAGGGGTCTGACCAAAACTAACCGTAAAATTTTCAAAAGCCTCACAAAATGACTTATTCACGAAGATCGTGTAGTCAAGGAATGTTTCCTTGAAAATACCGACACTCGTCAAGCTTTCTCGACAATCAACTTTGATTGTCTTCTTGACATTGATGAACAAATTTGTCCGGTTTTCATTTTTGAGTTTTACAAAAGTTTTAGGATCATTAGAAACACCGATAATAGCATCTCAATCGCCTTTATCATCAACACACAAAACTTTACTCTTCCTCTCAACACTTTTGCTCAAATTCTTCGTATTCCTTGTGAAGGAATTTGTATGTACTCAAGATTGGGCAATTAACGCTCAAAACCTTGCACTTGATCCTAAGCTCTCTACAACACTCCTCTCGACAATCCCGAAACCATTCACGATACTATCTTTAAGATTAGGACCGACCAATCTCATTACGATCGTAACAAAAGCTAATTCACCGTAATCCCTTTAAAATGGAACTTTTGAAATGCATCCCATGTTTAGAAAATGGGAAGAAATCCTTAGAAAACATCATTAGCCTAGTTGGAAACAAAGATCATCCAAACGCATGCCTTGTGCAAATGATCTATTGTCTTATCCACCAAAGGCCATTTAATCTTGCCTATTACATGGTAAGGAGAATGGTCAGTATTCAAAGCTTCCAACATGGTACTCCCATATGGTATGCTCCTAACACGACTTTGTAAATGCGTTAGTGCATTGCAACCATCCCCTATCAACGATGACCATTACCTTCCGATCACGTCATGGTACCCTTACCAAACAACCATCTAAGCGGTTCATGGTCAATGGAGAGAAACCCGAAGCCCTCTCGGACTCCTCGGCCGGAGAAGAGGAAGAAGAAGACGAGGAGGACATCGACCCCGTATCCAACATCAAATTGGACATTCTTGAATACCACGAACAACTTCCAACCATTCCAAACGAGACCATGAATACAAACAAATAAGAGGCATGATTCAAAACCTCTTACAATCTCACTAAGTCACAAAAAGAAAGAGGAAGAATTGTGAAAGAGACAATAGGAATGTGTTTAATTTTTATCTTATGGTTGAATGATTTATTTTAGCATTGTTGGCTTATGGAATTTTGGATATTGTTTACGGTGCTATATGATGGCTTGCTTGTTTCTAAATTGCTTGTTTCATAGATTTAATAGTGTTCAAAATCGCACATCATTTTGGTTACGTGTTGATTACGATATGCGGATCTGGGATCACAGGATTAGCCTAGCGGATCCTTCCTTGAAGGAACCGTGGGATCCGTGACATCGATCAACAATGCGAGATTCAAAGACATTAAAACGCGCTCTAGATAACATCACATTAGCCTAGCATGTGTGTTTAGAACCCAACTAAGTCCACGTCGGGGATGAGAAAGGCTTAGACTCACTAAAGGCTTACTTACGACCTTAGTCCGATTCTATCATCACATCTAATACTAACCATACTCCGCTTCAACTACTCACAAAATAAGTATCATCTCAAAATACTTAGGAAAGCAAGCTAAACAATTTTAGGAAATTGCTTTTAGTCTTCTATATCTCAAGGTAAGACAAAAAAAAATTAGTTTTTCAATTCTTGAAATCTTTAAGAATTTTTCTTAATATCACCTCAAGATAAAACCTGATCACTAGGATCATTTATTATGACTTGTCACCCTCATAACTCCTAGTGTTATCCTTGGACATCCATTGGTAGTTTTCTTGTCCCTTCCTTCTTCCATAAAAAGCAATCATGTGCACAAACACTTATTACTCATGATCATTTAAGTACCTCTTCCTAAAGCACTTGGGAGAGCTGAAACACCAAAACAAGATAGGCTTTAGCTTCTAAAACCCCATTTCAAATCATCATAATCACGAGAGCCGGATCCCTAAGAATAGCCTAGACGGATCCTCCAAGGAGGGAACCGTGGGATCCGAGGTGATGATATGTCTAACATTGCTAACCCAAACACTCCATCTCATCTTAAATGAGTTCCTAGATCGATGAAACTCTGAATTTCGACCTTGTGCATGTCAATCATCACATTTCCAAGAACATTAGTGGATTAAGTCTTAAATACTAATTGCCAAGATCCTCTCTTTATAAACCACATTGCCTAGAAACATCTTAGTCATCTCACAACAATTGCAACCATTTCCCTTAGTCATTTCAATATGAGAAAGGCCCCTAGTGCTTATTCATCCACCCAAGAACCACCCAAGAAACTTGCTAGAATCATACATGAAGTTTCTTCAACCGAATCATCTCCGGTTAAGTCCACCAATGCTAGGATTTCTCCCACATCATGGAAACCAATCAAACTAATCCCAAGAATAAGATTCCTCAGGATATCTTCACCAAATTCTACCATAGCAAACAAACCCCACAACTCAACCAACATCATTAGCACCTAGAGATACTTCACAATCATTCTCACACTCTCACAATGTAGAAGACTTACCCTCTTGGCCATCTCATCTTTCACCATTACCATCCAATTCACATGAAAAGATTGAGCCACAAAATCAAAATGTTGAATCAACACTGATCCAAAAGCAAACTCTATCATCCTCCCAATAGTCCATTTTGGATTATGAGAAGACATCAAAAGCAACCACTTTACCAAATGGAAGTTGATGTCTCTTTACCTCTAACCACAAGCATTATAGAGCCACCACTAAATGAGTCTCAACCAAATCCTCCTTTATTTTAAGAACCTCAACCCACTTCACTTGAACTTTCACTTCAAGAAATTCAAAACCATAACAAGGATTGCTATCATTGTAAACACGTTGAAAGGTTGATACATGAATTACGAAGAGCATCGTTTCATGTTTCATCACCTCCTCGAACGTTTCAAAGAGGTTAACAAGCCTAAACCACAATAACCATAATAGTCATTAGCTCAAACCTAGAACGTTTAGGACATCTTTTAATAATTAAGCTTTTAGTCAAATCTTAAGTTTGGAGTAACTTATTAACATTAATAGCATCTATTTGGCTTATTCATTCTCTTAGTTTTAGAGATTTGGTTGTGTATCTCTTTGTTTTATTGAATGAATACTTTTATGCCATGACTATTATGTGTGTTGTGCTTGTTATATTGTACTTTTATCTCATTCCTTAAGATGCACTCCTTGACATTTCTTCTTCTTCAAGAAAGCTGGAGCAGATGGCCGGATCCTTCACGTTAACTAGGCGGATCCCTCCTTGAAGGGAACCGTGGGATCCGTGGTATGCAAGCACAAATTTCTACTAACTTGAGTCTCTTTTGCAGAAATTATGCACTATACTCTTGTTTTTCTAACCTTTACTTTGTAGATTTTCAAAATAATACATGAAGTTTTTGACACCATAAAAGCTAGGGGAGCTTTGTGTCAAACATTATTGCAAAATCATTTGCAACTTAATCCATTTTGGATTACACTTCATGCTACCCCATTGCAACTTTGCAATATTCGAGGAGCACATTTTGCCATCTTAGGCGAACCATTTGCAAACTTAATTGCAAACACAAGTAGCTTATTTTACATTATGTCCTTGACGCCCTTTTTCAAAGGGATGGACTCGTCAAGGGGAGCTAAGACGAGTACCATTCCGTCACTTGCTCTCATTACATCTTTATAATTTTTCTTATAAAAGTGTGTTAGTTTCTTCAAACATTTTTTGATTCGACAAAAGGGGAGAAAGTAAAAACTACAAATTCAAACGTTTAATTTTAGCTTTTCCTTAAAATAATTTTATGTTTTGTCATCAACAAAAGGGAGATTGTTAATACAAATAAGCCGTAAAAACGTTTATTTATATTTTACGATCTTCTAATGTTTTGTCGATAACAAAAGTAAAATCATATTAACGAAACAAATAAAATACGTAAATGGTTTGAACTAATAGTTTTATAACACACTTACGTTTTCACATAAAACACTATAACAAGATTAAGTGATTTTATATTTTAGATACACATATACAACAACTAGTGCTTACATATTGGCTTAACAAGTTTAAGTAACTCTATGAGTTAGATACATATGTACAACAACTAGTGTTTACATATTGGGTTAATACATACTTATATTAAGTACACTAAAATGGGTAAAAACAAGTATATACTAAAATGGGTAAAAGTAAGTATATACTAAAAAGATAAAACTAGCTAATGGTTTTGACCCATAACCCATGGTTTTATATATACCACTTACACAAGTTCAATGTATCCTTAAGGTACATTGTATCTAGATTGAAACCATAGATCAACCCATAACCCATGACCCATGACCCATAACCCATAATACCCATGGGCAAAGAGGAGCGGACCACGGATCCAGGCTTTGTGCTAGCCGGATCCCAAGTGGAAGGATCCGTGGGATCCGGGGATCTGAGAGTGAATTTCTTCTATAAATAGAGAGCCATTTCTTCCTTTCTATTCATCTCTTCACACATATTTCCCCAAGTATTCTAACCTCTAACCTCGGATCCAAGAGATCTATGTAGCTTTTCTCTTTTGTTTTTGTGTGATCTTGTAGATTCCTATTAAAGGAAAGATCACCACATCTTGAAGCGTGCAAGCTCAAGTCCATGAGTTGCCATGTCGTCATCATCAAGACAACGAAGGTTCTCTTGTTGATAGTTCTTCCTTTCTCCATAGATGTTGGGTTAAAGGCATTAGTGAAGAATGCCGAAAGTGTCACGATGAAAGCATTAGTGAAAGATGTTGATCATCTGCGTCAAAGCATTAGTGAAGAATGCTTAAGGTGTCAAGACGAAGGCATTAGTGAAGGATGCCAGCGTTGTGTCAAAGGCATTAGTGAAGGATGCGAAGAATCAAATCAAGTAGCATTTGGGAAGAATGCTTAGGTCGTATAATCGATGAGGTGCATCGTTATACATATAAGTGTTTATTTATTCACAAGGATGGTGATATCCTTGATGGTGTTGTAACAAGGATTAGATCTCCTTGATAATAGGTGTTGTCGTGAAGAGTAGTAGTTCCTCCATAATGGAACTAGGTGCTTAGCCTAGTACCTAATAAAGGGTAGGCGACATTGTGATAGGATTAGTTCTCCTAAGGTGTGAAAGAACTCGGTGGTTAGCCTAGCACCGTATAAAGGGTAAGCGACGTTGTGATAGGATTAGTTCTCTAAGGTGTGAAAGAACTCGGTGGTTAGCCTAGCACCGTATAAAGGGTAGGCGACGTTGTGTTAGGTGTGGTTCGCCTTGGTGTGAAAGAACTCGGTATTTAGCTTTGTACCGGAAAAGGTTAAACAACGTTGTGAAGGCTTCTCCGCCATAAGGAGTTGGTGTAGTGCTTACGAACTCTCGAGTAGGTGACTCGGGAGTGGAGTAGGGCAAGGAAGGTGTCCTTGTGGCGAACCACTATAAATAACTTGTGTCGTGGTGATGTGTTCTTACTCTTTATCTTTCATTACATGTTTATATATCTATCTATCAACGTCCAACATAAACAACCAAATAGATTAACATAAGTCGATCTAAATATTTAAAAGGAAGTTTTAAATTGGTAAAACTATTCAACCCCCCTTCTAGTTTTCCACAGTTTAGACTATTTTTTAACTGCATGTTTAGTTCCATTAGCCCTAAACCAAGTCTAAGAAGGTTAAATGGTTCTCGTTTGAGAGGCTTAGTTAGGATGTCGGCAATGTTGTCTTCGGAGGACACTTTCTCAATTGAGATGTTTCCTTTTTGAACATTGTCGCGAAGAAAGTGATGGCGGATTTCAATATGCTTCGTACGAGCATGTTGGACGGGATTTTCTTTGAGATCCATAGCTCCTTTGTTGTCATAAAGTATAGTGATATCGTTGAGATGAATTCGTAATCCACAAGAGCTTGCTTCATCCAAAGAGCTTGTTGATGTAACACCTAGGCAAATCCCACATCGGGCGCTGGCTGGAGAGATCTTTGGGCTCATAAGATAACATTCGCTTTACAATGACACAACGCATTTTGTGGTCTCATCGCGAGTGAAGTTCTTAGGAACCGCGGTTAAGCGTGCTCATGTGAGAGTAGTACTAGCTTGGGTGACCGCCGGTAAGTCTTCAAATTAAGTCACAAAAACAAAGCCGTGAGCCTGCGGGCAAAGCGGACAATATTGTGGTCTGAGTAGGCGGCATGTAACAGGTGGTATCAGAGCCACTCTTGAGACATTGGGGATGGTGGGGCAAACCTCATCGAGGACGATGAGTCCCTAAGGGGGGTGATTGTAACACCCTAGGAAAATCCCACATCGGCTGTGGCCTGGAGAAATGTTGGGCTCATAAGATAACATTCGCCTTACAATGACACAACGCGCTTTGTGGTCATCTGCGGGTGGAGTTCTTAGGGCTCGCGTTAAGCGTGCTCATATGAGAGTAGTACCGGCTTGGTGACTGCCGAAGTCTTCATATGAGGCCACAAAAACTAATCCGTGAGCTCGCGGGCAAAGCGGACAATATTGTGGTCTAAGTAGGCGGGTTGTTACAGTTGACATGCTTTTCCCAATGAGACGTATTCGGCTTTAGTAGTTGAGATAGCTAGAGTCGCTTGCTTTTTTGCAAACCATGAGGTGAGACAATATCCAACAAAAGTACAAATACCACTAGTACTTTTCTATCGATATAGTCACCGGCATGGTCGAGAGCTCAAGATACACTATAGTTTCTACACCGTTCCTTTGGGATACCATAATCCTAAACATGTCGCTCCCTTAATGTATCTAAATATCCTTTTTAAAACTTCTAAGTGTGATGCCTTGGGATTTTCTTGAAAGCGAGCACATAGACAAACACTAAACATAATTTCGGGTCTACTAGCCATGAGATAGAGTAGGCTACCGATCATTCCTCTATATTTAGTGTTATCTACCGATTCACCTTCCTCTTCCTTGGTGAGTTTAGTGTCCGAAGACATGGGTGTCTTAGTTGGTTTTAAGTCTTCAAGACCAAATTTCTTAAGCATATCTTTTATGTATTTAGATTGGTTAAAGAATATGTCATCTTCTAGTTGTTTAATTTGAAGTCCTAGAAAGAAGTTTAACTCACCCATCATACTCATCTCAAACTCATCGTGCATGGTTTTAGAAAAATCATCACAACGCTCTTGACAAGTTGATCCGAATATGATGTCATCAACGTACATTTGAACTATGATAATGTGTGATTCCTTTTTCTTGGTAAAAAGAGTATTATCTACTAATCCCATGGTATATTTGTTTTCAACTAGAAACGTCTTAAGTTGATCGTACCAAGCTTTTGGTGCTTGCTTAAGTCCGTATAATGCCTTCTTGAGTTTGAAGACATGATGTGGTTTCTCAAAGTCGGTAAAACCGGGAGGTTGAGCAACATATACTTCTTCGTTAATAAACCCATTAAGAAATGCACTCTTAACATCCATTTGAAATAATTTAAAGTCATAAGCACATGCATATGCAAGTAAGATTCTAATAGACTTGAGCCTAGCTACGGTGCATAAGTTTCATCAAAATCAATCCTCTTGTTGATTATAACCTTGTGTGACAAGCCTAGCTTTGTTTCTAGACACTACACCATTTTCGTCCATTTTATTTGAAAACCCATTTCGTTCCAATTATAGTTTGATCTTTAGGTTTTGGAACTAACTTCCAAACATCATTTCTAACAAATTGGTTTAACTCTTCTTGCATAGCAATTACCCAAGATTCATCATTTATTGCTTCGTTTATGTTTTCGGTTCAATGGTTGATACAAAGCAAAAGTGATTACTTTGATTTTGGGCTTGTGATCTTAACGTTCTTTGATTTAGTTGTCCTATGACCTTTTCTAAAGGATGACTTTTAGATTCTTTGATGTTTATAATTTCATTATTTAATAGTTCATCTTCCTTGTCATTTCAATTATTTCTTGACTTTCTACAAGTTGACTTTCAACTAAGTCATCATCTACCAAAGGTGATGTCTTAGAGGAGGTGGACTTTGTCGAATGTTATGTTCAACGATTCCTCGACTCTCATTGTTTCTTTGTTTAAGACAATGTAAGCTTTACTAGTTTGTGAATAACCAAGAAATACACCTTCATAAGACTTTGGGTCAAACTTGGTGAGATAGCCTTTAGTATTAAAAATGAAACATTTACATCCAAACACTCTAAAATATCCTAAAGTTGGCTTTTTGCCTTTATATAATTAATATGGTGTTTTGTTTAGGAAAGGACGTATTAAGAATCTATTTAAAATATATGTAGAAGTGTCAAAGGCGTTACACCAAAACTTTTAAGGAATGTTTTGTTCATTAAGCATTGTTCTACTCATTTCTTGAATGGTTCAATTTTTACGTTCTACAACTCCATTAGATTGAGGTGTTCGACGAGCCGAGAAGTTATGTGATATACCATTTGTATCACAAAAGTTTCCAAATTGTTTTTCATTTTCGAATTCACGACCATGATCCGTTCGGATCGACACAATGTTAACACCTAGTTGATTTTGAATTTTCTTGCTAAGAATTCCAAATTTATCAAAAGCTTCATTTTTAGTTTTCAAAAATAATGTCCAAGTAAACCTTGAGTAATCATCTACTATGACCAATGTGTATAAGTTGCCTCCATAGGTTCTTATAGCGGATGCACCAAACAAGTCCATATGCAAAAGTTCTAGACACTTAGACGTGGACACCATGTTTTTAGCCTTATGGCTACTATGAGTTTGTTTACCAATTTTGAAAGCGTCGCAAAAGTGTTGGTCATATTTAAGTTTTGGTAAATTTCTAACTAGCTCTTTTGAAGATAGGTTTTGGATAAGTCTCATATTAGTGTGACCTAAGCGTCTATGCCAAAGAGTTGAGTTATCATCTAAGGTTGTTAGACAAAGTTTGTCATTAGATGTTTTATCTATTTTCATGACGATATGTTATTTTTCCTAACTCCTTTAGCTATGGTGATACCATCTTTAGTATTTTACTACCATTTTCTTCAAATAGTATTTTATACTTTTTATCGCATAATTGGCTAATACTAAGTAGGTTAAATCCTAACCTATCGACATGAGCAACATTATGAGCGATCGTACCTTTGGCAATGATTATGCTTTTGAGATTGCTACCAAAAGTGACATTACCTCCGTCATACTCTTGGTATGTAGAGAAGAGGTTTTTGTTGCCCGTCATGTGTCGTGAGCATCCATTATCTTTTATCCATTCATCAGGTTCTAGTCCAACTTTCAAGCATACCTAAGACACAAATAATTCAAGCGTTTGGTCCTCAATATCTCATGGGTCTATTTGGGTTAAACATACCATTTACTTGGTTCATATATGGAAATGATGGGTAAGGGTTCCATGGCATATAATCTATAGTTTGATATGGTCTAGGGAAGTTTTGATTCCAACCGATATTTTGATAGTTGGGTTGTATGTTGTGGTTGCTCTTAGGAAAAGGTAGACCGTTTTTGAATAGTTTTAGATCTAAATTCATTTCTAGCAAGTCCTACTCCTGATGTAACAACAGGTTTTAGTTTAACATTATCCTTGGTTTTCTTTGTTACTTTGACAAATTCACTACGGTCCGTATTACAAACATTATGTCCTGATGTAGTCCCCGGCACTAAAGCGTAAACGGATGGAACCCTATTTTAGGTTCGTCTAGTCCGTGTTGTCTGTAAACAGATTTTGACATTTTGTTTGTCTTTTTCGACCGCTTTGGTTTGACTCTTTGGAATTAATACTTCATTAAATCCTAGTCCATTCATGTTTCCGGTGTTTTTGAATTCTAACTATTTCATCGGCACAAGAAATATTTTTGTTAAACCTTTTAAATTTAGAGTTAAGTTCGATTAGGACTTCTTGTGTGAGCTTTAGTTTTTCTATTTCAAGACTAAGCTCTTGACATGATTTGCAATCATCGTCATTTGCTTTCCCTTTTCAATCGTTTTGCTTTTTCTTTAACTCATAGACTTCATTTTCTAAAAATTCCTTTTTAGTCTTCAAAAACTTATTTTTAGTTATGATTTTTAAACTAAGCTCACATAATTGATTATATTCTTTTTGCAAAGTGTCGTCATCAATAGAAGAATAAGATGAGTTGGAATGTACCTCGTTTGATTCATGCGCCATTAGAGTGATCTCATCCTTGCTTGATTCTTCATCATCCTCACTATCACTCCAAGCACCACTTACAAAAGCTCATTGAGTTTTGCTTTTAGGTGGCTTGGGACAATCTCCTATTAGATGACTTGCATCACCACATCTAAAACATTTTCTTTCACCTTTACCCTTTTTGTCATCTCGGTCTTTTCGGAATGGCTTCTTTTCTTCTCGAGGTTGCCTTACAAACTTTCCTCTTCTTCTAAAGAACTTTTGAAATCTCTAACGCCATGGCATACTCCTCATCTTCACTACTAGGAGCAAGATTCGTCATCATCACTTGATTCCGTTCTTGCCTTTAGAGCAATGGATTTAACTTTCTCTTTTCTTTTGATGATTTCGATTCTTTCTCCATCACCATTTCGTGTACTTTGAGGTTTCCGATTAGCTCGTCTAGTGACATTTTGAGAGATCTTTGATTCCTCAATAGCCGTCACTTTAGCTCTCCACTTCAGATGGAGTGCTCTAAGAAATTTCCTGACAAAGTTCTTACTACGAAAAGATTCATCAAGTGCTTCAAGAGATGTAATAATAGTATTAAAGCGAGCAAAACCACAATCAATGGTTTCATCTTCAGGGATAAAAAATTGTTCATATTGTTGAACAAGAAGATCAATTTTGTTATCCTTTACTTGTGAATTTCCTTGATGTGTAATAATCAAAGATTCCCAAATGTCTTTAGCGGTTTCACACATAAAAATTCTTTCACCATATTCTTTTCTAGGCAAAACATTATAAAGCATCATTTTAGCTTCATTATTTTTCGCTATTAATTTCTTCTTATCATCAACATAAATATCTTTTGTTGTAGAACTAAAGTCTCCTTTAATTATAACAAACCAAAGATCTATATCTTTTGATTTTACATGTGTTTCAAAACGTTTTTCCAATAGATAAATCCATTGGTTTCAAAGAGTGGTGATCTTTACATAGATTGCCTTTCTTTAAAGTTTTCGGAATCCATGGATCATTTCAAGCTTATGAAATACAATATATTTTAGAAATTCTTGAGCAACGAGGCTCTGGTACCAATTGTGGAAAACTAGAAGGGGGGTTGAATAGTTTACCGATTAAAAACTTTGTTTTGAAACTTATTGAAAGATCAATTGATATTGATCTTAGATATGTTAGTGAATAATAATCAATATGCAAGAAATATATATAAAGAGTAAATAAGGAAAGAAACAATCAAACCACGACAAGTTGTTTATAGTGGTTCGGTCTACAAAGACTATTTTTCCTTGCCCTACTCCACTCCTTGAGTCTCACACTCGAGACTTTAACTTCACTAGTCAACAAGCTCCTTTCACCGGCGGAGAAACCTTTAGACTTCGCTTACACACTATTTTTGACAGTAAGCTAGATGTTGAGTTCTTTTCCAAGGGTACAACCACTCCCACACACAATGTATTGTAAGGACTAAAATACTAACCACTCACACTCACAAGATTATGATGGTTTGGTACAACAATGATGTATGGATCAACACTAGATCATACAACAACAAACAAACATGACTTCCAACTATTTGTTGAAGCTTGAATATGCCTTGATCTTCTTTGCTACAAAAGAGGATCACTATAATGATATGAAACTGAGTTAGAAATGTTAGAGAGAAAGAATGTATGTGAATATGCTAGAGAGGGATGAGAAACAACTTAGTTTGGCTTTGCTATTTATAGCCAAAATGATTAGCAGGCACCACAGACCACGAATCCCTTAAAAAGCTTTCGCCCGTGTAAACTTTTGGTGCCGCCGGGGTCTAACAACAAGATCACCAAAATCTTACCAAAGTCAACCATATCTATCCAAGATTGTGTAAGATATGTAGAGACTAAATCTACACAAAATATCTAGTGAAATCTTCTTGAGATTTCAATGATGCACCACATGATGTCATGTGTTGTTTTCTATTTTTAGAAATATGTTAAAATGTAAATACATACGTAATGTTTTGTTTTAAGAAACTATAACATGCTTGATCTAAAAATGTTCACATACATTATGGTTTAGAGTCATATCAATAATATGATTAATCAAAATGTAAATGCTTAAGTGATGAAGATATTATTTGAAAAACTTGTTTACATATCTATTAAACTTGACAAGCTTTAAGCTTTATAAAAATTAATTTTACTTTTGTCGTTAACAAAACTTAGGTAAAGATCATAAAATATAAATAACGTTTAATGACGATATTTGTATTAACACCCACATTTAAAACAAGCGCGTTCATCCCTTGCCTTCTCGTCATCTTTGCTTTTCCGGTACCCTTTCTTGTCGTCATAAGGTTGCTTGACGTATCTTCCTTTTCTTCTAAAGAACTTCTTGAAGTCCATTACCGACATGGCATAATCCTCGTCATCACTATCCGAAGAGGAGTTTTCTTCATTGCTTGAGACTTTCTTAGCTTTAAGGGCAAGAGATTTGTGCTTCTCTTTTACTTTTGAGGCTTCGGAATCTTTAGCAAGGACAAGCTCATAGACTTTTAAATTGCATATGAGTTCATCAAGGGTGAGGATTGACAAGTCTTTTGATTCTTGATTTAGTCACCTTAGATCTCCACTTGGATGGAAGTGCCCTTAGATATCTCCTAACATGATTACGACTAGAGAAATACTCATCAAGTGCTTAGATGATGTAATTATAGTATTAAGGTTAGCAAAAGAATGATCTATAGTATCCTCATCCGATATTGAAAATTGTTCATATTATTGAACAAATAAATCTATTTTATTATTTTTAACTTGTTGATTACCTTGATGAGTTACAACTAAAGAATTCCAAATTTCTTTAGAGGTTTTAAGCATGGAAATTCTTTTGAATTCCTTTTTGGGTAAAGCATTAAATAAAACCATTTTAGCTTCTCTATTTTTGGAAAGCTTTTTCTTAATATCATCGGTGAGTTTATCATGAGGTGTGTTATCTAAATTTCCATTTTCATCTTTTGTAGTGGCTTCAAAATCGCCTTCAACAATGATGTACCAAAGATCAATATCTTTTGACTTCACATATGTTTCGAATCTATTTTTCCAATATATAAAACCATTAGTTTCAAGTAGTAGACGTCGTTGCATGGATTGCCCTTCCTTGTAATTTTTAGAACCTATAGTGATCGAAAAGTTTTTAAAATACGGTTTACTTTAAAACTTTTATAAACTTAGCTCTTGATGCCAATTGTGGAAAACTAGAGGGGGGTTGAATACTTTTGCCGATTTTAAGTTAGTTTCAAAAACTTTAGATTCGATGTTGTGTGAAATCGTATGGATGAAGAGAAGTATAGATCTAAGAGTAATGCAAATAAAGAAAGCAAGTAAAGTAAAGGATAGAAATGACACAACCAATTTATAGTGGTTCGGCTACAAGGACACCTTCCTTGCCCTACTCCACCCCCGAGTCACCTACTCGAGAGTTCAAGCACTATGTCAACAAACTCCTTCAACTTGGCGGAGAAGCCTTCACAACGCCGCTACACTTTTTCTCGTACAAAGCTAAATACGAGTCCGTAACACGGAGGACCAAACCAACACTACTATAACACAACAAATATGTGAATATGAAATACAAGATCTTAGCTATGTAAATCTTGTGGAGGAACAAATCAATCTAGGACCCCTTGCTTGGATGACTTGTAGAATGCTCGTGATCTTGCCTTAGAAGGACCTATTTGAGAATCACAATAAAGAAAGAAGAACTACTCTCTAGATCAAGTGATATTTTGTTAGAAGAGTGTAAGAATATATGAGAGAGTTTGTAAGAAGAGGGGTGAGTAAAACTAAAGAAGTGGCTCTCTATTTATAGGAAAATTCTTGCCACTGTTGCACGGATCCAATGGATCCCTTGCTTGAGGGATCCGTCTAGTGTAACTCCAGGGATTCGTGAGACGCTCCTGTTTGCCCATGGGTTTTTGGGTTATGGGTCATGGGTCATGGGTCTTTTTTGGGTAAAGGGGAGTAATCCTGCACCCTGGTAAAGTATATTAACCAAAAAAACATTGAAGTACAACGGATGAGAGTGAGTCCCTCATCTTAGTCCCTTAGGACACTAACCAAACCACTATATAAGAATGACAAGCCATTCTTATAACTTACAAATCCAAATACAACTAACAATGACTAAAGAAAAAAATACAATACATCACAACTCAAATAAACACTTAAGTCTTCTTAGTCATCCTAGCGATCCAGATCTTGAACATGAAGAAACCCATAGCCAAGTTTCCCCGCCTTCCAAGTGCTTAATCCAAAACAAATCCATTTGCGTCTTCTATTAGTATTATGCATGAAGCATAATCTAATAACCTAATAAGAGTGCAATATATAGCAAATCGAATTTGAAACATAAACAGGGTATAAGCGACCCTAACTTCTAGCATATGATAACTTGAACCAATCTTCTAAACCATCCGAATGAATTACATAAAGAAACCCACGGATCAAGTCACAATGACACCACACCATATATGATCACCCAAAGACTGAACTAAATAACATCAATCGCCCACCAAATTATTAAACGCGTGTGATCACAACGAACACTATGACATGATTTTGAGTACCCATAAGTTGCCAAACGCAACTAAGATCGAGTGCAAACCGATGGTAGCAACCGCCATAGATTCCAAAGAACAAAAATCACATGATAGTAGGTGTATGACATGATCCAATTATTAGGGTTGAATAGAATAACACCCTAGCTTAAGCATAGATCAATCAAAGCATATTAACCAGATCGAACCCACCATCGAAAAAACAATTTCCACTAGCTACTACCAGAAAAGGGAATATAAATGAAATTCAAATCAACAAGAATCAACCTTGTCATAATCAACCAGCAGCAACAAGAAATATCGTATCAAAAATAAGGTTGTAGAAAACCTTACCATCCAGCCAATCAAACAGGTCGCAACCATGATGCAGCAAACACCATCATGACATACATCTCTCCCTTAACCCACTTACACAATAAATCCAACAGATAACGATCACGCAACCAACATACCAACCCTAATAAGGGATACCAGGAAGAAAATATGTAGGTAATCATCAAAAACCAGTGAGAAAATTAAACGAAACCCTAAAAAAAGGGATCCATTATATCGTTAAGCAGCACCACCATTAATCATAAAAATTGAAACACTAAGTTAGGGTTTCTTGTAGCCATTATGAACATCGATTATCAACCAAACCACCTCAAAAAATATTATGATAAGCTTCGTGAGGAACAAAACCGAACCATAAATAGACCCAAAAACCTAACAGAAAAAACGATTATCCTAATAAATAGGAAAATCGATGGCAACAAAAACTTTTAGGGTTTCGGCAAAAAAAAGATCAAGGACACGATATATATAAGCCTAGATGATAATGGTATACCTTGATCACAACGGCCAGTAGTATAACAATAAGAATCGATAATGATCATAATACTACCAGCCGCCATTATCTATGGAGATTTCGTGAGATATAGAAGAAAATAAAGACAGCCGCCGCTTCCTGGAATAAAAAACACATCTCAAACAACGTATTGCATACCCAATAACAAATTAAAGGGTAGAGAGGACGTGTAGGACCGGAAATCTCCATAGGGGAGAGAGAATTAGGGTTTTTTTTTCCTTATCATGGGTCATGGGTCATGGGTCCTAGATTATGAACCATGGTTTTCTAAATAGATACAATATATATAATAGATGCAATGCATCTAGATAATGGGTATGGGTTAACTCCATGGGTTATGGATATGATCCATGGGTATGGGTCATGGGTTGTGGTTTTTACCCATCCTAATAAACTATTACAACAAATGAATTATTACAACAATTTGTATTAAATGACTATGTGTAGATGCTTTACAAAAATAACATGTATCCTTATAATTTTACTTATGATAACATTATATTTGTTATCAACAAAACACAAAGAGATCGCTAAATATTAATAAACATTTTTACAGTTTATTTGTATTAACAAACATTATTAGTTATGTAAAACAATTGCTTTTGGCCCATGTAGAATACAGTGTCGATATAGCGTGCCACATGCAAGTTTCATATTGAAAATATAAGTGAGTTAAAGTGTTAGTTTTTTATTCCCCAAAGAAAAATTCAGTTATGGGCTGCTGAATCAGGCAATATATGTGATCTTTTATTATTTTAATTGTAGTTTAGAAGCGTTCATTGTCTTATACTTTTAGAGTTGTATAATCATAAGTTTTGAGGTTTTTTTGCATGTGGGGAACCTTAACCCCTTTTCACCTATAACATGAAAGAGTATTGTCCAAGTTAGTTCTTAAGAACTTAAACCACAGGGTAACACAACATTAGTTTCGCATGTCGAAGAGCTTAGGAGAAAGAAGGCACACCTAGAATTTGTTTGCATGCCCGTGTCATAAGTTGCAACATATGAATCAAAGCGAGTGTTTACCTTTTGCTTCCAGCTACGCCTTTTGTTTAATGGATTCTTATACGCTTGGTACGTAGTGTAATACTCCAAATAACTTGACACTTTTTTTAATGATAAAGTTTAGAGACAAGCTACTAAATGCCAAGACTTTTAGTCGTGAAACTTTATGTAGGGATGTTAGTACTTATGAATTTGAAGTTAATGGCCTTCATATTTTGTTGCTTTTGTCAGGTATAGTTTCATATCAGAAGTCATTGAAGCTGCCACAATGTCCACATGAAAAGTGCAAATTTAAACTTCAAATTAGGGGTAGCATATCTTGCTCCTACGACAGGTCATCGGCTTGCTCCTTTTATTGTTTTGGCACTCTCAAATTCATATAGGCTCCTTTTATTAATGAAATGGATTCGATTTTTTTTATATATGTATAGAGTGGCCAGGCATGAACCAATTGAAATTGTACACTTCTTTCACACACTAACGGTTCAAGAAGGTTAAGTTTTATCTCTATTGGGTACAATAAAAGGGTAGCTAAAAAGGAAAAGGTCATATATTGCTCAAAGTGTACTTTTAATGCGTAATACTTCATTAGTAATTTTAGTAAAATGACTTAAGTTGTTATTGAAATTATGTACATACTAATTATTGTTAGAAAAGATCTAAATTTTTTGACCAAACAGTCTTTGAGTGTACCTGTTTAAACTCAAACAAAATTTACTTGATTTGACCCGTTACCAACCCGTATGACCTGTTCACATTTCACCATCTTTAGTCTCATTAAATGATATAATTTTGGAAAATCTTGCAGGTAGAGATTGCAATGAGAGAATAGAATTTTTGAGTAAGTCAATTCATAGCAAGAAACAACCCTCGGTGGAGCAGAATGCCTCACTTTTATATTTGATTTTTTTTCAAATATACAGGATACATTTTTCCTTTTGATTTATTACATTAATATTGGATTTTTAATTAAGATAGTTATACTAATATACTATGTTGGGACTATTATTGTGTGAGTATCGCATTCTAAAGCAATGTTATTTTTGTAGTGTTAGGATCGTATGTATGGATGATATGGTGAATCGGGAGGTCTTGGAAGATGGAAGAAAGCCATCTTCAAGTTAGAGAGAGAGACTAGAGAGAAGGGAGAGAACTATTTGTTTTATTAATAAGAAAGGTGAAGCTTACACTAAGAAATCTCACCCCTCCATGGAAGTATGGAGGGGTATTTATACCCAAACACTTACATCTATCACTAAATGACATAACAAGCCCTTGTGTTTAAGGTAACAAAGATAGAAAATGTAATCCCGTAATGTCGTTCCATTTACGAATTAGGAGCGATTCCAACAATCTTCCCCCAATGGGACGACATAATGGATTACTTACAAAATTTACTACTAATATAGAAAACAAATGAAGAAAGGTCTTTATAAGCTCTTCAAGTGCTGAGGATGATGAAAGTTTACGCTCTTTGTCTTTTTCTTGTACCTTGACTTGAGAACCGTTTTCTTCACTCGTAGACAAATGATGTAATATGCATAAATTGGATTAACTTCCCCAATTCATGCCGCATGTCTTTAGTAGCTTCTCCATACACTCCTTTTTGGCGAAGTTTCAATCGCCTTCCCCAAACCGACAACCATCTTTAGCAGATTCGAAACTTTGATGTAGTGAACATTTCTAACTTTTGAAGTTTTCAAGATGCAATGGAATTTGTAGATGAGCAAGAAACCACACAAGGTAACTGATTTATTTCGAAAATCCGTTCGGGGTAACATGCAAGAAATCAACAAGATCTTCTCACATATGTAGATGCTTCACACCAAACAAACCACTTAAAGATGAAATGAAACGACTTCCCGAATGTTGCGTTCATCTGAATAATAGTTACCGGTGAATCTGCAATTACTCGATAAAATGACCGTGTGTGAGGCATCACAACATCATATTTAGGTAACTTCACACACGATAACTCGTGAAAGTGAGACGATTACACCAACTTGAGAAATTTTCACACATATCGCCTCATTTCTTCCCCCGATTGAAGAAATTCGTGAAGGAAACGGGTTTTCGAAAAAATCCAAAACATCAAAGAAGCAATGAACACCTATACTCTCTTCCCCGATGTTTTCAATGAATCGTAATCATACACCACGTATGTTGATGATGAATTGGAGACAATAAACCATGTATGTCCAAGTAATCGAACAATTGTGAAGTACCATAAATATCATGTGAGAATCAATTCTTCGATAAGACTTCTACTCGTGTATACTCTTCTCGCCTAACTCTTTACCTAATTCCATTATCATTCTCGACGGCTTTTGTAGTGACTCACGATGGATAAAACCCAATATGACTAACTTGATGATCAAGTAGTATAACCCGAACTTGTGACTTAAACTTACACTATTGTCGAGACGAAGAACCCTTTTTCTTAACTCCATCGAAAAAGGTAAACTTAAAGTTTCTCAAATTATCCACACCTTAGTGTGACACTTGAGCACAAAAATGTAACTCCTTAAAAGTGATAGTTATAAGTCGTGAGCACAACAACGTAACTCCTTACATCAGTTCAACTAGATAACTCAATTCTTTGTCATTCGAAATGGTTAAAGCTCGAACAAGGATCTCAAGAATCATGCATCCAACCAACCCCGATATCTTCGGATACTAAGTACGCGCACCGTGATATCCACTTCAACCTCAAATAAATAATAGTGAATTCAACAGTAGTCACATCTTATGTTAAATTCCCAAATCTAGCCTTTGTTAACGATTTAAATGAACTTGATAATGGTTTCCCGATCTTGTCAATAAATGTATCCCCGTGAAAATTAGGTCGAATTCCAACCATAATACAATACTTATACCAAAGCTTTTTCATAATAAATTTTTAGCACATATATTGGTTTTAGACAAACAATTCACGATATATGGTCCATATATACTTATGTGAAAGTCAGTCCAACTCCAAAGTCCAAAGTACAATGACTACTCAGCCCATTAGTACAAAGTCCAAAGTCCAAATATAAACAATACACGGTATTAGGTCGAATATAACACAAAGCCCAAGTATATCCACTTAGCCAAACCCACCAACAAAAAAAACGGGTATATTAAAAAGTAGTGATAACACTTTTAACCCTAATACCCATTTTACTCACCCTAATCCTTCATTCATCCACCCCCATCATATCTTAACTCAGCCACCCATCCTCTTCAATTATCCAAACGCATCATCCAATTATCCAACTAAACGTATCATCCAATGATCTCAGATTCGTCACTTCTCATTTGATAATCATGAAATATAAACACATGAACACTCCTTTTGATTATCTTGTTTATCCAACCGAGCACAATCACTACCTTTCTTATGTTCAATCGAATCTCATAAAGACATGAATCACACGAGATGGCTTCAAGATCTTTTCCAAGGTCTAAGGTAGGTGTTTGACTAATTGTTTTCAGTTTGAGTAACCGAACACAAAAGAGGAATGAAACCAAACGGTTTTGTTCTTAATTTAATATAGTTCGAATATTATCAAAGGTTAAGCCAATGAGGAAGTGTTCTTGTCATACATAGATCTTTTAAGATCTACGAGTTCATTGTACCTCACGAAAAGAACCAACTGAGATCATTTATAAATTTATTGTATGAGTCGTGTTCAGTTCTAGGAAGGTAAAGTGTGTCTGTTATCTTGAGGAGTTGTTGGTGAGATTAGGATAGTGAAGTTGGATTTGTAGTTGGGTTAGATTTGTTTATGGCGGTGGTGTACTAATTGAAACATCAGTCTCGTACTAACTCACATAAACGTTTAATCTTATGGTTTTGGTGACTTATGATGTTCAAAAACTGAAGTAACAGGAGTCATTGGTATTTTGTTGGTCAAGGTCTACTATAAGTCTCTTCTTTATCATTATCTATGGTCATACGCGTAGAATAAAGAAACGGTTTAGGCGTAACAGGTCTTATGCGTAAGACCTTATACGTAAACATCCCTTACGCGTAAACATGGTCTTATGCGTAAACTTGGTCTTACGCATAAAGCTTATGCGTAAGCATAGGCTTATGCGTAAAAAGACCTTACGTGTAACTGTTCTTACGCATAACTTCACAGTTATGCGTAAATATCTATGAAGATGGCTCCTTAGGCGTAAAACAAGGGTTTTGACTTGTTGACTTATTGCTCCGGCGAGTTTTCCGACCAAGTTCCATCCAGATTCATATAGACCCAGAAAAGTGATGAAAAAACTTTCATTTGTTCCCCATTTGACCACTCGAATCTGACCCGTTTGACCACATGACCACAGATTCACAAGATGGACAAAAATAAGTCTAACTAGATACTGTTTGGACATTAAGATGACACAAAATAGTTAGTATAGACCTCCTTTTTGACCAAAAAAAATACAATCAAAGAAACTTGTAATAAAATCTGATAAACACAAATAATAAGTGTGAAAGGTTAAAAAAATTTGTTAAACCAGATTTTACAAGATAGAGTTTGACAAGAAAACATCACCAAAAATCAACCAAAATTAAACTGACCTTGCTCTTGATACCAATGTTAGGATCGTATGTATGGATGATATGGTGAATCGGGAGGTCTTGGAAGATGGAAGAAATCCATCTTCAAGTTAGAGAGAGAGAGACTAGAGAGAAGGGAGAGAACTATTTGTTTTATTAATAAGAAAGGTGAAGCTTACACTAAGAAATCTCACCCCTCCATGGAAGTATGGAGGGGTATTTATACCCAAACACTTACATCTATCACTAAATGACATAACAAGCCCTTGTGTTTAAGGTAACAAAGATAGAAAATGTAATCCCGTCAATGTCGTTCCATTTATGAGTTAGGAGCGATTCCAACATGTAGGAGTTCGGATATTTGGTAATGGCTTTTAGTTAAAGAATCTCAGGTCGTCAAGTCATGAGCTCAACAATAAGCTTGTGTAAATTTGTAAACCAAGTGTTTTATTGGTGTCTTAAGTCTGATGTTAAACCTGAGTGGCATGCATCTGTAAGGCATGTAGGAGCCCGAGGGCATGAGTGCCATGGTGCAATCTCCACGGAGTTTTCTAGGCACATCACCCTTGGTTGTATATATCCTTAAAAAGCTTCAACTGAATGTTTAATGAGCTATAGTAATGCATGGATTCCTATTTTAACAAAAGCTTCAAGGTTTGTTTATTTTTCAAAAATAATATGTTTAATCATAACAGCAATATCCATATTATTGGTTATCTATATATTTGTAAATCTTGATGATATGGTTGAGTACACGGTAAAAGTTGTTTCTACTTCTTCTTTTGTTTTCACTTTCTTGCAGTTTTAACATTATTGAGAAGGTCTTATACAAATAATGCCTAGGTATTGATCCACAAATTATTATTCTTAGTATAACCAGTTATTAAGCGTTACCACAAACTGCTATTAACTATGATATATAGGATTTCTAAAATTGTTACCCTAAAATAACTATGTCAAACACTTAAAGAACCTATTACAGCTGATTATCTTATTATGTTATATGGTAATCATATAATGACTTACAAAATTTATTACAAATTTACAAATCCAGACATGGATATTTCCATGTGGTGAACAGCCTGATGTCAGGCCGTTGACACATGCATACAAATGATACACAACAACCTGATCGAGGTAACTGTGTAAACGATTTTCTTTATCTGTTTTTGGACAATTTCTTTTTAGTCGTATGTGTCACGTGCTTAGTTGTGAAAAGAGAGGATAAGCGGCTAATATTTTTTACATTAGCTTATCAACATCGTGAGGATGTCAGTCACTCTTATATAAATGCTTTCGGGAATGTGGCTGACACAACATCTGCTGGCACTGAACGTTACTATACAATTTATGGCAATGGCATGTTGATGGAATGCACACCTGCAACACCAACTGGTGGACAATAAAACTGAATGGCATGATCACATTGGCAAGCCTGAGATTTCTTAAATAACAACACGTCACATGGATTACTCTATCGACAACTGTTCTTGCATCCCGCTTTAAGAGAACCAAATGTGCCAAACAACTTCCCCATAGTGAGTAAACTTCCTAAAATTGCTACAGGTAACATATGCATATGAGTTTAAATAATTTTTAATCATGGAACTGTTGCGCTTGCAGCCTGCACTATAATGCGAGTCCAACCACTATTGTCTCGAATGAAAAGATTACTTACAGCACTTAACATGACCCAAGGTTAGTTACACTATTAATATACTTCTAATCACGAAACATGTCACACATTCTAAGTTGCTTATTTGCTTCAAAATAAACTATTTATGAGGTTTAAATACGTTAGGCCACTGAGCACCTGAAAATAAGAGCATTTTTTTCTTCTCAATTTTCAATTTCTTTGTACGTTGTAGCACACACCAAAGAAAAAAGTTAGGGATAAACGCATACCCTACGACCTTAGAAGACACAATGCATTAAGAATAAGGACGTGACAATTCAACCATCAATAGGAGATAACTAGGGAGTAATAGCATCTAAGTAAACACATTTTTAATCATCATAAGAGCACACAACAATAGACATAGACTACAGTCACCTTAGTTTAGATAATTAGATAATTAGATAAGTAGAGTAATCGGTAGAAATACCAACCCCCCAAATCCAATACCCCGAGATTCGTACATTTCAATTTCCAAAAAAATATCAAAAGATAAAAAATAATCTTCCTCAACCCCAACCTTAGCGTAGTAACTTCTCACTAGCATTCCTATTCCCCTAGAGAACGATATCAATTCCCGAGGCTTACCCTAATACTACACTACAACGATTAGGTTCATCGCTTGTGGTGTTGAAAACTTGTTCGATTTAAAAGGAAATTCCTTTAACCCCGAACGCGCGTTGTACGCGTATCAAGTTTTTGACGTCGTTGCCGAGGAATAGAATAGCCAGTTAGATTTTCACCTCGTTTAGGTTTCCTTGCTTGATTCCTATCAAGTAAGCTTTTTCCCATTTTTAGCTTCCTTGTAGTCTATCCCCCTTCTTTGTTAGCTTTGTTAGTAACCTCATCACTTTTCATCATGGAAGGTGATAATCAACCACCACTCATCAACCTACCACCAAATGACCCGCCAAGAGGCCGTACTCTTGGTGAATACTCAAGACCAAGCCACCTAGGCTATAGAAACACCATTGAGCTTCCCGACCAAGCCCAAACTACGGCCCTTCGATCCGACACCATCCGGTTGGTGCAAACGGATGTGATTCCATAGACTTCGTTCAAGATCCTAATCAAAGATCTTAAGGATTTCTTAAAATCGCCGATTCCATCGACCTCGATGCTACTACTCGGGAGACCACGCGCTATGCCTCTTCCATTTCTCTACGAGACCAAGCTAGTAATTGGCTTGGCGACTTCCCGCTCAATCTCAAGTTGGGATGATCTCACCTCTCGCTTCCTTGCTCAATTTTTCCCACGGGAGAACTACTAAGCTTAGACGAGACATCTTGACGCTCCAACAAATTCAAGGCGAGTCTCTACGAGGCATGGACCCGATTCAAAGACCGCCCATAGAGTCCTCATCATGGCATTGATCTTTGGCTTCAAATCCAAATCTTCTATGACCATGCCGACTTCATCACAAGGCAATCCATTGATCGAGCCGCCGGTGGAAGACTTAGCAACTCCAACGCAGAAGAATCATGGGATATTATTGAAGAGCTTGCCAATCAAAGCTACGAAAATTGGAATGAGTCCAATGAAACCCCCGTCAAGGTGATCAATGCCATATCGATTCCTAAAGAATCTTCCATCACTGAAGAGCAAATGAGTGCTCTTGTTAGACGGATCGATTATCTAATTGAGAGGCAAAAGAGAGCCCCTGAACGAATCCCTCATGAAATGGTTAATTCCGCTAATTCCACCAACCACCCAACACCTTTCTCTAAATCCCCAAGTCGTGAGCAAAATCTCAATTCCGAACGGCGCTTCCGTTCTACTTATCCAATACCACTCTCACCGAGCTTTAAGGAACAGATGAGGGAGTACATGGCAGCCCATACGGAAAGATTAGAAAAATTTGAAGAGGAGGTTTATAGGAAAAGGGAGGAGATGCAGGCAAAGATGACGGAGATGATGAACTTGGTAAAAGAGTATACCAAGACAAAAGTTCCCGAAAAGGTGCTAGTGAGAAGCAATGATTACCCTCCCCACTTTGTTTGTTAACGCTATTTCCATTGTGCTGACGAAGATGGAACAGTTGAGGAGAAGGAACCGAGAAAAGCAAGAAGGAGGAGGTCGAAACCAATGATGAGCCCGAGACCATTGAGTACTACCTTAAGCACTAGATTAATAAAAACCATTGTTAACCAAGTGAACAACTTTAGGTACAATGAGGTTCTTAGGAAAGCCCTAGGAGGAGAAATAATGTAAAAGAGTATAACACCATGCCTATGGGACCTATGTATAAGTTGGTTCTAAAAAACCAAGAATTAAAAACCAGGAACCATGGGGAACTTCGTGATACGATGTAGCATAGGTGACATTGATAATATAAATGCCTTAGCTTGTAAGATATAGGATTTCACAAACACACTAAACCATAATCACAAGAGGCGCTCAAGTAGTTTAGAGAGAAAGTTTTAGAGAGAGAAAGGAAGAGAGTTGGGAACTATGTGAAACAAAGAAAAATGGTATTGAGTTTAACCTCTACCTTGGGAGGTAGAGGGTATTTATAGTTTACAAACAAACGCCACCAACGGTCGTGGATCGTGCATACAATGGGTGAAGACTCGTCTGTCCTCCACGGTGTTACATAACAAACTACTTAATAATATAACTTGAATACGACTACGAGCTTTTTAACGAATACATATACTTGAGGTGACCGACTCTTTAACGATCAATTTTCTAATTCCTAACAATCTCCCTAAGGAGGTCACCTCAATTTACAATGAATACAAGCGGATATTACATTAGATTGTTCTTGGATTCTTGATTAAGTCCTTTGCTCAAGAGCTCGTAGTCTTTGATTCTTCATGTTTTGCATGTTTGGATAATTCAAGTGGAGGTCTTTAACTCGATCCACGCGATGATGAGTTTGAGCCAACATTGAGATCATCGCCAACATAAATCTTTGACTCATCCATTATGGTGTTGGTATTATGTGATGTTGTGACATTTGGACCGCATGCTCACATTCGGATCATGATGTATTCGCACTGGAGAGGCGAAAGCTTTCTTGGTTCATGATATTTTGCAAGATAGCGAGCATGGAGTGAAAGTATCGTAGTCGTTGAAGCACTTATTATGATTTCTTTAGAGATGAATATGTATTGTGAGCATGTGGCTATGGATTGACCACTTCATTCGATCGCCTACAAACGTCGGGCGTGCTCGCATACAACATTAGCAATAAAGTGCATGAAAGTGTCTTTGATCACTTTCGTTGAATCGAGGTACACGGCCCATGGTTCCCCGCTGATCAAGATTGTCTTCGCTGTGATCGTATAATTCAAGAATTTCCTTGACGGGGTTTCACAATGCTTTCTAGTCGTTCTCAAACCGAACGTCTCAAAGAAGACAACACGGAGTGAGTGAACCCAATGAATTAAGATTCACCGATTGATAAAAGAGATTTGATAAACAATCGTGTATTGCTCAATAGAAATTGTTTTGCAATACAACGAAGGTTTCAATGAAAATCAATTATCAATCATAAACATCTTTTATTTTGAAATATTTGTACACAATCGATGTGCTAAAGAAAAGAGTTTTTAAGCACAACGACCGGTTTTCAAAGGTATCCGTCAATCCATATCTCGAACTGTGATTGATTCAAAAGATTGAATCGCCCATTGTTTCGCTCGGTTGTCACATGGTTGATCTATTGAATAAATCTCACATGCCACCTACCGAGAGCTTGTTTGATGTTGGCTCCGAAGGCTTTCCATCTTCATTGTGAATATGTTTACATATTACTCGGATGTTTCGCAATACCACAAGGATAATGCGTGGGACTCAAGATATAATCTCTCTTCCACATTGTGTGAAAAGAGAGTCTTCATTGAAAGTGTCCTAATGAGATTTATTGATGATCTCGTGGCTCTAGACTCAATTTGTGCATATTTGGTTCCTATTTCGGAGACTAGGGAGAGGGTCTCCTTCTTCAATATCAACAATCTCTAAGAGAGTCGATAGATAATGTCGGTTCCCGTGAGAATGAAACAAGTCTTTTAAGAGGAACTTGAGTGGTTTGGGAAGTTGAAGTGCGATCGTCCACTGGGTCCATGACGCCTTGTCTTCAATACCGATGTTACCTTGGTAACCACCAAGAGTATATGAATTGAACCCGGTATCTACCCTAAGGTTGAATAATTGGAGGGTTATTTTTCACCCTTTTCTCATTCAATTCTTTTCATTCTTTAACCCTTCTGCTTACCGAGACTTCATAACTAGAACCTTGTTGGGTTTATTCCAAGACTAGCTCGGTCTCATCCGCACTCTTCCCATATCTCATTTTTCTCCTTTTTTCAATATACCTAAGGACTTCTACTCTAACTAGTGGATTGTCCCTGGTAGATCCCTCCGTTCGGCGGATCATGGGAACAAATACCTAACCTTATCATCCTTATATCACCATACATAAAGTAAAGTTAGTTGGTCGGTCTATTTGGTATTGTTCATCCGCCATTGGAACCAATTGAAAACCATTTGAAGATCAATCCAGATACTTGTGATATATTATTAAAGCATTTTGTACCGAATTGTTTTTGATATTTTTAGAACAAGAGCTCCCCTCAACATGTGCTTCATGTATTTGAAATCTTTGGCACACGGAGGCAAGAGGAAGAATTAACTTTGATTTCTATTTTCTAAAGATATCAACATCACTTCCTAGTCAAATCAAGTAGATAAAGCATTTTGGGAAAGGATGAGATTTTCAAAATTTTGCTCCCCCTCAATATGTGCCTCGAAGTTTGAAATAGTTTTGCACATATTAGAGGGAACCTGCACTTAGAGACCATTCAATCACATCTCAATAATTTAAGGTTTAAAGTAGATGCTCCCCTCAACATGTGCATGGAAAATTTGAAATCGTTTGTCACATAAGGGGAGGAAAACTTGCTAAACACTTATGAACCCATTTATCGAATTATCAGTTTAAATCCAATTTAAATCACAAATTTTCCCCCGATCACAATTTTCAAAACATTTGAGATTTGAGATCTCTTGTTGATTTAAATTGATTTTGAAAGCTTTTGAGGAGAACTGTGACTTTCTTATGATAACATTTAGCCGATAAGGATCAAGTTTGAAACATAAGACTCCAAAGATTAAACATGCTTGAGTATCTTTTTAGAAAACATTTTAATAATCAAGGTCTTGTACCAATTGTATAAACTTATTGTAAAACATCTAGAGTAGACCTTGCTCATGTACGTGCCAATTGAATGAAAACTACACTTTGATTTAATTGAAAAATCATTTTCCCCCTTAATCAATGACGAAAGTTGTTGATTGAAGGAATGAGATTTTGACATCTGAAAGCTCTGATGATTTTCAAAAATAGAGTCTGGAGTGTTTTCAAAACAATTGCGTTTTCATTAGATGACGAATATTTTTGAGAAGAATCATTAGACGAAAAAATATTTGGAAAGAGGAACATTTGTCTTTTAGATAACAAACATTTATTATAAGAAACAGAGCATGAGATTTGAAACATGAGATAAAACATGGCTCTGTTCTTTACATTTAAAACGGGTTACTGCCTGAATTGACAATAAACCACCATTTTTCTCCGCCTCGTTTTTTTTTTTTTTTTTTTTTTTTTAACAAAAACTATGTGCATTCGAAGAACATCTAAAAACCCGTGACATTCTTTGAATGTCAACACAAAGTCCGTAGATGAAATCGAATCAGAAAAACATGACAAAATAATAATATTTTTGGAATTTTTCAAGATTTTTCAAATTTTTATGGATGTTAGAGAATTTTATATTTTTATATTTTCTTTTGAGGGTTTTTAAATTTTGTATTTTGCTTTTTGAATAAATATATACAAGAAATAGATGGATAAAGACCTTTACTCCTCGTCTTCCTCTTGAAGACGCTTGAGTGTTTCCGGTTGAAGACTCTTTAGACCAAGACATGGAAGGATAAACTCAAAACGTTCTCTAGGAAGAGCTTTGGTGAAGATGTCTCGCTAATTGGTATTCGCACCTCACAAAATAGAGTTCCACCACACCTTTTCCACTTGTTCCCGATGAAAGGATGTCGAATGTCGATGTTCTTTGCTCTTGAGTGTTGTACGTTGTTGCATGAGAGAGCAATAGCACTTTTATTATCACAAGACAGAGGATTTTGTTGAATTCAAAGCCATAGTCGATAATTGAGATCTCATCCATAGGATTTGAGCACAACAGATGACATGGCTATGTATTCACCTTTGTAGAGGAAATAGAAGTACTCATTTGCTTCTTTGACGACCACCACAAGCTTATCACCCAAAACTCGAGCGACTCGCACGTACTTGACGAGTATCTTGACACCTGCATGATCTCGCATCCGCATATGTTGTTAGTGACATACCGGTGTCCTTGGTACCAAAGTCCCATGTTGATGGTTCCGGAGGTACCGAAGACCCGCTTAACCGCTTCAAGGTGCTTTTTGATAGGCTTAGCTCGGTATCTAGCACACATGCATACAACGAATGTAATATCGTGTCTATCGGCTATGAGGTACATCGTGGATCCAATCATACTACGATATTTCATTTGGTCTACCATGATCCCCGAAAGTGGTCCTCATCTAGTTTAGTACGCCAATCATGGGAGTGTCATGTGGTCACTAGAATCAAATCCAAATTTCTTTAAAATCTCATTAGCATATTTAGATTGATTTATAAAATGCCTCCGAGACTTTGTGAAATTTGTAATCCCAAGAAAAATGACATTTGTCCCATCATTGACATTTGAAATTTGGAACCCATTTCATTTGAAAACGATCACATTCATCGGGGTCGATCCGAGGCAAATATGATATCATCAACATATATTTGAACGTGAATTAAATGTTTGCCCGACTTTTGGTGAACTATGTCGGATCAACTGCTCCTTTGCAAAATCCGGTAGATAGAAGAAACTTTAATAGTGTATCATACCATGCCCTGGAGCTTGCTTCAAGTCAGAAAGAGCCTTCTTCAAGCGATAGACATGAGTAGGATGCTCGATTCACAAAACCTTGAGTTGGTCGACGATACGACTTCTTTAAGATCTCCGTTAAGAAAAGCCTCTTTACATCCATCCGATAGACAATCATATTCTTACTTGCAAGATTAGCCGTGAAGATTCTAATCGCGTCGATCGTGCCACAAGAGCAAATGATTCTTCAAAGTCAATACCTTCCTCCCGACGGTATCCTTTGCAACCAATCTAGCCTTGTTGTTTAATACATCGCCATGCTCATCAAGCTTCACTTTGAAGATCCACTATAGAGCAATGATCATAGCACAATGCGGAGCGGTACTAATTCCCATACATCAAGTCGATCAAACTCATGAATTTCTTCTTGCATGGCATTGAACCACTGCCTTCATTCATGGCGGTTTAACATCTTTGGTTCGACCTTAGAGAGTACGGAGTTGAAGAAGCACCATAAGGCAACGGTTGCAAGTTGTTTTCGTGTTGATCTTCGGACGAGAGGTGTTTCCAATGATGTTGTCTAATGGATGATCATGAGTCCATTTCCTAAGGTGTTCATGTGGTTGTTGTTGAGGAACCTAAGTAGCCGAGTCGATTTCTCCGATGAAGATGGTTCGATGATGATTCAGAGCAAATATATTTTCAAACGGAGTATCTTCGGGAGTAGCAAGGATTAACTTCATCATTGATGCCAAAACAATTCCATGATGCACATTCAAGATTGATGATTTGTTGATGAGACAGAGTGATCGGCAGCAGCGCTTCTTGACTTAATGATATTGAGACCAAGGGTTGACTTCATTCTGTGGATAGGAGCGCCTCGTTGATGGATTTGACATTTCATCAAGATTTGGTTCATAGTGTTCATCAAAATTGGATCGAACAATTTCCTTAAATCATCTTCGATGGAGGTACATATGGAGTCTTGGAGAAGGATTTGGTACAAGGGATGAACCAATGGGACTGCTTTTGAAGTCGGGTCCGTAATCGATTGTCCAGAGCCATTGGACCGGTCGGCTTATCAAACGTAACGTGAATTATTTCCATGATATTTCGGGTTCTTTTGTTGTAGATTCGGTATCCCTTTTTGTTCGGTGCATATCCTACAAATACTCCAATGTTCGCTTTAGCTTTAAGTTTGCCTAAGTCTTGGCCCTCATTAGTTGGATAACACAATGCACCAAACACACAAAGGAATGAGAGATTAGGTTTTCAAGTTCATATGGAGTTTTTCCATGAGCAGTGTAAATCGTGGATCGATTTTATGTGTAGCATGCAGCGGCAATGGCTTATGCCCGAGAAACATTGAACCTTTGAGTAAATCGAACTGTTTTGCGGCTTCCACAAGAGTTCGATTGTCTTTCAACTACACCGCTCATTGAGGAGTTCGTGGAACACTTCTTTGATGACCGATTCCAACACTTTCATAAAACTCACTAAGTTGTTTGTTAACAAACTCGGCCCATTGTCTGTTCGGATGATTCTCGGCGGCTTTGTTAAGTCGAACACGCATTTGTTTGATGAGTTTGATGATGATATCCGAGTTTCATCCTTTGTCCTTAAGAACTTGACCGTGTGAATCTAGAGTAATCATCAACCACAAGTAACACATATTTCTTCCCAAAGATATTCTCACTCTCATGGGTCCACATAAATCCATGTGAATTGTATGAATAACTTCAGAATTGAGTTTGTAGGTTTGGGTTTATGGGCATACTTTTGCTTTTTCCAATTGGCATGTCGAACAAAGATGATCCTTTTCATACTTAAGTCTAGGTAAACCTACAACTAAGTCCTTTCGGAGAGATCATTGATGGTGCCGAATTTCAAGTGATTGAGACGACGATGCCATAACCATGACTTTGTTTTCAAGCCTTTGACAACAAGCAAATTGGAGAAGACTTCATCATATCTTCGATAGAAATGGTGTATAGATTTGAACCACGTGTTCCTCTTAAAATTTCCTTACCATCAAGTTCTCTAACGAAACAAGTATGTTTTCAAGGCCACTTCTAGATCGAGTCACGTAATTGACCGACGTAAAATAAGTTATGACCAAGACCTTCTACGTAATATACCACGGAGATAACACTATCACCGAAAACATAATCTCCATAACCCATAATTGCACCGAAATGATTGTTCCCGAATCTAACAAGTCCGATGAATTTACTCACGAAGTTCATGAGTCGTGACGGTCTCGGTCATATATTTGGAACAACTGAGTCCGGTATTACGTAATCGATTTGAACGATCCGGTTGAACACGAGACAAGAATGGATAACTAGATAATTGGGATCCCCATGTAAGAATGGGTTCCATTTGGTTAGTAATGATGATTGGAACACCCACATCGAAATAGAAGCAATGGAATCATTAGGAATAGATGCGAAGGTCGGTGTCCAGATTTGACCTATTCAAAGTATGCTCACTTCTTAAAGGAATAGTTCTACTAGTGGGCATCCACTTTCTAGTGGGCATTGTCTTATGATTGAGGATGTAATCGATTCGTCTTATGACCAAAAGGTATCCATTGATAACCTATCTTACTAAATGTTCTTCCCTGTGGGTTTCACTGTTTTCTAACTTTCTTTCATCTTTGCCTTTTAGCCTTCTTAGCATGATTTCTAGCATTAACAATTTTAAGCGGGCAATTGATAGCATTAGATAAAACATTCACACCACATTCATGATTAGCGGTGAATTCAAGGACATCATTACGGTTTTCAGATAGTATCGAATTGAATTAATTATAGTACGCCTATGGCTAATACTAGAATCAACACGATTCGTTTTATTCAACACATACTTAAAGTTCCTAGGTTGGTCTTCTACTCTCTTCCAATGCACATTCTTAGCTTGCGAGGTCCTATCTTGCTTGGTATTGCCTGGAGGCTTTGACCCGCTTGCTTTAGTGTCACTGATTACTCCTCTAGAGGAAATTATGGGAACATTAGTTGGTTGATCTACTTTTTGCATTCCTGAACTAGATGTGCAAGGATTTGAACTACTAGAAGGCACATTAGTGTTCACTCTCTTAAAACTGGGCATGGAATGGTTTCTATGATTGGCACTAGGCATAGAACAGGGCATCACAGCTTTACCTATTGCACCTAAGGATTTAGGACATGTTGCAATTAAACATTCTAGCAGCTCCTGATATCGTTTGGCACAAATGCAATCAAACCTAATTTCTCTATCAAGAGGCTTATTTATGAAGTCCTCTTCCACAATCTCACGGAGACATTCTAGACTATCCTTGAGGTGACCACAGTAGTTATTAAACACAAGTTCGTTATTCCTAAGATGAGGAGGAATGTATTTAATGATCACAAGATATTTGCAGCTAGAGGATGACCTTGAAGCAACATTCTCATTAACAACAAGTGGCGCTTCCTTTTTCCGACTCCTCGATTCTCAATTTCTATTTGTAAAGAAGTTATTTTTCGTTGTTTTGTCACGAGTGACTTTTATTGAATCATATAACTCTTTAAAGTGTCGTTTAACTTTTAATTTTCTTCTAGAAAACTCTCGTTTTCCTTTGTAAAGCATTTACTAAGTTTTGAAGATGAAAAGTTTGAGAATCTTGAGAATTTAAAGGAGGAGGCATTTGGGAGCCAATCACATTGTTATTTTCACCCTTTAATTGAGAAATTTGGGTTTTCAACTTTTCGATCGTGTTACAATGAGCTTGAATCTGCTCGTCACTTTTGTTTATCCAAAACTCTGCATCAAACTCGAGCATCTGAAGATGTCTTGATATTTTAGGTTGTAACATTTTCTTTAAGATGTTGATATTTTAGTTGTAAATCAAAATGTTCAACTTCTAGTTTAGAAAGATGTTTTACCAAATTATCGTGATCATCCAGATCAATTTTCTCATTTAGTTTAGAATTAGTCTTTTCAAGCTCAATGACACGATCATGAGAGACTTTTAGAGCAACAGATAATTCATGAAATTGAGAAGCATTAATGGAACAATTCGTAGCAGTGTAAAACACATCTTGAGTGATACATTCAGAAATAAGATTCTCATTCAATGTATGTAAGTTCTTCTTCTCAATCTCATTATATTTTAATTCTTGCTCATAGTCACTAACCTCAACTATCATTGCATCAAATTCCCTTTCCATTTCTTTAATGTCTAAATCCATTCCCTTTTTAAGACTATCAAATTGATCTTTTAGTTGTTTGAAGAAAGGCATGACCTCGTTAAATAGCATTCTTTAGTTTGCTCAAAAACCCTTCCCCTTGATTATACCGGTGGGTGTGATCCTTTTCTTACAAGTTTTCTCAAAATCAACAAATAATTGAAAGATAACATATTGACCGATTAAGGTCTTGCTTTTAGTGGCAATAGTTCTAGTGTTAGGTCACTAGTTTTACAAACACAAGTTATAAGAAAGAGATAAGGCGATTGAACAAGTAAACAAGCACACATACACAATAAGAGTAGCACGGTTAGGCGTAGGTGAATGTGTGAAGAGAATAACTTGAACAACCAACCCTCAAATGAGGGTTTACAAGATTATTTATAGGAGGGAAGCTAGGGCAACACTCCTAGTTCCCATCCTTTCTTATGTGGGCTTGGGCCTAAGCTTATGGGCCTTCTACATAAGCTTGACCTTAAACAAACATAAAGGCCATAATAAAGCTACCTATTACATATGAAATATAAATACTTGAAATACTGTTTAGGAGTGATTCCAACAATCTCTCCTCAAGTATATATGAATGTAAATGGTGAAGGCGTTGATGTAATAGTAGTCGTGACGCCTTCGACATTCTTCTTTTTTGTGAGAGGAATTGTCTTGATTCGAACAATCTCCAAAGTGTAGAGAGATAGTTATCTTTGAACAGTTAAGCTTCACGTCATCTTTAACTTTGTTCTTTGATCATTGTTCTTTTGGTGAAAGTGATAGTATGTTGTTGTTCGCATCGCCCGCCTCAGTCCGCTTTCACGCTCCGGTGTCTCCACGTCCTTCTTCAACATGCTCACACGCTTTGGACGTTGGAATACAATCATCGATGAAGTTCTATAAGTCTTTAACTTTGAAGATTCTTTGGTTTGACGAAGAATCATTCGACGGTTGTGTTGCTTTTGAATAGAACTTCCATTAGTGATGATGTTGGCGTGAGCATGAGAAGAATCAAGACGATCATCCCGCCTCCCGAGCTTCCATAAGAAAACATTTCAAACGGTTAGTAATAAGCGGTTTCTCGCACTTACAAGTTTGAACTTCGAGTGTTAACGAGATAGTGTGAAAACACAACTCTAATTCTTACAAAGGCCGTTCTCGAACCGGAGTCCCACAAGTGAGATAACGCGATGTACCGGGCACATCTAAGATTCGGATGAGTCGAGGTACATCAAGCATCACCTCACGATCAGACCGTTTGAGACACACCGCGTAATCCACGGGAGTTACCAGTGACTGCTTTGTCGGTCGTTTGATGTTGACCCCGGCAGAGTTTCCATTCAATCACCGAGGATCACGGATGTGAACCTCTCATAAATGTTCTCGATGATTGCTAAGATGCATGAAGGACTCGATATGAACCATCGATGATCTTATTTGTTGATCATCAAGTGATTAAATGTCAAGTGTTCCTAAGAGATCTTTGATGAATCTCGTGGCTCTAGACTCAATAGTGCATTTTGGTTTTCTTGAGCGGAGACTCAGGAGAGGGTCTCCTTCTTCAATACCAACGATCTCTAAGAGAAAGCCAATAGTTTACGAGGGTTCCTGTGAGAATGAAACAAGCTTCGCTGAGAAAAACTTGAGTGGCTAAGAAGGTTTAGTGCATGCGCCACCGGGTCCATGACAACTTTAATCTTCAATACCGTGTCACTAAGTAACAACCAAGAGTATATGAATTGAACCTGTGTCGCTCTAAGTTGAATAACTGGAGGGCTATTTCTTTTCACCCTTTACTTTACATTTCTTTTGATTCTTCAACTCCTTCTTTCTCCGATTCTCATTTCTCCTTTTTATAATCATTCCTAAGGACTTCTAACACTAACTAATGGTAGTGTCCTTGGGTAGATCCTCCTCTGGCCGGATCATAGGACAGTTATTCCTAACCTTAGTCACCTTATAACTCCATGACTAACCTATGTTTGCCATTAAAACCATTGTATGTTAAAATATCTCTCAAAGGGTTTGTTAATGAAAACATGTTTGAACCACAAGTGAGAGATGATGTTTTACATAAATACTCCCCTCCATATGTGCTTAATAGTTTTAATGGTTAAATGCACGATGAGGAAAGAGCGTGCACTTTTGAATTGATCCACCGAAGATAGACAATCCCCGCGAGACACGGTTACGTTGCATAGTTAAAGAGTTGCATTGTCGCCTTTAGGTGACAACTAGCTCTAATAACTACCTTGAAGGTGTAGACAAACCTCGAAAGGTTGTCATACCCGTCGAGTTCATGTCTATCAAGAGTTTCTCGAATGGTACTTTCTACTTGGACAAGTCCTTTGCGAGACACGTTTACATTACTAGGGAACTAGATTGAAATTATTACCCGTCCAGTGACAAGTCTTTTCGAGTTACAAACAGTTTAGTACCGTCAATTCGTTGGTTAAGTCCGAGGTACAGATTCATTTGCATTTTGTACAACATATTTCTTATCACACAAATTTTCTCCCCTCAAAATGGCATATAAAATGTTATTTTGAGCGGTTGAGAATAAATATGACCATTTTGAGTGTTGGGAAGATGACCACTATGAACAATTTGTGAACAAAGTTTTAAATCAAATACTCCCCTCAACTAGTGATATAAACGGTTGAGGTTTTGAAAAATCATATGGGAAGTACTTGTCTTTTGAGCAAAACCTTGAAAAGTGAAAGGTTTGATAGGTTTTACTCAAAATAAGAAGCTTTCGCTCCTTTTATAAGGATTGTGGCACCGAGGCGCACCACGTGGTCCTTTCTTGACAATTACGGGTTGTACATCTGTTATGTGTGCACAAGCCATTGATATATATGATCACACATCCAAAATTATATGAAGGAAACAATTCAAGGGTACTGTGAAGTGCAATGATGTTCCTGTGAGTGCGATTGCAGGCGTTGAAAGCGGTGATGTTTCTCTGGGTCGCCCACCAATATAGCTCTCAATTGTCTCGAATCGATCCTTCGAACAACAGTTCATCAATCATGGTGATGATCGTCTCACATCCCTCCTTTCCCGAGAATTCCGGTAGCTTAGATTCCTAACTTTCAGACGATATCCTTCAACAGACGCCAATCCATCCCTAACAAACTTCAAGGTATGATCCTCGAATTTGTGGAGCTCACTACACGCCATTAAGCTGTGTTCTTTGAAGTTCACTGCGTAAACGACGCCAAAGGTTTGTCGATGAGCGTAAGTTGTGTAAGTGGTTGATGTCGGAAGATCAAGCGTGGTGGAGTGAAGTTTACACGTTTCGATATGATTCAACGACCATCCGGATATCTTCGACACGCTCTTTGATCACGATCGTCTAATGAAGATGAGAACCGACTTGATAAATTCACGTTGAACTTGATCGAGAATTGTCTCATATGACCCTGTACTTTTGCAAGATACATGTCTTGATGTCGTTGAGGACAAGTTCTCAAAGTCGACTTCGAGAATCCATAGTCCTGTTCATCTTGTCGCTTGACTATGATATTCTTCAAGAATGTATAGTCCCACTTAGACTTGAGATCAATGTGTTTGATGGCCACGATGTCCTTAGAGCTATACACTACATGTTGAGACTTCGAACCGTGCACACAGTAGTAGATTCTTCGCGTTCCGCCAATGATGAATCCCATACAATGCATCTTAGTCGTATGCTTGCGTTGTCGAAAACAAGTGAGTTGCACGTTCCTCGATAGCTATGCGCTTTGAGTAAATAGTCACTGGAATGGAAGAGTCGCTGATGTAGCGATTTTCGCGAACCATCGCTACCGTAAGAGAAAATCCGGTCTCTGTTAAAAAGTGTCTGAAGGGAATCCTTGGTTCGCTTGGCCAATGGTCGGTAGGGTTTGGTCCAATCGGTGTAGTATGGAGGTTGTCCTTTGTATGAAGTCAATGTTTGCTTCCGGATTGAGCCAATCCATGTTGTTAGACATAGCTCGAGCGATGTTCTCAAGATGATATTCGACCTCGAGGGCGCGAGTGTCTTGTAGAAGTTGAAACGCTTCATTCTTGATTCGCTTCAATTCGATTTCGTCATTTTTTCACATGGAACTTTTCTTGCAAAAGTTTTGCGTGCTCCAATGTTGAACCGTCACCAAGTCTTGACCTTCATCGGGTAGGGAGTTTGATTGACAAGTGTGTAGAACCATTCAAACTCTTCGGTTTTATCGTCATCTAGCCATGATACGACTCTCGGTGAGTCGTCTTCTTCTTCTTTTGAAAGGCCTTGATGATGATAACCGGTTTCGCACTTGTTTGGGTGAGGTGGGTTGTTGTGGGGCTCAAGGACCTCTTCATCGTCACCACCCGTATACTCAAAGTGATCACCGCTTTATGAGTCGGGGTGGTAACTCGGAATCGTCCCGAGGTTTATCGATGAAGACCGAGGTGGAGGAGACTTTGTTGAGAAGAAGTCCGTGGTGGAGGAGGTGGCATAGACGTAAATTTACCGCATCGCTTCGACGTTTAGTGTGCAGAGTCCTTATCCTTATCATCGTCATCTCTTGGTCGTTTGGGTTGATCGGTGACTTCGCATGATGATCCGAGTTGAAAATCAGCGAGTTTCAAAAATTTAGCTTCGTCTCAAGTAAACGTTCGAGATCGCTTTGACATTTGCATCACTAGTTTAGCGATTAACTTTATTCGTAAAGATCGACTTCTTTGGCCATTGTATGTTTAACCAATGCGACGATGTTAGGGGTGAGTTATGCGGAAAATACTTCTCTAGTCACACCGGGGCAAGGTCGAGAAGAAACTTGTGGGTATGATCTCTTGTCGTCTTCTCCGGTTCCTTTTGGACTTTAGGAACGATATCCTCAAGGTACTTGTTGGTGTAACCTTCGATCATTTCGTTCAGTTCCTCTTTTCGATGACTCTTCATGAACTTCGAACAAATTCCCTTTCTTTCTCCATCTTGTCTTTCTCATCATTTAAGTATCGAATTTGGTCAAGAAACCAATTCATTTTTCGTAAATTATGTCCTTCTTTTCGACTTGTTGGGCGACTTTCACAATCCTTTTATGAGTCCGAAATCCAAGATTTAGATGGTTTCTTCACCGATTTGGATGATGATCGGTTGACTTCGTTGATGGTGGTTGTGATGAATGAGATGAAGAGTCGATGATGAGGAGACATGAGGAGACTTCATGTCCTTAGGAGTTTATGAGGTTTCTCCTTTGAGTGTGTTGGACCTGTCTAGAAGAAACTTTGTATAATCATCCTCGTCATCTTTAGACTTTTCTTTCTCGGTTTCGGTTTCTCAAAATCATTCTCAATAGTATCCTCTACAGGCTTTTGTTGTTGCACAAGAGTGGTGGCACCGGATCCCTTATCGGGTCGATTAACCGCATCAGATCGGAGAGGTGGCGACACCACTTGATCCTCCGGGCCACCCATTTGATCTTTAGCAAATTCTTCACCTTTTGACGATGTCGGACAATTTTGAACTTCTTCTGTATGATTTATCCAGTTGCTCTTCTTCTTCTTTCGTAGCTTTCATCATGTGACACAAGTGCAGAGTCTTCCCTTTTCCTTTATTAGTTTGAGGACTTGAGGTTTTGGTACCGAGGATTTTCATCCTTGCGCTTCGCAGTATGTGATCTCTTCATCTCGTGTCGTAGCATCGAGTCCTCGTCCCCGAGCTGTCTTTGCGGTTCGGTGAAAGGATTGGGTGGCTTCACGAGAAGGAACCTTTTCTTAGGGGTAGGTTTCCTCTTTGAATAGGTTTCTTCTTTGGAATATTCCTCGACTATCTCGAACTTGTGACACTTCCAAGACTTCCTTTTCGGTTCTCCTTACAGGTGTTCCGAAGATTTTCGTCGAGATGACCAACTTTCCTTGTTTGACCGCTTCCGGATACCTTTTATACGATTCGAGCTTTCGACATCTTGATTAGAAGGAAATCAAAGACAAAGACCTTGTTTCTTTGTAGACATTTCCTTGATTACGGACAGATAGAATAGGTTCCGTCAACATGTCGTGATTGTCGGGGTCATTGAGCCTCTTGGGAATGTCGGGATGAAATCCAAGTGCTCTCGGATCAACAATTTAGTATATCCGATGTAGGAATCTTTGAGCCAAGTTTGTTGAGAAATGACATCATGTCATCCCAAATCGTGAGCTTCGATAGCGATGTGTTTCGTTGACCAATGCCGTAATATTTGCAATTCTATGAGCTTAGGGTGCTCATAGTCACTATCACGACCGAAAATGGACTTGGTGATGATCATGTAGAGAGTTCTCTCGTGGTTGAGGAATACTCTTAAGCTCTACGTGAGAATGCTTGTTGATTACTCCCGTAGCCTCGCCATAACCGATATCGATTAAGAATTGAGAGTGAGCTCTTCAACAGTGAGGCATATAGTTTGGTTGGATCGACTTGAATTAGGAGAATGACCCTTAAGTCTGCAGTGTAATGATGACTTGTTTGTGATTCGAGTCACCGCCGCGGCTTTTGTCCTTTGACCCTTTCCATAGTGTTCCAACTGCTGGATGTAGATCTCGTGACGCTTGCAGAGTGAGTAAGCATGTTCGATACGGATGAGTCCTCGTAATGTCAATAGCAATTAAACACGAAGATTTGAGCAAGTGATGGTGTCAAAGTCAACACGGAGATTATTCTTTCCTATCTTCATTGGATAGCCATGAGGATAGATATCGACAATGGAGAGAACTTGGTGCATCCACATTCATTTGTTCACCATGTTCGTGATCTGAAATAACATTAGCCAAAAGAACCAACATATCGAAAGACATAATGTTAGTCAACAGAAGGTCTTATTGTCTAGTTATTGAATGTACAGTGTCAATGATTGTTACGAGTCCTAAGTCACTTGTATATTCAATAGTCCAATGATGTCGTGAAATGTTTCGTGAGTTAGTTAACTTTAAGTTTTAAAGTTTATTTTATCACTTATTGTTCACAACATATCAAACGATTTCAGTTTATTAGTGACATTTTAGGATTCGTGATGATATGATTAGTTTATTTACAAGTTTGTACACGTAACAAATCATCATGAAGGTATGATCTCGGCTTATGCGTAGGATTGGTAAAGTTATGCGTAGACAGGAATGATATATGCGTAGGCGTAAACTTACGCGTAGGATCCTAACTTACGCGTAAGAAGTGTTACGCGTAGGAAATAGGGGACCTTATGCGTAGAGCTTTATGCGTGGGCATATATTAACCTTACGCGTAAGGCTACTCATAAGAGTTGACCTTAGGCGTGAGAGGTCGCTTACGCATATCCTTCACAGGATACGCGTAGTCCCATATGTAGAACCTTATGCGTAGAAGCTACGCGTGAAGACTAATCTACGATAACAAGCTACGTAAGGTGATCCTTATGCGTAGATTAACAACAACCTTGATTCTGAAATTTACGTGTAGCAAGCCTGAAATAAAGCATCAAATCATCAAAATTAAACACATAACATTCGTTTATGACAAATCAAACCACATTTACACAGTTTATCAGTTACGCGTAGAAAATCTTACGCGTAGTCTAAACCCTAATTCTACGCGTATGAAATTTAGCCATGGATTATGCACCAAAGTTTTTCTGGTATATCATAGATGTTGTGAGAGCATGTAGACCAAGTTTTAACACTTTTTATGCAGTGAATCAAAAATACCCAATTTTAGAACATTAAACCCTAATTCCCATTCGAATCAATTAAGGTTTCGGGTGGTTATAAGGCATAGATATCATCAATTCATCATCACATAAGCATTACACAACAATCTTTTGACCAAATCACTTCACATTCGAAAATACCCAATTCGACTCATAAACCCTAATTTTCAAAAATCATCAATTCGTGTTTCGGGTTCGTTTTGAGGATAGAAAAAGTATCGATGATGTTGTTAAAACATTTTGACACTATCGCTTTTAGCCACAAACACACAAAATATGATCATGTGTTCTAACCTTATGCATAAAACACAAAAATCATTGAATCTTAAGTTTTAGCCGTTGGATTTTCATGAAATTTAAAACCATTGTTTAAAAACTTGTTAAGAACACAAAACCACTTACAAATTGAAGATCAGATAACCGGATTTGAAGAATGTTTTTTGAGCGTAGGATTTGTATGGTTATGAGTAATAAATGTGAGGATTAGGTTAGGTGGAGGTGTTTTTATTAAAAGTAACTTTAAGCTTTTGACAGTTTTAGTCCCTCCACCTTTTCCATTTTCATCCAAAGCTTTTTAACTTCCATTTTTGGTTACTTGACGAAGATTTTAGGAAAGAAACTTGACGACACTCCCCCTCGACTTGAGAAAATAATGAAAGGTTATTAATTAAAGTCCGAGGAGTGTCTTTGAACCAGGAAGTGTACTACCATTTGTAACAGAATCAACCAAGATATGATAACATGCAAGTACACAGATGTTTTGAAACAGTTAAAAGAATATTTTCTCCCCCTCAACACTTGATCGGAAAAATACTGAATTTTGAAAGATTAAAGTGTTGACGGAAGAATTGTACTTGCCATGTTGAAAGAAAGATAGATTAGGAGAATATTTTTGTTGTTTTATCGGATTTTATATTTTTGTATTTTGTTTTTGAAAATTTATTTACAAAAGATGTTTTGGTGTTTGATGTGTTTTAAGACTGCTTTTAAGAGGTCATCCAATTCCTCTTGAGTCAAACACCTCATACCAATCCGTGGACCAACTCATTAAACCTAGCGGGAGGCAAGGCTTTGGTGAGCGATCCGCCAATTGGTATTCGCACCACAAAGTATAATTCAACGGTACCGTGTTCCACGTGGTCCTTGATGAAATGATAGCGAGATCGATGTGCTTTGATTTCGAGTGTCGAATCGAGTTGCACGAGATCGCAATGGCACTCGATTGTCGCAAGACATCAGATTCACAACACGTAACCATAGTCTTTGAGTTGTGTTCTCATCCAAATGACTTGAGCACAACACGCGGACATGGCTACATATTCGCTCGGTTGATGAAAGCGATGTACAATCCTCGCTTTGATTGCCAAGACACCGGTTTATCACCGAGAAATTTTAGAGCTCTCAAGTACTTTTCCTCGAGTCTAAGCATCCTGCGTGGTCGTCTCGAAAAGCGATTAGTTCAAAACCGAATCCTTCTGATACCGATCCCCAAGTTAATGGTTCCCTTGATGTATCGGAGGATTCGTTTAGCCTCGTAGAGGTGGGTTTCGGTTGGTCGCGATCGATAGCGGAGCATAGATAAACGCAAAGACAATATCAGTCTCGCTGAATGTTAGATACATGAGGACCCAATAATACTTCGGTATTTGGTAGGGTCAACTATTTTCCCATGTAAATCAAGATCTAACTTCTTGGTATGAGCCATTGGTGTGGCATAAGTATCACAGTTGTCATTCCAAATTTGTTTAACAGTTCAAGGGCATATTTGGATCGACTCAAGAAAATACCACGGGTGATTGATGAACTTGCGGTCCTAGAAAGAACGTAAGTTCACCCATCATGGACATTTCAAAATTTTTCTTCATTAGTTTTGCAAAAGCGATTGAAAACTTTTATGTGTTGACCCAAAATGATGTCATCCATAAATTTGAACAATTAAGATGTGTGCCCGTGATATTGTATAAAAAGAGTTGGGTCAACCGAGCCTTTGGTGAAATTATTGGCAATGAGGAAAGTTGATAGCTTATCGTACTCATGCCCGAGGGGCTTGTTTGAGACCATAAAGAGCTTTGTTCGGTTTGTAGACATGGTTCGGGAACTCGGGATCAACGAATCCATCCGGTTGGTCGACATAGACCGCTCTTTAAGTTGTCCATTGAGAAACGCTGTTTTGACATCCATCCGATAGACCGTCATATTCATATGAGCGAACGCGAGAAATATCCGAACGACCTCAAGACGAGCAACTGGAGCAAAAGATTCTTCAAAGTCTATTCCTTCTTCCCGACGATAACCCTTAGCAACTAGGCGTGACTTGTTTCGGATAACATTCCTTCAAAGATCCAATTTGTTTTTCCAAATCCATTTTAGACCAATGACGAGATTCTGTTGGTCTTTCAACCAGTTCCATACTTCAAGACGCTTGAATTGGTTGAGTTCTTCTTGCATGGATTCAATCCAGGTTGTCTTTTGTCATTGCGTCTTTAATGTTTTTAGGTTCAGATTGGCAGACGGTGAGTGCATAAATGCAATGTTCACCGTCTCGAGTGAAAACGTTGTCTCAGAACGACCGGTTGATTCGGGTTGCCAATAATGTTAGCCGAGGATGGTCTTTGTCCATCTATGTGTAGAGGGTTGATGTTGGTATACATTGTGCGATTTTGAGGATTCAAATGGTTTGTTGAAGATTCCGCGACATCCGTGCGCAGTCTCATTGGCAAACGGGTGAAGAACTCATTTGGATCAAAATCGCAGTGGGGTACTTCATTCGTAATATCATCACCGGTTCATCATTGTTGGAAGCGGTGTGTTCAATGTTGTGTTGGAGTCAATCGGTGTAGGTGCATCTTCAACAGAGTTGTTGTAGCAGTGTATCGTATAGAATATTATCGTTGTGTAGCGGAAACAATGGATACACCGTGAGCACGTTCATCAATATCGCCGTAATGTAGGAGCAAATAACCTTTCCATTTGTTGACGAGTTAGTCGTGGGGCTTTGTTCACCGATGATGGGGTTGAGGAAGTTTAAACGGTTGTGTCCGGGTTCTAAGTCATATACTCGAAGCCATTTCCGTGAGTGCATCGAAATGAGCATGAATCGTTTCCATTACCTCCTTAGTTCGACGATTCCGCATTCGGAAACCTTTAGAATTGTCACAAGATCCAATAAAGACTCAATATCGACTTTGGCTTTGAGCTTTCCAAAGTCATCACGATCATTATTCGGATAGCAAAGGGATCCAAATACATGAAAGTGTTTGAGGTTCGGTTTATAGTTGTGGACAAGCTCGAAAGGTGTTTTGTTGTATGCTTTGTGATCATAGAACGGTTTTGAGTATAGCATGCGATGATCGACACGCCCATAAGTAATCTGGAAGTTTAGCATTGATTAACATTGTTCTGCGCCCACTAACGCTCGGTTTCGTCTTTCAACAACTCCGCTTTGTTCGGTGTACGTGCAATAGATGTTTGATGTGAATTCCCACTTCTCATAGAATTCACGAAGGGTTTTGTTAACAAATTCGGGCCTTTGTCTGCTCGATGATTCGGACGGTGTTATGGAGTCGAACTTGTATTTTGTGAGAAAGGTGATGATCATTTGTGGAGCTTGGTCTTTGCTACGAAGAAAGTAGACCCAAGTCCATCGGGAGTAGTCATCAACAATTACTAAGATGTAGCGTTTGCCATTGATCGCTTGCACGCCGATCGGGCCACACAAATCCATGTGAAGAAGATGAAGCACATCTCGAGAGTCGTGTTCCACCTTTGAAGGAAAATGAGCACGAGTGCTTTTCCCTTGTTCACAGTCGAGCAAAGGTGATCTTTTGAATACCGGAATCGTGGGAGTCCTTCAACTAGTTTGTGTCGAGCAAGGTTGGTGATGGTTTGAAAGTTTAGATGTGAGAGACGACGGTGCCATAGCCGTGGATTTTGTAGATGTTGCCTTTGAAAGTAAGCAAATGGGAGAGAAGCAACCATGTCTTGCATAGAGATAGTGTATAGACTAGAATTACGCGAGCGGACATAAGGTCATTTCCTTGTAGATCACGAATGAAACAAGTTTTCTCCCGAAGCAACCTCCAAATCTCCATCACAAAATTGACCCATCGAAACAGACAGACCGAGGCCTTCCACATAGTAAACCCTGCGATTGCGATGTTCCATTGACATAATCTCCGTAGCCCATGATGGGCTGCGTAAGTGATCGCTCCGAATCGAACTGACGGTGCCAATGAACTTTGCAATAAAGTTTGATAACAGTTTAAGGTTACTGTCATGTGTCGGGAACATCCGCTATCAACAATCCAGAGAATGATCTCAGACACGCATTACATACATGCATTTGCTACGGATGGAATAGAAGTAGATGTGGAACCCGAAATGTTAGAGGGTTCAAGCGTATATGTTGAGATACACACATTTATAATTTTAGGCATCCATTTAAATCCTAGTGTGTTAGATATCCATTTCGCCATCTATAACTACTCTTTGCTTTAGTCTTAGTGAAAGCACTAGGTGATACTACATTCTTAGGAGGTGAAGCGGGAGCTACCGTGATAGCAATGGTTGCTTTAGAATCTAAAGAAGGTGGTTTACCAAGCACGGACTTAGAATGATTAGTGGGCCTAGAGGTATTCCAATTCTTAGGATTCCGTAATCGAGATTATAGCTTTAGCAACACATTTGTCATGACACTCGAATTCATACTCTTTCGACAAATAACACAAGGTGCATCGGATCAATATCAAAAGTACTCAACGGTTTAGCATTCGTTACATCACTATTTCTATTACATTTACCGACGTAACATCTATAGTGGAAGCAACATGATTTTTATTCGAGTCCTAGGGTGTTCTTCTACTTTAGCATTCCTTATTGATCTTTTCTTAGGTCGCAACTTCCTATTCGTCGATTGAGTGCTCCTAGGCGTGAAGTGCGGACGTTTGGAAAAGATGCAACTATTCTGCTTCAGAGAGGGAAACACATTAGCAACTTGTGATTTGGCGGTTGGAATTCTAGGTTCACGATTACTAAGTGTGACGGTGCTAATCTCTTAATCACGAGGCGGAAGTAGTTCATACTTTCCTAACATTTCCGTAACTTAGAGATGGTGTGAATCGATCTTGATTTTCGTAACTAATATTACCAAAGAAAATTCATGACTTTCTAGTGTGAGCAAGATAGTGATCAAGTTCATTTGATGCTTCAAGTCGAGTCTTTTGAGTAAATCAAATATGACACCATATTCTGTTTAACTTTTAAAAGTTCTTGTTCATATTTTGAGATTTGACTTTTCAAAGACACGCTTTGATCATCCAGTTGCTCAATTTTAGGATCAAGATTTTGCACTCAATTGAGCGATTTTCTTTTGAAAACTAAGTTGATGGTTGTGAATATCTTTTCACACCAATGAAGACGACGTTTTGCATTGTAAATTTCGGTGAGTAATCGTTTATTTTCGCTTTTAAAGACTCGATCCAAGCACATTATCGGTGTTCTCAACAAGAATAACAGATTTCAACAATATCGCCAGAGATGTAATCGATGCAAATGGCAAGGCATGAAGTAACACAACATTATGGATATCAAGACGATAACATCTTCCAAGAGTCGATCAACATCTTTTCTCAACAGTTTCTTTCATGCTTAGTGTTAGAAATAGATGTTTCGTTTTCTCGAAACGCTTTTCATTACCCCAAGTTCCTTATGAAAATCCTTTTCCTGTGCAATTGCACAACTTTTCAAGTTTTAACATTAGGTAAAAGATTTTTCGAAAAATGTCTCTTTGTTCTCGCGCTGAGGCGATTGAAAATGTTCAACTTTATTTCGATCGATATTCTATCTCATGTTGTAAAATTTTGAGGTCACCATGAAAATGTCAAAATATCGAAGGATTTTTCGATTTTCGTGTTTTGAGTTTACTTCACTAATGGAAGGTAAAGGACCATAAGTTTGTGCAAATTGCTTTGGGATTAACATTAGAAGACTCGGTGTTTTGATGATAACCCTTGGTGTGTTAGAAGAATCCGTTGGTGTGACGAAGTGACCGCTTTTATAATTAAAAGGTTTGTTGTAAACAACATTTTTAATTTTGATCGACTCTCGTCTTCGCATCTAATTCCTCTTGACGATGATATTCAACAACACTCATGACAAGATTATCAATTTTGTATTTCAGACCGGAAACTTCGTGAGTTGGTTTGAATGTTTTAGTGAAAGCTTTGGTTTGTAATCGCTAGATTTTTCCATATCCTTTTGGATTGGGTTTTAAGGTAAACTGCTCAATAGTCATATCGATTCACCATGTTTGTAAACAATGATTTTAAACTCTTTAAGTTTGTTTTGCAAGCCGATAATTTCTTCAAGAAGGTCATCTACCCGATTCGTTGAATGCTTTTTGTATGCAGAGAACTGCTTTTGACAATTTAACAACTCATTTTAGCTTTTTGGTTTTCCAAGGTGAGAGCGTTAATTTGTCTGTTTATGTTCATGTTTCGCTTGTTCTAATTCGCATAACAAAGCATTCTTCGAGGCGGCTAGATCACGATCTGTCTCTCTAAATATTTTCATTTTGATGAGATTTTGCAAAGCGGCTTCAAAACCTTTTCACGGTTTTCTTGAGTTTTGAAAAAGTTGAGTTGCATTTGTAAGCATTCAAAATCCTTGGTTAACAAAGGCATTTTTACTTTTTAAGGATTGATTTAATGCATAACATTCCTCCATTTTGATTTTATGGTCTTGAATTAACCGAGCAAAATCCGGATGAGGCAACAGATCATCTTGTTCAACGTGAGTCTCAACATGATAATTCTTTAGATCCTCGAAGCACGACCACGGAGTCAATTTGATTATCAAAGGAAACCATAAGGTCATCTTGATCGTCAAATGTAACTACTGTGGTTAACTTGAAAATCATCGAAGAGATGTAGAAGACTCATTTTGAACGACCGATCCGCTGGGATTCGGATATTGGCGGAGATATTAGTTCGAGATATGATGATGGTTTTTCGGCACGAGAGAAGCCATCGGTGTCATACATCGGGCCTCAGATCACTCATGTGCACTCATGCATATTAGCCATCAACATAACAAATGATTAGCCTGCAAGTCCTCCATATCATCATCTCGAGTCCGCATCCGCCATAAAGCTCGTTCTTTGTCGAAGAGATCCACCACTTCATCCTTAAGAGCCAAAAGTAAAGCCTCTTTGAAATAAGCACCGCCCTAGTCCTTGGCTTTGGGCATGCATTAGCCAGTGTCCTTCTCATTGCGCTTGTAGCATCTAAGACCATTTAACCGATTCTCGAGCATTTCCTGCTCCACCACTTGAGCTCATTGTTATTCCTACCCACAAGATTAAACCCTTGACCACCTCCCATCCGACGACCATAATCACGATTTCGAACTTCAACACGCCCATTGTTTACAACAACTTGAGTCCGTGTGTTAGATGAGGAACGAATACGATTGTTGGATTTGTTGGTGTAACGGCCAAAAGCATTAGCTATCATCACAAATCCTTGTTGCAATGCTTCAATGGATCGATTTCCTCAAGAGCTTCACCGACATATGCTTGAGCATTGTTCTTTGTATGGAACCAATTGATTATGTTGAGGTTGAGGTTGTTCTTTGTGAAGGTGTGTTTGAAGCGCTTGGTTGAGTTCTTTGGTTGAGAGGATAATTTCGCTGAGCATACAAGGCAAGTTGTTGATTGTCCGATTGTGATGCTTAGCAATTTGAGCACGGAGAATCCTTTCCCGATCAACTTCCTTTTCATGAGGCTTCAAGTAATCGCATAATAATCCATAAGTAGAATGATGCATATTCTTCGCCGACGGAGAAAATGACATACTTCTCCTATTCGGACCAAGACTACTCAGAACTTAGTATTCACAAAGAATTCTTGGCATGATGATGTTGTGTTTATCCAAATCATTGATGATATATGAAAATAGATGATGATAGGACTCTAGTGTCTCTCCGTGTTCAATCATGAAGTGTTCATAAGCCAAGTAAATTTTGGATTCCAAATCCTCCCGATTGAGTACGAGATCCTTCCATAAGAAGACGAATATGATCCCACATTTTTGTGCGCTTTTTGAGCATCAACACTACGAAGAATTGGGTTTGGTAATCCTAAGAGGATGTATTCCATTGCAAGTTCATCACCTTCATAGTGTAGAAGTTCAGAGGATTTAATCGCAACAAGAGCAATGTTGGTTTGTTCGCCTCTTGGTGGAACAAGCAGCTGGATCTCCTGCACAATGACGAGAGGCATCTCAAATGGACCTTCCAAGATAACCTTCTTTAAGAACTTTCCATGTGGCTTCTTCCGATCACAAAATCTAAAGAACCTTATCACCCATTGATCGTAGTTTCGGAGTGAGCATTGGAGGTCTATCAAGTGATCCACTTCATGAATTGATTGTTGGTCGCTAAAGCTTCACACATCTTTGCAAGCCATGTGGGTTCCTTCATAGTGTTCCTTGATGGATGTTGATTGAAATCATTTGTGTAGGTTTGAACTTGAAGGCTTGGTGGTGGTTGAACCATTTGTGGTTGTGGAATTGCACCAAGTTGTGGAGTATGTTGCTGATTAAATTGTTGTTGATAAATAGCTTCTTGTTGATTCCATTGTTGATGTTGTGGAGTTAGTTGTTGTTGTTGTTGATGATTGTAATTGTGAGGGAAATAGTTAGAGTATGGTGGTTGAGACATGATGATAAACTTGTGTGGTAAAAATGGATCTTTGTAGTCGAATGAACCTTTGTTTATGAAGTGTCCTTAGGCGTAGAAAAGACAAGAACCAAGTAGCACTTATGCGTAAAAACACCAAAAGTTACGCGTAACAATAATGAGTTACGCGTAGGATTTAGCTTATGCGTAAGTAGGAAAAACACTAAAGTTAAGCGTAGACAAAAGTTAGGCGAGAAACGAGGCGTAGGATTACCTTATGCGAGACCGTAGTTACGCCGTAAAGTGAATCTTATGCGAGGAATTCTACGCGTAGTTTATGCTTATGCGTAATTTTAGGGTTTTGCTCAAATGATCTTTTACACTTCACAAAGGCAAAAGATATCCAAAGTCGACGATTTTCGGACTTATCCAAGTAAGAAAACACGGAATAAACCGTAAATTGAAGATCAAACCAAGGAAAATCTTACACGTAATTTTAGGGTTTTGATACGCGTGAGATTACTCGTAACTTTGATTTTGCCCAAATGTGTTTCTAAACCGATTTTTGTTATGGAATAGCTTCAATAGTACCAAAAGAACACAAAAGTGTGAATTTTGATGTACCAAAATCGCTAAACGGGTTACGCGTGAGAACTACACCCACGAACAAAAACAAGCTTAAAACGAATCCATGCGCGTAAAGTTTGAAACCTTTGCCAAAACAAGTATTTTAACACCTCAAAACATTGAAAGTACAAGAATCTTGGATTAAAAGTGTAAAACGAGTTTTAAGATAACCAAAGATTGCGTTATCTTTACGCCAGAAGACCCAAAACCAAAACTTCAAAAACAAACGAGTACACCCAACTATTTGGCAATTGATACCATCGTTAGGTCACTAGTTTTACAAACACAAGTTATAAGAAAGAGATAAGGCGATTGAACAAGTAAACAAGCACACATACACAATAAGAGTAGCACGTTTGGCGAGGTGAATGTGTGAAGAGAATAACTTGAACAACCAACCTCAAATGAGGGTTTACAAGATTATTTATAGGAAGGAAGCTAGGCAACACTCCTAGTTCCCATCCTTTCTTATGTGGGCTTGGGCCTAAGCTTATGGGCCTTCTACATAAGCTTGACCTTAAACAAACATAAAGGCCATAATAAAGCTACCTATTACATATGAAATATAAATACTTGAAATACTATTTAGGAGTGATTCCAACATCTAGGGACTAGATGCATTGGTGTATTAGGAGGATACACAATTGTCAAGGCATTTTCCTAAGAGGGGGTTTGTTACAACAAGATTCTCTCGCTTTTGCTTATCTAAATCCTTTTCCGAATACTTGTTCGGTGTTAACAACGCTTGAGGCTTAAACATATTCAAGGAAATCCAATTTTTCTTTTGTAGTCATGGGGTCCGATAATAATGTTTTCTCTTTACATGCGTGGATTGTTGAGTTTTTATCCATTTTCTCCTAGTGACCTCATGTGTTTTCTTATCTTCTTTAGTGCACTCAAGACAACTAGGTATCTCGCCTAGGTTTAAGGATTTCATTGCCATCATAAATTACCTTATGAGCAATTCTAGCCTTTTAATGACCTCCGGATTGGTTCCTCAACAAGGGGAATGCTATGCTTATCGCTTAAGACTCTATGCTTAGTGATCAAGTGTGCATCGAATGGTGTTCCTTGTACGCATAACTTATTTTCGAGTTTGTTTTTCAAAGTTTTTAGATTGGAAAATCATTCAAAAGTTTTGATTCCTTAGCATTGAATTCTTGCTTAGCATTTTCATATTTTCTTGAAGTTCTTGTTTTTGCTTAGCGCTTTAGAAAGCTTTTCTTGTAAGGAGTTTAACTCTTGTTTTAATACTTCTTCTCTAAAGTTACTTTTTCTAATAATTGTACGCATTTGGTCATCCATTTCGCTCACGGGTGGTCAACTCAAATTTAGCACGTTGTTCATAAATAGCAACACGCTCTTTATAGGCATTAAGTTCGAGACACCATAATCATCGTGGGTACATGCGGTGTAATTATCAAAACATAGTCATTATTGATCGCGAAGATGCATTACTTGGTACAACCTCACTTTCACTTTGCTTCACATATTGATCATATGGGACAATATTGCTATTACCCTCATCATCAATATCCGATTCATAAGTTTCAAGAGATTGTACTTCATTATGCATCTTTGCTCATCGACATCATCATATAGTTTTAATACCTCGAAATGATTTTGTCTTTGGAAGGACCCGACTTGTTGTGATGGAGAGACCTTTGGAGAAACCATAGGTGAGATGTCGGCCATGAAGATAGTTTGAGCAAGAGGTTCATCATCGACATCGAGTCAAAAGCATCACAATCTGCTACTTGAAAGGCATTCGATGATTATGACCTATCTCTGTATTGGCTCATCAACATCAAGATCATATGTCTTGGCATTCCTTCAAAGAAGAAACAAGAATCCTCTTCATCCAAAGTCGCTCCATTATCTTGAGCTTGTACGAGCAACATCTTATCCTCAAGTACTTTGCATTCGAGGCGTTTGGCGATATGCGATTCCTTGCAATATGTCCTCACCTCCACAGCTTGTAGCACTTGATCGGCTTTGCTTGTCCCCGATTTCCATTCCTAGACGATTCTCGATTTGCTACATATCCTCTACCAACTCCACCTCTTCCCTGCTCATACTGTCTTTCATGAACCGTTGCACCATAACCTTCCATCTCCGACGGTAGCTTGATTGTATGGATTGGATGTCGCTCGAGGTTATTGTTGGTGTGTGGGAGAGTTCATGTTTTGACTAATCATGAGAGCCGTTGATTAATGAAGTGTCCCACGCGTGCATCAAGATCGACTTGTTTGAACATTAGATCGGGAATGAGTTTGTGATTACCATTACCCATGGGTATAACTTGAGAAGCTTTGGTGGTAATTCCAACATTTGTTTAGAAAACAGTTGAATCATTTGGTGAGCTTGATTCTCCCTGATTGGTTTTGAATTGCTCCGAAATCCTTTTCTCAAACATAGCATGTCTCTCATTCTGAAGAAGGAAAGCATAGAGTTGTTCATAGTTGGTGTTCTTCAATACTTTGGTTAGCTTCACAGAGGTGACAAACTTATGCCATTTGGGATTCATGTTGTTCACAAACTTTGAGTTCAGCTGAATGTTAGGCATGGTCATTTTGATGTTCCTCATGTCATTCACAAGCTTATGGAATCTCACATAATATTCATAGACACTCTCATCTGGTTTCATCTTGAAGTGTTCAAAGTCATCATACAGTTGTGATTCTCTGTCCTCAATAGTTAATTCAGAACCTGAGAGAAGCATCTTGACATTATCCCATACAACCTTTGCTTCAGTGTTGTGATTAATAAGCTTGTAGATGTCTTTTGGAAGACCTTGAAGTATAATGTTAGAAGCCCGATATCTTGCATCGAATCTCTTTTTCTCCTTATCATTGAGCTCATCATACGTCTTTGGTCTGTCTATTCCATAGATCATTGTTCCATCTGCAGATGTATCAATTAAGTCTCTAGTAGTCTCAATCTGATAAGGTCCTTCATCGATTGACTTGAGAATGTTGACTCCGTTTTCTTTTCCCAAACAAGACAATCGATTCGTTGTGCCCATGAGTCATAATCGCCTGTCAAGCATAGGTGGATGAGTATCGACCGCCGCTGAACGTCCTCACTACTGGAAGAAACAATAGTAGGAACAATGTTTTCCATGATTACAAGTTCTACGGATTTTACTATTCTTTGATTAAACCGGAAATTGATTCTTTCACGGGATTTTACTAAACCAAAAGAACAACCATAAGAATGTATCACGAAGAAGTAACAAGTCTCAATAGACAAGTAGCTAAACACTCAACTCGCTTAGTTATCAACTCGCTAAACAGCCAACTCGCTTAAAGAAACAAGTCGCTTAAGGAATCAACTCGCTAAATAGCTAAGTCGCATTAGTATCAAATCGCAACACAATCAACTCGCTTAATGAAACAAGTCGCTAAATAGCCAACTCGCTTTAGTATCAACTCGCAACACAATCAACTCGCTTAATGAAACAAGTCGCTTTAAGAATCAACTCGCTTAATAGCAAGTCGCAACCGGACACAACTCGCTTAACCACCAAGTCGCTTAAAAGATCAACTCGCTAAATAGCCAAGTCGCATATATCAACTCGCTTCGAAGAAACTCAAGTCCGAGACTCAACTCGCTTAGTACAAAGTTCACAAATGACAACTTTATCAATCAAAAACAACCAAACCACAATGATTTAAGCCTTCCAATTCAAAACATAAACACATATGATGATCCAAAACACAAAAGTACAAGCAAAATTCAAACTTTAACACTAGAATTTGTCCAAATGATTCAAACTCTCCTAAACACTTAATACCCCAAAAACCTTATGAAATCCACCAAAACAAAGAGCATGAAAGATGAGTGATCAAACCATGGCTCTTGATACCAATTGTAAGATATAGGATTTCACAAACACACTAAACCATAATCACAAGAGGCGTTCAAGTAGTTTAGAGAGAGAAAGTTTTAGAGAGAGAAAGGGAAGAGAGTTGGGAACTATGTGAAACAAAGAAAAATGGTATTGAAGCTCCAACCCTCTACCTTGGGAGGTAGAGGGTATTTATAGTTTCTTACAAACTAACACCACCAACGGGTCATGGATCGTGCATACGGTGGGTAAAGACCCGTCAGTCCTCCACGGTGTTACATAACAAACTACTTAATAATATAACTTGACTACGACTACGAGCTTTCTAACGAATACATATACTTGAGGTGACCGACTCTTTAACGACTGAATTTTCTAATTCCTAACATAGCTGACCAAGGATCTGAGGTGAACATAATGCCATTATCAGTTTATAATAAGTTGACTAGGGAGAAACCAGCCAAGACCAATCTTAGACTTTCCTTAGCAAATCACACGTATGTCTACCCCATAGGAATAGCGGTGGATGTCTTAGTAGAGGTGGCTAATATTGTCTATCCGGTGGACTTCATGATTATAGACATTGAGAAAGATAGAAACCTGCCACTCATTCTTGGAACACCTTTTCTGGCCACTGCCAAAGCAACCATCAAATGCGGTGAGAGCATCATGATACTCAAAAGCAGCAAAGGATACACTAGGATACCTATTGTTCCAAGGTATCCTCTAAAGATTATGGAGAAGATTACGGATGAGAATCCACAAGTCCCTAACAATATGGTTAGGAAGAAAATTAACGATTGGGAAAAAGGGCTTAGAGATTTCATGGTTCAAGGACTACATGCAACATTGTGGAAGCGCGATAAAAAGTTAGGAAATAATCCTACCTCAATACCACAAACACAAAAGAACCCTAAGGATTTTTTAAATGGAGAGAAAGTACTTTTGTACAAGTCAAGAATAAAAGCATTAAGAGGTAGAAAAAAGCCAAGATGGTTTGGGCCTTATACGATGAAAGAAACTAATCTAAAGAATAAAACCGTTATCATAATAGACGACGTTGGGAAGGAATCCACGGTAAGAATACAACGTCTACGAACTTTTGATAAAGGATTGGTAAAGGGAGAAGGTGACGGTAATGAAGTCACATAGGGGCACGACTTTGAGTCTAGCTACAAGACTCATAAATAAAGAAAAGCGCTTCGTGGGAGGCAACCCATGCTTAATTGTTTGCTTGTTTGTGTGTCGTATATCTTTTATTGATTATCTATTCTCATGTTTAAATTTGTAAAAATGTTTTATTTTGTTTTTAACCTCGTCTTAATTACATATAAAGGTATTTTACAAAAGGGATAAGTGTAGGGAGGATTACACACGTTTTCAAAAAGAACGTGAACATGAAAATTACGATTATTTAAAAGATATACATGTGTGTTTGTTCGAGCCAAATGCTTGTATCGAGTCATAATGGATGTTTTGCGGGAAATTTTTCCGATTCTAAAGATATAAATTTTCCAATTTTTCCGGAAAATAGACCGGTTTTATCAGGATAACCGACGCGTCAAGGTCGCAACGTGATGGCGCCGGTGGAGTAGAAATTGCTTACTACTTTTTCTCGTTTCGAGCTACTTATAAATTTTGGAATTTTTCGGTCTTAATTTTCCAAAAATTCTGTAAACATCCATTCCACAAGCATTATATCCTAGTTTAGTAGAGTCTTATATATATTGTTACCACCGATTTTATGTGAAGGTTTCGTTTGTTTTCTTCAAGTGTGTAGGTTTAATTTATCAAGAAGAAGATGCATAAGATTGGAAGGAGCTTTTCACGCAAACACTCTTCTTGAAGAAAGATTTAACCACTACTTCACACGGATCCTACCGAGCTAATCAGGGGAGTATTAGTTTCTTTCGTTTTTAATTACCTTCAATTATCATAATTTGATACTTTTGGGGAACATTGGGGACAATGTTCAGTTTAAGTGTAGGGAGGGAAAATAAAATGGGAACTTTGAAACTATGCTTATCCTTGACTATTTGCCTTGTCCAATTTCATTTGTGTAATAAACCATGAGAAATATCGGTTAGGTAATTTTGGCACCAAATTTAAAATTTTTCATGATATGTAGGAGTGGGCCATTAGTCTTAATAAAGCGTCTCATGGATAGGAAGTTATATGACTAGCACAAATACCCTTTACCACTTAAATTCCACCCAAAATGTGAGGATCGCCCTTAGATTTGTAGGAATTAAAGCATTCCACTTTAATGCTTCGAGAGTGTACTGGTAGTATAATAGATTCTGGAACTTGTTTTATGATGCATTCCGAGATCGCTAGTGAGACTACACTTGTGTAGTTAGGAATAACTAAATGACAAGAGGCATTAGGATAACCCTTGTTTGATACTGTATTATAATTACTTCTTCCACATCGGTTGAGTAATTCCCCACACCCTTGCATTGTACTCATCTTTAGTACACGATACCCTAGTTAACCCCTCGAGCCTATCCTTTTCGCGGTTCTCGTGATGTTTCGGTTTTCGAATATCAATGAAGAGCATTGTTTACAATCCACCCTAAATGTACACCCAAATCGCCTTAGCCTACCTTGTATGCACTCACTTTTAGTGCATTATTGTTATCATACTAAACCCTTAGTTCAATTATCTAGTTGCTTGCATAAGTTGCTAAGTCGAGTCATATCCTTTGTACACAGTTTTGGGACGATTGGGATTCATGGGAAAAGTTAAATTTTATGAAATGAAGGGAAAGAACGTTAAATTCAAATTCCCTTTATTTGCGTAATAATGTACTCCAAGTGTTTTGATCTTTTTAATTCGGGTCAAATTAGTGTTAGAGTAATAAAAACTCAAGTGTAGGGATGTGCCAATAAATCCCTATTATTTTGATGTTATCATAGAGAATGGTAGAGTAAAAGTGTATGAAAAGAAAAAAAAATAAAAAAACATACGGGCTACCATCCTACATCTATATTTAAATTTATGTTCGTTTGTTTAAATTTATTTAGAGTTTAGAGTGTCGAGTCTTGGCTTAGCAACACCATTCTTCTCATGCTTGTAACATAAAGATTTTCGACTTGCCACCACTAAATTGCCTATCCCACCAAACCCTTTGTTTCCCTACCGTAAGCCTAACGTTACAACCCTTTAAAATACCTCTTGGATAGTTTTTCCTAGGTGCTTACGCCAAAGCGATGGATGTTTGATCTAGTCTCAAGCCTATGGTAATCTATGTACTAGGACCGGTTAATGAGTGTTTATCTTCCATTTCCAACTTGATATATTTCATATACACCCGAGAGATGAGAGTATCCAAACACCACTTGTGAGGTGCTAGTATGTAATTTCCGTGCTTGTTATGACTTTTGCGGGGCTTATATGTGTTGTGAATTGTTCTAAACTAATGCTTCATGACCCCTAACTTATAAATTAATTGGATAAAAGCACATTTTCTTGAGGACAAAAAAATACCAAGTGTAGGGATATTTGATAAGGATTTAAAAGGTACACTTTTGAGGGGTTATTTAAGCCCTTAATTGATCACTTTGTATCTGTTACTACTTAATTTCGTTCCTTTTCACTTTTAAGTCTCTTGAAGGCAAATTCTTTGGAATGACACTTATTCGGACGAAAAGGCGCGAATATCTGAAGAAAATGGCCAAAGTCAAGAATCGAGACACTCAAGTCTTTGAAATTGAAGGGACGGCGTCATGGCTTAATTGCGACGCCGTCGCGACACACCTTGAGACGACTCGAGAGCAAATTGCTTTTTACAAGTGGCGGCATCATGTTTAAAAAGTAGGCGTCACAACTCGACGGCCTAGATTTGGATCCGACGGCGTCGGAGGTTGAAGCCGCGGCGTCACAAGCATAAGGTGACGCCGTCACAGAGTTGACGTGGCCAAGACGAAACCCTATTGGCGGCGACCGACGGCGTCACAATTAAAGAGTGCGCCGTCGCATATTGTAACTCTATATATAGAATTGAATTTTCAGTATTTTAGAGGTAGTTTTGTGGAGTAAAACCTAAAGCGAACATAGGTCGTCTTCAAGTATCTTAGGTTCCATACCCTATTTTACAATAAGATAAGTGATTTACTTCATTAAATCAATTATGTCTTCAATTGTTTGTGTGTATGCTTGCATGTTTTCCATGTCCGGCTAATTTACTTGTGTGTTTGCTTAGATCTATGAAACCTAGGTATTGAATATTGATTGGTTGTCTCTTATCTTAATTGTGATTGACCTAGTATTGCCATAGGTCATCCGTTGTGTTTTTAATGCTTAAGTAATCTTTGTGAACATTAGTTTGTAATCCCCTGGAGTTATTGTAGTCTAAACATCCAAAGATAACCTTAGAGTTAGTTTATGAATCCTAGAGATTTCGTAGGCGATAAACTTAAGGTAGACTTAAAGAATTAGGGATAAACGCATACCCTACGACCTTAGAAGACACAACGCGTTAAGAATAAGGACGTGACAATTCAAACATCAATAGGAGATAACTAGGGAGTAATAGCATCTACGTAAACTCATTTTTAATCATCATAAGAGCACACAACAATAGACATAGACTACACTCACCTTAGTTTAGATAATTAGATAAGTAGAGTAATCGGTAGAAATACCAACCCCCAAATCCAATGCCCGAGATTCGTGCCTTTCAATTTCCAAAAAATATAAAAGATAAAAATAATCTTTCTCAACCCCAACCTTAGCGTAGTAACTTCTCACTAGCATTCGTATTCCCCAGAGAACGATATTAATTCCCGAGGCTTACCCTAATACTACACTACAACGATTAGGTTCACCGCCTAGGGTGTTGAAAAACTTGTTCGTTAAAAGGAAGTTCCTTTGACCCCGAACGCGCGTTGTACGCGTATGAGTTATGTAAACTTGCACTAATTTTTCTCGGATTGGAAGGAACAACAACTATTGAACTGTTAAATGGTACTTCCATCGTATCTCAAATCAACATTAACATGCTTGAGCAAGGTAACGATAAAGGTACTCGCAAAAACATATTAACTTATCGATCATTATACAAACTAAAATACATGACACCATTTTAGTAACAATCTTCAAAATAGGCTATAGTATCTGATAATCATCTTCTGACTATATTGGAGTATTAATCCATTTTAGTAACAATCTTCAAAATAGGCTATAGTATCTGATGAACAAATAGACCAACCATGTGTTTTGAGCTACACTTGTAACATCAACTATGGCGTCTTATTCAACTGCCTATTAGTTCATGCATTAAAGATAACCAAATAAGAGCGAATAAAAATGATGAAGCCAGAAATTTCGTGCAACAATTTTTAAAAACTCTAATGTGACAAACGAACACTACATGTTGACTGATACCCGTCTCTTTAACAAAGTGTGCAGATAGTTTCAAGCTTTCAACAATGACTCCTTACCCATTAAACTAACCACACAACCTGTTTTCTGATATGATGGTTGCTTTTTAACACCATCATAAGATATTAATATTTTTACCCTTACCCACCCACGTATCTTTCCACCTCTACACTCCAAGTACTGTTCTATCTCTGCTCAGGTTAATGACAAAAACCTTGCTAATCTGTCCCAAACCAAACCGATGAGATATTATGTTCATTTACTAAACAATAATTGAAATTTTAGTATGCTATGCTTTTGACAACATCCTCTCAATCATCCATAAATAAGCTAATGTACCTGAACAATACGAAAATAAGTTAATGATGGTGAAGGAAAAAAATATTATTAAAAGTACTTTTCAAATTATGCATATATATAGGCCATAAGCATAAGTTAAAAATGTATTCCCAAACACTCATAAATTCAAAGAAAGCCACATGTCAACCTTTTCCATACCATTATGATGCTAAATTTTTCATAAATGAAGGATGTTTCTTATTAATCCTAAAACTCATAATTTTGGAGCAAAAGAAAGCTTCTGCTAGTTTGTTCATTTACATTTGACAGATCTCATTCACGTACGATACCTTAAAGAGATTAACCACGTAATTTGTTGTGATTCCACGCAACATGAATGGTAACACTTTGAAGTACTTATCTTTATCTAGATAAATGCAAGTATTCAAAGCTAACTAATCAATTCAATTAATATACTCTATTGTCTTTGTCAGAATTGTATTATTGTCGACACAATATATTTTTTAATAATCAATATGAAATTTTTGGATAAATTTGTTTTGGGTCAATGCAAACTGTTTCAGTTCGGGAAAATGACCCATTTTAAGATGTTGTACATAACATTAGAGCTTGGATTTTTTTTATCAATTTCAGATAACACGGTAATGCAACTAAAATCCATTATTAGGAATCCATTAAGCATGCATTTAAGTATCATATTGAATGTAGACAAAACCAAGCATAGTTTCCTACATTAATATTTAGTGCTAAATTGATCTCCGTTGATATCTTCCCCATTTTTTATGTAACTTGTAGCGAACACTAATCTAAATGACAAAATCAAAAATGAGGAAAATTATGCATTTGTTATCTCAGTATGATACCTTAAGCTCAGGTGGCTAATTCTAGGATAACTATGTACTACTTATCTGAGTGTGACACCTTAGGCTGCGAAAACAATCACTCATGTCCAAAAAAAATATTTTTCATTCAGTTGCTAAGGTTGATGGTTTGGAAGTGCATATTACCTGTATGCAAAGTAATGGCCTATGTACATGCTTTAGGTACTTTTCATTGCTCAATTTCAAGTAGTAGTCATCAACCGATCTGAAACCAAAAGAATCTGCACAAATATGAAAATAAGGCTGTAAGAAGAATGTTTCATGTTCATTAAGCATCCATAGTAGGAAATGTATACATTTTGTTAAATCTTCATCAAACTCTCTAATAGTTTTGCAATTTGCATCTACTGAAATGTTATATTGATCACTCTAGTAACTCAGCTTAAATTGAGAGTGAATGATTCATTTGTTTCCAACTTCTTTGCCATTTAAGTAGGAACCTTACTAACACTTTTAAAGCTCCTCCAATTCATTTTTATTAATTGTAAGATCCCACACCTTGTTGATAAGATGTACCTCACTGATTCCCATGTACATAACCATGCAGGTTTGTATAAATGTGTTCTTTTGGTGAACGTGTTTTACTTTAATTTTTTGATGTCTATTTTTATTGTTACTGTTTGATTTTTGTTTGGATTTCCTAATACAATGACAACTCCGGCTGTTTGAAGATATCCTATTTTTGTCAACATATGAACAGTCGTTTGATGAAGCCATGAGGCTTCAAGGTTTCCTATAAATTGAAAACTGTTACCTAATTTTCGTGACTCATTAAAGGAGTGTGGGATTGTGTAGATGTTGAATCTAGGACATGAGGTTTCTATTGAAGTACAGGTTAGATAAACATCATGCATCTTATTGAGTATTTTAGTTCGTCTTATAAACCTTATAAGCACATAGAATTATAGTTTTGTGTAAAATTGCAAAAACATTTTGTTTTGCTTTAAAACTTTTGCTTTAGAGAGGTATCTATATTAGGGTTCATTACAAGATAGTCAAGATAAGATGATTTGCTGGTCTTATCCATCTAGAGTGAATTTTTTTATGTTTGTGCTCACCCAACATTGCTTTTATATAGGTCTTTATATGCCAATAGTTGGGATCACATGGTACTAAATTAAATACCATGGCAAATTGCCACTTAAGTAATAGACTGTGTTTTTCAGTTTTTCCACTCCAACCTTAAATTTGTTAAATCGGCAATATGGTCATCACATAGTCACATATACACATGCAAGTACCCACCAAGTTCTTGTATCAAGTGTTGTTATCATGTTATGTACAAAGAGTTTAAACATGGTTACAGACAATTTAAGATGTTTTCATAATTGCCACATACATTTGTTACAGCATGTCCTCCAACACCTTCTATTATTCTTGCACCATTATAAATCGGATAACTAAAATGTGGCGCTCTTCTTGCACGCGCACCTGCTCTTATCGGAGGTGCACGACATGCTCTTGGAACGCTTGCATTCACCATCTTGCAAATGGCTAAGCATCTACATTTTAGATTATAAATTTGTCAAAGGATATGCGGAAAACTAGAAGGGGGGGGTTGAATAGTTTTACCAATTTAAAACTTCCTTTTAAATATTTAGATCGACTTATGTCAATCTATTTGGTTGTTTATGTTGGACGTTGATAGATAGATATATAAACGTGTAATGAAAGATAAAGAGTAAGAAGCACATCACCACGACACAAGTATTTATAGTGGTTCGGCTACAAGGACACCTTCCTTGCCCTACTCCACTCCCGAGTCACCTACTCGAGAGTTCAGTAAACACTACACCAACTCCTTATGGCGGAGAAGCCTTCACAACGTCGCTTAACCTTTTTCCGGTACAAAGCTAAATACCGAGTTCTTTCACACCAAGGCGAACCACACCTAACACAACATCGCCTACCCTTTATACGGTGCTAGGCTAACCATCGAGTTCTTTCACACCTTAGGAGAACTAATCCTTCACAACGTCGCCTACCCTTTATTAGGTACTAGGCTAAGCACCTAGTTCTTTCACACCTTAGGTGAACTACACCTTCACGACACAACACCTAATCTCAAGGAGATCTATTCCTTGTTACAACACCATCAAGGATATCACCATCCTTGTATATAAACAAATACATATATGTATAACGATGCACCTCATCGATTATACGACCTAGGCATTCTTCCCAAATGCTACTTGCTTTGATTCTTTGGCATCCTTCACTAATGCCTTTGACACAATGCTTGGCACCCTTCACAAATGCCTTCGTCTTGACACCTATAGCATTCTTCACTAATGCTCTTGACACGAACGATAAGCACCTTTCACTAATGCTTTCGTCTTGACACTTTCGCATCCTTCACTAATGCCTTTAACCCAACATCTATGGAGAAAAGTAGATCTATCAACAAGAGAACCCGTTGTCTTGATGATGACGAAGCATGGCAACTCATGGACTTGAGCTTGCGTCTTCAAGAAGTGATGATCTTTCCTTTAAGAGGAACCTAGAAGATCACACAAAAACAAAGACAAAACTACATAGATCACTTGGATCTAAGGTTAGAGGTTAGAATACTTGGGGAAAGTATATGTGTGAAAAGATAAATAGAAAGGAAGAAATGGCTCTCTATTTATAGAGAAAGTTCTCTCTTTTCCCGGATCCCACGGATCCCTTCCACTTGGGATCCGGCTAGCACAAAGCCAGGGATCCGTGGAACGCTCCTCTTTGCCCATGGGTATTTTTGGTTATGGGTCATGGGTCATGGGTTATGGGTTGATCCATGGTTTTCTTTCTAGATACAATGTATCTTAAGGATACAATGAACTTGGTTAAATGGTATAAATAAAACCATGGGTTATGGATCAAAACCATTAGCTAGTTTATTACCCATTTTAGTATTTTGTCACACCCCAAATTACTTTTTTGCGATGGAATGGAATTCACTTTTGGGATTGATTGTCATAGCATCACAATCACAAATAATAAAAAAGTTATATTGAGCGACCTAAAGTGTCGTTTGGAAAAGAACATCGCTTGATATAATAAAACATTCGAGTTACAAAGATAGGTCCCAAATGAAAGTTACTATGTGCGGAAAATAAGTTTGGTACAAGTCAAACGATGTTTTTAAAGTGTATAAATCCCATGTGAGACGCGTCGTCACCGCGACTCTATGATATGTCCACATGCATGCCATGAAGTGAATGCCTTAGTTACACGAAAATACATTGCTAAAAGTGTCAACACAAAGGTTGAGTGAGTTCATAGAGTTGTTGAAAATGTTTAATCGACTACCACAAGTATAAATTATGTATGACAATGTCGTCACAAAATGATACAATTGCTATAAGTCCATGACACGAAACTAGACCGATCATGATGTTCGCCCAACAGAGTGTTTGCCAAACAACTCAAATAATGTTATTAAATGAAATGCATCCGTTTAACCGGTTGGAATCCACCAACCCGGATGGAGGAGTCACCTCGATAGATCTATCCACTCACCTCGCTTCTTTCGGAATTAACGGTTCATGTTATATAATGGGGACATTCAATTGGCATGAGGTAACTTAAGCAATGTAATGAATTTGATATACTTGGTATCGTAATAAAATGATGTGCAATGTATTCTCCCGTAGGTTTGAAATAAGTAAAACTTGAATAAATCGGGGCTATGAAAACTCACATGTTGCAATGATAATGATGATATAATGGCAATACTGAAATGAGGCGCAACCTTTGACCGTGACCTATTATGAATGATATGTTCTAATGTAAATCATGAAACAATGTCATGCATGCAAATCCACATGTAATCTATACCACTTGTACGCTTTTGAAAATCGAATTTATCGTCGAAATATATGTTTATGACCTCTCGTCATGTTATAAAATACTTTACAAGTATTTACGTTGAAATGATATCCTACGATAGTCATTTAATGATTTATTATGAAATTATAACTTTTCGTCGTAAAATAATGTCATTTGACAATTTCATGAAAGTGACTAAACGGCCTCGAAAAGCTAGTCGTAAAATGGTGCACGTCGAGTGTTAGGAAACGAACTCAACGGTTTTGGGAAGCTTGTATCATTATCTCAAAGTTTTAGCATTTAAGTTTTCATCCTAGAGGTCTCGATCATGGAGAAAAACATAGGTAATGTAGGGTACTTGTATCCAAAATATTGTTTAAGGATGGTTTTCGGCAAAGTTTAAGTGACCGTATTTTACTCGTTACAACTCCGTTTGACGAACGGTTGGACATTTTGGAAAATAGGCTAGGTGAACTCACTTTTACTAGAAGGCATCGTTTTCTCAAAAGTATTCTATCGTTATGAAAAATGGCTCCAAACATGGTCACTTGCGATAACCACTTTGGTCTAGTAGAAAATATATAAGTGTTAATACTTGTGAAAATAAGTACGATAGCTATAACTTATCCCAATTACAATTACACATTCAAAAATATTAATCCGGTTCGTTAAGCCACAACAAGCTATCCATAGGATTAGCCTCGTGTGCTAAAACAACACCGATCCAAACACTCCTTTATGGACTCTAAAATGGGTAATTTAAGTAAGCAATCCAAACACTCCATTATATTTTGATAAACCCTTGTGCTTATAAAATATCGTTTTATAAGGTTTCTAACGTTCCCTAATAGTTTATAGATGATACAATAGCATTTGGTAAAGTTTTCAAAGCTCAAACGGACTCGAAAACGCTTAAAAACACCAACTTTATTTCCCATCAGCAATGGGTACTTTGACTTTTTCAGAAAAAATCGTCCGTCTTTGACCATGCTTAAATCTCTCATCTTACACTTTTAAGCTTAAAAATCTCGCGATTAATAGTAAAACATCATTTCGGACAACTTTCGTGTTTTACACTTAAACCAATTCGGACCCGAAAGGGGTCAAAACCTCGATTTAAAATCATATCAGCATATATATTTTTACAAGTTGCTGTCAAAAAAAATATAAGTTTCGTTAAACTTTAATTGGCCACAATTTCTTCGTTTTAAGTCCGTTTTCTACGTTCTTTATATCCACGGAATCGTGATAATATATACTAATATATTTTTGATAAGTCGACACATTTTATAGCGCTTAAGACTCATTTTTGACTCGTAAAAAGTCGAGAATACATGCTGAATTTTCTGGATTTTATAGTTTTCGTCGTCAAATTTGAAAATAGCATAACTTCTTCGTTATAGCTCCGTTTTAACCCATTCAAGCGGCCACGTTTTCGTTTTAAAGTGTATTTTCTAAATATCTAGCCCAAAATATTTTACAAACTGTCGGATTTTCCAGATTTTCAAAATATGGACAGACCCTTATATATAGTTGTCGAAATGAGTTTTTATCGCGCAAAACCTATTCTAACCAATTCAAAACAACTCCGAAGCTATTCAAATCCTACCATACACCTTCTTAGGGTGTCATGGGTTCCTAGACATCACCAAAAATGATATATTTCAAGGAGTAATTATAGGATGACTTATATATACATAACTCTTAAAAACAATGAAAAGTGGTATAAACCATCATGAGACTTGCATGATTTTCTCAAATATGATGAAATGAACATAAAATGAATATGAAATATTAAAATGATATGAGATGCTTACTAGTTAACTTGATGAGGTTTATGAACAAAGGTTTAATCCTAAACACCCTAGGTTTTTATTTCAAAACCTAAACCAAGAGTGTAACTAGATTGTATAATTAACTTGACTTGAAAAATTTTTATGATTCCTCTTGATCCTTCAATATGGCGGTTATGGTGGAAGAAGAAAGAGAGAGATGTGTTTGATGTTTTACACCTTGAGAAAATGAATCATCTATGTGTTTGTTTAAGTATATTATACAATATAATATATACAAGATATTTAGTAACAAATGTGTGTGAGTCACTTTGTTTGTCGACAAACATACATAAGAAAAAAACTAGTTGTATTTTTATAGCTAAGTACATGTTGTGTAGTAGTAAATGTGTAGTTATTTAAGAATAATTAGTAACTTGTGTACTTATTTAAGCATTTAAGGTAGCGTTAACTAAAAATAAATTTTAACGGGTCAAAATAAAATATATTGAAGTCATAAAATTATAAAATACATTTCTTACAAAAATTGAGTGAAATAATAATTATCGTGTAGTATTTACGAAAACCGTCGTAATTATATAAATATAACAATTTATATACAAAATAAATTGAAAACATCGGGTAAACTAATAATATAATTTTATAGTCTTAAAATGAGTATAAAAATATATTAGGATTATTTTTGGAAGTGCCGGATCAAATATTCAAAATAATGTTTACGCGATAGCGTTTATTTAATAGGAAAATAAACATTTAATGAAAAATGCAAACCCATGCATAATATTGATATGAAATGATGTTATTGATGATATGTAGACTAAATCTAGTCTATATGAAATGTCCTCGATAAAATGTTCATGAATTCGCAGCTAAACCACTAAGGTTACGCGAATTTGATACTCGTAAACGTAGTTTACGATAAATGATGAAATAGTGAAACTTTTAAAGTTTGCAAAATGACCTGAAATTACGAGTTGTCACATTCGCCCAACCAAAAAGGAATTCAGTCCCTGAATTCAGTCCATGTTGGGTTCTACGGTGTTATCGGTGAAAGGTGAGGATATTTGAGTCGCATCGGGTCGTCCAATGTTTTTCTGAATCATACCACGCCTTTCCAAGACGGGACTTTGAACATAAATTTGTTGCCAACTTGAAATTCTAATGGTTTGCGACTTATGGAACATACTTCAATATTTTGCGTCGTATATCGACGTAGCTTATCTAGCTATATGTTGTTACTTATGGCGATTCTTGATTTGTATGATTTCTTTGTTGTTTCATGAATGAGTCATTGACTAGTGAGTTGGACTTTCCGATTTTGACCCGTGAATAAGTGATTGACACCTCAACCATAGAGTGCCTCAATTGGTGTAGTCAATATGTTCATGTGCTAACTGTTGTTGTAAAACAACTTGTTCGATGAAGAATGATTTGCCTAATCATTTTTAGAAAATCACACATGCCTTGAGTATATCTTCTAATGTTTGAATTGTTCTGTCGCTCTGACCATTGAGCTGAGGATAATAGGCGGTACTCATGTCCTAGTAGGTTCCATGGAAATCTTGAAATGATTGTCAGAAGTCTAAGGTGAATCGAATAGCTTATAATAGGTACAACTGAAATTGATACCACGTGTCTCGTGCCAAATTTCAAAATGTTAAGTCATCGAAAAATGACCTTATTGAAAAGAATAGATTATGGGTAACAATTGTGATTCCTCGCGTTTCTCGTTCTAGCGAATGTCATTACTTGAGTCTTACTTGCCTAAGGTGCTTAGTCTCCATGACTAAAATGTTTATTGTTTGATTATCAAGTGTTTCCATGCTATATGTTGTCAAGTCACAAAACCTTAAATATTTAAGTGATGTGGTGTAGTGGTTGATTTTCAAGATTTGTCCGATATTGAGTGCTTCTAAAATATTTCATCACTTAGATTGTTATCATGCTAGCAAGAAAATAGATATCGACTCATACTATGTCGAAGAATGTTTGTTCTAATTTCACTTGTAGATGGAGAGTCATTGATTGTCCGATATGTTCAAACTGTTGCATCTCTTGATATAGAAGTGAGGTTACTTGGAATTTCTAGAGAACACAATGCCTTAGGGAAGTTTATATCGATAACCTTAATTTAACCAAATTTTCCTTTAAGGAAACTCATTGTAGGGAAGTTCACATATTGTTGAGGCCATGTTTAATGAAATGTTACGTAGTCTTGATTAGAAGACTTGGTTTATCCCTATAGTGTTGCTTAGTGTGTATTCGCCGTACTAAATCTTGTAACTCGGTCTAGCTAGTACTTTTGAAATGATATAATTTGGCTTCTAGTCCAAAATAGTGGTTCGGAATGTCTCGTGATGTCTTAAGATTTTGTTGAGTTTTGAATCATCCTACTACCTAGTTCTAGTCCTTGTTGGTAGTTCGAAATCCTTTCATTGTTTTCTTGTATCGAGGAATCCTCCTCGTAGATGGTATAGGAAGCCTTTCCTAAAAGGTCACTCGTCAAATTCTAACTTATCGGTTGAGTGAGGATGAATGGCGTAAGTATCTATAGAGTGTTAACAAAAGAAATGTTTATGAACAATTTATCGATTACAAAGCTTTGCTTTTGAGTGAAGATTGTTTTAAGAGATTTGAAATGATGCTTGTTACTTTCATGACATAATTCTTCTGAATTATACATAGGTGATCGGGCTATGTATAATCGAGGACAAATGATGTGATGCTTGGTTTTGTTGAAATGGTATTATGTTTCTCGAAGTTTTAGATGGTATTCAACGTTTTGTTTTGTAAGATAATGGCTCAATAATTTTTTCGAGTAACATGAAAATCGTTTAGCATGATGGTATTAAATAGTTGATAAAATGATGAAAGCCAATTGATAGGGTGGTAATGAAACAACTTGTTTTAAAACTTTATGAAACAATGTTTCTAAGATGGTGTAGAATAGCTTGAAATAAAATTAAGTGAAATAATTTTATGAAATAGTAGCAAAATAACTTGAAATATAATTTGTTGAATGGTTTGTAGGATACATGGGAGAACCTCATAAAATGGTAATAGTCTCTTAATTGGTCAAGAATAAAGTTGGCCTAACCCCTAGTAAGATAGTGATGTATTGTCGCGAAATGATTGAAAATTGGGCAATTGGAATAAGGAATGAAATAAACAAAGGTTGTGATTATCGTGGAGATAATAAATGATAAAGATTACATTAGCTAGAAAGGTACTTATTATACATTCTGTTGGTAGTCTAATCATGTCTCAAGTGTAGGAGTAGTAGGCGGTCTAGCAACAATAGCCTAGAACTCTCACGGTCCTCAAACCTATGAGATGGTGTAGTGTCTATAGTCTTAGTGATAGATGGTAATGGTGTGTCAAATCATGCACGCTTCCCAAGTCGCAAGTCGGATGTATGAGTATCGTGTATGAGATGTGATGGCACGGATGGTGCTCAAAATGACAAATGATGAAAATGATGACAATGATGATAATGGAAATCCTTGTGGTGAGTTAAGAAAATAGGTTCATTAGGACTAAGCCTATAAGTTCTACCAAATGGTATGATCTGTCCCAACAGAATGATAAAATTGTCACGATCCTACGGTGAATCAATAGTGATCGTGATGGTGTAGGTGCAACTTTGTCCTCTAAAGGGTTCGATCTCATCATCGATGTTATCGGTGTTGAGTCAAGCGATGTTAAAATTGTGATAGGGAATGACGGGGCATTCTCCATGTCAAAGTCGATGTGAGTATGATGGGATGGGTATTTGAAGGCATTAATGTGACAATCGATTTTGAAATGAAAGTAAATAACTCGCAAAATGTGCGTATGAAACCGCATGTATAGTGACTATGCACTTATGATGAAATGATGAGATGCTATGATGATGTAGTTATAGTCTAGGGTCAATGATGCAACCTAGTTCTCTATAATCAAGCTCGATGCCAATCTGTCACACCCCAAATTACATTTTGCGTGGAATGGAATTCACGGGATTGATTGTCATAGCATCACAATCACGAGTTATATTGAGCGACCTAAAGTGTCGTTTGGAAAATACATCGCTTGATTTAATAAAACATTCGAGTTACAAAGATAGGTCCCAAATGAAAGTTACTATGTGCGGAAAATAAGTTTGGTACAAGTCAAACGATGTTTTAAAGTGTATAAATCCCATGTGAGGCGCGTCGTCACCGCGACTCTATGATATGTCCACATGCATGCCATGAAGTGAATGCCTTAGTTACACGAAAATACATTGCTAAAAGTGTCAACACAAAGGTTGAGTGAGTTCATAGAGTTGTTGAAAATGTTTAATCGACTACCACAAGTATAAATTATGTATGACAATGTCGTCACAAAATGATACAATTGCTATAAGTCCATGACACGAAACTAGGCGATCATGATGTTCGCCCCAACAGTGTTTGCCAAACAACTCAAATAATGTTATTAAATGAAATGCATCCGTTTAACCGGTTGGAATCCACCAACCCGGATGGAGGAGTCACCTCGATAGATCTATCCACTCACCCTCGCTTCTTTTCGAATTAACGGTTCATGTTATATAATGGGGACATTCAATTGGCATGAGGTAACTTAAGCAATGTAATGAATTTGATATACTTGGTATCGTAATAAAATGATGTGCAATGTATTCTCCCGTAGGTTTGAAATAAGTAAAACTTGAATAAATCGGGCTATGAAAACTCACTGTTGCAATGATAATGATGATATAATGGCAATCTTGAAATGAGGCGCAACCTCGACCGTGACCTATTATGAATGATATGTTCTAATGTAAATCATGAAACAATGTCGTGCATGCAAATCCACATGTAATCTATACCACTTATACGCTTTTGAAAATAGAATTTATCGTCGAAATATATGTTTATGACATCTCGTCATGTTATAAAATACTTTACAAGTATTTACGTTGAAATGATATCCTACGATAGTCATTTAATGATTTATTATGAAATTATAACTTTTCGTATAATGTCATTTGACAATTTCATGAAAGTGACTAAATAGCCTCGAAAAGCTAGTCGTAAAATGGTGCACGTCGAGTGTTAGGAAACGAACTCAACGGTTTTGGGAAGCTTGTATCATTATCTCAAAGTTTTAGCATTTAAGTTTTCATCCTAGAGGTCTCGATCATGGAGAAAATATAGGTAAAGTATGGTACTTTTGTCCAAAATATTGTTTAAGGGTGGTTTTCGGCAAAGTTTAAGTGACCGTATTTTACTCGTTACAACTCCGTTTGACGAGCGGTTGGACATTTTGGAAAATAGGCTAGGTGAACTCACTTTTACTAGAAGGCATCGTTTTCTCAAAAGTATTCTATCGATATGAAAAATGGCTCCAAACATGGTCACTTGCGATAACCACTTTGGTCTAGTAGAAAATATATAAGTGTTAATACTTGTGAAAATAAGTACGATAGCTATAACTTATCCCAATTACAATTACACATTCAAAATATTAATCCGGTTCGTTAAGCCACAACAAGCTATCCATAGGATTAGCCTCGTGTGCTAAAACAACACCGATCAAACGCTCCTTTATGGACTCTAAAATGGGTAATTTAAGTAAGCAATCCAAACACTCCATTATATTTTAATAAACCCTTGTGCTTATAAAATATCGTTTTATAAGGTTTCTAACGTTCCTAATAGTTTATAGATGATACAATAGCATTTGGTAAAGTTTTCAAAGCTCAAACGGACTCGAAAACGCTTAAAAACACCAATTTTATTTCCCATCAGCAATGGGTACTTTGACTTTTTCAGAAAAATCGTCCGTCTTTGACCATGCTTAAATCTCTCATTTTACACTTTTAAGCTTAAAAATCTCGCGATTAATAGTAAAACATCATTTCGGACAACTTTCGTGTTTTACACTTAAACCAATTCGGACCGAAAGGGTCAAAACCTCGATTTAAAATCATATCAGCATATATATTTTACAAGTTGCTGTAAAAAAAATATAAGTTTCGTTAAACTTTAATTGGCCACAATTTCTTCGTTTTAAGTCCGTTTTCTCGTTCTTTATATCCACGGAATCGTGATAATATATACTAATATATTTTTGATAAGTCGACACATTTTATAGCGCTTAAGACTCATTTTGACTCGTAAAAGTCGAGAATACATGCTGAATTTTCGGAAATTTTATAGTTTTCGTCGTCAAATTTGAAAAATAGCATAACTTCTTCGTTATAGCTCCGTTTTAACCCATTCAAGCGCCACGTTTCGTTTTAAAGTGTATTTTCTAAATATCTAGCCCAAAATATTTTACAAACTGTCGGATTTTCCAGATTTTCAAAATATGGACAGACCCTTATATATAGTTGTCGAAATGAGTTTTTATCGCAAAACCTATTCTAACCAATTCAAAACAACTCGAAGCTATTCAAATCCTACCATACACCTTCTTAGGGTGTCATGGGTTCCTAGACATCACCAAAAATGATATATTTCAAGGAGTAATTATAGGATGACTTATATATACATAACTCTTAAAAACAATGAAAAGTGGTATAAACCTCATGAGACTTGCATGATTTCTCAAATATGATGAAATGAACATAAAATGAATATGAAAGAATTATGAAAATGAATATGAGATGCTTACTAGTTAACTTGATGAGGTTTATGAACAAAGGTTTAATCCTAAACACCCTAGGTTTTTATTTCAAAACCTAAACCAAGAGTGTAACTAGATTGTATAATTAACTTGACTTGAAAATTTTTATGATTTCCTCTTGGAGCTTCAATATGGCGGTTGTAGTGGAGAAGAGAAGAGAGATGTGTTTTGATCTTTCACCTTTGAGAAAATGATCATCTATGTGTAGTGTTTAAGTATAATATACAATATAAGTTATAGATATTTAGTAACAAAGTGTGTGACTCACTTTGTTGGTCGACAAAACACAAATAAAAGGGTAGACTTTTGTAATAATTAAGTGTATTAATGTAGAGAAAATGTGTAGTTATTTAAGAATAATTAGTAACTTGTGTATTTATTTAAGCATTTAAGGTAGCGTTAACTAAAAATAAATTTTAACGGGTCAAAATAAAATATATTGAAGTCATAAAAATTATAAAATACATTTCTTACAAAATTGAGTGAAATAATAATTATCGTGTAGTATTTTACGAAAACCGTCGTAATTATATAAATATAACAATTTATATACAAAATAAATTGAAAACATCGGGTAAACTAATAATATAATTTTATAGTCTTAAAATGAGTATAAAAATATATTAGGATAATTTTGGAAGTGTCGGATAAATATTCAAAATAAATGTTTACGCGATAGCGTTTATTTAATAGGAAAATAAGCGTTTAATGAAAATGCAAACCCATGCATAATATTGATATGAAATGATGTTATTGATGATATGTAGACTAAATCTAGTCTATATGAAATGTCCTCGATAAAATGTTCATGAATTTGCGGCTAAACCACTAAGGTTCGTGAATTTGATACTCGTAAACCTAGTTTACGATAAATGATGAAATAGTGAAACTTTTAAAGTTTGCAAAATGACACGAAATTACGAGTTGTCACGTTTGAGTGCATAATTTCCTGCAAAAGAGACTCAAGTTAGTATAAATTTATGCTCTGTACCACGGATCCACGGTTCCCTTGAGGAGGATCCGTCTAGTTATCTGGAAGGGATCCGGCTATCATTACGTTTCTTGGTGGAGAAATGTCAAGGAATGCTATTTGAGGAATGAGATATATGTACAATATAACAAGCACAACACACATAATAATCATAGCATATAAGTATTCATTCAATAAAACAAGAGATACACAACCAAATCTCTAAAACTAAGAGAATGAACTTTAGCCATATAAGTACTACTAATGCTAATCTCATTACGGGATTTAGAATGTGATAATGTGCTTAAGTCTAGGTATGGGTGGACTTGTTGAATTGATCCAACTTTGCAAGAAGATGATTGAACATGAAATGTATCTCATTTCGTACTTCTTGAACAAGTCCTTGAGTTTTAGACAATTTGGGCAAATATTGTCTTGGTTTGGCCCGAAGGAAAAAGGATGTTTGAGGGGCTCAATGTGTGTTGAGGGTCTTCATTTTGAGAAGTGGGAGAGGTTCTAAAAATAAGGGTGGTAATGGAACTTCTTCCATATGATCAAGGTTGTTCCTTGTCTCCATGATGGGCTAGTTGGTGTTGTAGGTGGTTCCTGATTCAATGAAAAGGTTGGTGAATGGGAGGTTCTTGGTGATGAATGGAACAATGAATATATGTTTAGATGAGGAAGAGGCTCATTCAAGGAGTGTAGTCCATTCTCAATGAATGAAGGTTTTGATGGCTTGCTAGAACTATCCATGTTTTGTTTGGAACTAGATGATCCCTTTTCTAGTTGGAAAGATTTGATGCTAATCCTTGCGGTTCTCTTAGCTTTTGTTGGATGGGTTTGATGAGGTGGGATTCTAGAGTCATTATCTCTAATGGGAGATGTTTGATGGATGAAATTTCATGGATCATTTGGCCCTTTCTTTTGGATGATCCTATGTTTGAGGAGTTGTTGCTAAGAGCTTTAGTCATGGTGATGAAGGTGCTAATGTGAGCTTCTAATTTCTGATTTTTGAAAGGTAATTGAGGATGGTGCCATAAACCTAAGATTGTTTGGTTTATAAAGAGTAATTTGAATTTGGGAATTAAATTCTTGACCACTTAGAAGACTAAGCATGCTCTTGAGGTTTTGATCAGCTCTAGGAGAATAATTAATGTATGCTAAGAGTGGTTAGAGAACCAAAAGGTGACATGAGTTTGAATATAGAAGGTGGTTTATGCTCTGCATCTACGGATCCCGGATCCTCTCGATGAGGATCCGCTGGTTAAAGACCGGGATCGGCTATCGACAAGGTCTAGGTGAAATTATTATGCTTTTGTAAGGTTTGTTATTAATGGATTTCGAGGGTTTGACTTAATTTTGAAGTCTTTAGTCGTTGGATATCTCAAATCCTTAACCATAACAAGTAATGGTGCTTAATGATGGTTTTGGCCAAGAAAATTTGACCTTGGGTAATCTAACTATATGTTTGACAATGATTCCATTTAATTTGATGAGGAGAAATGGTGATAACAAGTCCTAGAAGTCGGATGATGTCCTAATAGGTTTTACTAAAATCCTTAAAAATAAGAAGAAATGAAAAGCTAATTTTGACCCTAATTTTGATTAAAAATGATTGAGATCAATTTGCTAAAATTGAAAGATATACCTAACTAAGTGCTATCAATCGTGATAGATAATGTGTGAGTGTTGGAGCGGAAATATGGTGGGTTTTGACTAGTTGAAAATCAAGGATATTTCAAAGATGTATCCTAGATAAGCCATGGATGAGAGTGAAGTTTTCAACTATAAGAGAAAGACTTAGTTGGCTCTAGTATCTTGTGTTTGACTTGTTTGAGGTGATCTAGTAGACTATTTTGAAGTACCTAAATCAGATTGTATATCGGATACCACGGATCCCACGGTTCCCTTCAGGAGGATCCGTCTAGTACAAATGTTGGGATCCACCCTCTGCAGATCGAAGGCTTTAAGCAAATGTGCAATTTGCACTTCTTAGTAAATGCTTCTCTAGTTGTTTCTATGGGGACTAAATGCAAGAACACAACTAATATAATTAATAACAAAGTAAGGAAGAACTAAAATTCCTAAAATGAGTGTGACGACCACTCCAAGAGGTCGTAAAATCTCATTTTCCAAACACCAAGTTAGGATGTTTAGTGCCAAGGTATGGCAATACCTACATACTACAAGTATAGTTTAAAGTGTTTACAAACCATTGTTTGAGATTGTTTATCATACACTAGATTCCTAAGGTCTTACCTTTCTTTTCCTCCTTCACTTCTTCACCCGTCCTCCACTCTTTATCGAACTATCTTCACTTCTTCTTCCTCAAGAAATTAACGAAGCATTTGAAGATTCCCTTGGTTTGTTGCCATTCGGGTGATTCATTAGGGATGTTTGGCAATTGGTTAATGTAGTCCAAGGGGTCAAGATCGATATTTTCAAGTGGGTTGCTACTACTCCCTTCACCTCCACCTTCTCCTTGCCTTTCCCTTTCGTCCGAGGAATCCGTGGGTGGGTGTGGCCTCTTGCCTTCCACCATAAACCCTGTTGTTCTACCCTCGGTTAATGGTACCATAACCTTATTGCAGAAGCTATGATCCAAGGATTGTGGAGAAGGGTCTAATGCAAAGATGAATTTTGCAAGACGGGTTAGAAGCATTGCATATGGAAGCACCATCTTGTCCATGCTTCTTACACTTGCCATTCTCTTGATCATGTAGTAGGCAATGTTGAAGCGGGTCTCGGTCACAAGACAATAGATCATGAAGCTTAGACATGCGTTAGGGTGATCCTTGTTTCCTACTAGACACACCACATTCTCCCTTATCACATCTTCCCATTTTCTATATAATGCAAACATCTCGAAAGCTCCATTTGAAAAGGATCCCTATAGATCACTTTCGACTTTCTAGTCACCCTTGAAGGGATGCTCTTGGCATAAACACGGTGTCCCTACGGTGGTTGCTTGAGATTATTGTGTGATAAATGTCGTGATGATCAACCATAGAGTGTAGCTCCTGCAATGACCATTCATTTGAATACATGCAAACACCATCGGATGGAACCCTATTATTCTTCCAAACTCCTCAAGTGAAAGAGTGTACTCATGTCCATTTATGGTGAATTCAATTGAGATGGACCCATCATCATTTCTAATTATACCCATAGTCTTGTAGAACTCAAGCACAAAGACCGGGCAAATTTGTTCGTTTTATCCAATAAACAATCAAACCCAATAGTTGCAAAACTTCCCTTATGTCGGTGATTTGCAAGAAATGATGGATCAACAACTCTACCTTCATGAAAGAGTCTCCTTTCGAGCAACTTAAAGGCTTTTCTATCGTCCGGACTTAAGCCATTTTTCCTATGATACATGGGTATGTAGTGGGCGGTGTCTTGGTAATCTTGTTGCTTGTTGCTAGGCATGATATTTCTAAACAATACAACCCAATGTGGTGTTAATGATGAATTGTAGCCTAGAGGGTTTGATCACAATTTTGCTCTCATCATCTTTGTTGAGTTCAAGAAATGTGTTTAATTTGTATTAACAATGTTAATTCTTTGATTTAGATTATCTTAGAAAACAATGTGGTGACAAATTATAATAAACCCATTTGAACCCAACTCTTAAAGATGAAGAAATTGTAATTCTAAGAATCAAGGAATTAAAATAACAATGTAGTGAAGATTATACTTACACAAGTGATTGTTAGACTTGAGAAGAATGATCAATTTGCTCCTATGAACAGTACCTGGGTTTTTGTTCTTAAGTCTTTGAGGTGAGTATTATTGTGGAACATCCACAGTGATCATTCTTGATCATATATCGTCTTCATTGCACGGATCCAGCGGATCCTCTCATTTGGGATCCGGCTAGTGTAAACCGAGGGATCGGCATAACGAAAATCACTCAAACATTCCTTGATAACTAAGGTTTGGGAATTCTAAACAACCTAATGTTTTGGTGTTTAAGGTTCTAAAACTTGTGATTTGAGGTTTTGAAGATTCAATACTATTCCTATTAGGCGAGGTTCCCTTTTAAGAATTAGTCATAATTCATGGGAACCTTTTCAAACATTATAATAAAATCCCATTTATTATAACATAAGAAATTTCACATGAAAATTTATAGACATAGATGAAGTGTCAATAAATTCTTTGTGATGAATAATGATAATGGTTATCAAATAACCAAAATGTCATTATTACGAAATCATAGTGTAGTTTCTACAAATAAGTCGAAGAATGCTATTTTTGATAATGACTTTAATATAGAAAACTATTAGAACAATTACTAATCAATTATGCAACTATGATTTCAATAATAAAATTAAAAGCAAGTGATTAGTAATCATACCTTGGCTAAATATTCTTTTGCGAAAGGAAATATTTAGATAAGTTCTTATGCTCTTCTTGGTAGCTCCAAACTCAAGTATGGATAATGCTTAGAAAAAAATGTTAGAGCATTCTATCATTGTCCAACAATAAACAATATAGTGATTTTAAAATATGATGAAGATAATCCTTCTTTGTAGTTTTCAAATATACACGGATCGTGTCGAGTCTTTAAAGTACAGTATACTTTAAGAAACTTGGTATGAAGCTCGATGCCAATTGTGGAAAACTAGAAGGGGGTTGAATAGTTTTACCAATTTAAAACTTCCTTTTAAATATTTAGATCGACTTATATCAATCTATTTGGTTGTTTATGTTGGACGTTGATAGATAGATATATAAACGTGTAATGAAAGATAAAGAGTAAGAAGCACATCACCACGACACAAGTATTTATAGTGGTTCGGCTACAAGGACACCTTCCTTGCCTACTCCACTCCCGAGTCACCTACTCGAGGTTCGTAAACACTACACCAACTCCTTATGGCGGAGAAGCCTTCACAACGCCGCAACCTTTTTCGGTACAAAGCTAAATACCGAGTTCTTTCACACCAAGGCGAACCACACCTAACACAACGTCGCCTACCCTTTATACGGTGCTAGGCTAACCACCGAGTTCTTTCACACCTTAGGAGAACTAATCCTTCAACGTCGCCTACCCTTTATTAGGTACTAGGCTAAGCACCTAGTTCTTTCACACCTTGGGTGAACTACACCTTCACGACACAACACCTAATCTCAAGGAGATCTACTCCTTGTTACAACACCATCAAGGATATCACCATCCTTGTATATAAACAAATACATATATGTATAATGATGCACCTCATCGATTATACGACCTCGGCATTCTTCCCAAATGCTACTTGCTTTGATTCTTTGGCATCCTTCACTAATGCCTTTGACACAACGCTTGGCACCCTTCACAAATGCCTTCGTCTTGACACCTATAGCATTCTTCACTAATGCTCTTGACACGAACGATAAGCACCTTTCACTAATGCTTTCGTCTTGACACTTTCGGCATCCTTCACTAATGCCTTTAACCCAACATCTATGGAGAAAAGTAGATCTATCAACAAGAGAACCTTCGTTGTCTTGATGATGACGAAGCATGGCAACTCATGGACTTGAGCTTGCACGTCTTCAAGAAGTGATGATCTTTCCTTTAAGAGGAACCTAGAAGATCACACAAAAACAAAAGACAAAACTACATAGATCACTTGGATCTAAGGTTAGAGGGTTAGAATACTTGGGGAAAGTATATGTGTGAAAAGATAAATAGAAAGGAAGAAATGGCTCTCTATTTATAGAGAAAGTTCTCTACTGTTTCCCCGGATCCCATCCACTTGGGATCCGGCTAGCACAAAGCCAGGGATTCATGGAATGCTCCTCTTTGCCCATGGGTATTTTTGGTTATGGGTCATGGGTCATGGGTTATGGGTTGATCCATGGTTTTCTTTCTAGATACAATATATCTTAAGGATACAATGAACTTGGTTAAATGGTATAAATAAAACCATGGGTTATGGATCAAAACCATTAGCTAGTTTATTACCCATTTTAGTATTTACATGTTTTCACCCATTTTAGTATACTTAGTTTAAGTATATGTTAACCCAATATGTAAACACTAATTGTTGTACATATGTATATCTTAAGCATAAAATCACTTATACTAGTTTTAGTGTTTTATGTGAAAGCGTAAGTGTATTAGAAAACTATTAGTTCAAACCATTTACGTATTTTATTTGTTTCGTTAAAATGATCTTACTTTAGTTATCGACAAAACATTAGAAGATCGTAAAATATAAATAAACGTTTTTACGGCTTATTTGTATTAACAGGATATTTTACAATGGGTTGGTAAACAGGATTAGTAAGGAATCGGAAAACATGCATCGAATGATTCTTGTACTAACATGTGCGTGCAACAACCGGTGTGGATCTCTAAACAGTGTCCCCCTCCATAGTCCTTGTGCATTGACTGACTGTAGGTTTTGGATCAATTGATGTTGCACTATCGGGATGAGATTCCGGTGCACCTGCACAAACACCAAGCCTTGTTTGACTGACAATGCTACTAACTAAATGAAAGACTCTTGTAACATGTATGTTGAATTCATTAAATCGAAAAGGCGTTACTAACAACGGCGTCAAGGGTGATGAAAAGCCTATTGTCCCCATGTTGTCATGAACTTGAGGGGCGCGAACCATATGTGGCCATGATGACAATCAGATAAGATTATTAAGAAACTAATGACCGACGTTATGCAAAAACTATAAAGCTGCATTGTCTTGAAATTTGAACTAACATGCTCGCATTTCATGGAATCTCCTTTTGCGATCAGCATACGCGTTTTTGTGAACAACCGTGGTCCGAAAGCCATATTCATCATGCATTTACATGTCCTACAAATGACGGAGAATGGCTGAAACTACAAATATCGGACATATGGTACTTGCGTGTTCCAGCCCTTCTTCCATGTATGTTGGTTGATCCATATGTCTAAGAGCAACAGAGATGGTTTCAATGTGCTGGCCTTGTCGTGTGTGACCGTCACCTTCAAGATGACATTGCTTTTCGAAGAACATGTTATATCATAACGTATGCACAGAACCATTTTTAAAAAATAAATAAAAGGATTAAGTACATATAGAGTTAGAAAAACTTGTTAAACTCATTGACACGTTGTCACCTACGTAAAATAAAGTGTGTTCCACAAAAGATAGTGTGGACTTACATTAATCTCAAATGTAGTCTTTGGGTCAAGGAAAGATTTAACTATATTCCACAAAAGCCTAAAGCCAGACCCCGCATTAATAATCTACTTGATTCAGAGATTTTGCAAATAACATATAAATATTACGCCAAAAGATGCTAGAAATTTATACAGAAACTTACGCAGTTTAGTATCAACTTCCAGGATAAGAAGATCTTGATGCTTTGGTCTTTGTTTCTTCCGATGAAGATCTGCAGAATATGATGGAGGAATGTAATGTAATAGACGTAGGAGAATGGTCAAAATAGCTTAGATTGTTTCTATTCTCTCTGAGTGACTTAGAAGATAAAAATCTCAACCACGTAAATTCTGGTGATGATAATGAATTTTAGTTTGTAGTTGTTGTAAATGGGATGGATATGGGTTCAATACGGGAGTCAAGTATGCATGGTTTGATGAGATCTTAAGGTAATAATCCAAATGAGCTTGACGGACAAAATGTGGAGAGGAACATCAGTAGAGCTGCAACTGAATTTGTTGGAAGGAACACACCATTGTTAAATTTGAGCGACCTGAATTCTTCAATATCGATGCCAAAATTATCTAATGCATATGAAAATCCTAACCAGATGCATCATATAGAACCCAACTATAATATTCAACAACATTTGGCTCCTAAAACTTCTGTTCTAATGAATCCTAATGGGTTTGTGGATCGGCAAGGAGATTTTGCTGAAGGGCATCCATATCAAGCTTCATTCATGCAAAACCGACAATCACAAAATCCCAACGGGGTCGTGGATCGGAAAGGAGATTTTGCTGTAGGGCATCCATCTTGAGCTCCAGTCCTGCAAAACCAACAACCACAGATTCCCAATAGGCTTGTGGATGGGCAAGGATAGTTTATTGAAGGGCATCCATCTCGAGCTTCAGTCATGCAAAATCGACAACTAAAGATTTATGTTGTCAATCCATGATGTTTGGCGTGCTGCTATAGAATTGGACATTGAATCCTAGCCAATTGTGTAATGGTAATGTAAAGTTGTATAAAATCATATTTTTCTGCAACTACAGTGCTGGATGTACCAATATTCTATTCAGGGTGTCCGTTCATACATTGTACCCTTCATTAATATCAAGATAGCAAATATAAGGTTTTGTTAAACCAAGCATATTGTGACTTGATATTCTACCCAAAATGCCTACTAATATTAATAGAATTTTTATACTGAATGACCTTCCATAGTTTTTTTTTAACAAACATTGAATGTAGGAAGGAGTTGTTGTTCAACATTGCCAGGATAGATATGGCTTGGAATCATGCTGAAACGCATCATCTTTTGTTCTTCAAAACGACAATCTTGATCAAACTGATGTCAGTTGCCTCCCATTACCAAAGATTTTTATCTTGAAAGGGTTACTTATCTGTAGGACCACATGCAAGTCAACCTGGTACCTGATTTCCATGTATACGATCTCGGATTTTTTGTACTTCTGCATATTCAAGTCATCCCAGATGTCTGATTTGATTTTATGTATTGTAAAAGTGATGTTTGTATCATTGTTAAGTATGAACAACAGAAAAATTATACATATGTTTACAATATTGATGTTTATATCTTACCAACTTATATTTGTCTCCTATTTCTGCTCGAAAAAGGATGTAAAATGCTTTGTCTTCGTTCTTGTGAGCCTCATGATGGTACCAAGTGCAGATGTGATGCATTATGATGTTTGTGTTAATAAATGGTGTTTATTATTAGGCTATTCATATATTGGTCATTGTATTTATGTATTCTATATGAAGTGGTGCTTGAAAGTAAAAAGCATAGTTTAAGATTTACCATGATGGTCCCGGTAAAGAAAAGGTCTTTGTGACCTTTTAGCAATGTCATGCGTATATCTTCCCTGCTCACTCCTAGCCTTTCATAGCCGCGTATGACCGCAAATGATAAGGTATAGTTTTCCAGGTTTGTAAACACAAACCTTTGTCCCCATTCTATTCCCGCCGTAACAACAAAATTGGACCACCCGTAGCCCTTTAGGCCATTCATCCTAACATGTCTGTCCTCCCATGGTTTAATCCTTTTGTGACAAACAGGTAATTTCATACCTGCGTAGATGAGTGTGAACGTGTTCCTCCATATATCTTGCAAGAAGTCTCCGGTAGTAGCGCATTTAGAAAAATGTTCTTCAAAACTTATACATTGATTGCGAGTAGTGAGGGCTTTGCCCATAATAGTAATGATTATAATGTTGTATTTTTTTACTGTTATTCCTTGAAGCTAAGTAGTCAAGCATCTGATCATTCTTGGTCCTATGAGTCGCCTGTCGTATCCAGTACGCTCTAAACCGTCAATTTCATAAACTATGGCGTAGTAGTCGTCTTCACCTTGCCTTATAAAATGCACAGTTTTTGTTTTTTCAGGGACGTTTGCTTCTACAAATTCATACCACTCTTGGTCCCAAAGAACCCATTGGCCATTCCTGTTTTGAACGTGCGTCTTGTATCGGTTCCTGTTGTTACCCGTCAAGTATAGCATGTAGCCACGTGGCTTGAAGTACTCATGAAAAATCTCTGGTAGGATCTGTTTCAACATGCATGAAGTGAATGAAAGACAATTGTTTTGTATATTTGTGAGTATCTAGCAATTAGCCATTAATTTATAAGACGATTTTTGTTGAATTCTTGTTACCTGTTCTTTATCTGCGTTATTGTGCTTATATCATTAAACGAATTGTTGAGCCATCCTGTTTCACCAATAATAAATAACACCATTGAAAGTGACTGACTAAAATATACGAATAAACACTCGGTGTAACATACTCTTTTGGACAATCTTAATGGAATATTTAGTTATGCAATCATGCAGATTATTTTTGATTTGAGAATTATATTTAGTTATCACATTAATTGTATATCCAAGCATGCTTAGAATTCAAATAGATGTGAAGAAACTAGAAACTGATTTGTTGAGCCATTTAGCTCTGAGATTAATGTGCTACTCTTTAAAGAGTAACATAAGTGTAACTTTAAAATGTAAAACTTAAATTTAGCCTAAACCTTTGGTTAATATGAAGCAGGTATCACACAAATTTTATAACATAAATATACAAAGCGGATAGAAGGTTGCAATCCCAATGGGTCAGTTATTACTTAATTATGAGATTAAAAAAGTTAGAAAGAAAATAATGTTTGAGATTACCTTGAGGATCTTGATTGATCTTAAGTCGGTTGACAATATTTGGTTGAAGGAGATTAAAGAGGTGATTAATAAGGGTAAAATGATGATTGGATTTGATATAAGGTAATTTAGTTTGCATGTTGCTCTTGTTTTGAAAATAGTTATATGACTGAACATTATAGCAACAACGAAACATAAGATATTTGAACTCCTAAAGATCATATACCTCCTCATATAAGTAATCACGATCCGTTCCTTCCCATGGAAGTCCATGTGGTTGTTCCAAGTCGATTCCTTCTGCTGCCTCATCCTCTCCAATAGGATCTAAGAAGAAACCAAACACATAATCATTAATCCAAAGGTAAAATACGTTCTAAAAAACAATCATATTAGGGTTTTGAGAAAACAAAGAAAGAAAGTCGACATTAAGATTAGTAAAAAAAGATATAATTCTGAATTGGGCTATATATGTAATATATAATTTTTGGAGATAAATACATTCCTTTTCAATAATTGGTTGTGTAGGCTTATAGATTTGGTTTTGCAAGTTATAATCCAAAAAATGTGTTGGTCTAGTGGTAATCATGTTTGTTTGTAGACTAATAGACCCAGGTTCCAATCCAGCTCCATGCATGATTTTTTTGAAGAATAAAAAAACGAAATTTTAATAAATGAAAAAAAAAATCCAAAAATTTTAATAAATGAAAAAAAAATATTGGTTAGGTGGCATGTTATTGCTTAGGTGGACAATTTATGGTGACATGGCACTAAAAACAATTACATGGCAATGAGGTAGACATATCTAGATTAATCTACGTGTCATACCTCCTGTTATATATAATGTAGATATATATATATATATACCCGTCCGTTGGCCGGCTAGCTTAAATTTTTATTATTAAACATAAAAATGTAGTACAAACATGATGTACAAATTAAAAAAAACCCTTTGGCGATTTTCTCTTTGGCGATTTAGTGATTCCCTAACTTCCTAAAAAAACGATCACTAAGCTTCTCTAATCCTCTCTTCTATTGCTTTAATCTGTTATAATTATGCAATTACATTCTATTTTTGCTTGATTATTCCAGGTTATTGTGATCGCTTAGATTATTAGGGGTTTGGTTTCTTGTTTTTTCTTTTAGGGTTTCGCTAATACTGATTTGTACTCGTAATTATGCATGGAATGGAGGAAATTGGTTAGAGTTTTTGTATGCTCGTTTAATGCTTGCTTAAACTTTGTTTAGGCCCTCGTATTGAAGATTGGATGCTTGTTTCTTCGTGGTTTCCTTTTAGATTTGTTTTTCTCGTTTTAGGGTTTTTTCAATTTTTTGCTTGTCAATTCTGTTTAGTATGGATAATATGGGTGATGGTAGAGTGGATATGGAGGCTTTGAAAGCTCGTATGCAGCGATTTAAAGACCAAGAATCTGGTACCAATGTGGCATCATGGCCTAAACTTGTTGCATGTGTTTTGAGAAACCCTAGTTTATCGGGTAAGGATTTGCATGCTCGTGCTTCAGATTTTGTTACTGCTGGTGGACCAGACCCTAAACATAATGATCAAACTAATTTTTTTGTGATTGGAACTGCTTTGAAAATGGACACAATGTCTCAGCCAAATCTGGGTATAAGTTCGTCGGATAAGGGTGATTATTTTGAGCATAAATCTTAAATTAATGGGATGAATAAGGCTGTTAATGATGAGGTTTTTTGGGATGTTGGTCCTAATGGAGTTGTTACTACCTTGACTATTGTGGAGGACCTTTTTGTAGTACTACTACGTTAAACATGCATGACTACCCACTTCTTAATGACAATATTCGTACTAACATTCCATCCGGTTCGACTTTTGTTCATGGTGGCGAGGACACCACTATGGGTGCTAATATACCTAGTGGTGATGGTATTAGTGTATCATCTAAAGCTGGAAGGGTACATGTTCCCTCTTATACGGAGAAACCAACTAGAACTACACCTATTGTCCAATCTGCTGATGTTAATTCATTACCTAAGCCATATGTTGGTGCTACAAGTGGTACGAATACTACAAATGTCAAAGGTAAATCTAACTTTCGTGCCCTCAAGGTTGATAATGTGTTTACAGGTGTTGATGTGTCCATACCTCGTAAAGTTGTTGAAACAATTAGCACTAAATTTGAGCACACTCTTTATGGTTATTTATTGGAAAGCGCATTGCTTTTCCAGTGGTTGAATATTTTGTTCGTAACAATTGGGCTAAGTATGGGTTAAAACGTATTATGATGAATGTGAATGGTTTCTTTTTCTTTAAGTTTGATTCTCAGGTTGGCTTGGAAGCTGTTTTAGAAGGTGGGTCGTGGATGATTAGAAACAGCCCTATTATACTGAAAAAATGGACCATGAGTACTAGCTTAACAAAAGAGGAGTTAACCCATATTCCGGTTTGGGTTAAATTGCACGATGTTCCATTACAGGTGTTTAATGAGGATGGTATTAGTATTATTTCTACACACATTGGTAAGCCGATTATGCTTGATTCCTATACTAGCTCTATGTGCATTGATTCTTGGGGTAGGAGTAGTTTTGCTCGTTGCTTAATTGAAATTGATTCTAGTGCTTCCCTTAAGGAATCTATCACTGTAGGAGTCCCGTATGTTGATAGAAGTGGCTTTTCCTCTGAAACTATTCGGGTTGAATATGAATGGAAACCTCCAAGTTGTGATGTTTGTTTGATTTTTGGCCATTCTGTTGATACTTGTCCTAAGAAAGTTGTGACTACACCAGTTGTGGAGGAAAATAATGACGGGTTTCAACAAGTGGCTAAAAAGGGTAAAAATAAAAAGGGTGCTAAGGATAAGAAAATTGGGAATCTATTTAATGGGGTTCCAGTTGGTAAAAATATGCAATATAGGCCTAAAGTTGTCACCACTCCTTCTACTAGCACACCCTCTCAAGGGAAAGCTAGTACTTGTTCTGGTAATCCTCCTATTCCGGTAGATGCCTCTAATTCGAATCAACCTATTAGGATAGCCAACCTGCTCGTAATGTTAATCATAGTAATAGCTATCCTTCATCTAAGGTAAGTAACCTAATTTTAACTGCTAATGTAACTACATCTAACCCGTTTGGTTCTTTGGCTACTGATGATGATGTTGATGAGAATAAAAATTTGGATGATGATGATGTTGAAAATGTATTTGATGAATCAGGTAATTTTTTTGAGAAACCGGGGGCAAGCACTTCTGTTCTGAATACTCCTGATGTTTAGTATCGCCTCTTGGAATATAAGGGGTTTGAACCATTCCCCTAAACAAAAAGAGGTTAGACACGTAGTTAACAAAAATAATCTTAGTGTGTGTGCGATTTTAGAATCTCATGTGGATGCTTCTGTGGTGTATGATACATGTCGTAATGTGTGTCGTCGATGGAAATGGACGTCAAATGGTAGTCTTTTTGATAAGGGGTCCTGTATTATTCTTGGCTGGAATGATGACATTGTTGATGTTATGATTATGTCTCAAACTAATCATGTTATGCATGTACAGGTTAATATTTGTGCGGAAAGCAAAACTCTTTTTTGTTCCTTTGTGTATGCAGATAACTATTATAGGAATCGTCGTGCACTTTGGACCAATCTTGTGTGTCATGCTGGTATGCATAGTAGGCCTTGGGTCTTGTTGGGTGATTTTAATGCGGCACTTAAATTAGAAGATCATTCTTGTAGTAGTTATAGGCCTGACATTGCTATGCGCGAATTTAAAGATTGTGTTCAGAGGATGGAGGTTGAGGATGTTAATAGCATTGGTCTTCACTTTACATGGAATCAAAAACCAAAAGGCTCAGCTGGTACTTTGAAGAAAATTGATAGGGTTATGGGTAATCTGTAGTTTTCTTATTCTTTTCCAGGTTCTTTTTCTATCTTCCAACCATATCGTATATCGGATCATTCTTCTTGTGTTCTTCGTATCCCTCAGGTAACAAAGCTTCAACCTAAACCTTTCAAGTTCTCTAATTTTTTGGTTCATAAAGATGGGTTTCTTGATACGGTTACTGCGGGGTGGAATAATAATGTTCATGGTTGTGCTATGTATCGTGTTGTTAAACGTTTGAAGGGGCTGAAATCCCCTTTTCGTAAGCTTTTGCACAATTAAGGTAATCTTCATGAGCGGGTGGATAGGATTCGTAAGGAATTAGATGAGGGCCAAAAGGCCATTGATAAGGATCCATATAATTCAGCTATTCGGGATGAGCATGCTCACTATCTTCTTGTGTTTAAGGAGGCTACATTAGATGAAGAACGGTTCTTAAAGCAGAAATCTAAGGTTCAGTGGCTTCATGCAGGTGACTCTAATACAACTTACTTTCATAATATTGTTAAAAGTAAATATGCCCGTAATCGAATCGAATTGGTTCGAGACTCGAACAATGTCTTGTATGAAGGTAATCAGGTTGCAGGTGCTTTTGTTGCTCATTATGAACAGTTTCTTGGTATTGAAGGGGATTGTAGCTATTTTGATGATTATGATATATTCTCTAATGTTCTTCCTCACCAATTGGCTGATTCTATGGTTTGGCATGTGAGGGATGTTGATATTAAGGAAGCTTTGTTTTCAATGGGGGATGATAAAGCTCCTGTAGCAACCAGTAATTTTTCATAAGGTAAAATGACTATTTTACCCTTTGACTTTTTAAAGGTGACCTTTGACTTTGACTTTTGACTATTTGACTTTTACTATTCATCCCGTAAAAATTTTTATTTTTATTTTACCATAATGACAAGATAAATAAAACTCGACAAGTCGTCCCGACGACGACGTTGAATCCATCTGAACCGATTTCACAAAACCGTGTCTCGTAACTACTTTAGGGTTTAAACGTCATTCGGGCATCCCGTTATGTCCATAAAACACTATAAACATTAAAAATATGTAATTCTACCATTCTACGACAATTGTACAAGTTTTGGAATTTTACGTTTTCCATCATTTTACGCGAATTACGCGTTTTTGACCCGCGTTTCCAGCTCAAAACAGCGTTTTAGCACCCCAATGAGACTTATCACCCATTTTATATTTTTATATGGAGTATAATGATGAGTTTCATCATTCCTGCAAGTTTCGTATTTTTACGATACCTGGTTTTACGTTTTATGGCTTAATAGCTTACGGTTGACAGCCCATATGGAGTGAGTCACCATAGTGGTGGCTTGGTCTTAGCCATTTTGCATGTAAATCCTTACATGTGTCTTTAACTTAACCATGGTTATTAATTAACCCAATACATGGTTAAACAAACCTTCTCTCCTATTTAAGTGAAAGACTTCATAAAACCCTCATCCTCCCCCCTCTTAGTCGTTTATATCATAAACACAAGCACACATTCCATATTTTGATTCATGACTCTAAGTTTATGCTAAGAAGTTGCAAGTAACAAGTTACTACATCAAATCTCTAGCAAGTTTAAGTGATCTTCTTGAGTTTAAATCCACTCAAGTCACTTAAGACTTCATCACCAATCCTTCATTATTACAAAAAGTGTAGAAGGGTGCCAAGGTATGAAAAGCTTGATCAATCAAAGTCTTGTCCTTACTAGTTACTCCTTTCTTTAGAAAGCCAAAAGTTGTAAGCAACTCATCACCACCACCACTCCATTGTCTCATGTTTATTATTACTAATCTTGTCAAATAAATGCTATATATATGGTTACTATGTTGATTCGTGATGTACATATACTCAAACATATGTTTTAATTCACATATTGTCATAAAATTAACAAACTAGTAAACTAGTCATATTCTACATATTTGAAGCCATTTAAAATAGCTATATATTGTCACACCCCCAAATTACCTGTTTTTGCAGCGGAATGGAATACCTTGGGGAGGACTGTCATAGCATCAAAGTTACAGTTATATTGAACGACCTAAAGTGTCGTTTGGAAAACACATCGTTTGATTTATTAAAACAATCAGAGTTTACAAAATATAGATCCCAAATGAAAATCAACGTGTGCGGAAATAAGTTTGATACTAGCCTAACGATGTTTTTAAAGTGTATAAATCCCATGTGAGACGCGTCGTCACCACGACTCTATGATAAGTCCAAATGCATGCCATGAAGTGAATGCCTTAGATACCTGAGATAAAACATGCTAAAAGTGTCAACACAATGGTTGAGTGAGTTCATAGAGTTTGGTTAACAAGTAAAGCTTTTAAAGAGCGTTCATTCAACAAAGGCAAAGTTTTTGGTCATATAGAATAGTCCACAAAGCAAAGGCATTGTAAATCCACTCAGTTCCAAGTCCCGGCCATACAAAACTTGCAACCTGTGTGTTTACAACCCACTGCTAAAAATAGAATGACAATCATGTATATGCACATTAAGATAGTTAAAAGTATAAATGTCACCACAAGAGTCTTCCAACATATAAATATTGGGATGTTTGTAAATTAATAGCCTTCCAACAACTTAATTTGGAGCCATTAATTCTTGTATGTTTGTAAATTAATAGCCTTCCAACAACTTAATTTGGAGTCACTAATTCTTGTATGTTTGTAAATTAATAGCCTTCCAACAACTTAATTTGGAGCCACTAATTCTTGTATGTTTGTAAATTAATAGCCTTCCAACAACTTAATTTGGAGCCACTAATTCTTGTATGTTTGTTCCAAATATGCATATGAAATCAAGTATAACCCAATCAAGTATATAACACAATCAAGTGTAAAGTATAAGTAATGTTGTTTGGCAAAAGAGTCTAAACGTTTGGATAAATAAGCATATATCTTGCCCCAAATAGTTTATAGGAATTTAAATGAGTAAAAGCGGGGTATGAACTCACAAGGAAAGTAATAGCATTGGTTCTACTTCATCTCCGAAACCCAAATGCGTGTATTATCCAAGGAGACTTTCAAGTTTAGTATAACACAATCAAGTATAATGCAATCAAGTATAAAAAGAATAGCGTAGCATAAAAGTGTAACTGTTTTGAGTATTTGTATTTGTAAAAGCAAGTAGTTGAGCATGTATCTCCCCCAAAGAGTTTGTAAAACAAGTATTAAAAGAGTAGGGGCTATGACTCACCTGGTATGATTGATATGCCAACAAAATGGAGTGCACTAAAATGAGGCTCGGAAACTATCCGCGACCTAAAATGAATGTTATGACCTGAGTTATGATATGTTGTCATGAATGCGTGATACAATGTAGTGCATGCAACTCCATATGATATCCATACCACTTGTACGTTTTGGAAATAATGTTTATCGTCAAAATATATGTTTATGACATCTCGTCGTATATAAAAATACTCTACATGTAGTTATGTTGAAACAACCCCCTATGATAGTCGCAAAATGGTGCACACCGAGTGTTAGGAAATGAACTCAACAGTTTTGGAAAGCTCGTGCTATTATCTCAAAGTTTTAGCATTTAAGTTTACGTCCTAGAGGTCTCGATCACAAAGAAAAATATAGGTTAAGTATTGCACTTTAAGCCAAAAATATAGTTTAAAGGATGGTTTTCGGCAAAGTTTGAGTGACTATATGTTATTCGTTACAACTCCGCTCAACAAACGGTTGGACATTTTGGAAAATATGCTAGGGAACTTACTTTTACTAGAAGACATCACGTTATAAAAGTTCTACATCATTGTTAAAACGTCCGCCAACATGGTCCTTTAGTTGCCGTAGTATGTTTGTAATAAAGAATATATTAATTTTGCTAATAGAATAAAGTTACGGCAACTTGGTTTATCGCGTGTAATTTAATCGTTACAAGTCCGTTTTCTACGTTTTCTACATCCTTAGATTCGTGTCAAAGTATACTAATATATTTTTGATAAGTCGACACAATTTATAAAGCTTAAGACTCATTTTTGACTCGTAAGGAGTGACATTTTCAATGCTGAAATTTAAAATTAATAGTTTTCCTCGTCAAACTTGAAAAATTCATAACTTCTTAGTTATAGCTTCGTTTAACTGCTTCAATGCCACGTTTTCGTTTTAAACTGTATTTTCTAAATATCTAGCCCAAAAATATTTACCCACTGTCGGATTTTCCTGAATTTAAAATATGGATGACCCTATTTTATCGTGTCGAAATGAGTTTTCTCGCGCCAAATCTATTCTAACCCATTCAAAACAACTCCGAAGCTATTCTAATCCTACCATACACCTTCTTAGGGTGTCATGGTTTCTAGACATCACCAAAAATTATATATATCAAGGAGTAATTATAGGATGAATTATATATATTTAACACTTAAAAACATTAAAAAGTGGTATAAACATCACATAACTTGCATGTTTCTCAAATAAAATGATATGACCATAATAATGAATATGAAATAAAAATATGAATATGAATGCTTACTAGTGATATGATGAGGTTTATGGACAAAAGGTTTTTCCTAATCACTTGAGGTTTGTATTACAAAACCTTTGTAACAAATGATACTAGTGTGTATTAAAATTTGTCTTGAAAACTTGGAGATGATCCCTCTTTTTGGTCCCTTGGCTGCCGAATTTACTTGAGAGAAAAAGATGGAACTTTGGTCTTGTTTTGGTTTACCATTGAATAAATGAAGTGAAAGTAAAGTTGTATAATACTTTTACTTAGATATTTTGCAAACATCACTTTGTGCTCATCATCTATGTCGACACACATATGAGAACAACATTTGAGTTTTGTTTTTGAGTAGCTTTTACAAGTATAAGTGTAATATTTAGTAAGTTATTTGAAGTTAAATGATAAGTTGTAGTCCCTTTTGAATATTTAGGGTAGCGTTGGATAAAAATAAATTTTCCACGGGTCAAGATAAAATATATTGAGGTCATAAAAATTATAAAAATACGTTTCTTGAAAGATTTGAGTGAATAAATATTTATCGGGTTGAATTTAAGAAAACCGTCGTAATTTATATAAACATAACAATTTGTATACGAAATAAATTTAAAACACCGGGTAAACTAATGATAATATTTTTATAGACTTAATATGAGTATAAAAATATATTGTGATTAATTTTTGGAAGTATCGTATCAATTGTTCAAAATAATGTTTACGCGATAACGTTTATTTAATATGAAATTATGCGTTTAATGTGAAATGCAAAACCCATGCATGACTAGTATGATGAATGTAGAGTTTGAGAAATGACCAAAAATTGAGAATTGTGACATATATGGACTTGGTAACTTACATATTACTGTGGACAAAATAAAAAGGTAAACATAGAAACTTGAATCACCCGAAATGGACAAACGAGTCAAAAGTTATGGTAAAAAGAAGTTAACAAACTCTAGAAATAACCATTTTCATTACTGCTGAATCTGTTTTAAAATAAGTGGTACTTATGGTCCGAATCATCAAACACCTAAAACATGAAAGTTGTCCGGAACGATGTTTTACGTCTATCGCGTGGGAACTCGACCTGAAAAGACCAAATGATATCATTAACTTCCTAATATTTATAAAACAGATTTTTCGGCAAAATTGGACTTTTACAAGTTAAAATATAAAAACCATGTCATTTTTATAACTAGTTACATATTGAATTGTTACTAAAATTTCATTATTGACTATATTAATAAGTTATGACCACTTGTAAACTTTGAGAAATTGTAAAAACTAAATGTTTATTAAAACATAATAAAACTTTATAATATAATAATCTCCACTCAAATTATATATTTTATCTACTAAAGTGCTACAATACTAGGGAGCTTCATGTAAGGGGTTTCATTTGGGTAAAATGTATCGACGAGTTGCTGGATTTACGATTTAAAGTGTCCTAGCTCCTCAAACGTTTACTACATGACCTCTGAATTATGATGGCCCGAACGGTAGTACGATATCTACAAACTAAATATGTTTTCGCATATTAAAAATGTTACTATAAACATCAAACTATAAATGACTACATCATGATCAACATAGAGACATATATAGGATGGTTTATGTTTTCCTAAAACATTATTCCAAACCTAAGTCGCAACATTCCATTTTTAGGTTGCACGTAGAAGTTTCCCGATTTATCCACCACATCCTTAAAAGTACTTAACATCAAACAAACTCTAGGTGAGTTCATAGCCCCACTCCACTTTCTATTTCTTAATTGTTTTACAAACCCTTGGGGGAGATACATGCTTTATTTTAAACCGAACACATTGCTTTCAAAATGTATACTTATCTAATTGTTTTATTAGCACTAAGTTGCCGCATTTGCCAAACTTAAGTCCCTAAATCATGAATCATTAATCACTAGCGATAGTGGGCGCGAATATTGTGAATAGATCTATTGGGATTGACGAATCCCGTTTGTGTTGACCAGGTAGGCAAACAAACGCACTATATTTGATTAACATTGGTAAAAATGACAATTTTTACCTGATAGGGCACGCACCGACATTTATATCAATTAATTTTGGAACGCGTTAACGCCTTGATTGCATGATGCTTAGTCTAATAATAACTGTTTTGTTTTCAAACCATTAGTGTGAGTCTATAGCTCACACTACAAACATATTGTGTTCAACCATCAAACAAACTCTATGAATTTCACTCAACCTTTGGGTTGACAGTTTTAAGCATGTATTTCAGGTCCATATTGTGTGAGGCTGGCACGGAGGAGCACGGATACTCAAGAAGGCTATAAATTTTATTATCATTCGAAAACCAATTTAATGTATTTTTTAAACCGTGAAACTACTCGGACCTCATCTTTGTAAACTCTGATATTTATATAAATCGAATGACAAATCCCTTTTAAAACGACTCCATTAGAGTTCGTTTTCTATTGTTATGACTGTTGTGCCATGAAGTAACACCCAGTTTGAATTCCGCTGCGTATCACGAAATTGGGGGTGTTACATCTCCTGGTCCTGATGGTTACACTGCAACTTTCTTTAAGAAAGCGTGGGATGTTGTGGGTGCTAAGGTACGTGTGCTATTCGGGATTTCTTCATTAATGATAAGCTTCTCACGGAAATCAATCATACCATTATATCTTTGATCCTTAAAGTGTCTACCCCTGCTAAGATTAATGATTATAGGCTTATTTCTTGTTGTAATGTCCTTTATAAATGCATTAGCAAAATTATTGCTAACCGCATTAAAGAGGGCCTTGGTGAGTTGGTTAGTATTAATCAATCAGCATTTGTTACTGGCCGTCGTATCTCAGATAATATATTAATTACCAAGAGCTTATGCGGAATTATCATAGAGGGAGAGATCCGCCTAGGTGTACGTTTAAAGTTGATATTCAGAAGGCATATGATACGATTGATTGGGCATTTCTTAAAGCTATTCTGATTGGGCTTGGTTTTCACACCAAAATGGTTGACTGGATCATGGTGTGTGTCTCATCTACATCTTATTATATATGTGTTAATGGGGATCTTCATGGCTGGTTTAAAGGTAAGCGTGGTATTAGGCAAGGTGACCCATTATCTCCCTACTTGTTTACGTTGGTTATGGAGGTGCTAACTCTTATTTTGAAGAAAAAGGTTTCTAATGCTATGGAATTTCAGTTTCATCATTTGTGTGAACAACATAGAATTATTAACCTTTGTTTTGCAGATGACCTCTTCTTGTTTTCTAGAGGCCATCCGGATTCTGTTAATTTCATAATGCATGCTTTAGAGGATTTCAATAATGTCTCGGGTCTTGTCTCGAGTATCCCTAAAAGTACACTTTTTTTTGTAATGTTCCTAATGCTATGAAAGCTGCTATTCCCAGTCTATGCCATTTGCAGAAGGTTCTCTCCCTGTCAGGTATCTTGGGGTCCCTCTTATATCATCTAGACTACTTTATAGGGATTTTAAGGTTCTTGTGGAAAAGTTGGAAGGCCGTGTGAATGATTGGCGTAATAAGTTTTTATCTTTCGTGGGTAGGCTTCAGTTGGTCAGGTTTGTGTTATCTTCGATGCATTTATATTGGGCTTCTGTTTTTATTCTTCATACTCGTATCATTCATGAATTGGAGCAGCTTATGAGGGGTTTCCTTTGGTGTCAAGGAGAAATGAAAAGGGGTAAGGCCAAAGTTGCTTGGGAGTCCGTTTATAAGCCTAAGCAAGAAGGAGGTCTAGGTATTCGTAGATTGAATGATTTTAACATTGCTCTCATGACTACGCATATTTGGAGTATTTGACACATAAAGAGTCCTTATGGGTTCAATGAATTCATTCTTATAAACTTCGTGGTAGAAGCTTTTGGGATGTCCCTTGCTTGGGTGATGTTAGTTGGGGATGGCGCAAGCTTCTTGCAATTAGAGCTAAGGTTCGTCCTTTCATCTGGCATAAGATTAATAATGGAAAGGCTACCTCCGTTTGGTTTGATATGTGGTGTGAGTTAACCCCCCCCCCATTTGTGATTCACTTACTGCTAGAGACATTGCTCGGGCTTGGTTAAATTTATCAGACTCGGTTTGTGATGTGATAGATAATGGTGTTTGGCGATGGCCTCCTGATTGGTTATCTAGGTTTCCACCGTTAGTGCTCTTCCGGTTCCTAATCTTAACGATATCGATGATGGTTTATTATGGCGTACTTTGGATGGTAATCTTAGTCGCTTCTCGCTTTCGTGCGTGATTCTTTTCGCTAAGGGCGACTTGGTGGATTGGTATCATATTCCTTGGTTTTCTCATTGTATTCGAGGCATGCTATACATTTGTGGCTTGTTATTAAGCAGAAATTGAAGACTCAGGATAGGATGCGGCAATGGGATGTTGGTCCTAATGTTGATTTGTACTTGCTTAGATGCCCACTATGTGACTTGGTTCTGGACTCTCACTCTCACTTGTTTTTTGAGTGCCAATTTTCTAAGCAGGTTTGGTTGCAGGTTCGGGTTTTATCTGGAATGGATGATGTCCCACCTTCTTTGGATAATGCTCTTACATTCCTTATTCCTATTTCAAAGGGGCGTTCGGTTAGTAGTATCATATCTCGGTTACTACTCGCTGCTACTACGTACTACATTTGGATGGAACGCAATTCGAGACTGTTCAAGCAAAAGAAGTCTCCTGTAGCTGAAGTGGTCCAAATTATTGTCTCTACTGTTCGGTTGAAGCTGTTTACCTTCAAGTTCAAGAAGATAAGCTCGTCTGATACTTGATAAATGGAAGATTCCAAGTGTTTGTACTTGTAACACCCCAACCCGGCAAGGGTAGAAGTGTCACATTCTGGTGTCATATCAGAACATACAATTAAAAATTTTACAAATTGAAGCCTTATAAAATAATTTATCAAGTCATATAAACAAATGACTTATAAAGAAAATACAAAATCGAATATGTCCAAAATAGAAAGAAATCTCAAAACTATAGCCCATCAAAATAAGTCCCAAAATAATAAGGTAACTAGGGTCGGTCCACTCAGATAATCCAACATTCAGCCCATCAAAACCCATCTTCCAACCTAAAACATGTCGCAGGAAAAGAAATGCGGCTGAGCTTAAAAAGCCCAGTGAACAGATATAACAAAATGAAAGCTAAACATAATCAGAGATACGAAATGAAACAAGAAATCCGATAACAAGGTCACAACGATTTAAAAACAATGAGTCAATGAGGAACCTGCAAAATACAATAGTAATAGATATCCAGAAAGAACAGATAACAGAGGAGAACAAGCAAGTAACGCATCGATGACATATACATAAGCACATCTAAATAACCAGGCATACAATTAATCAGGAAATCAGAAAACGTATAAGCCAAACGAAAATCTAAAAGCAAGCGGAAGCAATTAACTAGAAAGTGAGCATGGCAATCACAAAAGTCAAATAACCCACAGTTAACAACATAACCAGTATCATAATAGCGGAAATACTATCAGCAGTCAAAACATGGTAGCCACATGTATCAAGTGGGAATACAATACGAACATTATAATTGAATGGATTAAGGACAAAGCATGGCAACTAAACAAGTTAACAAGACAGACAACATAAGTTGAACCATTTACCCAATCAAATAGTAGCATGGACAGAATTGTAAACATGGCAGGTCAACGATGAGCAGATAAGGATACCAACGGATAGTCACATAAAACATGTAATAGCATAATCAAATTCAATAATCATATTATAACCCGGTACGTGAATGGAATGATAGTCTGAAGTAACGGAAAAGTGTATGACAGACCAATGCAATGGAAATATAGCATGGCAAGAGAGTAATTCACATAAGGGCATGAATATGGTGCTACTGGGAATACGAAGGTACAATATAGGTATATCAACGAGGTAAGGGTTGTCGAAATCTATCACGAGCCAACAAAGACAACACAAGAATATCAAGAGTGGCAATAGCAGCCCAATAATCAATAGTAACCATCGATTCGGAGGGGTGACCTCGAATACCGCACCAATAAGAGGAGACCTCAAGAACCAATGGAGTAGCTAGCTCCCGATGTGAGGGTGTATTGCACACGCACCACATCACTAGAACAGATCAATCAATATCAATAATGATGACAAGACAAATCTAGGATGCATCCATACGCCCCCTGCAGAACAATAGTGGCCATACAATATATCTAAAGCGCGCATAATCAATACAATATGGGGACGGTGTGGAACATCACTCATCCACACTGGAGTCATGCCATTGGTGCATCAATGACACGATCATGTTACCTTCATGGCTAGGATAACAATATTTGGCTCGGGTATCAATCTGAAGGGTCAAACAAAGGTCCACAATGTAGCAATATATATCAGTCATCATAATCAGAGGTTCAATATCAGTAGATCACAATTCAGAGGTTTATAATAATAGTCCAATATCAAAGTCCAATATCAAAGGTTCAGTGACAGAGGTTCAATATCAAAGGTTCAGTAACAGTGGTTCAATAACAAAGGTTCGGTAAAAGAGGGGTCAATAGCAATGGTTCAATGTCAGAGGGTCAATAGCAATGGAATCATAACAATGAATTATCATAAGCGAACAAAGTCAAAGGGACCAGAAAGTCATGAGTACCCCTACTGAAAAGGGATAAAATATCTGTACCTCATTTCGAAGCAAGCAAAATAGGAAAGTAAGGTCACAATGAATCAATCCCGCCGTCCGGAACCTATGAATTAGATAACGCTTATTAAGAATCAGATTACTCATTTTAGACGGCTTTCCATAATTAGTAGGTTTCCAGTTTAAGCAACTTTCCAAAAATAGCAGGTTTCCGTATTTAACAGATTTAGTCATTTATGATGCATTTAAAGACATATTAGGTTAAATGAGTATTATTATACTTTAAGGATTATTTATGCCAAGTTACACAAGTTTAGGGTCTAAAGTGTAAATATTAGAAAGTGTAGGGTTTTAAGTGTAAATATGCCATATTTACCCATTTTACTCATTTACCCCTTTTAGTTATTATATTTACAAATCAAACCTTTTAGTTTCAATAGTTACGAATCTAACATTGAATTTTATATAACTCGTATACGTAGATATTAACAATCCTAGTTTTAAACCACGCATTCAATTGATGTTATAATCATTTTAACTTAATTAGTACAAGTTTAGATGATCTTATGAGGTTACACATTATGGTCGAGACAATAATAAACCTAAAACAACCATTCGACAACAAATCAATTAACCAACGAACCCTAGATCAATAATACAATTAATGTATACGTTATTAACCGTTTAGCTACGTTTAAATACAAGTTATATACTCCTTTGGGTGAACCCTTCTTATGACGAGACCCTCATCCCCTAAAACAAAAAAATGCGCCCTATAAACCATTGAAACAAGCCCTAAACCTAACCTCATTCGACACAATTTAATACCCATTCAATACACAAGTTTAAAACCCATATTGCCGTGACAATAGACATGTAACCATCAGGTCGTGAGGGTGTTTACAAACAGATTTATGGACCAGCTTTTATACACTTTGATCGACATGTATATAAATGTTTGATTCATGATTTTATGTGGTTTAATGCTAGGTATTCCATGGCCTTGTTTAACATTAAAAGGAGACATGTTTTAAAGTTTCAAATGTAAGCGTATGACAAACATATACCACGACCAAATTTCAGAAATAAGGATGAGACGAAAGCAATATGGTGATACCTTTGTAGCGTCTAAGAAGAAGGATAAAACAAGGATAACAAGTGACTAACCAAGCCCTTTTTGTGTGCCCTAGGACTCATGACAGCAAGCAGCCAAAAGACCCACGATACCAAGCCAAACAACCTTCAATACGACACACGAATTCAGCCCTTATATCACACGTACACACCTTCTTTGGACTTCACTCTTGTCGACAAAAAATGGAGATGGGAGGGTGTTTTTGCCGTAACTTTTGGTGTAGGGGAGTTTAGGGTTTTGTGATAAATAATGAATGAGATATGGAGAGATTTTAAATGTGATATGGTGAGATAAGTTAGGAAATAATTGAGGGAGCCTTTAGTCGTTTTCTTGGCCGATCAAAAAGGGGGGGGAGACCAAATCACAACTTGATTTACCTTCCAATAATAGCTTGTGTTAGTGCAAATATTACGATATTTAATCTACACAGTCTCGTTTGTTTTGATTGATGACAAACATGTAACCTGTAATACATAACGTAAAATGTACAAGTTACTTGTAATCACACTTTGTCTCAACATACATTCAACACCTCTCGATGTCTCAAGTCCTCATATGTTACAACACAGGTTCGTACATGTTTGTTATGTGGCATTATGATCAAACCCATTAACAAATCATTTAGAATGTTTAAAATACGTTTAGAGTCACTAAGTATTTTAATAGGTTAACCATTCTATTTCGAACCTCATTTTACATTTTGCATTCACAAGTATTTCAAAAGGTAACTAGAGATTTTGTTAACTAGTTACATAATACATTTTACAAGTTTACTTTGATAAACTTTTTAATCTAAAAAGGAAATACATATTACATCATCATCTTTGAAATCCTTGGAAGATCTGTTGAATATTTTGGTTAGATTGACACTCAATATATCAAATGTGATCTTAGTAAGATTTGGTAATATCTTGGAAATATTTGAAGAAAGATTTTTTAGATTTTCTGTCAGGCACCCACGGAACAAAAATGTATAAAGGACGGAACCCTTTATTTGGTTCCTTGGTCCGTGCCTGACCACTTTTGCCTACAAATAGAAGCCCATTGTTTTCCTATTTCTTCACCACTTAAAAACACATCTTCTCTACCTTCTTGCATACATTTAGATTAATCATTAACAATGTATTAACATACATTAAACACCCTAATGATCATGATCATAATGCTTCTGACATTCATCTTTGTTGTAAGCATACTCTACATATTGATCAACCAAGGAAAGCTTGGAGATCTAGTCATTCCCATTCACCACAAGCTGAAGATCTATCACAACAAGTTTAGGGAACTTGTGATCTTCATCATGAAGGCTTCCTATCAAATGGAAATTTATTTAGAAGTAGTTATTCATATCCATTAGACATTTGTGTCATGGATCATTAGTGTAAACATCATTGCATCATAACAAAACTTTCACCAAACTAGATTAGATGGTTTATGTGTTTGTGCCATAAAACACAAGGTTTGTTATGTTGGGCCATAAACATATTGGGAGTGGTTGTACCCTTGTAAAAGAACTCGACATCTAGCTTAGTGTCAGAAATATTGTATAGGCGACGTTAGGTTGGTTCTACTCGAACTAGAACCCGGTATTTAGCTTTGTACCGGAAAAGTGTAGCGACGATTGTAAGGTTTTCTCCACCGATAAGGGAGCTTGTTGATTTAGTGAAGTAACTCTCGAGTTGGGTACTCGGGGAGTGGAGTAGAGCATAAAGGAGATCCGTGACCGAACCACTATAAATCATCGTGTTCGGTTTGCACTTTCCTTTCTTTATCTCTTTACTTTTATAGTTGCACTATACTATTGCTTGTGATGTGGTTTGATGTTGATGCTTGTGTGACAACTTGGTTTACTATGATTTACATTAGTCACAAACAATAATTGGTACTTTCATATTATAACAAGTTTCATAAACGATTTGATACAAAAGATCTAACGATTTTAAACGGTAACGTATTCACCCCCCCCCCCTCTACGTTTCCACAATTGGTATCAGAGCCACGTGGCTCTTATTTTCAAAACAAATGGTTTTTAAAATAGAGTACGATCCATGTATCAAATTACCATTGAAGCGAAAAATAATTTGAAAAATGCTTTGCTAATTATACTTAGAAATTTTATTGTTAAATGTAACTTTGTATACAAGCTTGAAGATTTTCTTGAAACATAAAATAAAAGTTTGTTGAAAGAACTAGTAAGTATTGTATTGTGTGCTTATAGAAAATTTACGAAGAAATATGATTTTAAAGGAGTGTTTGGGATAACTATAAATTTAGTTGAAAATCATCTCAGTAAATGTTTAAGATAAGTTACATAAGTAGATATGTTGTTAAATATGTGTATTATATGTTTACTATCAAATCTAGTAAGTCACACACGTTTCTCTATGTCAAATACTAGTTTTGGTGAATCTGTCTCGAGGGCCACGGCACCAAATCTTATAAAGGCGGATCCCTTTATTTGGTTCCTTGGAATCCGTCGCAAGATTCGCTTTTTAGCCAACTTCAAAAATCATAACTAATTAACCGTAAGTCCGTACAAGTCGAGCCACCTATCATTTTAAAGGGAATTGAGTCTACTTTCATTTAAAAATACTCTCATGGCCTGATTCTAAATTTAAACAAGTGAAATAGACCAAACACTACAGTATGTCTAAGATATTAAGTTTCGCTTTAACATAAAAACTCAAATTTTTGAATCAAGAAATTTAAGTTGGTATTCTTAGAACTTTGATACAATTTCTTTTGAAACTAAATAAATTGGTAATATGTTTAAAGGAAACTAATCAAGCTTGGTATACATCGTCATATTTAAACGCTAAATGACAAAAAGTGTTTTTCATTTTATGCTATGCTAAATGACCACTTGTTTATGTTGTTTGCATATATATTGCTTGCTTATTTTCAAATTGGTGTTTACACTTGTTTGTTTGCATAATATAAGTGTCAACCTTACCATGTTATTTATTCGCTTGTTTGACAATTTCTTGTTTATGCACAATAGGTCTTTGCTAGATTTTGTGCACTAAGTTGGAAAATGGTTTTACCATCACTTGTAGAATTAGATAACTTTCTTTGCATAGGTTATACTAAAATCTCACATAACTTATGAAATGTCATAACTCACTTAGCAATAAGTACTAACTAAATTAGTCAAGTACTTTGAAAAATGAAAGTTTTAAAGAGTGTTTGGTACAAGGACAAAACAATGTTGTATGATGTAATTTATTTGTTTTTCTTTGTAGGATGATAATATGACTTAAAACAATGTTGTATGCTAACCGGTTTATGCAGGGGATAGCACAAGTGTGTTATCAAATTTTACCCATTTTCACTTTCATGTGAAAATCGTTATAGCCCTTGGTCAAAGTCTATGCTCCACTATGTTTGTATATGTGTTATCGACTTTTCCTAACTAGAAATAATTAATGTCACATGTTTTAAGCAAAATTTCGTGTTTCGGAAAGTTCTCGACACCTAAAAACTGCTGTGGTGATTTTGGTGTCCGCGGATCGACGGCACCAAAGATTTGGTACCGTCTCGTTATAGAAATTGGTACCACCATACACCAGACATAGCGGACCAAAGCGGCACCAATTTAAGGGTTCCGCCTGTGTAAGGAAATGGTGTCGTGGATTCTACAGGTAAGTTGTTTAATTTTACTAAATCCCACAATCTAATTTGCCAAATTTCGTTTCCAGGATAGTTGTTAATGCATATCTTTCATATCTCATTCAACACATCCTCAATGGATTAACTTAGGATGTTTGACATGATCTTAGACACTTCCATCTCATTAGAAACTACCATCTTTGCATGGATTAACCTCAAATAAGCCACTTAAGAAAAACCACTAGGATTAGCATTCGATCTTGTTGCTTCATTAACTTGAACTCCTCATCCTCAGACTCGTTACCTCTCAACATCTCATCACCAATTCAAGATGTGAACTTTCTAAACTTAAGTACTCCAACTCCACCACCAAAATCACCCACCATTATGACTACTTCACAACCATCCAAAACACCTTCAACGCTAAAGTCTCCAAAACTTTTACTTTGTGCAAACACCACCAACATCTCCTCACCCGTTTATGGATGACTTAGATGACTTACCGAGACTAACAACTGGACTCATTATTTGCAAAGATATCATACACAAGTTTGTCATATGACTAGAGATATTGTTTTGTATCTACATGTATTGCCTCACTTGGCTAACATGAAAATAATGTGTCATCCTTCAAGACGATAAGTATTTACATAGAGTCATAACTCACACGTATGTTAAAGACATACTATCAAGTCTTTTTATCCTTAAGTTCAATCTAAGCTTTATAATCTCAACTAATTAGGATTGACAACTTAAGTATTTCATCTCAAATATTCAAGTATATGCGACTTACGATTGTAGTCATAAAAAGTCATATCCGAAAAATCAACACCCATGTATTTTAACAACACATGTTGAAACACTTATCCAAAACAAACAACCCACTGTGCCATTTATCCCTCTTTGACACCTATTATCCCTCTTCCATCTGTTGGCACCATTAAGCGTATTTCTCATGAACTTCCAAGAGCATCCTTTAAATCAAACGTGCCCTTTCAAGGTGAACCTATACCTCAGCCCCTAAGCTTCATAGACAGAACCAAAACTTAAAACACTTCACCCACTAGTTGTAGCAACCAATGAACCATAAGAATTGGTATCCGTACTTTTTATGTTCAACAACTATGGACAAATAATCAACCTAAGTACTCCCATAGCACAACAAACCCCTACATCAGCACTTCCTTAGTTAGACACACTAGAAGACCTACCACCTAGATCAACCAATCCACCATCCTTACCATCATTTGAATTCGTTGAGTGTATTGCTCAAAAAATCCTTGTGTCCAACACTTAGACTAAATCAAATGCACGTTTGAACAAACTCAAACATCCTTTCCCACATATAAGGACTTAGATAATTCATTGTCGCTAGAACCTCAACTATCAAATAAGCATGGTGCTCTTGGTAATTGTTGTCAATTTCCACTAGGTATAAGTAGTACTACCTTCACAAATTATCAAAGTATTAGTAATACTTTGTCGTTAAACTTCTGCATAAATTTCGTTAAACCTCAAATCAACATTTCAACAACATATGTTAAAATGCAATCTCAAAGCCAACATCATACACCCCAAGCAAAAATGACTCTTGAGGAGTATACATAAGAAACTCGAGTGAATTCATCTTGTCATCATCTAGTGAATATAATCTTGAGACCAAGTTTATTTAAATGGGACTATCCGATTCAAACACTTTGGCTTCATATCTTCATTTAGGAAAACATGATGTTTTGAAAAACATTATACCTAAGAAATCATGCGTTAAGTATTCATCTTGTTAAAAGGATATTGTATATCCTATGCATTATTCTCTCCTTGCGACATAAATGGTTGTGTTACAAGAGATTTCATTACACCTCATTGGCTAAATGATCTTGAAACGAACAAGTTCTATGAACTAGCGTATCCAATTCATCTTTTCATACTTATCTTTATAAGGATGATAACTTTATCCCATGCGATAATCTCATCTGTTGAAAGATACTATTTGTATCCATTTCCTTTCAAGCGTACATCATAACTTAACCTTGCTCAAACCTTGTGCACATCCAAGGTTAAAACTACACATCTCTAGAACATACACATGATCTATTGAAGTTAGTAACCTTAGTTAGATTCTTGTCAAATAAAGTTCCAAAGAGCTTTCTTGAGAACATTGTTAAACTAACATATTCCATTCCCTAGTCTTAGATAATCAAATCACATTTAAAGTATACATTTCAACTCAACGAAAAAGATGTCATCCATTAGATCATACAATTAGCTATGTAATTTGAACAACCTTAGATTCTAAACACAAGATTAAAACATATTGTTTATCAATACACCATTGATAAAATTCATGTGTATCTTCATCACCTTAGTTATATTGCATATTAGTTGTGCCACATTAAGCCAAGTATTGGTAAACTATCATCTTTTATGCACTTTAATAGGCAAAAGTAGGAGTTCCCATCTTTCTAACATGAGAATGACTCTTGGAGAACCTATTACACTAGAAACTCAATTTGACCTAACGGTTGAATTGCTTCTTGGAGAGAAGTTGGGTATGTGGAATCACCGTAAAATGGTCGTGTTTAGCCTTAATTGAGCACCGCTAGTAATAGTCTCATATTCATTCTCCAACTTGAAAATCTGCTTTCCTATACTTGCCTAAAGTAAGTGTTAAAACATTGATAGTTTGCCTCGCCTTAGGAATACTAATCAAACAAGTAGTATATATGACTTTTCTTTTAAAACCACTTGCATTGCACTTACATGTGTTGATTACATGTTCTTGTTTCATACGATAAGTTGATTTGACATTATCTTAGTGTTTGATAACTAGTAAAATGTGTAAACCTTAGTAAAACCACTTGCATTGCACTTACATGTGTTGATTACATGTTCTTGTTTAATACGATAAGTTGATTTGACATTATCTTAGTGTTTGATAACAAGTCAAATGTGTAAACCTTAGTACGGTTTTATCTTTATAATGCTTGTATTCTTGTTTCATGCTACTAAACGTTTAAACCTAAACTTTATTTGCATGATACTTACTTTTGAATTATTTTAGCATGATTAACATCTTACTTATGAACTCATAATATGCCATTTTGATACGTGATAATTTTGATATGATATATTTGTGTTTGAAAGCTATTAGTTGGCATTCATTACATCTATGTGTAGTATGATCCATATGATACATGCTCCAAATTGTTATGTCTTAAACATGGCTTGCATGAATCTTTCATCTTGTTTCTTTTGCTTCTTGTCACACTATTTGTTTGCTACGTGTGCACATATAATCTGTCAAAGTGCTTTTGGTATGACTAACTTTTAGAAGCCTTTTTATCTTACAAATTAATCACATAGATTATCCAAGTATGCTTAAGTGTCTAAGTCTAACGACAAAACAATCTCATAATGAAATGTCTTGAATAAAGTCGTATTCTTGCATAATATGATTGTTTTGATGCTATCTTGTGTGGTGATTTCTTGTCTACTAGGTGCAATGTGTTGTTTTTGCTTATATAATATGTTATCATTTGATTTCTATCATGATTAACATCTTTTGTCACTAACAAATTTGTTTTGTAGGTTGATAATAAATTATTTGTTATCTCACTTGGTTCTAACTTTTATATGCTCATTTTGCATAATCCCCTTTATTGCTACGTAGATTAGTACTATGCTTTATGGGACCCCTACACTTGCATATAGTTTAAAAGCATATAGAATTAAGTTCTAGAGGGTTGGCTTTGCATTTTTGTCTTTCAACCGATCTCTTTCCAAATCTCATTTTTGCTTCCGCTTTCCAAAAATCACCTCCATCATTATTTAGTTATAACAATACTCTAATCCTCTTCACTTCCTAATAGGAAACCACATGCCTCATCATACGATCATTTCGTATTAATCGAGAAGAGATACGTGACTTTAAGGATGAAGTTCATTGTATGCTAACCATCATCCGTAAAAAACATCACTAAGCTCATCTCTTCGTTAACCCGAATAACCTCCTAAACACTTTGTTGTCATTCTTTATTTGATACATTACACATTATGTTGGATGTCCACCAATTAAGGGGAGAGAAATCCATTCACATAATTGTATTTTGTCAAAATTTATGTCTCTTAGACTCTAAAATACCAACACATAGGTAAACACCACTTAGCTAAAACCGGTTCACGAAACCACAACTAGTTCAGCCTTTTTAACTTTTTATCACAAGTTTGCACCAATACCTCATCAAGTAAAAAACGCATCATGTGTTTTTACAAAACGTATTCATCTCCACATTTAGGATTTTCCTTAAACTAGCACCTTACAACTTCACTAATCAAAACAGCCATTCCCAACACCATCATAGGATCTTATCCTTTTCTCGCGTATCATGCATGTCCTTGTCAGTGCAAACGATATATTAATCAAAACGGCCATTCCCAACATGTTGGTCTATCCAACTCTCACTCATATGATGTCATTCTCATCCTCATATAGGTACTCATTATTATTATTATTATTATTAGTATTTTTCATATTGTCTTCACTTCTTTTCAATGTGATAATCATCCATGTTGGTCAAAACCATGCTAATACTACCTTTCCCATTGTCACCTAGAATAGGTCATTTTTATAATTCATGTCAATCAATGAACGAATTTATCTTCATTATAATATTCTTAGATAGAACGCATTATTGATTACTCTTGGGTTGAAGCATATGAGAACTTGCTCAAAACAATAGGTTGTTAGCATCAATAAATCATTCAAATCATAACCCTTATACATCATTGAAATGCAATGTCCATTCATATTTTATTTCTTAGCTTTGGTCACTTGACATGACGAAAGGATTGCATGAGTCCATATTTTTATATTTGCTATACATACGAGTTTCTAACTCCTTAATAGCTTCCTACCTAATCACCATGTGACAACCCGTACTTTCAGGTCATTTCTCAAAACAATTCATGCTTCACTATTTCAACATTTATCGTAAACTAGGTTTACGTGTTCCAAATTCGCGTAACCTTTATGGTTTAGCGGCGAATTCATGATCATATCATCACGAACATTTCATATGGACTAAGTTTAGTCTACATTTCATTAGCATCATTTGCATCATGTTAGTTCATTCATGACTTTACATTTCACATTAAACGCGTAAATTTTATATTAAATAAACGTTATCGCGTGAGTTATTATTTTGAACATTTAATCCGTTACTTCTAAAAATGATCCCGATATATTTTTATACTTACATTTAGTTATAAAAACTATATTTTGAGTTTACCCAGTGTTTTAAATTTATTTTGTATATAAATCGTTAAATTTATATTATTACGACGCTTTTCTTAAAAACTACACGATAATTATATTATCACTCAAATTATGCAAGAAAAATATTTTTACAATTTTTATGATCTTAATATAATTTACTTTGGTCCATTAAAATTTATTTTAACTAAAACTACTATAGTTTCACAAATGTATACAAGTTACCATTTATCTCAAATGCACTTACATGTTGACTTACACATTATATACATATACATTATATAAAAAAAAAAAAAAAAAAAGATATTTGTTGACAAATATCCCCAAAACCGCAGTGGGGGGTTGCAATTAATGGATGGTAAACAAAGTCTTACTTGTATAGATTTATACACAACCTCTATTCATTCCAATCATTCTCATATTCTAGTGTTAGTAAAAAAAAAATTCTCTCCTTTGTTCTTTCATCCATAACCGGTTCTTCACAAGAGTGTACAAGGGATCACAAAAATTTTACAAGCTCAAGTTCAAAACAATCTAGATCACACTCTTATTAAGGTTTTGAAATAAAAACCTAGAGTGTTTAGGTTAAACCTTTGTTCTTTGCACCTCATCAAGTTTACATGTAAGCATATTACTATCATTTTACATATTTCATCTTCATTTCATATTTATTTCTTCATATATTGAGCAAACATGCAAGACTTGTGTTAGTTATACCATTTTACCTTTGATTTTAAGAGTTTGATATATATAAAGTCATCCTATAATTATTCCCTTGGTATATATTGGTCTTGATGATGTTTAGGAACCCATGACACCCTAAGAAGGTGTATGGTAGGATTAGATTAGCTTTGGAGTTGATTTGAAGGGATTGGAATAGGTTTAGTACGAGAAAAACTATTTTCGACAAGTATATAAAAGTGTTCTGTCCTTATTTTGTTTTTCTGGAAAATCCGACAGTAGGCACGAAATTTTGGCCTTGATATTTAGAAAATATACTTTAAAACGAATCCGTGGCCGCTTGAACGGATTAAAACGGAGTTATAACGAAGAAGTTATGAATTTTTCAAGTTTGACGATTTAAATATATAATTTCGAAATTTTCAGCAAAGTGTTTTGTTTTGTACGAGTCAAAAACGAGTCCTAAGCTTCATAAATTATTTCGACTTATCAAAAATATATTAGTATACTTTGATACGAAGCTAAGGACATATAATACGTAGAAAACGGATTTGAAACGACTAAGATATACACGTTTTCATAAAATTGCCGTAACTATTATTTTTAGAAAAACTATATTACTTTTACGAGACAAGTGTTACGGTAACTAAAACGACCATGTTGAAGGCTGTTTTTAACTATGATGTAGAACTTTTGTAACGAGATGTCTTCTAATGAAAATAAGATCACCAGCATATTTTCCAAAACGACCAACCGCTTGTATAGCGGAGTTGTAATAAATTATTTACGGATGCTTAAACTTTGCGAAACTCATTTTAAACAACATTTTGGACAAAATCACCATCTTTAACCTTTATTATCTTTATGTTCGAGACCTTTATGTCGAAAACTCCTGAACTGAAACTTCTAGATTTTGATACAAACTTTCCATAAACGTCGAGTTCGTTTCCTAACGTTCGACGTACACCATTTTACGACTAGTTTTTCGAAGCCATTTTTGTCTCTTTCACGAAATTTCCGACGACATTATTTTATGACGAAAAGTGATAATTTCACAATAAATCATTACGAAACCATTGTAGGATGACATTTTGACGTAAATACTTGTAAAGTAATTTTTGAATGGTCAAGACGTCAAAAGAGTATTTTTCGACGATAAGTATTATTTTCAAAACTCGCAAATGGTATAAATAACATAAGAAATGCATGCATATCATTACATCATAACTCATTACATATCATATCATTCGTAATAGGTCCAGATTAAAGCATCACATTATACCTCGGTGTACTCACTCTTGTCATCATACCAGTTTACCAAGTGAGTTTTCATAGCCCCGTCGTACATGCTTTTAATTATTTTCAAACCTACGGGGGAGAATACATTGCACAACATTTTATTACGATACCAAGTATGTTAAATTCATTTACATTGCTTAAGTTACCGTGATTTGCCAATTGAAAGTCCCCATTACCGAACATGAGCAGTTAATCTTAGAAGCGAGGGTGAGTGGATAGATCTATCGAGGTGACGCCCATCCGGGTTGGTGAATCCCAACTAGTAATACGGATGCATTTCATTTAATAACATTATTGAGTTGTCAGCAAACACTCTTTTGGGGCCTACATTATGAGCAGTCTAGTTTCGGTGTCATGGGCTTAAAGCAATTGTAACATTTTTATGTGACATGATTGTCATACATAACATTTTATGTGACATGATTGTCATACCAGTAACATTTTATGTGACATGATTGTCATACACATAACATTTTTATGTGACATGATTGTCATACTGATCTATACTTGCGTAGTCGTATAAAACATTTACATAAACCTATGAATTCTCACCAACATTATTGTTGACCGCTTTAGCAATGTATTTTCGTGTAACTAAGGCATACTCATCATGGCATGGTTAAGGAACCTTTGAGTCGTGGCGTCGACTTATATCATTGTACATTATGGCACTTTCTTTCAAAACATCGTTTGACTTGTACTAAACTTATTTTCCGTGCATAGTAACTTTCATTTGGGACCTATCTTTGTAACTCGAATGTTTTTATTAAATCAAGCGATGTATTTTCCAAACGACACTTTAGGTCGTTCAATATAACTGTGATTGTGATGCTATGACATCATCCCCGTGAATTCCATTCCACCGCAAAAGCATGTAAATTGGGGTGTGATTGGTATCGAGCTTGGTTATAGAGAACTAGGTTGCATCATTGACCCTAGACTATAACTACATCATCATAGCATCTCATCATTTCATCATAAATACATAGTCACTATACATGCGGTTTTATACGCACATTTCACGAGTTATTTACTTTCATTTGAACTCGATTGTCACATAGATGCCTTCAAATACCCATCCCATTATACTCACATCACTTTGACATGGAGAATGCCTTGTCATTCCCTATCACAATTTTAATGTGAAGCTAACTCAACACCGATAACATCGATGATGACACTGAGACCTTTAGGAGGCTTAAGTTGCACCTACACCATCACGATCACTATTGATTCACGGTAGGATCGGGACAATTTTATCACTCGGTTGGGATGATCATACCATTGGGTAGAACTTATAGGCTTAGTCCTAATGAACCTATTTTCTTAACTCACCACAAGGATTCCATTATCATCATTGTCATTATTTTCATCATCATTATCATTTCGAGCACCATCCGTACCATCACATCTCATACACGATACTCATACACCGACTTGCAAACTTGAGAAGCGTGCATGATTTGACACACCATTACCATCTACCACCGAGACTATAGACATTACACCATCTCATAGGTTTGAGGATGTGAGAGTTCTAGGGCTATTGTTGCTAGACCGCCTACTACTCTTACACTTGAAACACGATTAGACCACCAACAGGAACAGATAATAAGTACCTTTCTAGCTAATGTAATCTTTATCATTTATTATCTCCACGATAATCACCACCTTGTTTATTTCATTCTTTACTCCAATTGCCCAATTTTCCATCATTTCACGACGATTCATCACTATCTTACTAGGGGTTAGGCCAACTTTATTCTCGACCAATTAGTAGACTATTATTACTCGATAAGGTTCTCCTATGTATCCTACAAACCATCCAACAAATTTTATTCCAAATTATCCTGCTACTATTTCATGAAATTATTTCACTTAATTTTATTTCAAGCAATTTTATCACCATTTTAGAAACGTTATTTTATAAAGTTTTAAAACAAGTTGTTTCATTACCACCCTATCAATTGGTTTCAGTCATTTTATCAACTATTTAATATCCTCATACGAAACGATTTTCATGTCACTCTGAAAAATCATTGAGCCATTATCTTACAAAACAAAACGTTGAATACCATCTAAAACTTCGGAGGAACATAATACCATTTCAACAAAAACAAGCATCACATCATTTGTCCTTAATTATACATGGCCTGATCACCTATGTATAATTCAGGAAGAATTATGTCATGAAAGTAACAAGCATCATTTCAAATCTCCTAAAACAATTCTCATTTAAAAGCAAAGTTTATAATCAGATAAATCATGCATAAATATTTCTTTTTGTTAACACTCTATAGATGCTTACGCCATTTATCTCTCACTCAACTGATAAGTTAGGATTTGACGAGTGACCTTTTAGGAAAGACTTCCTATACCATCTGTGAGGAGGATTCCTCGATACAAGAAAACAATGAAAGGATTTTGGAATTACCAACAAGGACTAGAACTAAGTGGTAGGATGATTCAAAACTCAACAAAATCTTAAGACATCACGAGACCTTCCGAACCACTATTTTGGATTAGAATCCAAACTCTATCATTCAAAAGTATTAGTTAGACCGAGTTACTAGATTTAGTATGAAGCAGTACACACTAAACAACACTATAGGGATAAACCAAATATTCTAATCGAGACTACAGAACATTTCACTAAACATAGCTTCAACAATATGTGAATTTCCCTACAATGAGTTTTCCTTAAAGGAAAATTTTAGTTAAATTAAGGTTATCGATATAAACTTCCCCTAAGGCATTGTGTTCTCTAGGAATTCCAAGTAACCTCACTTCCATATCAAGAGATGCCACAGGTTTGAACATGTCGGACAATCAATGACTCCCCATCTACAAGTGAAACTAGAACAAACATTCTTCGACATAGTATGAGCTGATATCTATTTTCTTGCTAGCATGATAGCAATATAAGAGATGAATTATTTTAGAAGTACTCAATATTGAAACAAGTCTTGAAAATCAACCACTACACCACCTCACTTAAATATTAATGGTTTGTGACTTTACTACATGGAGCATGGAAACACTTCGATAATCAAACAATAAACATTTTAGTCATAGAGACTAAGCACCTTAGGCAAGTAAGACTCAGTCATGACATTCGATAGGACTAGAAACGCGAGGAATCACAATCGTTACCTATAATCTATTCTTTTCAATAAGGTCCTTTCCGAGCCAGATTTAACATTTTGAAATCTAACACGGGCACGTGGTATCAATTCCAGTTGTACCTATTATAAGCTATTCGATCCACCTTAGACTGGCGGCGGTCATTTCGAGATTTCCATGGAACCTACTAGGACATGATTACCGCCTACTATCCTCAGCTCAATGGTTAGAGCTAGAGAGCAATTCCCACATTAGATAATATGCTCAAGCCAGTATGACTTTCTAGAAATGGTTAGGCAAATCATTCTCCATCAACAAGTTTCTTTGCAACAATAGTTAGCTCATGAACATATTGACTACACCATTTGAGGCACTGTAAGGTTGAGGTATCAATCACTTATTCACGGGTTAAAATCAGGAAAGTCCAATTCATTAGTCCATGACTCATTCATGAAACAAACAAAGAAATCATACAAATCAAAAATCAGTTACAAATAACAACATATAGCTAGATAAGCTACATCGTTATACGAGGCAAATTTTAGAAATATGTCCCATAAGCCGCAAACCATTAGAATTTCAAGTTGGCAACAGAATCTATGTTCGAAATCTTGCCTTGGAAAGGCGTGGTGCGATTCAGAAAAACATTGAACGAACCGATACGACTCATATATCCTCACCTTTCACCGATGACACTGTAAAACCCAACACAAACTGAATTCAGAGACTGAATTCCTTTCTGGATGGGCGAATGTGACAACCCGTACTTTCAGGTCATTTCTCAAAACAATTCATGCTTCACTATTTCAACATTTATCGTAAACTAGGTTTACGTGTTCCAAATTCGCGTAACCTTTATGGTTTAGCTGCTTAATTCATGATCATATCATCACGAACATTTCATATGGACTAAGTTTAGTCTACATTTCATTAGCATCATTTGCATCATGTTAGTTCATTCATGACTTTACATTTCACATTAAACGCGTAAATTTTATATTAAATAAGCGTTATCGCGTGAGTTATTATTTTGAACATTTAATCCGTTACTTCTAAAAATGATCCCGATATATTTTATACTTACATTTAGTTATAAAAACTATATTTTGAGTTTACCCAGTGTTTTAAATTTATTTTGTATATAAATCGTTAAATTTATATTATTACGACGCTTTTCTTAAAAACTACATGATAATTATATTATCACTCAAATTATGCAAGAAAAATATTTTACAATTTTTATGATCTTAATATAATTTACTTTGGTCCATTAAAATTTATTTTAACTAAAACTACTATAGTTTCACAAATGTATACAAGTTACCATTTATCTCAAACGCACTTACATGTTGACTTACACATTATATACATATACATTATATAAAAAAAAAAAAAAAAAGATATTTGTTGACAAATATCCCCCAAAAACCGGCAAGGGGGGGGGGTTGCAATTAATGGATGGTAAACAAAGTCTTACTTGTATAGATTTATACACAACCTCTATTCATTCCAATCATTCTCATATTCTAGTGTTAGTAAAAAAAAAATTTCTCTCCTTTGTTCTTTCATCCATAACCGGTTCTTCACAAGAGTGTACAAGGGATCACAAAAATTTTACAAGCTCAAGTTCAAAACAATCTAGATCACACTCTTATTAAGGTTTTGAAATAAAAACCTAGAGTGTTTAGGTTAAACCTTTGTTCTTTGCACCTCATCAAGTTTACTTGTAAGCATATTACTATCATTTTACATATTTCATCTTCATTTCATATTTATTTCTTCATATATTGAGCAAACATGCAAGACTTGTGTTAGTTATACCATTTTACCTTTGATTTTAAGAGTTTGATATATATAAAGTCATCCTATAATTATTCCTTGGTATATATTGGTCTTGATGATGTTTAGGAACCCATGACACCCTAAGAAGGTGTATGGTAGGATTAGATTAGCTTTGGAGTTGATTTGAAGGGATTGGAATAGGTTTAGTACGAGAAAACTACTTTCGACAAGTATATAAAAGTGTTCATCCTTATTTTGTTTTTCTGGAAAATCCGACAAGTAGGCACGAAATTTTGGCCTTGATATTTAGAAAATATACTTTAAAAGCGAATCCGTGGCGCTTGAACGGATTAAAACGGAGTTATAACGAAGAAGTTATGAATTTTTCAAGTTTGACGACGAAATATATAATTTCGAAATTTTCAGCAAAGTGTTTTTGTTTTGTACGAGTCAAAAGCGAGTCCTAAGCTTCATAAATTATTTCGACTTATCAAAAATATATTAGTATACTTTGATACGAAGCTAAGGACATATAATACGTGAAAACGGATTTGAAACGACTAAGATATACACGTTTCATAAAATTGCCGTAACTATTATTTTTAGAAAAACTATATTACTTTTACGAGACAAGTTGATGAGTCTCTAAATACTCATCATTTTTGTACAATTTAAAGCGCAAAATCATCCGAAAACACTCGAAACACATCAAAATGATCAAAATATCACAAATCGTTGTTTTATGTGTTTTAAATGCAAAATATCAAAATCGGATAAAAACGTATCAAATTTGCAAAATTGCGCTTTAGTCCCCAAGTTTCAAAAATTGTCAAAAATAGTCCCGAGCCAAAATTTCAAAGAAAAGTCACCAAAGGTCTTTTAAAATCATAAATTGTCATATTTAGTCCTTTGGTGGAAAATCTAAAAGTTTTGAGAAAATTACATTTTAGTCCCTAAAAATCCAAATTGTTCAAAACTAGTCCTTGGAATTTCAAAAGTGTCAAAACAAACCCTTGGATCATAAATTCAGAAAAGTACATGTTTGGTCCTCGAGTTTCGGTTTCTGATTTGGTCCTTTGGTTTTGAGATATTACACTTATGGTCCTTTTTGTATTAATAAGCCAAAACCAAATGGACCTATTTGATTACCCAAGCCCAAATACCACTCCCTTGGCCCAATTCCCATATACCCGGTCTAATATCCAGTCAACCCAAAATCCAAACCCGGTCAACAAACCACCCCAGTCAAATAAACCAACCCGCGCGTTTTTCTCCTTCTCCCCCACACTATACCTGCAACCACTCCATAGCTACCACTCCTCCACCTCAACCCCCCTCATATCTTTGTCTCCCCACCTCAATACAACTCCAAGAATCATTTAATGATCCTCAGCCCTTTACTCAACCAAAGTGCTAAAGTCAAATTTGGCGCCAAATGAATTCAATGGCTAGGATCAAATTTTATCATCCAATGGTTCGTAATTCTAGTGGGAAAAGCTCAAGTCGAGGAGAGAAGCTTGGAATATAAAGGGAGGCAAGAGAAAGAAGAATGAGTAGTTAGTTAGTTTTAAATTTTCTTTAATGTCGCTTTTGTAATAAAATGTTTTAGTTTTAGTTTAAAATGTGTAATTTCGTTTCTTTATATCACAATTATGTTAAAGTAACTTTGTAATGTGTTTTGAATATCAATCAAAGTATTTTATTTAAGCTTCTAAGTTCATGCCCCTTGTTAAACTTTTCGTCTCAAATTTATTTTCCAAGATTGTTAAAGGCTTATTTTAAGCTTCTTTAAGTTTATTTAAGCCATTCTAAGCTTTTTACAAGCTTAAGTATCGATTTCAAATAAATTTGGTTAATGGTCAATGAAAGTCAAAATGGGTAAAAGTGAATTTGAAATGGATCATGGTAGATGCAAAGATGGTAGTTGGTTGGAAATGGCTTAGGTAGTGGTTTTGTGTTCTAGTTTAGCCTGCATCACAGTTGAATTCATGTGAGTTATATTCTCATTTTCTATTTTTTGCTATATTGCATTTTATGCTTGAAGTGAATCTGAGACCATAAATAGTTTTAACCTGTTAAAATAGTTGTAATTAGGGTTTGTGAAATCAGTTTGATCATTAAAAGATGATAATCCAATAGTTAGCTTCTTTATTTTGCCAAACTGTGATAACAAGGTGTGTTTGGATCTGCTGTACTCACTGTTTTAAAGGCCTCATCAGTGATTGTCTGTTGTTGTTTCAAGTTGGTTAAGTTCATTTGAGTTAATATCAGTCAACATTTAGTGTTTACATAAGCCCAAAGTCAAAAATCCACCTCATTGGTTCTTAGCGACCATTGTTGAGATTTGTACAAGATCATAAGCTTATTTTGTGTGTTAAATTCCTAGGTCAAGCTTGTAGTAGCTTTATTTCATACATTAACATCATATTCAATCCAAAATTCAAGCTCAAAGTTAGTAAAGTCAACTTTTAGTTTTGTTGAAAAGTCAATTTGCAAAATTCAGTTTGAGCCAAAATGGAAGGATTTTAGTTCACTCATTTCTAGGTCATTTCAAGTGATATTTGTGGCTTTTAAAGTTCTCTCGCCCTAATTTCTTGTTGTTATTTTTGTGCAATTTTGAGAATTTTCTATAAGCTTCTAAGAAGCTTATCAAGCTGCTCTAAAATCCAATGCGAGGCTTCGCTAACCGCATGGTGTTATCTGAAATTGCGAGCCTGCAGGTTCCATCAAAGCTCACTGTGGTCTGTTCTTGGTGTTTTACATAGTCATCCAGGTCATCTTCATGCTCCAACTTTTGTTTTTCCATTTTAGCTTATTTGGTATCCTGTGCAGTAGCTTAAAGTAGACCCCCTAGTTACTGTTTTAGCTTAAAAGATCAACACATCAAATCTGTTGAGCTTGTTGTTTCAAAGTGTTTAGCTTGTTGTTTCTTGTTCCATTATAGTTCTATTAGCAGTTTGTAACTTCTGTCTCAGTTTGGAAGCTTTTGGTTAGCTTTTGGCTTATCTAATGCTTATTTCCATAAGCTCTTGCACATCAGTTTCATATTCTGCCATACAAGCCCATGTTTTTCCATTTTTCCTAGCTTCCTAGTATTATTTTAGAGTTATCTTGAATTTTTCATATTTTTCCAAGTTCATTTGCTATTTTTCTTAATTTAATTTAGTTTTAAGCACTTTTAATTAGCTTTAAATACAAATAATTAAGAAAAGTTCTAAAAATAATTTTTCAATTTTCTTAGGTTTAGATAAATATAAAAGCTTAAAAGTATTTTTCCTATTTTCTCCTTTTATTTGCTATTTTAATAATTTAAATTAGTTTTAAATAGTTTTAAATTAATAATAATTATATAAAAGTCTAAAAATATATTTTCTGTTTTAAAATTAGTTTTATCATATTTTAGATTTTTCTAAGTCTTAACTTTATTTTTCTAATCTTATTTCATATTTTCTTTTATTTTAGAGTATTATTAAATAGTTAAAATAGTTTTTAATTAATAATAATTACATAAATAGTTTTAAAATAATTTTATTTTTCTATAAATTTTCTTATATTATTAGGTTTGTAAAATGTATTTTTCATATTTTAGGATCTATATTGTATAAGTTTCACTTTTTATTTAAATGACGCTTACGTTATTTTTATTTAAACGTAAGTTTTAGTTTTAATTTTAAACGTTCATCACTTTAAAAATAGTGATAGCGTTTATTTAATAGATTTTAATTTTTAATTTTCTTAATTTGTATTTAAGTCGCTTTTATTTATTTCCTTTTCAAGAGTGTAATATTCAAATCCTAATCCTTCGATCGCTATCTTTAGTGATCAATCTATCGTCTCGATCATGTGTTTAACACACCATTGAGTCTCCGTGGGACATAACGACCGGAATCCCTATATTCTCGATCTTAATTGTATTTGTGTTCGAGCGGTTTCAAGTCTTTTGACTTGACCTGTTCATGCGGATCAAAATTTTGGCCACGGGAGGCTTTAGCGTGTGTTTAGCCTTTTCGATCCATTCTTGCACATACCCCATCTTTTGTAAAAGTTTTTGTAAAGTTTTCATAAAATCTCAAAGTTCATTAACACTTTTCCTAAAGTGTTAAAAACGCCAAAAATATTTTCATTCTTTGTTTTATCATCATGTTTTCAAAACACCAAAATATTCCTCTTTACCCTCTTACCTTTTGATTCTTCATTTCTTACCCTCTGTTAACCTTTGATTCTTTCTATGTCTTATCCTCACCCTCTTGGTTGTCAATGGTGTGGTGGTCCTTATAATGGTGGCAATTGCCCGGTTGTGGCATGGTGGAATCAGAAAGCGGGTCTGTCTATAACCAAGATCCCTATTCCTACCATAACACGATCGATTCATTCCATCGCCTACCACACTGTGATACTCGCCAGCTTTCTTGTTGTGAGTACCTGTGGTGGTTCACACTCGATTCGATTGTCAATCGAAACACGCTTGTCTATGAGCGGGTTCCCGATAACGATTATGACTACAACACATACCACTCACACCACATCGGGTTATCTGTTGTGAGTATTGTGGAGGTCCTCACCTAGCTCGGATTGTCAAGCAGGGAACCCATTTCCTTGTAACGATTACGGCTCTTCGTATCAAGACCAACCTCCACAATACCAAATGATTCAAGCGACTCCTCTTGAAACTACGATGCGGACCTTCTATCAAGACTCGAGTTATTAAAAGAACTTAAGGAGAGTCGGCTATGTCCTCCCAAGATAATCCAAATGAGAAATCCATGGAAGTCTTGTTAGCGAGAGCGGGTCGCTAAATTAGATTCCCAGTTGCGTTTGAAAAATCTGTTAGGGAATCAATTGCAATAGAAAAAGCGCCAAATCTAGCTCTCGATTCCGTTTCATTCCCGATGACGATGATGATGAAGATATCCTTGATATCCTACAATTTTATAACGATTCATCAAGTTCATCGGTTGAGACTCCTTCCATGATCCATCGGGAGAAAAGACTATGATGGAATTACTAGCGAAGAACAAATGTTAAGTATTAAACATATGTATGCTAGTCCATCTAATCTCCTCGATCGTTGTTATCACACCGATATTCCCACTCACTCTAAACATGGGGATGAGCTTCTTAGCACTATTCCGTAAATGGAATCGTCTAGTGTTGAGGACCTTATCCCAATCCCGAGAGTCAGTGGAATTTCGATCATCTGTGATATCCCTTTCCTCTTGAGTGTTCTCAAGATCATTTTGAAACTTTCTACGATCTTAGCGACGATTGTGCTTCCCATGGAGACATCGAGTACGTTGAGGCATCACTTCCACAATCGATGTCGATCCCCTTCTTGAGGAGTTCTCCGGTGAACTCACTCACATCAACCCACTCTTTGATTTGAAGTCGATCCGGGAGAGACCGAAGTCTCATTGATAATGATCGCTCACTCACTTCTTATCCCAACAATCCAATTGAGAATGTTGATCACTTAGTTCCGAAACATTCAAAGCTACTTTCACCAATCCTCTATTTGAATTGACTCGAATTCACTTCAATTTCGAGAATCCACTCTTTGATACTCGGATCGAGGATAGTGATGAGCCCACAATGGAACAAGAGTTCACAAATTCACATCATGTGAATGATTCTCTTCATGAGGAGTTCTCCGTGAACTCTCTCATATCATATCTCTTGAGTATGATTGTTTGGATGGCAAAATCATGATCGGGGAGAATCTCAATTTGCATAGTTATGACAAATCTTCCCACCCTCCCCACCGAGATGCCTTCCAAACCTAAGAGCTCAACCAATAAAATCCAAATAAGTGCAATCGCACTTGATCCCGAGGAAGAAGATCTTATCATGATCGTTATCATGATCTTCTTTCTTTTCTTCACCTACTTGGTGACTTCCTCTCTTCTTCACTCCTTCGGGAGTGAGGACACTATCTTTGACCCCGGCATTTTCATTTATCATCTGTGAGCCGGGTTTGTCTTTCTATGTTTATCTCATCGGTGTGGAACTTTCACGTACTTCAATGTTTATCCAAACATTTTGAATGAAAGTCCGATGGAGATTGTTTCTTCCACTTTGCTTCCCCATGAACAAATGAATTCGGGGTCGAGTCAAGCTAGCGACTCGGAAATCAAAAACAAGAGTACGCACTATATGGGTTTTCACCCATATTTCGCCTTCTTACCCCTTTCTACCACCTAAGTGTGGGAGTTACCCCATGTTATATATCTATATATTATCAAAAAAAAAAAAAAAAAAAAAAAATCCTTTTAAATAATGGCCGTAATCGTAATATTTCCTTTACGTTCTTTGTTTCGGCATATCCGCCGTACTTTGAATATCGAGGCGATATTCATTTCTAATGTGGGGAATTCTCACAATTTCATATATTATCTACCCAATTCCCGCTTTTGGCCAAAATTTTTTTTGGAGTAAGTGTTTACACTTTCTCATTTGGTTATCGATCCGCCATGTTTGATAAACTAAAGGATTGGCTAATCCAGAGCAAACGGCTCTTGGTAAAGATATATCAAATCCGTTTATATGGCTTGCAATTTGCCCAAAATTGTATGGTTCTCAACTCACCATATCCTAAAAAGTGAAGAGTTGGCTAGCCCACAAGATTATGGCTTGTGGTAAAGGCGATGGAAAATCCATAATTGGTATTCACTCACCAAAGATAATGCCGATAATTTATCTAAGAGTTGGCTAGTCCGTAGGGTACGGCTTCCGGTAAAGACAAATCAAATCCGTTCATACTTGTGGTTTGCTCAAAATCACATGGTTATCGATGTACCATGGTTCTTACTTGAACTAAAACATTTGGCTACCCGAAGTAATGGCTTTTGGTAAAGAGATTAAAATCCATTATGTTTTCTCAAATCATTGCTAGGGACTAGCAATATCTCAATGTGGGGATTGATGAGTCTCTAAATACTCATCATTTTGTACAATTTAAACCGCAAAATCATCCGAAAACACTCGAAACACATCAAAATGATCAAAATATCACAAATCAGTGTTTTATGTGTTTTAAATGCAAAATATCAAAATCGGATAAAAAACGATCAAATTTGCAAAATTGCGCTTTAGTCCCCAAGTTTCAAAATTGTCAAAATAGTCTCGAGCCAAAATTTCAAAAGAAAAGTCACCAAAGGTCTTTTAAAATCATAAATTGTCATATTTAGTCCTTTGGTGGAAAATCTAAAGTTTTGAGAAAATTACATTTTAGTCCCTAAAATCCAAATTGTTCAAAACTAGTCCTTGGGAATTTCAAAAGTGTCAAAACAAACCCTTGGATCATAAATTCAGAAAAGTACATGTTTGGTCCTCGGAGTTTCAGCTTTCTGATTTGGTCCTTTGGTTTTGAGATATTACACTTATGGTCCTTTTGTATTAATAAGCCAAAACCAAATGGACCTATTTGATTACCCAAGCCCAAATACCACTCCTGGCCCAATTCCCATATACCGGTCTAATATCCAACAACCCAAAATCCAAACCCGTCAACAAACCACCCTACCAAATAAACCAACCCGCTTTTCTCCTTCTCCCCCACACTATACCTGCAACCACTCCATAGCTACCACTCCTCCACCTCAACCCCCCTCATATCTTTGTCTCCCCACCTCAATACAACTCCAAGAATCATTTAATGATCCCTCTAGCCCTTTACTCAACCAAAGCTGCTAAAGTCAAATTTGGCGCCAAAATGAATTCAATGGCTAGGATCAAATTTTATCATCCAATGGTTCAGAATTCTAGTGGGAAAAGCTCAGAAGTCAGAGGAGAGAAGCTTGGAATATAAAGGGAGGCAAGAGAAAGAAGAATGAGTAGTTAGTTAGTTTTTAAATTTTCTTTAATGTCGTTTTGTAATAAAATGTTTTAGTTTTAGTTAAAAATGTGTAATTTCAGTTTCTTTATATCACAATTATGTTAAAGTAACTTTGTAATGTGTTTTGAATATCAATCAAAGTATTTTATTTAAGCTTCTAAGTTCATGCCCACTGTTAAACTTTTCAGTCTCAAATTCTATTTTCCAAGATTGTTAAAGGCTTATTTTAAGCTTCTTTAAGTTTATTTAAGCCATTCTAAGCTTTTTACAAGCTTAAGTATCAGTTTCAAATAAATTTGGTTAATGGTCAATGAAAGTCAAAATGGGTAAAAAGTGAATTTGGAAATGGATCATGGTAGATGCAGCAGTGGTAGTTGGTTGGAAATGGCTTAGGTAGTGGTTTTGTGTTCGGTTTGCTTCGCATCACGCTTGAATTCATGTGAGTTATATTCTCATTTTCTATTTTTGCTATATTGCATTTTATGCTTGAAGTGAATCGAGACCATAAATAGTTTTAACTCATTAAAATAGTTGTAATTAGGGTTTGTGAAATCAGTTTGATCATTAAAAGATGATAATCCAATAGTTAGCTTCTTTATTTTGCCAAACTGTGATAACAAGGTGTGTTTGGATCTGCTGTACTCACTATTTTAAAGGCCTCATCAGTGATTGTCTGTTGTTGTTTCAAGTTGGTTAAGTTCATTTGAGTTAATATCAGTCAACATTTAGTGTTTACATAAGCCCAAAGTCAAAAATCCACCTCATTGGTTCTTAGCAGCCACTGTTGAGATTTGTACAAGATCATAAGCTTATTTTGTGTGTTAAATTCCTAGGTCAAGCTTGTAGTAGCTTTATTTCATACATTAACATCATATTCAATCCAAAAATTCAAGCTCAAAGTTAGTAAAAGTCAACTTTTTAGTTTTTGTTGAAAAGTCAATTTGCAAAATTCAGTTTTGAGCCAAAATGGAAGGATTTTTAGTTCACTCATTTCTAGGTCATTTCAAGTGATATTTGTGGCTTTTAAAAGTTCTACTGCCCTAATTTCTTGTTGTTATTTTTGTGCAATTTTGAGAATTTTCTATAAGCTTCTAAGAAGCTTATCAACCGCCTAAATCCACAATGCGTAGAACTCGCTAACTGCAGTGTGTTATGCTGAAATTGCGAGCCTGCATTGTGTTCCATCAAAGCTCACGTGGTCTCGTTCTTGGTGTTTTACATAGTCATCCGGTCATCTTCATGCTCCAACTTTTGTTTTTCCATTTTAGCTTATTTGGTATCCTGCGAAGAGCTTAAAGTAGACCCTAGTTCTTGTTTTAGCTTAAAAGATCAACACATCAAATCTGTTGAGCTTGTTGTTTCAAAGTGTTTAGCTTGTTGTTTCTTGTTCCATTATAGTTCTATTAGCGCTTGTAACTTCTGTCTCAGTTTGGAAGCTTTTGGTTAGCTTTTGGCTTATCTAATGCTTATTTCCATAAGCTCTTGCACATCAGTTTCATATTCTGCCATACAAGCCCATGTTTTTCCATTTTTCCTAGCTTCCTAGTATTATTTTAGAGTTATCTTGAATTTTTCATATTTTTCCAAGTTCATTTGCTATTTTTCTTAATTTAATTTAGTTTTTAAGCACTTTTAATTAGCTTTAAATACAAATAATTAAGAAAAAGTTCTAAAAAATAATTTTTCAATTTTCTTAGGTTTAGATAAATATAAAAAGCTTAAAAAGTATTTTTCCCTATTTTTCTCCTTTTATTTGCTATTTTTAATAATTTAAATTAGTTTTAAATAGTTTTAAATTAATAATAATTATATAAAAAGTCTAAAAAATATATTTTCTGTTTTAAAATTAGTTTTATCATATTTTAGATTTTTCTAAGTCTTAATTTTATTTTTCTAATCTTATTTCATATTTTCTTTTATTTTAGAGTATTATTAAATAGTTAAAATAGTTTTTAATTAATAATAATTACATAAATAGTTTTAAAAATAATTTTATTTTTCTATAAATTTTCTTATATTATTAGGTTTGTAAAAATGTATTTTTCATATTTTTAGGATCTATATTGTATAAGTTTCACTTTTTATTTCGTACGTTTACGTTATTTTTATTTAAACGTAAGTTTTTAGTTTTAATTTTTAAACGTTCATCACTTTAAAAATAGTGATAGCGTTTATTTAATAGATTTTAATTTTTTAATTTTCTTAATTTGTATTTAAGTCGCTTTTATTTATTTCCTTTTTCAGTAGTGTAATATTCAAATCCTAATCCTTTCTGATCGCTATCTTTAGTGATCAATCTATCGTCTGATCATGTGTTTAACACACCATTGAGTCTCCGTGGGACATAACGACCGGAATCCCTATATTCTCTCGATCTTAATTGTATTTGTGTTCCGAGGTTTCAAGTCTTTTGACTTGACCGTTTTAGCTGGATCACAAGTGTTACAGTAACTAAAACGACCATGTTGAAGGTCGTTTTAACTATGATGTAGAACTTTTGTAACGAGATGTCTTCTAATGAAAATAAGATCACCAAGCATATTTTCCAAACGACCAACCGCTTGTATAGCGGAGTTGTAATAAATTATTTACGGATGCTTAAACTTTGCGAAACTCATTTTAAACAACATTTTGGACAAAATCACCATCTTTAACCTTTATTATCTTTATGTTCGAGACCTTTATGTCGAAAACTCCCGAATGAAACTTCTAGATTTTGATACAAACTTTCCATAAACGCCGAGTTCGTTTCCTAACGCTCGACGTACACCATTTTACGACTAGTTTTGAAGCCATTTTGTCTCTTTCACGAAATTTCCGACGACATTATTTTATGACTAAAAGTGATAATTTCACAATAAATCATTACGAAACCATTGTAGGATGACATTTTGACGTAAATACTTGTAAAGTAATTTTTGAATGGTCAAGACGTCAAAAGAGTATTTTTCGACGATAAGTATTATTTTCAAAACTCGCAAATGGTATAAATAACATAAGAAATGCATGCATATCATTACATCATAACTCATTACATATCATATCATTCGTAATAGGTCCAGATTAAAGCATCACATTATACCTCGGTGTACTCACTCTTGTCATCATACCAGTTTACCAAGTGAGTTTTCATAGCCCCGTCGTACATGCTTTTAATTATTTTCAAACCTACGGGGGAGAATACATTGCACAACATTTTATTACGATACCAAGTATGTTAAATTCATTTACATTGCTTAAGTTACCGATTTGCCAATTGAAAGTCCCCATTACCCGAACATGAACCGTTAATCTTAGAAGCGAGGGTGAGTGGATAGATCTATCGAGGTGACGCCCATCCGGGTTGGTGAATCCCAACTAGTAATACTGGATGCATTTCATTTAATAACATTATTGAGTTGTCTGCAAACACTCTTTTGGGGCCTACATTATGAACAGTCTAGTTTCGTGTCATGGGCTTAAAGCAATTGTAACATTTTTATGTGACATGATTGTCATACCGTAACATTTTTATGTGACATGATTGTCGTACTGTAACATTTTTATGTGACATGATTGTCATACCTGTAACATTTTTATGTGACATGATTGTCATACAGATCTATACTTGCGTAGTCGTATAAAACATTTACATAAACCTATGAATTCTCACCAACATTATTGTTGACCGTTTAGCAATGTATTTTCGTGTAACTAAGGCATACTCATCATGGCATGGTTAAGGAACCTTTTGAGTCACAAGGCCGACTTATATCATTGTACATTATGGCACTTTCTTTCAAAAACATCGTTTGACTTGTACTAAACTTATTTTCCGTGCATAGTAACTTTCATTTGGGACCTATCTTTGTAACTCGAATGTTTTTATTAAATCAAGCGATGTATTTTCCAAACGACACTTTAGGTCGTTCAATATAACTGTGATTGTGATGCTATGACGGTACCCTCAGAATTCCATTCCACGCAAAATGTAAATTGGGGTGTGACACACCACCACCTTCCATCACAACTTTCACTAATCATCACCACCAATGGATTAGCAAAAACTTACTTTTTTAAAATCTCGAGTCATCTACCATCACCACATGAATCCTACTAGTAAACCAACACCAACACTAGCACCACTAGTGGCACACCCGGTGGGAGACTTCATATCTTCTTTATAGGAACTATTTTGTAGGATTTTATCATATTATATTCTCGCTTTTCTTATGATTGTAATTAGGAGACTACACTTCATGAGACATTTGATTATATCATTTTTCACATATATACATCTTATTTTTCTTTGTGAAAAAGATGAAATATATTGCACTAATGTTTTCATTGTAGGTTCATCATCATATACACTCGATTGTATATAACTTACTCATCTAAGGATGAAGTTTGCATCAATTATTTTTCTTATTTTAGGTGCTTCTTGACACCCTCGAACAAGGAGGAATATCCTTTAAGCACTTATATTGCATCGCCTATACACTTGGTTGTATATGACATGTTTGTCTAAAGACAAAGCTTCTATTATACTAATATTTATTTTGAAGGTTCATCTTGACGCCCTAGAGCAAGGGAGCTTCCACAAGAATTTCTTGAATGCATCTTATACACACTTTGTTGTATATCACTTACTCGTCCAATGACGAATATAGTTTTGCATTAATATTTGTTTTGTAGGTTTTAATCATACCCCGACGCCTCAAACAAGGGGAGCAACCGTCAAGGGGAGCATGCACGCATTTAGCATCATTCTCACTTTTCAACAAGCATTTGTGCTTCAATAAAAAAATGGAGAAAATAGGCTAACATTGCTATGCATTTTCTTTTCATATATTTCATAATTTTGTTGCATAAAACTAACCTTGATGTAGGTTAAGCCTCTTTATTTGATCCATGGATCCGCTACCAAACAAGGGACGGATTGAAGTGGATGATTTAACTTCACTAGGGATGATGCAAGCTCTTTTGGGAGAAATAAAGTTAGAATCCATGACACGCCTTTTTGTTTCGACAAAGGGGAGAAGAGTAAACGGAGAAGGTAATGTAAAGGTAGTAAGGATACAAGTAACCTTTACATTTTAATTTCTATTACGTTTATATATCTTTGTCATCATCAAAAAGGGGGAGATTGTTAGTGCAAATATTATGATATTTAATCTATACATTCTCGTTTGTTTTGATTGATGACAAACATGTAACTTGTAATACATAACGTAAAATGTACAAGTTACTTGTAATCACACTTTGTCTCAACATACATTCAACACGTCTCGATGTCTCAAGTCCTCATATGTTACAACACAGGTTCGTACATGTTTTGTTATGTGGCATTATGATCAAACCCATTAACAAATCATTTAGAATGTTTAAAATACGTTTAGAGTCACTAAGTATTTTAATAGGTTAACCAATATATTTTGAACCTCATTTTACATTTTGCATTCACAAGTATTTCAAAAGATAACTAGACATTTTGTTAACTAGTTACATAATACATTTTACAAATTTACTTTGATAAACTTTTTAATCTAAAAAGGAAATACATATTACATCATCATCTTTGAAATCCTTGGAAGATCTCTTGAATATTTTGGTTAGATTGACACTCAATATATCAAATGTGATCTTAGTAAGATTTGGTAATATCTTGAAAAGATTTGAAGAAAGATTTTTTAGATTTTCTGTCAGGCACCCACGGAACCAAAATGTATAAAGGACGGAACCCTTTATTTGGTTCCTTGGTCCGTGGACGCTCCTGACCACTTTTGCCTACAAATAGAAGCCCATTATTTTCCCATTTCTTCACCACTTAAAAACACATCTTCTCCACCTTTTTGCATACATTTAGATCAATCACTAACAATGTAGTAACATACATTAAACACCCTAATGATCATGATCATAATGCTTCTAACATTCATCTTTGTTGTAAGCATACTCTACATATTGATCAACCAAGGAAAGCTTGGAGATCTAGTAATTCCCACTCACCACAAGCTGAAGATCTATCATAACAAGTTTAGGGAACTTGTGATCTTCATCATGAAGTCTTCCTATCAAATGGAAGTTCATTTAGAAGTAGTTATTCATATCCATTAGACATTTGTATCATGGATCATTAGTGTAAACATCATTGCATCATAACAACACTTTCACCAAAATAGATTAGATGGTTTATGTGTTTGTTCCATAAAACACAAGGTTTGTTATGTTGGGCCATAAAACATATTGGGAGTGGTTTTACCCTTGTAAAAGAACTCGACATCTAGCTTAGTGTCGGAAATATTGTATAGGCGACGTTAGGTTGGTTCTACTCGAACTAGAACCCGGTATTTAGCTTTGTACCGGAAAAGTGTGCGACGATTGTAAGGTTTTCTCCACCGAGAAGGGAGCTTGTTGATTTAGTGAAGTAACTCTCGAGTTGGGTACTCGGGGAGTGGAGTAGGGTGGAAAGGAGATCCGTGACCGAACCACTATAAATCATCGTGTTCGGTTTGCACTTTCCTTTCTTTATCTCTTTACTTTTATAGTTGCACTATACTATTGCTTGTGATGTGGTTTGATGTTGATGCTTGTGTGACAACTTGTTTTACTATGATTTACATTAGTCACAAACAATAATTGGTACTTTCATATTATAACAAGTTTCATAAACGATTTGATACAAAAGATCTAACGATTTTAAATGGTAACGTATTTACCCCCCTTCTACGTTTCCACAGCTTGTACATTTTATTTATTTTGTCTAGTATTGTGTACATGTGACATCTTTATGTGTTATATATTTTCATTTGTAAGTCACTGAGAGTTTTATTATTCCAAGTTCCATACATATCATTTACCATTTACTCGTTAATGTAATTATCGCATTTACTTTATTTCACGGATTTTTAATTTAGGGGTATTATGGTCTTTTAATGTGTTCACGATTTTAAGGTTTTGCAGTATTATACACGAAGGGAGTGCCAAGTAAGGGTTGGATCTGGGATGCTCGCTTGTTACAAGTTTTTTCTTGTTTTATGCCTAGTTAGGTGATGTAATATAGCTAGGTTCATTGTTTTTATGGCATGTCATAAACAGTAGTTTATCATGCTTTTAGCTTGAGGTTAATGTGGTACTTCTGCCACATTCCATTTGTACTTAACATTATTTTTGGTTATATATTTACCGGGGTAAAACCCTTTACCCAAAAAACATGATGTAAAAATTTAATACGCTAAAATGTATAATGCTGAAAGATAAATGGTGTAACATAAATAACCTTGAATATATTGTTTAAAAGATAAAAAGATAAAATAAAAAATGGAAAAATTAAAGTTTATGAAGGACTTCTTTGTACACGATATTAGTTGTGTGATTGCGATGGTTGCCATCTTTGTCATAACATAAGACTTTAAGGCTCTTATTGCTCTTTACCCTTGATACGGCTACATATAGTTGTCCCGTGTGAAAAAACTGGTCGTTCCAAGTAAAGACCCCCCTTAGATAATGTTTGCCTTTGACATTTGTTAATTGTCATGGCAAAACAAATAGATATCAGAAATTGTCTCATGTTCAACTGAAAAGGCATCTTATCAGATGGGCTAATATTCATGCGAAGAATTGCGACAACTGTCCTTAATTTACCGTCGCCAATATCTAATATCCAGTAGGCAAATTCGTGTAATTAGTTGGATGCAATTTCTTTCATGAAACGAGGTTTAGATAGGTGATGGGTTGTGGTTATGTTATTGCTTTCTCATGTAATGTCTAGATTTGTGTTTATCTCTTATTTTATAACTTATGATATACTACCAAACATCATAGTGATTAAAGCCTATGTTAAAGTTGTCTACGTTTTATGTAATAGAGTGATGTATGTATGATAGTTGCACGTGATAGACTAAATTAAGTTGTAGTGAGAAAATGAAATAATAGCAAGAACACATAAAGTAATTGTTGAAGAAAACATCATTAGAGGTTAGTTGATAAAAAAAATAGTTAATCAAATATACATATAGTTTACTGAAACAAATTGTTAAGCTACTAATTCTTTCATTATTCTCAACTTTATTTGAATGTGGAATCAAACTTCTAAACTTCTAAGTTATTCACTCTTTTTTTTGAATTCATAGTCAACTTCGTCTTGCAAAGGATATTCATTATTGTCCATATTAGGATCTTCCGGGAATGATCCTGCTGAACGATATACCAACAATCATTTTCCGCCCATTTTCTTGAACCTTGTCATCTTTCATTAAATCTGAACTCTTTTTAACCAAAACAAAAACATCGGTACTCAACTTAGTAACTTCTGGGAATCACCATGGAGTTCAAGGAAGCATCGAGTGGATCGATTCCATCTTCATCCATAGCATCACCATTCTGCAAAGATATCACACTATCACCGCTATCTACCCCATCAACCATGCCATCTTCCTTTTCTTTATTCTCTTTCACATCTTCTATGTCACCGTCTACAGTTTATACAATTGCAATTTCTCCACACTATCCTCCTTTCACTTAGACGCCTTACGTTCTAACATGATGAAAGGTTTTTTTTGCAGTTATTGGCAACAAAAGACATAGTTAATGAAATTCCAATTATGGAGAAGTTGCTATCAACAAAAGGCTTGCCGCTAACATCCTTGAGTTGTAGTTTCTACTCCCTTAATTCCTAAAAGTAGATATTGTTAGTCTTGAATTATATTGTAATCATCTTCACTAATATAATACACTTGTAAGTCATCAAAAATGTCATATACACCTTTTAACCAACAACAAATTAATATTGCAAAGTTATGATCATACAAAGTTTGTCACATTATATGTGTAAGTTTAACAAATGTCCGACGAAAATTTTAACAAATATGAGTTGATATGTCACTTTATAACCTGTAGCAGCTAATTTAACAAATAATCCGAATAAATTTTAGGTTTATAAACTACTCTTTAGTAGTATGAGTATCAAACTTCGCAAAATATATAGCATTTGTAACTCCTTTCAAACACAATATTAACTCAAATAAATTCCAAAAATAGTGTTTGCATCTGCTTATCAGCTTAATTTGGAGCAACAGGGTGTTTGGGTAAGTTAATCAAAGAAGATCAGCAACATCAAGAACTTAGAATTCATCAAAATTGGTGAAACTAACATTCGTTAACTCACTAATAGTCTCCATGGATTGAGCCGTTGATGATGCCATATGCAGATGTGCTTAACTACAATTATAAAGAAACAATAAAACACAAATCAACTAATGAGTATCAAATTTCTTATAAATAAATCATTCACAAAGTTCTTGTTCATGGTCTAGCATTCTACTATCCAAGTTCTTAAACATAATTCATCAACAAAAATCTTAAAGATAGATCAATAATGCCTATTGTCTAATGTCTTGAACATCCTATATTTACGTAACATACTGATGTAAGTAATTCAATGATAGATCTCAAACACCCCTTATATGTTTAAGAGTTGTTAATGCTATGTATCATCCATATTTAAAGTGATGTGCCTATTGTCCAATTACTAAATATTAAACACCCCTTATAGGTGTGATTTTTTTATTTCAATTTTAATTTGTTACTATCATAAATCGATTGCTACTCCCGGTAATCGAACCATAACATAAATAACGTTACATTGTTTTCCAAGTGAATCATAAAAAAATGAACCAAAATAATCGGGTGATGTTAAACAATAACAATAACATACCTTCAATTAGCCTTCAGTTAGTCTCAATAACATGAACCAAAATAATGCGGTCATGATTCTAGGGTATTGATTCGGGTAAAACTGATTTGGAGAAAACGATTTGGGGTAAACTGATTTTTGGGTATGAATTGATGTGGAATAAATTGAGTTAGGGTAAATTGATTTAGGGTTAATTTTTTCAGTTATGGATTGTTTTTGCTATAACTGATTTGGGGAAAATCGTTTTGGGGTGAATGAGGGAGGGAGCGAATTTTTTGGAGGTAAATGAAATGTGGAGTGCTAGATCAAAATAAATGCCAGGTGTTTCATCATGAGTCCCAATAGGGTGGGGAAGCTGGCAGCTTCCTGTTTTTTTTAGAATTTCTGTGGGAGACTTGCCTTATTTCAAGTTAGCTTTATATAGTGTTGTATATATATAGGGTAGGGTTATTATAAAAAGTCTCTTAAAATAAAAAGTCTATGAAGGCGAATTTTGGTACATCACGCTTATAAAGTTATCGCATCGTCATCGCATCACGCTTATAAATTTTAGTACATCAAGTTACTGCATCACAGTTATAAAAAACAGTTAGTGCATCACAGTTATTAAGTTACTACATCACATTATAACTCACTGCATCACTGTTATAAATTTAGTGCATCATATACTTTTTATTCTTTTTATTTTAACCAAACTTATATATATATATATATATATATATATATATATATATATATATATATATATATATATATATATATATATATATATATATATATATATATATATATATATATATATATATATATATATATATATATATATATATATATATATATATATATATATATGATTTAGTGTTGAATAAATCAAAGTTCTTGAGTGAACCTCATTCGAATGAAAATGATTCTTTGATAATTGTTCGAATGAGCAATCTGAGTTGCCTGAAATTACCAATTTAACATTCTGTTTGATTTCATACTGAACAAAATATATTGTTTGATAAAAAAATTGTTACTCGAATAAAACTATAATATAAAGATAATGTAAAAATAAAAAAAAGTACATAGTCTTATCAAATGATCATAAAAAAACTTAAATTACGAACTAATTTTAGGTAGAAGCATTTTAAAATAACTCATTAGCAATCTGATTACGAAGATTAACAATATATTCATTGCCTTGGGGACCCCATTGTGCGCCGCCCATGCCTTGTGCCCCACTTCCTTCACCTTGTTCTCCAGTAGTAAACATGGTGTTCGCATCGCTCTCTAAAAATAACGGATCGTGAATGTTGCATTTCCTTATGAAGTTGTGGACCGCGAAACATGCAATCACTACATTTCTTTGTACCAAAAAAGGATAAGGAGCCATTTGTTTTAGTATTGGGAACCTTGATTTTAAGACACCATAAGTACGCTCGATAACATTTCTAAGTTGTACATGAGCATGATTAAACCTTTCTGTTAATACAAATAAACTGTAAAAACGTTTATTAATATTCCGCGATCTCTTTGTGTTTTGTTGATAACAAATATAATGTTATCATAAGTAAAATTATAAGGATTCATGTTATTTTTGTAAAGCATTTACATATAGTCACTTAATACAAATTGTTGTAATAAATCATTTGTTGTAATAGTTTATTATGATAGGTAAAAATCACAACCCATGGATCATATCCATAACCTATGGTATTGACCCATACCCACTTGACTAGATACATTGTACTCATTAGATACATTGTATCTAAAGAAATACCCATGGACCAACCCATAACCCATGACCTATGACCCATAACCAAAAAACCCATGGGCAAAGAGGAGCATCCTACGGATCCCTAGCTTTTCGCTAGACGGATCCCATAAGGGAGGGATCCGTGGGATCCGGGGAACAGTGGCAAGTTTTGCCTATAAATAGAGAGCCATTTCTTTATTCTAACTCACCCCTCTTCTTACTAATTCTCTCATATACTCTCATTCTCTTCTAACAAAAGATCACTTGATGAGAGTTGTTCTTCTTTCTTTCTTTAGTGATTCTCATATAGGTCCTTCTCTAAGGCGAGATCACGAGCGTTCTACAAGTCATCCAAGCAAGGGGTCCTTGATTGATTTGTTCCTCCACAAGATTTCTGTAGCAAAGATCTTGTATTTGATATTTCACATAGTTGTTGTGTAATAGTCGTGTTGGTTTGGTCCACCATGTTACGGACTCGGTATTTAGCTTTGTACCGTAAAAGGTGTAAGCAACGTTGTGAAGGCTTCTCGCCAAGTTGAAGGAGTTTGTTGACATAGTGCTTGAACTCGAGTAGGTGAATCGGGAGTGGAGTAGGGCAAGGAAGGTGTCCTTGTACCGAACCACTATAAATCGGTTGTGTCATTTCTATCCTATGCTTTACTTTATTTACTTGCTTTATCATTAGATCTATATTTTCTCTACATCCATACGATTTCACATAATATCGAATCTAAAGTTTTGAAACTAACTTAAAATCGGCAAAACTATTCAACCCCCTTCTAGTTTTCCACAATTGGCATCAAGAGCTAAGTTTATAAAAATTTTAAAGTAAACTGATTTTAAAACTTTTCGATCACTATGGGTTCGAAATTACAAGGAAGGGCAATCTATGCAATGACCACCACTACTTGAAACTAATGGTTTTATATATTGGAAAAATAGATTCAAACGTATGTGAAGTCTAAAGATATTGATCTTTGGTACATTATTGTTGAAGGCGATTTTGAGGCTACCTCAAAAGATGATAAAGGAAATTTAGTTAACATACCTCATGATAAACTAAACGATGAAATGAAGAAAAAGCTTTCTAAAAAAAGTGAAGTTAAAATGGTTTTATATAATGCTTTACCCAAAAAGGAATTCGAAAGAATTTCTATGCTCAAAACCTCTAAAGAAATTTGGAATTCTTTAGTTCTAACTCATCAAGGTAATCAACAAGTTAAAAATAATAAAATTGATTTATTTGTTCAACAATATGAACAATTTTCAATATCGGATGAAGAAACTATAGATCATTCTTTTGCTAATTTTAATACTATTTGTTAATACAAATAAGTTGTAAAAACGTTTATTGATATTTTACGATCTTCTAATGTTTTGTCGATAACAAACGTAAAATCATGTTAACGAAACAAATAAAATACGTAAATGGTTTGAGCCAGTAGTTTTCTAACACACTTACGCTTTCACATAAAACACTAAAACAAGTATAAGTGATTTTATGATTTAGTATTACTTATGTACAACAACTAGTGTTTAGATATTTGGGTAAAATATACACATAACTAGTATGTAGTATATTGGGTAATATAAATGGGTAGAAACTTAAGTATCATAACCCATTGACCAAATACATTGTATGTAGTTGGGTACAACCCAAATTCCATGACCCATATTCATAGAGCTTGACCCATAACCCATTGCATGACATCATGCTTATGTCATATATGGATAATATCCATAACCCATGGTATTGACCCATACCCATTTGACTAGGTGCATTGCACTCATGAGATACATTGTATCTAATAAGAAGACCCATGGATCAACCCATAACCCATGACCCATGACCCATGACCAAAATACCCATGGGTAAAGAGGAGCGTCCTACGGATCCCTAGCTTTACGCTATACGGATCCCTTATGGGAGGGATCCGTGGGATCCGGGGAACAGTAGGCATTTTCTCTCTATAAATAGTGAGTCATTTCTTCATTGTTTCTCAACCTTTTCTCACATACTTTCTCCTTGAGTTTAAAACTCTCTAACCCCATATCCAAGTGATCTATGTTTGTAGTTTTGGTTTTGTGTGATCATCTAGGTTCCTCTTAAAGGTGAGATCACCACCTTTGAAGTCAAGCAAACTCAAGTCCATGAGTTGCCATGCTTCCTCATCATCAAGACTACTGAAGTCCTCTTGTTGATGGTTCTTTTCTTTCTACTAAGAAGTGTAGTGTTGAAGACATTAATGAAAGATGTCTCAAGTGTCAAGACGAAGACATTAGTGAAGGGTGTCGATCGTCCATATTGTAGGCATTAGTAAAGGGTGTCTAGAAGTCAAGTCATAAGACATTTGTGAAGGGTGTCTTGAAGATCTAGCTAAAGGAAGGTGCCTTAGATGTACATTCGATATGGTGTGTTTCGATGTACAAGATAGATTAGTATTGGATCCAAGGATATTGATATCCTTGATGATGTTGTAATAAGGATTTGGTCTCCTTTGGAATTAGTCGTTGGTGTAGTGTTGGGTAGTAGTTCCTCCATTGTAATGGAACTCAGTACTTAGCCTAGTACCGGATAAAGGGTAGGCCACGTTGTGGTAGGTGTGGTTCACCTTGGTGTGAAAGAACCCGGTGGTTAGCCTAGTACCGGAAAAAGAGTAGGCAACGTTGTGAAGGTTTCTCCACCATAAGGAGTCGGTGTTGTGTAGTGATTACGAACTCTCGAGTAGGTGACTCGGGGAGTGGAGTAGGGCAAGAAAGGTGTCCTTGTAGCCGAACCACTATAAATACTTGCATTGTGGTTTTGTGCTTCTTACTCTTATCTTTTCATTACATATTTATACTTCTATATGTTTGTTTATCAACATCCAATACACACCCAAATATATCGACATAAGTTGATCTAATTGTTTTAAAAGAAAGTTTTTTTAATTGGCAAAACTATTCAACCCCCCTTCTAGTTTTCCACAATTGGCATCAGAGCTTCATTACTAAGTTTCTTGAAGTATATTGTACTTTAAAAACTTGATACGATCCATGGTTAATTGAAAACTACAAAGAAAGTTTTTTTTTCATAAAAACAAACACCATGTCTTTTAAAACTCTTTGTTTGGATGTTGATTAGATGACAACATTTTTCTTATTATTCATTTTTCATTTAATTGCACTAATCCTCTTTGTCATGTTGATTAGTCAAAACTCATACCTACCAAGCCATAGGAATCGCTTGGTAACAAGAATACCTTCCCTAAGAAGGTATCTTAAACACAAAGGAGCTGGAATTGTCTACTGACAATTATTGTGTTATTTTTAAAGACATTCCTAAGTGCATTAGAGGTATGACTTTCTACTTATCTCTGAATAACATTAGCTTAATAATTAAGTATGCCTACATAGGTACTTATATGATTATCTTTTGTGCATATACATGTATTACATGAAGCTTCGTTAGGAAGCCTTTTTTCACATACGTGTTATTTTTTGGTCTAAAGTCGTGGTATATAAAACTTGTGTTTTATTTCGCTTAATCCAAAAATCATATCTTTCTAATAATAAAACAAAACACAAATCTCAAAAATTCCTCCTTCCCCATAAATAAACCATCCGTCGCCCACTTTATCAAATCCTCACTTTTTCAAATCTTCCATTTTCAAAACAAAATTATCTCTCAGTCAAAACTTCATCTTCCTCTCATCTCATCTCATCTCAAACCAAAACCAAGAAGGTTCGTCATCAACATGGTTTCCATTGCCCTCGTGCTCATCGCCTTAACACTCATCGCTCTTGTGTTCCCTATGATGAAGTTCACATACGGAGACATATACTTTGTGTTGTTAATCTACATTGGGGTTATATACCCAATCTTTTGTATCATTCTTAGCATTGAAATGAAATATTATTAATAGTCTAGTTTATCTAGGTTATTATTATCATAACGTGTTTGTCATTTCTTTTGATTTATATCTTTCATATTCTTTCGTGATACATTAGAAACCATGAATGCATGCTAAAAGAAAATGTAGGCTAAAACACATATCTTGGTATAAAACTATTAAACTTATGTTTTTATCAAAAATCTGCTTATGTTACTACAGATCCACGGATCCCGGCAAGTTTACAAGCCGGATCCCTTATAGAAGGGAACTGTGGGAACCGTCCCTTTGGATAACAGATTTTTCCATGCAAAATAAAAACCACTTTCTTCCTAAAAGAAATATTCTAATAGAAAGTCAAACATTAAATTAGTTAAATGTCATTGTTAATAAACATCTTGTAAAAATGTTAGGTAATCATTGCTTTACCCGTAATACGTCACATCCTATTAACTTGTCTTTTCTATAGGTTTCGCTATGTCGAATGAATATGAGTTTGATTGTTCACTCACTAGCGTCTACACTCCTAACATCTCCCTTGAGCCCAACACACCTGGCAATCATGTCCGTGGGTTCAATAATCTCGAAAACCGTCACTTCCACGAAGGAAGTATTGTAGACACCTCTCTACAATTCGATGAAGGTATCAATACCTCCTTCCGAACCATAGGATTGGAATGTCTTCGAAATTAACGAGAAAATATGTCCAAGGTTTGTATTGAATTCTTCCGTCAAGTCGAACTCGTTCGTAACGAGGATCGTTTCTATCTCTTTGGTTTTGGATCAAAAACCAAAAGTTTGTTTTAACCCTTGGGCAATTTGCTCAAATTCTCCGAATTCCAAATCATGGACAATGTGCCTTCACCGAAGATTGGTCTCTTGATTATCTCTTCAACTTTCGTGAAGAAAATAGTCCATATTGTTCACACATACCTTCCCCGCAAGACTTGATTCGCACAACATGCAAACCTCGACCCTATTACTCCGATCCAAACATTATCTGTACAAAGGATATCCGAGAAGAGTACAAGGCTCGCACTCATCCCACGGGAAAATGTTTGGAGTCTTAGAAATCGAAATCCTTCCCGCTTGTTGTGCTCACGTAATGTATTGTTTGCTAACACAACAACCATACAATCTCGCCTACTTCTTCGAAGGCGAATTGTAAATCTTCAAGGCTCCAAGAACAAACTCATCCCTTATGGAATGTTCTTGATGTGCCTTTATCATAACATCATGTACTTCCACCCTCAATTTCAAAGTCCGTTGTATGTACTTGTGAACAAGATGATGGAACCTCTAAACATATCTCTCATGAAGACTTTCTTCATTCCTGAATCAACAAACACTCATCAACCATTTGATGATCCTTCTAGCAAAAATGCTCAAGGAAATTAGTAATCTTTCAAATAAGATCAATCCTTAGTATTCATGCTTTATCAATGTAATCCAATTTCTTTCATGAAATAAAACATTTTACATTTGATATCTTAGTGTTAGAACCTCTTTAACTAACCTTGAAATATAATGCATTGTCAAAATCATTGCATACCTTTAGTAAAGGTTACGCTTAGCGATAGACGGATCCCAAAGGTTGTGCTAGCGGATCCCTACTCATAGGGAACCGTGGGATCCGCAAAAGAAAATGCAATTGCAATCATTGTATTTCAAACATGTCCTTAGAACACCTCACACTAAGCTAGATATAGTGCCTTAAGGCAAATTAAGTCCTTATCAAGTTAAGTAGATCTTTCCTACTCACACATAACTCACCTAGATCACACTCAAGACGCTTGTAGATCTATCGTTTCACTTAAACCCATTACTCTTCCGCTCTCAAGCTCAATCATCATTTCTCACATGATCCCTCATATCTAGCTTTGGAAATCTTTCGATTATGGCAAAATTGATCATAATCATCTGTTAGGACCATTTAACACAAGATTTATGTGGTTTGGAGGTCGAGGTTGGTGGAAGAAGATGAAGATCTTCTTCCTTTTAGTGAGAGAAACTAGAGAGAGGGAGGAGAAAACAAATGATAACTTTTATTGAATAAACACACACTACACTTAACCATATGCTTCACCTCACCCCTTATGGAGAGTCATGAGGGGTATATATAAACCTATCTTTGCCACTTAAGCGATACTAGTCCCTAAGGGCAAAGTATACTACGCGTCTAGTCCATTTACGTAAGTGACGTTATCTTTATAAAAGCGAGGCTAACAATCTCCTCCAAGATACCGTCACACGTGAATGGTTACAATGAGACCTATAAATACAAAACAAAGTAAATTACAATAGTAATGAACAATGTTGACTTTGTTGAGCCAGAGTCTCGTAGTCTAGATCTTGAGGCAAACTTGAAGTTCTCTTCACCGACGATCTCGGCATTTGATCTTTGGCATTGGCGGCACAAATCCTTGTAGCTCTAAACTTCAATCAGAACGGTCTAGTTAGGTTATTACTCCTCCTAACTAGTAAGCCTTTTTCTTTCTTCGCTCCTCCTCTGAACCGACAACACTCTTCCAACACGGCGGAGAAAATAAACTCTTGATCGTACAATGGTTGTCGCTCGGGAACATCATAACAACATAACTCACTTAGTATTGCGTCCAAGTTGGTAAAAGCCCGATGTACACCACACTACTTCTCCTTCTTCGGTCTTAAGCACAAATCCCTTCGTAATCCAATCACGGAAGATGAAATACCAACTTCTCCCTCCTGATGGTTGCGAGCTATCGAAATCATCATAATGTTGCGTACATGCCGTATTACCTTCTTTATGCAATCTTAACATCATAGCTTGATCAAAATTCTGTGAGAATATGTCGCAAAAATACTCTCAATACACTTTTCTCTCAAACCAACCTTTTATCGAACCTCCTTAGAATTCACCGGCTAATTGTAATGACCACATATGGAGAAAACCCGATACGACTAACTTGAAAAGGAAGTAAACATCCCAACTTTGTGACTTACTGCTTGTTCTTAATTTTTTGAGCAATCCACAACGCCGTGTGACACTGAGCACTATAACGTAACTCCTTAAAGTGATGGTTACACACTGTGAGCACTACAACGTAACTCCTTACATCAGTTATAACCAGATTGTCAAATTTCATAATGTGCTCCAACAAGTTATCTTGATACATGCATCCAACCAACCATTGTCTCAAAGATAAAGAAGTCCACCCGTGAAATGTCACGTCAATTTCTCGTCAATAATACCGTACAAAAACCCCGTCGTCATTTTTCAGATCTTCGCTCAAGCCGTGAATTTATGTATCCATCCGTGAAATTATACCATACCAATAATACCACTCTTAATGAATAACAAAAATTTGTATCCAACAAAATTTTATAACTAAAAAATTCGGATGCCAATTTGTGTCATCATTTCATTTAGCTTTAAGGTGACCCTCGTCCAAGCAGTAATACACGTCCCAAATCCAAAAGGATATTTCCATAAACGAATTAAAATGAGAAGCCATAAGCCGGATGCATTTATCATGACAGCCCAATATCCTATCGTTAATGCCAAGGGCCCATATCACAAATCACACGTTACCATATTTCAGCCCATATCACACGTGAATATCCCACGAATGATCTAAGAGTCCAATCACAAAGTATTATAGTATAACCGGTTAGTGATATAAACTCATCCCACGTGCACTTGTCTAGATCTAACCCTAAACACATATACCTTGTATTATCCGCCTCCCATCTGTCAATTCCTCTCACCACATATGCGCACCTTATTCCCAATCTCATTTTATCTCAGATGAATCATCAAATCCATGGAAACATCAAGCAACAAACGTTCCTTGTTTTCTTAAATACAATACCACAAACGTTTCACCCATATAACTTCTGTAACAAATCGAATCGCAAGCAAGTCACAAGAAGAAATTGGCTTCAAGGTCTTGTTATAGATCTCGGGTAGGTTGTAGTTGTTGATTTTCGTTTTGAGATTTTAAACGAATCCAAAGAAAACAAATGACATAATTGTTATATTGTATCTTTGATTGTTCGGATATTATCATGGATTGGTGATGAGAATAATTCAAGTGAAACAATCTAGAAAAGATTGCAAAAAATTTGAATTAGAATCTGAGATCTATCATGTATATATTCTTTTTGAGTCTTGATTGAGAGTTGGGGAGTGATGTGAGGGTTCTTGAAGTGAGTCTAGATATAGGAGTTGTAAATGGTTTTGGAACTCTCGGACTGATGAAGTTATGGCTGAGGTCGAAGAGGTTTATGGTATTTGGTATTAGTCGTTGTGGTCTTGGTCTATTTATTTTACGCGTAACTTTCTTCTTTTCTGGCATACGCGTAACATTTTTGAACCCTTATGCGTAGGCATATATTCTTATGCGTAAAGCATGTTAAGCGTAAGCACGCTTATGCATAAGCCGGACTTAGGCGTAAGCCTAGGCTTAGGCGTAAAGCATCTGTGTAAAATTTCTTCGCATAACTTCACATTCTGGCGTAAGTACTGTAGATGCTCTTGTCGAGAAAAGAGGTTTTGACCCTTTGACTTTTCCGTGAGTATTTTGACCATGTAATCCGTTCGGTCTTCATAAAAAACCCGAAGAGCATAAAACCGCCTCGTTTGACCCATTTGACCAAGAAAGCGGAAGGTTTGACCACTTTTGTTTCACGTTTATTGGTACAAAAATCATAGAAGAGACCTGTTTGGACAATATAATGACCAAGACAGATTTAGAACTTATGCGACCAGGATATTTTGACCAAAGGAGATACCAAACATTGTTAAAAACTATTTTTCCTCAATATTCGGAAAAAAAATTTCCGACCCACAGAAATATCACAAAAACAGTCAAAAAACATGTATAAAAAACCGACATAAATCATCAAAATGTAACCATGGCTCTATACCACTTGTTAGGACCGTTTAACACAAGATTTATGTGGTTTGGAGGTCGAGGTTGGTGGAAGAAGATGAAGATCTTCATCCTTTTAGTGAGAGAAACTAGAGAGAGGGAGGAGAAAACAAATGATAACTTTTATTGAATAAACACACACTACACTTAACCAAATGCTTCACCTCACCCCTCATGGAGAGTCATGAGGGGTATATATAGGCCCTATCTTTGCCACTTAAACGATACTAGTCCCTAAGGGCAAAGTATACTACGCGTCTAGTCCAATTCACGTAAGTGACGTTATCTTTATAAAAAGCGAGGCTAACATCATCCTTACCTCAAAATTGGTCAAAATTGATCAAATTCTAGTTTTTCCATCTTAAGCCTTTAGGATCTTCTCCAAAACATTATCCTAAGTCAGTATCTGATCTTTAGCTCCACTTGACACTCTCAAAATCTTTAGTGTCATCTTTGTTCATTCATTGGTACTTATGAAAGTTCCAATTTCTTCCATAAAAGGCAATCATTAGCTACATCACTCATTAACCTCAAGTACTTAAGCACCCTTCATTTAAGACACTTAGATAAACTGAAACACTCAAGAAGAAATAGGCATTAGACCTTACAAACATCATTGCTATCTTTTCTTAGGCTGGCGATGAGACGGATCCCTAGGATTAGCCTAGGCGGATCCCTCGTTGGAGGGAACCGTGGGATCCGTATGACATACTCATGCCAACTCTAGCTAAAACAATCATTTCAAGCTCATCTTTTAACTTAAACACTCCATCTCATCTTAAATGAGTTCCTAGATCGATACAACTCGAAGTTGACTCTTGTGCATGTTAATCATCACATTCCAATGAATTTTAGTGGCTTAAGTCTTGAATGCACTTGCCAAATCCCTTGGTTTATAAACCACATTGTTAGGACTTCTAAATTCATCATCTTCATCCTCATTTTCAGCACTTAGAAACCTTTACAAACCTCATGAAATCATCTCATCATGAGGAAAGCTCCAAGTAGCAACTTATCCACCAAAGAACCACCCAAGAAAATTGCTCGTGTTGTACACGAAATCTCTTCAACCGAATCATCTCCGGTCAAGTCCACAAATGCAAGGATTTCTCCTCCACCAATCAAACCAATCCCTAAAAGGATAGTACCCACAAAAATACCTATGCCAAACACCACCATACCTCCTAGGCCAAACAATCCCATCTCCACTAAACCATCACCATTGGTTCCTAGAGCTATCTCATTCACAACTCCACTACCATCACCACACCTCTACAATTTAGAGGATTTGCCTCCTAGGCCGTCTCATCCTCCTCCACCGCAACATTCTCCTCATTAGGAGGAATAATGGTACAAAATCAGGTGTTGAGACAACATTAGCTCGCTTCCTTTTCGCCGTCACCATCATATAATCCCATTTGGATTATGAGAAATTATCAAAGTCAACCACCCGACCATATGAAAGTTGACACTTCTCTACCACCACCATCATTCTTGGTCGAGCCATCTTCAAATGCGCCTCCACCAATCCATTCGTTGTTTGAGGCTCCCCAACCCGCTTCACTTGATCCTTCGCATCAAGCAATTTCATTTCTTTCACCACCACTACCTAGCCATGACAAAGATTGTTATCATTGTCAACATGTTGAAAGTTTGATACATGAAATGCAGAAGATCAACGTTTCATGTTCTATCACCTCCTCGAGCGTTTCGGCGAGATTAAACCTAAACAAACTTGAGCTAGAGGATTTTAGTGGTGTCCTAGTATCAAACGTTACTTAGAAAAGTCTAGTAATTCCAAGTCATGTATCGTTCATTTTCTTAGTTTTAGAGTCATGTATATCATACCTCTAGTTTTATTAAATGAAATTACATGCTACTTGCTATATTTACAGTATATGATTATGTTGTATAATACATATCTCACTTTGATATTAACATTATTTGTTATATCACCATTCTTGAAATTAATCATCGCCTGACGGATTCCTTAAATTTGCCTGAGCGGATCCCTACAAGGAGGGAACCGTGGGATCCGTGAGACGAAAACTATTTTCTACTAACTTGAGTCATATTTGCAGGAAATTATGCATTATTGTTTTCTAACCTTTGTTTTGTAGTTATTCAATTTACACATGAAGACTTTGACACCCTAAAGCTAGGGGGAGCTTTGTGTCAAAGTGATACATTGCAAAATTACTTGCAATATTAGGATTACATTTTATGACGTCCCTTTGGAAAGTTGCAATCATCAAGGGGGAGCACATTCGTCACATAGACGCAATCTTTTGCAAACTTAGCTGCAAATGAATTAGCTTAGTACTATTTTTCTTGGACGCTTCACATAGGGATGGACTCGTCAAGGGGAGTTAAGACGAGATCCTTTCCGTTACTTTCTCTCTACTTTTCTTTCTTTTCTATTTTCACATGTTTTGTTAAAACAATGTGTTAGTTTCTTCAAGCTCTTTTGTTTCGATAAAAGGGAGAAGAATGTGACAACTCACAATTTCATGTCATTTCTCAAGTTTCACTATTTCATCATTTATCGTAAACTAGGTTTACGAGTATCAAATTAGCGTAACCTTAATGGTTTAGCTGCGAATTCATGAACAATCATCAAGGACATTTCATATAGACTAGGTTTAGTCTACATATCATTAGCATCATTATCATCATATTAGTTCATGCATGATTTTGCATTTTACATTAAGCGTATAATTTTCATATTAAATAAACGCTATCGCGTAATTAATTATTTTGAACATTTGATCCGATGCTTCCAAAATTATCCCGATATATTTTTATACTCATATTAAGTTTATAAAAATATTATTATGAGTTTACCAGTGTTTTAAATTTATTTTGTATATAAATCGTTATATTTATATAATTACGACGGTTTTCTTAAATACTACACGATAATTATTATTTCACTATATTTTTGTAAGAAATGTATTTTTATAATTTTTATGACTTCAATATGTTTTATTTTGAACCGTTAAAAATTTATTTTAGTTGACGCTATTTTACAAGCTTAAATGTACACTTAATTACTTAACTATACTTTCAAGTATACATCTATTCTACATCTATATACATAATAAAAAAAAATGTATTATCTAAATGACAATACCCCCTTGTCGACAAGGGGAGTGAGTCATTTAAATTTTACATAAATATCTTGTACTTATATGATATTATACTCAATAAACAACACATACTACTCATTATTTGCAAAGTAAAAGATCAAGCATATCTCTTTCTCTCTTCTCTTGCAAACCGGCCAACCAAGGGACCAAGAAGGATTTCATAAATTTTTCTCTAATCAAGTTATTTACACACTAGTATCACTCTTGATTAAGGTGGTGAAATAAAAACCTTGGGTGATTAGGATAAAACCATTGATCATAAACCTCATCAAGTTAACTAGTAAGCATCTCATGTCCATTTTCATCTTTCATATTTATTTCATATTCATTACATCATATTTGAGTAAAACATGCAAGTCTTATGGATGTTTATACCACTTTTACATTGTTTTTAAGAGTTATATATATATATGTCATCCTATAATTATTCCTTGTAATATATCACTCTTGGTGATGTCTAGGAACCCATGACACCCTAAGAAGGTGTATGGTAGGATTAGAATAACCGGAGTTGTTTTGAATTGGTTAGAATAGGTTTGACGCGTGAAAACTCATTTCGACAAGTTTTCTAAAGGGTCATCCTTATTTTCGAAATCTGGAATTTTCGACAGTTGATAAAAATTTTTGGCCTAGATATTTAGAAAATACACTTTAAAACGAAACCGTGGCCGCTTGAACGGATTAAAACGGAGTTATAACGAAGAAGTTATGAATTTTTGAAGTTTGACGACGAAAACTAATAATTTCAGAAATTTCAGCATGTAAATGTCACTTTTTACGAGTCAAAAATGAGGCTTAAGCGTTATGAAATGTGTCGACTTATCAAAAATATATTAGTATACTTAAATACGAATCTAAGGATGTAGAAAACGTAGAAAACGGACTTGTAACGATTAAATTACGCGATTAAACAAAGTTGCCGTAACTTTATTATATAAGCAAAATTAATATATTTCTATTAAACACATACTACGGCAACGAGGACCATGTTGAGGGTCGTTTTAACAATGATGGAGTACTTTTTATAAAATGATGTCTTCTAGTAAAAGTAAGTTCGCCTAGCATATTTTCCAAAATGTCCAACCGTTCATCAAGCGGAGTTGTAACGAATAAAATATAGTCACTCAAACTTTGCGAAATCCACCCTTAAACTATATTTTGGACACAAGTACCATACTTTAGCTATATTTTCTCTATGATCGAACCTCTAGGATGAAAACTTAAATGCTAAAACTTTGAGATAATGATACAAGCTTCCCAAAACCGTTGAGTTTGTTTCCTAACACTCGATGTGCACCATTTTTCGACTAGCTTTTCAAGGCCGTTTAGTCACTTTCATGAATTCTTCAAATGACATTATTTTCTGACGAAAAGTTATAATTTCATAATGAATCATTAAATGATTATCGTATGATATCATTTCAACGTAAATGCTTGAAAAGTAATTATTAAATTGTCAAGGCGTTATAAGAATTATTTTTCGACGATAAGTATTATTTTCAAAAATTCACAAGTGGTATAGATATCGTATGAATTGTATGCATAACATTACATTGTAACTTATCATATATCATATCATTCATAATAGGTTCAAGTTAGAGATTCACGCTACATTTGATTGTACTCACTTTTGTCATCGCATCATTGTACCAAGTGAGTTCATAGCCCCACTTTCTATTACTTAATTGTTTTACAAACTCTTGGGGAGATACATGCTACTATTTTTAATCGAACACAAATGCTTTGAACTATATGCTATATCCAAATGTTTTATTGTCACTAAGTAATCAATTGCCATGTTTGAAGTCCCTACATCATGCACCATTAGTCACTTGCAGTGGCGCGAATATTGTGAATAGGCCTATTGGAATTAACACTCCGTTCTTATTGACCCGGTTAGGGAAATCGAACGCACTATATTGAATCATTAAGGTAAATTGGCAAGTTTACCATATTAGGGCTGCGATGAAACGATTTTACCAATTTCTATTGGTACGAGGTTTACGCTTTGGTTGTCATGAACTTAGTGAAATAAATGTTGTTTTGTTTTCAACGATGAGTGTGAAACAACGTAACTCACACTACTGAATATTGTGTTCAAACGAATTAATTAAACCTATGGATTTCACTCAACCTTTGTGTTGTTGTTTTAAGCATGTTTTATCTCGGTATCTAAGGCATACACTTCATGGCATGCATGTGGACTTATCATAGAGTCGTGGTGACGACGTCTCTCATGGGATTTATGCACTTTAAAACATCGTTTGAATTGTAACAAACTTATTTCCGCACAAGTTGATTTTCATTTGGGACCTATACTTTGTAAACTCGATTATTTTATTAAATCAAACGATGTATTTTCCAAACGACACTTTAGGTCGTTCAATATAACTGTGATTGTGATGCTATGATGATCAACCCCGAGAATTCCATTCATTGCAAAAGCAGTAATTTGGGGTGTGTGATTGGCATCGAGCTTGATTATAGAGAACTAGGTTGCATCATTGACCCTAGACTATAACTACATCATCATAGCATCTCATCATTTCATCATAAGTGCATATTCACTTTACATGCGGTTTATCGTACATTTTCGAGTTATTTACTTTCATTTCAAATCGATTGTCACATGGATGCCTTTAAATACCCATTCCATTATCCTTTCTTTAGACTCCAATGTGGAGAATGTCTTATCATTCCCTATCACAATTTTAATATCAGCTGATTCATCACCGATAATGTCGAATGCCGAGATAAACCTTTAAGTAGGGCAAAGTCACTCTCACTCCTTTGCTTCACCACTAACATGTCGAGTTACACGCTATTCACACATTAAGTCACTAAACCATCATACATTTGAAGCACTTACGACATCTCATAACCCATCTTCTTGGGAAACCGTCGATCATTTTGAAAAATAACCTCAAACTTATCACCTCATATCACATCTCTTTAGGCGCTTATTTTTAACATAGGACTTTGCTACATCTCACCTTTCCTCTTATTTTGAAGAAGTTATGGCGCCAAGAAAGCTCCACAAGTTTTGACTCAAGCGGCTATGCAAAAGTTTGTGAGGGATAGTATAGCCAATGCATTAAGGATGAAAGAACCTTGATGGCGGCTGCTGCTTTGAGGTTGCTGACTCTTCGCCGAAGCCACTAGACTTGCCAATCTTGCCGAGGTGCGACCCTTCTTGAAGCCGCTAGACTCGCCATCGCCGCCGAGGTGCAGCTAATCTTGAAGCCGCCAGCTTGCTAATGCCGCGCTGTGCTGCAGCTTCTTGAAGCTACTAGAATTGCGAGGGAAGTGAAGCCGCTAGACTTCTTCTTCTTTGCAAGAATTGCGAGGAGGGTCCGGGGTTAGAAGTTGTTCGTATAAGGATTTTAAAAGTGGAGATCCCACTAAGTTCAAGGGCACTGAAGGGGCCACTGCCATGGTTCGATGGTTCGAGAAAATGGAGTCTGTGTTTTTGTTATGTAATTGCCGGAGGATAGCAAGGTTAAGTTTGCTACGAGTACACTACTTGATGGGGCAATGTCTTGGTGGAACTCGTATGCCCGACCTATGGGAATGGAAAATGCTTTCAAGCTCACTTGGGAGCAATTCAAAGGTTTGTAACGAAGAAGTATTGTCCGCGTCGGAAGTGAAAAAGTTGGAGACCGAATTTTACGAACTAGTAACTGTTGGGTATGACATTGATACTTACATTCGAAGATTTCAAGAATTGGCCGCGTTATGCCCATCTATGGTTTCGGATAACGAAAAACTACTGGAGGCTTTCATTGGAGGACTTCCCGAGATTATTCAAGGTGATGTGATTTCTTTTGATCCGCAAACAATTGAAGAATCTATTCGAGTATCTCAAAAGCTCATGGCACAAGTATTGAAGGGAGAAAACATTACCAACACCAACCGTAGCAACAATACCAACAACCGCACCAACTACAACAATAACCAACAACAACAACAACGACGATAACCAAATCAACAACAACAAAAGAAAATGGGAAAATGACCAAGGAGGTTATAATAACAACAACCAAAACCGTAACACTAACCATCATCAACAACAGAATAGAAGGCAAGAAGGCGCAATGGTTTATGTTCTTTGCACCAATAGAAAGCGAGAGGTTATCTTGGAACACACCCACTATGTAATCGATGTAAGTTTCATCACTCGGGTCCTTGCCACGCCAAGTGCCACAAGTGCCAAAAATCGGGACACCTAGCCGAGGATTGTAGAGGTAAAGCCGTAGTCACATGCTTCGGATGTGGGGAGCAAGGACACTATCGGAACCAATGTCCCCAAAACCAAGGTCAACAAGTTGAAGGTGCTCTTGGGAAAGCATACATGTTAGAAGGAGGTGAAGCTCAACAGATTTCAACAACGCGGAAGCGAAGAAGTTCGGAAACTAAAAGTCTTATTTTCCTTATGTACTATGTCGTACTAAGTTTATGTCTTTCATCGTATCCGGATCTTTATAACTTAAGATGTATTCTTGTTTGATAAACCACTCTTTGTAAAATATTCTCATCTATCGTACTTTATTTTCTTTCGATTCGATATCACTTACGAGAATTTTAATTCCTTTTACCTTAACTACCATTTTAACGACACGGTTTAAATCTTTGTAAACATTGAGAGTTATAACAACTAAACCGAACGTCACATTATCGTTCCTTAATTATACATAGCCTAGCTAACTATGTCTAATTCGGAGGATCATGTTATGTTGGGAGCGATTATTTATAAATCTTAGTGCAAGCAAAATTTTCACATATTCCAAGTCAAAGTGTTACTCATGGGAGATTCATCCAATATTTTCTTTACTATGATGTTTTATACGCTCTCAATCATCGATAACCATAACGACACCTCTTCATGTCTTCTCTCCTCGTTATTCATCATAAACTCAAAAATTCGATAGACTAACACGAACTGAATTCAGGGACTGAATTCCTTTTTGGATGGGCGAATGTGACAACTCGCAATTTCATGTCATTTCTCAAGTTTCACTATTTCATCATTTATCGTAAACTAGGTTTACGAGTATCAAATTCGCGTAACCTTAATGGTTTAGCTGCGAATTCATGAACAATCATCAAGGACATTTCATATAGACTAGGTTTAGTCTACATATCATTAGCATCATTATCATCATATTAGTTCATGCATGATTTTGCATGTTACATTAAACGCGTAATTTTCATATTAAATAAACGCTATCGCGTAATTAATTATTTTGAACATTTGATCCGATACTTCCAAAATTATCCCGATATATTTTTATACTCATATTAAGTTTATAAAAATATTATTATGAGTTTACCAGTGTTTTAAATTTATTTTGTATATAAATTGTTATATTTATATAATTACGACGGTTTTCTTAAATACTACACGATAATTATTATTTCACTAAATTTTGCAAGAAATGTATTTTTATAATTTTATGACTTCAATATGTTTTATTTTGACCCGTTAAAATTTATTTTAGTTAACGCTATTTTACAAGCTTAAATGTACTAATTACTTAAATATACTTTCAAGTATACATCTATTCTACATCTATATATAAAAAAAATAAATGTATTATCTAAAAATACCCCTTGTCGACAAGGGGTGAGTCATTGAGTTTTTACAAAATATCTTGTACTTATATGATATTATACTCAATAAACAACACATACTACTCATTATTTGCAAAGTAAAAGATCAAGCATATCTCTTCTCTTCTCTTGCAAACCGCCAACCAAGGGACCAAGAAGGATTTCATAAATTTTCTCTAGTCAAGTTATTTACACTCTAGTATCACTCTTGATTAAGGTTGTGAAATAAAAACCTTGGGTGATTAGGATAAAACCTTTGATCATAAACCTCATCAAGTTAACTAGTAAGCATCTCATATTCATTTTCATCTTTCATATTTATTTTCATATTCATTTCATCATATTTGAGAAAACATGCAAGACTTATGGATGTTTATACCACTTTTACATTGTTTTTAAGAGTTATATATAATATATGTCATCCTATAATTATTCCTTGTAATATATCACTCTTGGTGATGTCTAGGAACCCATGACACCCTAAGAAGGTGTATGGTAGGATTAGAATAGCCGGAGTTGTTTTGAATTGGTTAGAATAGGTTTGGCGCGAGAAAACTCATTTCGACAAGTTTTCTAAAGGGTCTGTCCTTATTTTTGAAATCTGGAATTTTCGACAGTTGATAAAAATTTTGGCCTAGATATTTAGAAAATACACTTTAAAAGCGAAACCGTGGCGCTTGAGCGGATTAAAGCGGAGTTATAACGAAGAAGTTATGAATTTTTGAAGTTTGACGACGAAAACTAATAATTTCGAAATTTCAGCATGTAAATGTCACTTTTACGAGTCAAAAATGAGGCTTAAGCGTTATGAAATGTGTCGACTTATCAAAATATATTAGTATACTTAAATACGAATCTAAGGATGTAGAAAAGCGTGAAAACGGACTTGTAACGATTAAATTACGCGATTAAACAAAGTTGCCGTAACTTTATTATATTAGCAAAATTAATATATTTTCTATTAAACACATACTACGCAACGAGGACCATGTTGAGGGTCGTTTTAACAATGATGGAGTACTTTTATAAAATGATGTCTTCTAGTAAAAGTAAGTTCGCCAAGCATATTTTCCAAAATGTCCAACCGTTCATCAAGCGGAGTTGTAACGAATAAAATATAGTCACTCAAACTTTGCGAAATCCACCCTTAAACTATATTTTGGACACAAGTACCATACTTTAGCTATATTTTCTCTATGATCGGAACCTCTATGACGAAAACTTAAATGCTAAAACTTTGAGATAATGATACAAGCTTCCCAAAACCGTTGAGTTTGTTTCCTAACACTCGATGTGCACCATTTTTCGACTAGCTTTTCAAGGCCGTTTAGTCACTTTCATGAATTCTTCAAATGACATTATTTTACGACGAAAAGTTATAATTTCATAATGAATCATTAAATGATTATCGTATGATATCATTTCAACGTAAATGCTTGAAAAGTAATTATTAAATTGTCAAGACGTTATAAGAATTATTTTTCGACGATAAGTATTATTTTCAAAAATTCACAAGTGGTATAGATATCGTATGAATTGTATGCATAACATTACATTGTAACTTATCATATATCATATCATTCATAATAGGTTCAAGTTAGAGATTCACGCTACATTTCGGTGTACTCACTTTTGTCATCGCATCATTGTACCAAGTGAGTTCATAGCCCCACTTTCTATTACTTAATTGTTTTACAAACTCTTGGGGGAGATACATGCTCAACTATTTTTAATCGAACACAAATGCTTTGAACTGTATGCTATATCCAAATGTTTTATTGTCACTAAGTAATCAATTGCCATGTTTGAAGTCCCTACATCATGCACCATTAGTCACTTGCAGTGGAGCGAATATTGTGAATAGGCCTATTGGAATTAACACTCCCGTTCTTATTGACCCGTTAGGGAAATCGAGCGCACTATATTTGAATCATTAAGGTAAATTGGCAAGTTTACCATATTAGGGCTGCGATGAAACGATTTTACCAATTTCTATTGGTACGAGGTTTACGCTTTGGTTGTCATGAACTTAGTGAAATAAATGTTGTTTTGTTTTCAACGATGAGTGTGAAACAACGTAACTCACACTACGAATATTGTGTTCAAACGAATTAATTAAACCTATGGATTTCACTCAACCTTTGTGTTGTTGTTTTAAGCATGTTTTATCTCGGTATCTAAGGCATACACTTCATGGCATGCATGTGGACTTATCATAGAGTCGTGGTGACGACGCGTCTCTCATGGGATTTATGCACTTTAAAACATCGTTTGAATTGTAACAAACTTATTTCCGCACAAGTTGATTTTCATTTGGGACCTATACTTTGTAAACTCGATTATTTTATTAAATCAAGCGATGTATTTTTCAAACGACACTTTAGGTCGTTCAATATAACTTGTGATTGTGATGCTATGATGATCAACCCGAGAATTCCATTCATTGCCAAAAGCAGTAATTTGGGGTGTGTTTAGGTGTCCTTGTGGCGAACCACTATAAATACTTGCGTTGTGGTTTTGTGCTTCTTACTCTTATCTTTTCATTACATATTTATACTTCTATATGTTTGTTTATCAACATCCAACACACACCCAAATAGATCGACATAAGTTGATCTAAATGTTTTAAAAGAAAGTTTTTTTAATTGGCAAAACTATTCAACCCCCCTTCTAGTTTTCCACACTATTATTACATCTTTACAAGCACTTGATGAATCTTTTTCTAGCCGTAACCATGTTAGGAGATATCTAAGGGCACTTCCATCCAAGTGGAGATCCAAGGTGACGGCAATCGAAGAGTCAAAAGATTTGACAATCCTCACCCTTGATGAACTCATAGGCAACCTAAAAGTCTGAGCTTGTCCTTGCTAAAGATTCTAAAGCCTTAAAGGTGAAAGAGAAACACAAATCTCTTGCCCTTAAAGCCAAAAGGCCTCAGCGATGAAGAGAACTCCTCTTGAGATAGTGACAACGAGGAGTATGCTATGGTGGTAAGGGACTTTAAAAGTTCTTTAGAAGGAAGGAAGATCGTCAAACAACCGTATGACAACAAGAAAGGAATCGAAAAAGCAAAGAGGACGAAGCCAAGGGATGATCGTGCTTGCTTTAAATGTGGGGACCCAAACCACTTTATTAGTAAGTGTCCCAAACGGGATGATCAAAAGGCATTCATGAGCGGCACGTGGGGAATGGCGACGAGGAGGACGAAGAAATTTGTCTCATGGCAAATGACGAGGTGTGCTTAAAGGTCGACCTAGATCCGGATGAATGGGTCAAGGATAGCGGGTGCACGAGGCACATGGTGGCAATAAAGATCTATTCTCCACATATGAATCCTTGATGGAGGAAATGTGGTGTTTGGAAATAGCAAAGTAAAATCATCGGTAAAGTACGATTTCTAACAAATCTCTAACCATTAACGATGTGTGTCACGTAGAAAACCTAAACTTTAACCTCTTAAGTATAGGACAAATATGTGATAAAAAGTGCAATGTACTTTTACAAAGCCGATAGTAAGATATTAAAAATGGCATAACCATAGGAAGAGGAATTAGGAAATGTAACAATTTGCATTTTCGGGTCACTATTCATTTTATATTCAATGTTACTATTCACTTTTTACTATTCACTCCCAAAATTTTTATTTCACATTCTCGTAGGATAAATTATTTTAGTAATGACCTGAGAGTTCGACAATTGTTAGATCATTTTCGCAAAAGTTATTAAGAAAACATCGTCATAAAGTTTCATTTTGGTCGGAACACCATTTTAACATCCCGCGCATAAAGAAAACCGCCTCGACAATTTTCCCGCATCGGATAAATTTTAGATCACTCATGATTAATTTGAGAATTTTAAGATTTATTTTTATGTTAGCAAATAAGCCCGGTAAGATACAAAACTAAACTTACGTTTTAAACAATTCTACTTACATCCGGACTTAACGATTCCCTTGACCGTGTTTCTAATATGTTTTGACACTTTTATATTTTTTGGAAAAGTCAAACATATTTCCCTCCTCCTTTGACCATAAAGAAATTAACCTTGTATCGTTACGTTTTTGCTTAAATCGTAACTTTTACACTTCACGTATAGCTGTTAAGTTATCCCACGTATGACGAAAACCAAAGTTTGACATCTCATATCACTTTTAGACTAATTTTAGTCTACTCTAAATAAATTCACGATCATTTCCGAAATTTCGTTTCTTTTCGATAAGCTGCAATTACGCGCTTTTTGACCGTATTTCCGCTTTTAAGCTGCTTTTGCACCCAATAAGACTTATCATCCATTTTATATTTTTAGATGGAGTATAATGATGAGTTTCATCATTCCTATAAGTTTCATATTTTTACGATACCCAATTTTACGTTTCATGAATTAAATACTTACCGATAGCGATTTTCGGGACTAAAACTCACTCCGTAAACACAAGATGAAAAACCAAAACTCTTAACCTCCTCATGAGGCTTCTCAAGGAAGCCTCCTAGACACATGTTTTGATCATGGCCATTCATTCCTAAGATCTTGCCAAGTATATAACTTAACCATGGTTAGTTTTTAACCTAATATATAGTTAACCATAATCTCTAGCCTATAAATACCAAGCAAATCACTTCATTTTTTCTTGCACCACACCTTCTTAACATTTAAAGTCCTAAACCCTAAGGCATTTCTTATAGATCTTGTAAGAACATTCATGTGTTCTTGAAGAAAACTAGCGTTTGATCTTCGTTCTTGGAAGTTTTCAAGAAAAAGTTGTTATAATCTTCAAATATCTTCAAGTCTCCAAAAAGACGTCGTTATAATCTTCTTTTCTTCTTCGGGTTCTCAAGAAGGCGTTGTTATAATCTTCTAATAGTCGTGGGTTTTCGAAGATTGCGAATTCTACGTCGAAGCTCCGTTAATATTTTATTTTTCCATAATACTCAAGCATTCTATTTTAAGGTAAGTATATATATAACTCAAACTTATTTAAATACTTATAAACTTTGTTAGTTTATTTATTGTATTTATAAACTCTTAATATATCATATAGTCAAGTAATTAATATACATGTTTTACATATTGAGCACTACAACACTAGGGAACTTCATGTGAGGGTTCATTTGGGTAAGCGGATCGACGAGTTCTTTGGTTACGATTTAAAGTGTCCTAGCTCCTCGAGCGTTCTTGCATGACCTCTGAATTATGATAGCCCGAGCGGTAGTCTGAGATATACAAACTAAACCCATTTCTATAAACAAACATACAAATACTACGTCATGATCAATATAATGGCATATATAGGCTCGTTCATGTTTTCTTAAGCCTTATTCCAAACCTAAGAGTTGACATCATATTCTAGGTTATACGTAGAGACTTCCAGGCTTATCCATCGATTCCGTTATACGTTGTGACATCATTTATTAAGGTGAGTTTCATAGCCCCTACTTTTATACGTTTTAAATTACTTTTGGGGGAGATACATGCTCAACTATTTTCATTTACTTTCACAAGTACTCTAAAATTTTAAGGATTACCGTGAATTCGTAGCCCCACTTTTACTCGTTTAATTACTTTATAAACTCTTTGGGGGAGATACATGCTCAACTATTTTCATTTACTTTCACAAGTACTCTAAACTTTTAAGGATTACCGTGAGTCATAGCCCTACTCTTTTAATACTTGTTTTACAAACTCTTTGGGAGATACATGCTCAACTACTTGCTTTTACTTATATAAGTACTCAAAACATTATACTTGATTGCATTATACATGATTGCATTATACTTGATTGCATTATATTTGATTACGTTATACTTGATTTCGTTATACATGCTTGGAAATACTTTACTCGCTTAAATACATGAATTGTATTTACAAACGTGCCAATACTCTATGATGTCGGAGAGGTATTGATAGTACTATAAGTCGGGTAGCTCCCGCCCTTGGTACCCGATTCATTACCTTGGGATTAATATAGTACTATTTGGGATGCCCCCGCCCATTGTACCCGATTCATGACCTTGGGTGAATATAATCTGGTGTATTGTGCAAACTATATTTTGGCAGTGGGTTGTGAGCACACAGGTTGCAAGTTTTGTATGGACGAAACTTGGAACTGAGTGGATTTACAATGCCTTTGCTGAATAAACATTCTTTCAAGGCTTTTCAACTTATTGAAACAAACTCTATGAACTCACCAACCATTGTGTTGACACTTTTAGCATGTTTATCTCGGTCATAAGGTGATAGCTATTGTATGGAACTTAGAGTCATACGACATATTTTGAAGACTTACGCTTTTATCATTTACCATTCAAACATTTTGTAAAAATTTATATATTATACTTTGGGACCTCATCGTTTGTAACTCTGATTTCATTAATCGAATGGTAACTTTTCAAAACGTCTCATTTAGAGGTCGTTTTCTATAACTTGTACTTTGTATTATGAAGTAGCACCCCAATGTCACAATCTTCCGCTGCGGTATTTTGGGGGTGTTACAGATTGGTATCAGAGAATTGGTTATAGAGAACTAGGTTGCATCTAGAGCCTAGACTATAACTACTATACTTGTTGAGACCTTCCTCCCTATCGCCTTGCACACTTTAGACTTTTTCATAATTTTAGCACCTAAGAGAGATTTCTATGAACTGAATATAACACCGAACATCATATGAGTCGATTAGTCCAAGCATTGCATAGTTACTCCTAAATTATACATAGCCCGATCACCTATGTCTAATTCGGGAAGAATCATGCAATGAAGGGAGTAGTAGTCTCATATGTGTAAGCAATCCGTAATCGAGCCAAATTTTCAAAATATTTTTTCAAACCACTTGTTTCAGTTTGATCCGAGTGACGATTCTTGTTTGATGAGTTGCAAAGATCAAGCTAGAAACAAGTTGTTACTTAAACCGATTTAGCCTAATCGTATGCGGTTCTTGTTTGATGAGTTTTGGGATTAAGTAAAAATCGGTTACCTAAAGTCTTTTGAGGGTTTTGCTCGAGAATGAGAAAGTTTGCCTCATTAAACCTAGCCATAAGAGTATGTCTTTAGAGCGGGCAATAGTCGCGATAGTCACAAGAACGTACCTATGTAGATAAGAAACCCATATACATGAGCTTTGACGTAATCCATTAGACTATGCACACCGTAAGTAGTGAACATCGGAACTTGGACGAAGTTCCTTTTAAAGGTAGAGGCGTAACAATTCGCATTTTGGTCACTATTCATTTTACTATTCAATGTAACTATTCACTTTTACTATTCACTTCCAAATTTTTATTTCACATTCTCGTAGGATAAATTATTTTAGTAATGACACGAGAGTTCGACAATCGTTAGATCATTTTCATAAAAGTTATTAAGAAAACATCGTCATAAAGTTTCATTTTGGTGGAACACCATTTTAACATCCAGCATAAAGAAAACCGCCTCGACAATTTTCCCGCATCGGATAAATTTTAGATCACTCATGATTAATTTGAGAATTTTAAGATTTATTTTATGTTAGCAAATAAGCCCGGTAGCAGTACAAAACTAATCTTACGTTTTAAACAATTCTACTTACATCCGGACTTAACGATTCTCAGACTGTGTTTCTAATATGTTTTGACACTTTTACATTTTTTTGAAAAGTCAAACATATTTCCTCCTCCTTTGACCATAAAGAAATTAACCTTGTCGTTCTCGTTTTTTGCTTAAATCGCGTAACTTTTAAACTTCACATATAACTATTAAGTTATCCCACGTCTGACGAAAACCAAAGTTTGACATCTCATATCACTTTTAGACTAATTTTAGTCTACTCTAAATAAATTCACGATCATTTCCACGAAATTTCGTTTTTTTTCGATAAACTGCAATTACGCGTTTTTGACCGTATTTCAGCTTTTAAGCGTTTTGCACCCAATAAGACTTATCACCCATTTTATATTTTTAGATGGAGTATAATGATGAGTTTCATCATTCCTATAAGTTTCATATTTTTACGATACCCGATTTACGTTTCATGAATTAAATACTTACCGTTAGCGATTTTGGGACTAAAACTCACTCTGTAAACACAAGATGAAAACCAAAACTCTTAACCTCCTCATGAGGCTTCTCAAGGAAGCCTCCTAGACATGTTTTGATCATGGCCATTCATTCCTAATATCTTGCCAAGTATATAACTTAACCATGGTTAGTTTTTAACCTAATATATAGTTAACCATAATCTCTAGCCTATAAATACCAAGCAAATCACTTCATTTTTTCTTGCACCACACCTTCTTAACATCTAAAGTCCTAAACCCTAAGGCATTTCTTATAGATCTTGTAAGAACATTCATGTGTTCTTGAAGAAAACTAGCGTTTGATCTTCGTTCTTGGAAGTTTTCAAGAAAAAGTCGTTATAATCTTCAAATATCTTCAAGTCTCCAAAAAGACGTCGTTATAATCTTCTTTTCTTCTTCGGGTTCTCAAGAAGGCGTTGTTATAATCTTCTAATAGTCGTGGGTTTTCAAGATTGCGAATTCCACGTCAAGCTCCGTTAATATTTTATTTTCCATAATACTCAAGCATTCTATTTTAAGGTAAGTATATATATAACTCAAACTTATTTAAATACTTATAAACTTTGTTAGTTTATTTATTTTATTTATAAACTCTTAATATATCATATAGTCAAGTAATTAAAATACATGTTTTATGTATTGAGCACTACAACACTAGGGAACTTCATGTGAGGGTTCATTTGGGTAAGCGGATCGACGAGTTCTTTGGATTTACGATTTAAAGTGTCCTAGCTCCTCGAACGTTCTCGCATGACCTCTCGAATTATGATGGCCGAGCGGTAGTACGAGATATACAAACTAAAACCATTTCTATAAACAAACATACAAATACTATGTCATGATCAATATAATGGCATATATAGGCTCGTTCATGTTTTCTTGGCATTATTTCAAACCTAAGAGTTGACATCATATTCTAGGTTATACGTAGAGATTTCGAGCTTATCCATCGATTCGTTATCGTTGTGATATCATTTATTAAGGTGAGTTTCATAGCCCCTACTTTTATCGTTTTAAATTACTTTTGGGAGATACATGCTCAACTATTTTCATTTACTTTCACAAGTACTCTAAAATTTTAAGGATTACCGTGAGTTCGTAGCCCCACTTTTACTCGTTTAATTACTTTATAAACTCTTTGGGGGAGATACATGCTCAACTATTTTCATTTACTTTCACAAGTACTCTAAACTTTTAAGGATTACCGTGAGTCATAGCCCCTACTCTTTTAATACTTGTTTTACAAACTCTTTGGGGGAGATACATGCTCAACTACTTGCTTTTACTTATATAAGTACTCAAAACATTATACTTGGTTGCATTATACATGATTGCATTATACTTGATTGCATTATACTTGATTACGTTATACTTGATTTCGTTATACATGCTTGGAAATACTTTACTCGCTTAAATACATGAATTGTATATACAAACGTGCCAATACTCTATGATGTCGGAGAGGTATTAATAGTACTATAAGTCGAGTAGCTCCCGCCCTTGGTACCCGATTCATGACCTTGGGATTAACATAGTACTATTTGGGATGCCCCCGCCCATGGTACCCGATTCATGCCCTTGGGTGAATATAATCCGGTGTATTGTGCAAACTATATTTTGGCAGTGGGTTGTGAACACACGGGTTGCAAGTTTTGTATGGACGGAACTTGAACCGAGTGGATTTACAATGCCTTTCTTTGAATAAACATTCTTTCAAGGCTTTTCAACTTATTCAAAACAAACTCTATGAACTCACCAACCATTGTGTTGACACTTTTTAGCATGTTTATCTCAGGTCATAAGGTGATAGCTTGTATGGAACTTAGAGTCGCACGACATATTTTGAAGACTTACGCTTTTATCATTTACCATTCGAAACATTTTGTAAACATTTATACATTATACTTTGGGACCTCATTGTTTGTAACTCTGATTTCATTAATCGAATGGTAACTTTTCAAAACGTCTCATTTAGAGGTCGTTTTCTATAACTTGTACTTTGTATTATGAAGTAGCACCCCAATGTCACAATCTTCCGCTGCGGTATTTTGGGGGTGTTACAGGAAACATGGAGTCTATGTCATTAAAACCGGTAATGAACCTAAAGACAAACTTTGTCTTACCTCTATGGATGATACTTCGACCTTATGGCATCGAAGATTGGGTCATGCCAATATGCGACTTCTTCAATCGCTATCATCCGAAGATCTAGTAAGAGATCTACCTAAGTTAAAATATGAACATCACTTTTGTGATGCTTGTAATATAGGAAAACAAGTTCACTCTAGTCACAAAGCTAAAAACATGGTGTCTACAACTAAGTGTCTAGATTTACTACACATGAATTTATTTGGTCCATCCGCTATCCAAAGTTATGGAGGCAACTACTACACTTTGGTCATAGTGGATGATTAATCTAGGTACACATGGACAAAATTCTTAAAGAACAAAACGGAAATGTTTAATTATTTTGAAATATTAAGCAAGAAAATCCAAAGACAACTAGGAAGTCCTATAGTGTCTATTAGAACAGATCATGGTAGGGAATTCGATAATGAAATGCAATTTGGAGCTTTTTGTTACGCTAATGGTATTACTCACAACTTCTCGGCTCCTCGCACTCCACAATCGAATGGGGTAGTTGAAAGAAAGAATAGAACCCTACAAGAAATGAGTCGTACCATGCTAAATGAGCAATCCATACCTCAAAAGTTTTGGGGCAACGCCATTGATACTTCAACGTACATACTAAATCGAGTCTTAATTCGACCTATTTTAGGTAAAACTCCATACAAGTTACTTCGAGGTAAAAAGCCTACGTTAGATCACTTTAGAGTCTTTGGTAGCAAATGTTTTCTTCTTAACACTAAAGATTACCTTACAAAATTTGATCCTAAATCAACCGAAGGTATCTTTCTAGGTTATTCTCCTAATAGCAAAGCTTACGTCATATTAAATAAAGAAACAATGAAGGTAGAAGAGTCATTAAATGTAAAATTTTATGAAAGTCCACCCAAACCCTCTCCACCTCTTGTCGATGACGAGATTGTAGAAAGTGAAGCTATTTTAATAAAGAAAAAGATAAATGAAGAAGAAGAAGAATCTTCAAATAATGAACTCATAAATATTATAGAGTCCAAAGATCACCCCGTAGATAAGGTCATAGGAAAATTAAACAAAAGAACCTTAAGGTCTCAAGTTCAAAACCAAAGTAGCCTATTTTGTTTTGTTTCAACCATAGAACCTAAGAATACACAAGAAGCGATAAAAGATGAAAGTTGGGTAATGGCTATGCAAGAAGAGTTAAATCAATTTGTTTCTAATGATGTTTGGACACGTGTCCCTCCACCTAGTAATCAAACCATAATAGGAACCAAATGGGTTTATAAAAACAAGTTAGATGCAAACGGAGTAGTGTCTAGAAACAAGGCTAGACTCGTTGCCCAAGGATATAACCAACAAGAAGGAATAGACTTTGATGAGACCTATGCCCCCGTGGCTAGATTAGAGTCTATAAGAATACTTCTTGCTTATGCTTGTGCTAATGATCTTAATCTTTATCAAATGGAAGTCAAAAGTGCTTTTCTAAATGGTTTTATTAATGAAGAAGTATATGTAGCTCAACCTCCGGGCTTCATCAATTTTGAAAAACCTAAACATGTGTATAAGTTAAAGAAAGCCCTCTACGGTCTTAATGTCACACCCCCAAAATATCGCAGCGGAACGATAGTGTCATTGGGGTATGACGTCATAGCACAAAGTATGGATAAAGAAAACGACCTCTATAATGAGACGTTTTAAAGAGTTTACCATTCGATTAAATAAGTTAAAGTTTACAACAGATGAGATTCCAAAGTTTGCCAATACATAAAGGTTTACAAAACATGTCGAATGGTAATAGATAAAAACACTAGACTTCAATGTATGCCATGAGACCCAAAAGCTCCATGAAATGCTATCGCCTTACTACCTGAGATAAATATGCTAAAAAGTGTCAACACAAAGGTTGGTTAGTTCATAAGTTTGTTGAAAATGATTTGAAAAAGTCTATAAAGAATGTTGATGCAGCAAAGGCATTGTAAATCCACTCGGCCCAAGTTCGCCCATACAAAACTTGCAACTGTGTGTTCACAACCCATTGCCTAAAATAGCATGACAATCATGAATATGCGCATTAAGGTAGTTAAAAGTATAAATGTCACCACAAGAGTCTTCCAACATATAAATATTGGGATGTTTGTAAATTAATAGCCTTCCAACAACTTAATTTGGAGCCACTAATTCTTGTATGTTTGTAAATTAATAGCCTTCCAACAACTTAATTTGGAGCCACTAATTCTTGTATGTTTGTAAATTAATAGCCTTCCAACAACTTAATTTGGAGCCACTAATTCTTGTATGTTTGTTCCAAATATGCATATGAAATCAAGTATAACCCAATCAAGTATATAACGCAATCAAGTGTAAAGTATAAGTAACGTTGTTTGGCAGAAGAGTTTAAATGTTTGGATAAATAAGCATATATCTCACCCCAAATAGTTTATAGGAATTTAAATGAGTAAAAGCGGGGTATGAACTCACCTGGTATGATTGATATGCTAACAAAATGAAGTGCACTAAAATGAGGCTCGGAAACTATCCGCGACCTAAATGAATGTCATGACTTGAGTTATGATATGTTGTTGTGAATGCGTGATACAATGTTGTGCATGCAACTCCATATGATATCAATACCACTTGTACGTTTTGGAAAATATGCTAGGCGAACTTACTTTTACTAGAAGACATCACGTTATAAAAAGTTCTACATCATTGTAAAAAAAACGTCCTCCAACATGGTCCTTTTGTTGCCGTATTATGTTTTTAATAGAGAATATATTAGTTTTTGCTAATAGAATAAAATTACGGCAACTTGGTTTATCTTGTGTAATTTAATCGTTACAAGTCCGTTTTCTACGTTTTCTACATCCTTAGATTCGTGTCAAAGTATACTAATATATTTTTGATAAGTCGACACAATTTATAAAGCTTAAGACTCATTTTTACTCGTAAGGAGTAACATTTTCATCTTGAAATTTCGAAATTAATAGTTTTCCTCGTCAAACTTGAAAAATTCATAACTTCTTCGTTATAGCTCCGTTTTAATCCGTTCAAGCGCCACGTTTCTTTTAAAGTGTATTTTCTAAATATCTAGCCCAAAAATATTTACCTACTGTCGGATTTTCCCAGAATTCAAAATACGGACAGACCCTATTTGAAACGTGTCGAAATGAGTTTTCTCGCGCCAAATCTATTCTAACCCATTCAAAACAACTCCGGAGCTATTCTAATCCTACCATACATCTTCTTAGGGTGTCATGGTTTCCTCGACATCACCAAAACTAATATATAACAAGGAATAATTATAGGATGACTTATATATATATATATATAACTCTTGAAAATCATTGAAAAAGTGGTACAACATCATATGACTTGCATGTTTTTGCTCAAACATGATGAAATGAATATGAAATGAATATGAAAGATGTAAAATAAACATGAGATGCTTACAAGAATACTTGATGAGGTTTAAGGACAAAAGGGTTTTCCTAATCACTTGAGGTTTGTATTACAAAACCTATGCAACAAATGATACTAGTGTATATTAAAACTTGTCTTGAAAACTTGGAAATGATTCTTCCTTATGATCCTTTGGCTGCCGAATTTTGAGAGAGAAAGAAGAAGGAATTTTTGATCTAGTTTTGTAAATGAAAGAATGAAGTGAAAAAGTCTTGGTATAATAATTGACTTGAGATATTTTGAAAATATCATTGTGACTCACCTTAAATGTCGACACCCATATGTAAAGAAAAAGTGTTGTGCATTTTGTACATATTAAATGTATAAGTATAATAAAATGTAAGTTACTTGAAGACTTATGGTAAATTGTGTACCCATTTGAATATTTAAGGTAGCGTTAGATTAAAATAAATTTTCACGGGTCAAGATAAAATATATTGAGGTCATAAAAATTATAAAAATACATTTCTTGAAAGATTTGAGTGAATAAATATTTATCGGGTTGAATTTAAGAAAACCGTCGTAATTATATAAACTTAACATTTTATATACGAATTAAATTTAAAACACCGAGTAAACTAATAATAATATTTTTATAAACTTAATATGAGTATAAAAATATATTGTGATAAATTTTTGGAAGTAACGGATCAAATGTTCAAAATAATTTATTACGCGATAAGGTTTATTTAATATGAAATTATGTGTTTAATGTGAAATGCAAAACCCATGCATGACTAGTATGATGAATGTAGAGTTTGAGAAATGACCAAAATTTGAGAATTGTGACACTTAAACAAGCTCCAAAAGCTTGGTATGATAGACTCAAGTCATTCTTAATCAAACACAACTACACCATGGGGTTAGTTGACAACCCACTTTTTACTAAGAAAAGAGAGTCACATATAATCATCGTTCAAATATATGTAGATGATATTATATTCGGATCTACTTGTCACGACATGTGTGATGATTTCTCTAAAATCATGCATGACGAGTTCGAGATGAGTATGATGGGAGAACTTAGTTTCTTTCTTGGTCTACAAATCAAACAAGTAGAAGATGGTATCTTCTTTAATCAATCTAAATACATAAAAGAGATGTTAAAGAAATTCGGTTTAGAAGAGTCAAAACCAATTAGGACACCAATGTCATCCGACACCAAACTCACAAAAGATGAAGACGGCGAATCCGTTGATAATTCAAAATATCGTGGCATGATTGGTAGTCTTCTCTACCTCACGGCTAGTAGGTCGGATATCATGTTTAGTATTTATCTATGTGCTAGGTTTCAAGAAGACCCTAAAACATTACATCTAGAAGCCGTAAAAATGATATTTAGATACATTAAAGGTACAACACAATTAGGATTATGGTATCCTAAGGGCACGGAGTAGAAACAATTGTATATGCGATTCGACCATGCGGTGATTATGTTGACGAAAAAGTGCAAGTGAGGTATGTACTTTTATGGGATGTTGTTTAACATCTTGGTTCTCTAAGAAACAAACGGCATTAGCAATATCAACAACCGAAGCCGAATACGTCTCCGCCGGCAAAGCATGCTAACAAGCACTATGGATGAAACAAGCGTTAGTTGACTACGACATTCATCTAAGTGACATAGCCATTCTATGTGACAACAAAGGTGCCATCGATTTAAGCAAGAATCCGGTATTACATTCTCGCACAAAGCATATAGAAATTCGTCATCACTTCTTAAGAGACAATGTTCAAAAGAGGAACATATCTATTGAGAAGGTAGTGTCCGAAGACAACATAGCCGATGTCCTCACCAAACCATTGAAGCGGGAAAATTCAACCTACTTCGTCTTGGTCTTGGTCTCATGGAACAATCGTCGTAATTCACTTTTTAACTCTACAAGGAATGTAAACTCTAGCCTTCTTCTTTCTGAGTCTAGGATCTCTATTTCACGCAAAACTCACAAGCAATACGGGAATTTTCAAAACCCAAGATAAGTTTTTTACTTATAACTCATAGTTTTTCTTATTTTCTTTCAAAATAAGTACAAAGTGCAAACATATAATTACATACACATCTTCTTTTCAAAGGATAAAACGATTTTTATTCACTCATAGAAACCTCTTTTTGAAACGTTTTCTAAAAATGATACCTCTTCCCGTATCAATTTCACAAAAGCAATTTCTCATGTCTAGGACAAATCGCTTTTTCATTGTTAATACAAAGTAAAAAACCCGTTTTCATTGCATCTCATGTCTTTTGAATGCTAAAGAGGACACATAACTAATATGTGTTTTGGGTACATTCATTTAAGCAACAATGAATTAGGAGCACTCGGGTTATCTCACATAATAGTATGCTTTTCACTTCTAGTTTATTTTTCTTTTCTTTTAGGAGTCGAGATAACCGCAACTCCAAATAGTTTGCATATAGGCACACACTAGGCAAAAATGTTTCCAAAGGAAAATTTTGTGCTTCTGAATCACCATCCCATGGATCCCAAATTTTAATGCTGAACGGATCCCTCAAGAGAAGGATACGTGGGATCCGTGAGACAGAAGCTAGTTTTATCTTCTATTTTTCTCACTTTGGATGAAAACTCCAATATTTTTTCAATTTTTTTTTGGAGTATGTTCTTTAATGCTTGTGTTCTCATGATCACATACCTTAAATTCATATCTAATCATTAGATTTCAATCCACATTTTGGGTCAAGCATTCATTACAATGCATTGTTTTTCTATATATAGGACTCCCAAAATTCTTGCTGATAACGCTACACGCGTCGTTCGGGGTCAAAGGAACTTCCTTTTCTTCGAGCAAGTTTTATAACACCCTAGGCAGTGAACCTAATCGTTGTAGTGTAGTAATTAGGGTGCCACGGGTATTGATATCGTTCTCTAGGGAATAGGAATGCTAGTAGGAGTTACTACGCTAAGGTTAAGGTTGAGGAAGATTATTTTTTATCTTTTTATTTTATGAAAATGGAAAGGTACAATTTCGGGTATTGGATTTGGGGGTTGGTATTGCTACCGATTACTCTACTATTATCTAATTATCTAAACTAAGGTTGTGGGAGTCTATGTCTAATTAATGTGTGCTCGTATGATAGTTTAAAGATGTGTTTACTTAGTTTGTATTACTCCTTAATTATCTCCTATTGATGGTTGAGTGTCACGTCTTATTCTAGTTGCGTTGTGTGTCTAAAGTTGTAGGGTATGCGTTTCTCCCTAACTCTTTGAACTTACCAAAGGGTCTTGTCTACAAACCCACTAGAGATTATAGACTCCTACTCTAAGGCGCTCTTCGGATGGTTTAGCCTACAATCACTCAGGTAATTATACTCTAAGGTTCACAAAGATGAATCAAGCATTAAGTACACAACGAATGACCTATCGCATTACTAGATCATAAAACAACTAAGATAAGAAACAACCAATCAATATTCAATAATTAAGTTTCATACTTCCTAAGCAAACACACAAATAAATTAGCGGACATGGAGAACATGCAAGCATACACACAAATAATCAAAGACATAATTGAATTAATGAAGCAAAGACTTATCTTGATGTAAGATAGGGTTAAAACCCTAAAATCTTGTACAAGACACCTTAGGTTCGGTTTTAGGTTTTACTCCAAAGACTCTCCACCCAAAGACCGAAAAATTCGGATTCTATATATAAGATTACAATTGCGACGGCGTCACCTTATGTTTAGTGACGCCGTGTCGCCGCCATTAGGGTTTCGTCTTGGCCACGTTAACCTTGCGACGGCGTCACCTTATGTCCGTGACGCCGTCCTCTTGACTTTCCGACGTCGTCTTGATTGCATCTAGGCCGTCGAGTAGCGACGGCCTACTCTTTCACCACTAGACGCCGTCTCTTGAAAATACGAGTTTGAGTTCGTCCGTCACAATAATTTTGGGAAGGCGTCGCCAATAGCTTTTGGACGCCGTCGCCTTCTACTTTCAAAGAATCGTGAGTGTCTCGATTTCGACTTTGGCCATTTTCTTCATATATTCGCCATTTCGTCCAAATAAGTGCCATTCCAAAGATTTTGCCTTCACGAGACCTAAAAGTGAAAAGGAACGATATTAAGCAATAACGGATACAAAAGTGATCAAATAAGGACTTAAACGACCCCTCAAAATGGTACCTTTAAAACCTTATCAAATATCCCTACACTTGTTATTTGCTTGTCCTCAAGCAAATGTGCTTTTAGCCAATTAATTTATAAGTTAGGGGTCATGAAGCATTAATTCAAAACGGTCCACAACACATATAAGCCCAAAAAGTCATAACAAGCACGGAATTACATACTAGCACCTCACATGGGGTGTTTGGATACTCACATCTCTCTCGAGTGTATATATGAAATATAACAAAATAGAAAATGGAAGATAAACACTCATTAACCGGTCCTAGTACATAGATTACCATAGGCTTGAGAATAGATCAAACCTCCATCGCTTTGGCGTAAGCACCTAGGAAAGACTATCAAAGAGGTCTTTAAAGGGTTGTAACGTTAGGCTTACGATAGGAAATAAGGGTTTGGTGGGATAGGCTATTTGGTGGTGGCAAGTCAAAAATCTTTATGTTAGCGCATATGAAGAATGGCGTTGCTAAGCCAAGACTCGACACTCTAAAACTTTAGTAACGGAAATAAGCAGACATAAATTTAAAGATAGATGTAGGATGGTAGCCCGTATGTATATATATATATATATATATATATATATATATATTTTTTAACACTCTATTTTTTTTCTTTTTCTTTTTTTTTTCAATTTTTTTTTTTTTTTTTCATACACTTTACTCTACCATCCTCTACGATAACATCAAAATACTAGGATTTATAGGCACATCCCTACACTTGAGTTTTTATTACTCTAACACTAATTTGACCCGATGTGAAAAAATCAAAACACTTGGGGTACATTATTACGCAAACAAAGGGAATTTGAATTTAACGTTCCCTTCCCGTTATTTCATAAACTTTAACTTTTCCCATGAATCCCAATCGTCCCAAAACTGTATACAAAGGATATGACTCGACTTAGCAACTTATGCAAGCAACTAGATAATTGAACTAAGGGTTTAGGGTGATAACAAACATCTGCACTAAAAGTGTGTGCATAAGGGGTAGGCTAAGGCGATTTGGGTGTATATTTGGGGGTGGGGTGTAAACAATGCTCTTCATTGATATTCCGGAAAAACCAAAATATCACGAGAACCGCGAAAAGGATAGGCTCGAGGGTTAACTAGGGTATCGTGTACTAAAAATGAGTACAAATATAAAGGGTGTGGGGAATTACTCAACCAATGTGGAAGAAGTAATTATATTACGTGTATCAAACAGGGTTATCCTAATGCCTCTTATCATTTAGTTATTCCTAACTACACAAGTGTAGTCTCACATGCGATCTCGGAATGCATCACAAAACAAGTTCTAGAATCAAATGTACTACGGTTCACACTCTAAGCATTGAAGATGAATGCTTTAATTCCTACTAATCTAAGGCGATCCTCACATTTTGGGTGGAATTTGGGTGGTAAAGGGTTTTTGTGCTAGTCATGCAACTTCCTATCCGTGAGACGCTTTTGTTAAGACTAATGGCCCACTCCTATATGTCATAAAAATTTTAAATTTGGTGCCAAAATTACCCTAATCGACATTTTCTCATGGTTAATTACACAATCACAATTGACGAAACAAATAATCAAGGATAAGCATAGTTTCAAAGTTCCGTTTATTTTCCCTCCCTACACTTAAACCGAACATTGTCCCCAATGTTCCCGAAGTATCAAAGTTATGATAGAAGAAGGTAATTAAAACGAAAGAAACTAATACTCCCCGATTAGCTCGGTAGGATCCGTGTAAAGTGGTGGTTAAACTCTTTCCAAGAAGAATTATTGCGTGAAAAGCTCCTTCCAATCTTATGTAACTTCTTCTTGACAAACTAAACTCGCACACTTGAAGAAAACAAACGAAACCTTCGTAAAATTGGCGGTAATAATATATATAAGACTCGATTTAAACTAGGATATAATGCTTGTGGAATGGATGTTTACTGAATTTCTAAGAAAATTAAGACCGGAAAATTCCAAAATTTATAAGTAGCTCGAAAACGAGAAAAGTAATCGATGTTTTACTCCTTCACGACGCCGTCAGTTGCAATCTGACGCCAAAGTTATCCCGACAAAAAGCGGTGCGATTTTCCGAAAAAATTTCGGAAAATTTACATCTTTAGAATCTGGAAAATTTCGCAAAACATCCATTATGACTCGATACAAGCATTTGACTCGAACAAACAAACATAAATATCTTTTAGTTAATGGTTATTCTCATGTTTATGCTTCTTTTGAAAATGTGTAATCCTCCCTACACTTATCCCTTATGTAAAATACCTTTATATGCAATTAAGACGGTTAAAAACAAAATAAAGCATTTTACAAATTTAAACACGAGGATAAACAATTAATAAAAGATATATGACACTAACAAGCAAACAATTAAGCATGGGTTGCCTCCCACGAAGCGCTTTTCTTTATTTAAGAGTCTTGTAGCTAGACTCGTAGTCGTGCTCCTACGTTTCCCTAATCTTAGAGGCCCATTCGATCTCCTTAACTCTTCTTTCATCACGAATATATTCAGGCCCTAGTTCAAGACAAGCAGTGTAGTAAACTTTGTTCTTCCAGTCTACTTCGAATGCCGGAATGTTATCTACATCTAAATTATCCATGCCCTCAAAATTCTTATTTTTGTGGGGCATTATATATTTAACATTCTCGGTTTCATTTGAGAACTCGATTATCCGTTTCTCTTGGTCATAAACCACCTTAGACTCTTCTATAAATGGTTTCCCAAGTATCACATCTCCTAAAAAACCATCAATGATTCCTTTGACATTTTCCAGAATCATGAAATCACACCTATATGTGAAGTTACCTATGAACACGCAATCCCTTAACCTCCCCACATAGTTACTTGCTTTCCTAGGCGAAAGGGGTCCTCATAGGCTCTAGCTTTTGCTCATGATCCAATTGTAATAGAGCCTAGACATTATATTCATGGGTGCCTTATAATCAATGTAGGTGTGATCCCATATAAGTATCCAATCATACACGGTATTTTGATGTTTTTAGGGTTTCCCCTCCTTATACGAGGCTCGAAAGGTGGTCTTGGAAAATTAACCACATTATGGTGATAAGCGGTTTCTTTTCTTTTAGGGTATGAACCAAAGTACTCCCTAAGTTCTCCCTTCTCCTTACTACCCTTCATAAATTCTAACATCTTATACTTTCTTTTTTCTAGATCATCATCCGAATCACTTGTAGTCGAATCACTATCTAGAGGTTGATCAGATTCCTTAAGGGCTTCCTTAAGTGTATTCTCAATTATCATATTTAATTTCCTAAGCTCTCCAATCTCACTCATGATACGGGCTCGAAGTTGGTTAGCAGAGGCTGGGTCAAGCAGTGGGTATTTGTTTGGTGGTGAAGCGTTGGTTGGTTGTTGGTTATCGAGTGGTGGTTGGTTATCATCCTCCATGATGAAGAGTGATGAGGTTACTAACAAAGGTTACGAAGAAGGGGATAGACTAAGAGAAATCTAAAAATGAAAAAAAGTTTACTTGATAGGAATCAAGCAAAGAAACCTAAACGAGGTGGACTACTAACTAGCTATTCTATTCCCCGCGCGCCAAAACTTGATAACGCCACACGCGTCGCTCGGGTCAAAGGAACTTCCTTTTCTTCGAGCAAGTTTTATAACACCTAGGCGATGAACCTAATCGTTGTAGTGTAGTAATTAGGGTAAGCCACGGGTATTGATATCGTTCTCAGGGAATAGGAATGCTAGTAGGAGTTACTACGCTAAGGTTAAGGTTGAGGAAGATTATTTTTATCTTTTTATTTTATGAAAATGGAAAGGTACAATTTCGGGTATTGGATTTGGGGTTGGTATTGCTACCGATTACTCTACTATTATCTAATTATCTAAACTAAGGTTGTGGGAGTCTATGTCTAATTAATGTGCTCGTATGATAGTTTAAAGATGTGTTTACTTAGTTTGTATTACTCCTTAATTATCTCCTATTGATGGTTGAGTGTCACGTCTTATTCCTAGTTGCGTTGTGTGTCTAAAGTTGTAGGGTATGCGTTTCTCCCTAACTCTTTGAACTTACCAAAGGGTCTTGTCTACAAACCCACTAGAGATTATAGACTCCTACTCTAAGGCGCTCTTCGATGGTTTAGCCTACAATCACTCAGGTAATTATACTCTAAGGTTCACAAAGATGAATCAAGCATTAAGTACACAACGAATGACCTATCGCATTACTAGATCATAAAACAACTAAGATAAGAAACAACCAATCAATATTCAATAATTAAGTTTCATACTTCCTAAGCAAACACACAAATAAATTAGCCGGACATGGAGAACATGCAAGCATACACACAAATAATCAAAGACATAATTGAATTAATGAAGCAAAGACTTATCTTGATGTAAGATAGGGTAAAAACCCTAAAATATTGTACAAGACACCTTAGGTTCGGTTTTAGGTTTTACTCCAAAGACTCTCCACCCAAAGACCGAAAAATTCGGATTCTATATAAGATTACAATTGCGACGGCGTCACCTTATGTTTAGTGACGCCGTCGTGTCGCCGCCATTAGGGTTTCGTCTTGGCCACGTTAACCTTGCGACGGCGCCACCTTATGTCTGTGACGCCGTCCTCTTGACCGACGTCGTGCGGATTGCATCTGGGCCGTGCGAGTAGCGACGGCCTACTCTTTCACCACTAGACGCCGTCTCTTGAAAATACGAGTTTTGAGTTCGTCCCGTCACAATAATTTTGGGACGGCCGCTATAGCACTGACGCCGCCTTCTACTTTCAAAGAATCGTGAGTGTCTCGATTTGATTTGGCCTTTTTCTTCATATATTCGCGCCATTTCGTCCAAATAAGTGCCATTCCAGCATTTTGCCTTCACGAGACCTAAAAAGTGAAAAGGAACGATATTGAGCAATAACGGATACAAAAGTGATCAAATAAGGACTTAAACGACCCCTCAAAATGGTACCTTTTTAAACCTTATCACTTGCATATTCATCTCACCTTCACAAACAAACAACACCATGTCATCCAAAAGATCTTACAACTTAGATGAATCACCTAGTACAAACAATCCTCTTTATGAAATACAAGCTTTTGTCCTCCCACCTTCCAAAATACCACAATCAAACTCTAGGATTTCCGCACGGATTAGCATCCGGCCTTGTTGCTTAGCAAAACCATCATCGAATGGCTCATCACCAACAAATAACTCACCACAAGATGCTTCCATTATAGCACCTCCTTCATCACCAACAAGTACACCAACTTCATCACCTAAGGTCACTCTTTTGGAACTCCTTAAGACTCCAACAAGATCTCAACAACCAAAACAAAAAGAAATAGCCTTTTTGACACCTCCCACTTCTCCAAAAACAATTTTCATTGACCTTGAAACCTCACCACCCTTAGCTCCCATTAAGCTACAAGAACACCTAGGTTCTTTTCCACCACCACTTCCAAACATTCCGGATTTTGATCCGTATTTTCTTATTTTTCCACCACATCTTCCGCATCTCACAAATCAAAACAACCCGAAAACCTTCCGCACTCATTACCCACATCACTTACATTGTAAACATTGTCAATCCACTAGGGATATTGCAATAGAAGTTAGGGAAGAAATGCGATTCATACTCAACCTCATTCTTGATCACATCAATACCATTACTCATCAAAACCTCCATCCATAACCTTGTGCAAGCATGGAAGGAATCATTATTACTATTTTCTACCCTTAGTATTTTTTCTTTTGAGTCATTTTCAAGAACAAGTCTTGTTCTTACTTTTACATGCTTGTATGTGGCATAAATACCACTACATTTTGTTGTTTTATTACAAGGCCTTATTTACATACCTTGGCTCCCAATCTTGATTCTCGTCAATCACAAGATTATTTATGCATGTTACTACAAACCTTTTCTTTGTAGGATTTTTTATTTTTCTCACTTGACGCCCCAAACTAGGGGGAGCTACCGTCAATGGGGAGTAAGCGATACGTGCACCATTTTTCCACATTTTATTTCTTCGATGGGGTTAACTTTTTGTTTCGACAAAAAGGGGGAGAAGAAGTAAAACTTAGGGCTTTCAAAACATACATCTAATCTTAAGTTTTACTCATCATAACATTATGTTTTGTCATCAACAAAAGGGGAGATTTTAATACAATTAAAGCGAAAACATTTATTAATATTCGCGATCTCTTTGTGTTTTGTTGATAACAAATATAATGTTATCATAAGTAAAATTATAAGGATACATGTTATTTTGTAAAGCATTTACATATAGTCACTTAATACAAATTGTTGTAATAAATAATTTGTTGTAATAGTTTATTAGGATGGGTAAAAATCACAACCCATGGATCATATCCATAACCCATGGTATTGACCCATACCCACTTAACTAGATACATTGTACTCATTAGCTACATTGTATCTAAAGAAATACCCATGGACCAACCCATGACCCATGACCCATAACCAAAAAACCCATGGGCAAAGAGGAGCGTCCTACGGATCCCTAGCTTTTCGCTAGACGGATCCCTTAAGGGAGGATCCGTGGGATCCGGGAACAATGGCAAGTTTTCCTATAAATAGAGAGCCATTTCTTCATTCTAACTCACCCTCTTCTTACTAATTCTCTCATATACTCTCATTCTCTTCTAACAAAAGATTACTTGATCTAGAGAGTTGCTCTTCTTTCTTTCTTTAGTGATTCTCATATAGGTCCTTCTCTAAGGCGAGATCATGAGCGTTCTACAAGTCATCCAAGCAAGGGGTCCTTGATTGATTTGTTCCTCCACAAGATTTCTGTAGCAAAGATCTTGTATTTGATATTTCACATAGTTGTTGTGTAATAGTCGTGTTGGTTTGGTCCACCGTGTTACGGACTCGGTATTTAGCTTTGTACCGGAAAAAGGTGTAAGCAACGTTGTGAAGGCTTCTCCGCCAAGTTGAAGGAGTTTGTTGACATAGTGCTTGAACTCTCGAGTAGGTAACTCGGGGAGTGGAGTAGGGCAAGGAAGGTGTCCTTGTAGCCGAACCACTATAAATCGGTTGTGTCATTTCTATCCCTTGCTTTACTTTATTTACTTGCTTTATCATTAGATCTATACTTTCTCTACATCCATACGATTTCACATAATATCGAATCTAAAGTTTTTGAAACTAACTTAAAATCGGCAAAACTATTCAACTCCCCCTTCTAAGTTTCCACACTTTCTTCTTTTGTTAATGCACGTTGACGTCGAAAATCAGCTAACCAATACCTTGTATTACGATATGGAGCCATAAACGCACGAGTATTTGTATTGCAGCATCATAAAGATAGTATTTGTCTACAATGGTAAGTTTGTGAGAACATCAGTTAACTTAAGAAAAAAGTGGATAATGTGACAACTCGTATTTTTGGGTCATTATTAAAACTTAAATTTTTACTATTCATCCACAAAAAAAATTAGTATTCATCCTCGTAGTTTCCACTATTCATTTATTTTCGTAAAGAAAATAAATAAACGCTATTAAACAATTTTCATGCATGGACAATATACCCGATACTCCCAACAATGGTTCTAATATATTTTTATACTCATTACAATGTTACAAAAATTCAATAATTACTTTACCTTGAAGTTTGAACTCATTTAGTATATATATTTTTAAATATATATAAGTACGATAATTTAAATATTACGAGACAATACTTATATTAAACACCCGATACTTATACAAAATAAAATTTACAACTTTATTATACTCTATTTTGTTCCACTAAAAATTATTTCTAGTTAACTTAATACCCAAAACAAATATATAATACATTTTATACTACTAAAATCTAATCAAATCTACAAAATTTCAATAAAATCTTACACAATCTCGGTAATATTTTCCTTCTTTTGGGTTTTTGGCCTATGAATACCCCACCTTGGCTCTTGTATTCCTCACCCCTTGTCATTACTTCTTTTTCTTTATTTCTCTCTTCTTCAATCCTCTAATTCTCTCTTGTGTTCTTGATTTATCACATATCATCTTTGGAAGAACACATATCTTTGCAAGAGAAGAATCACAAGAACCTAATCCACTCTTGTGATTGTGTCGAGGGTCTTCTTTCTATACCTTTTCTATGACACTCGAGTCTCTAGGTTAGGTTAGAGCTTGATTGAGTTATCAAATATTCTATCATTCAATTTGGTTGTAAGGGAATTCTTGTGTCTTAGTCCAAGCCTAGATCGTTGGAGATCTAGTTGGAGTTTGATACTTTCGGTGGGAAGTCTTTGTGGTCTTAGTCGAATCGCGAGATTCTTTTGGGTTGTTTCCGAGAGAGGAATACCGTTGGGAGTAGCTTTTCTTTGTGAGCACTGATCTTTGTGCATATCAGTGGAGTGAAGTTGTAACGGTTTATAGTGTACCAAAAGGATTATACTTAGTGGATAGTATTGTGTCGTGGATTCGCAACTAGATGTACGGATGGTATAAACCCCCCATCTAGAACCACTATATATCGTGGTGTCTCTTTACTTACTTTATATACTTTGGTTGTGCTTGTGGTTGTTGGATTTGTTGTATACACCACAACTTATTCTTTGAGGCTTGAAGTCGTTAAAACTTCGAAGAAGCTGAAAAGACCATATTCACCTCCCCCCTCTACGGTTCTACACGGTTTTAAATTTCGCGATTTAAACATTTAACGTTAGTAAACCGAGACCAAAACTAACTCCGTAGATCAATATATTTCAAAACTAACCTAGTCCTTTATTTTATTTTTTTGTGGTCAACACATTAGAGAATCACCAAGCTTTGTTGGCTTGGTGATGAAACATAGAACCATTAAGCATATATGTTTTTCATTTTTAGCCACAATAGTTAGAAAATATCCTAACTATGTAACCTCTTCATCTTGCTATATATATCAAGCTCATTTGTCTTCTTGTTTCATCATCCAAAACCGAACACAACATAATCCCTAACACCTTGATACTTTGATCTTCAATCTACCTGTTCTACATAATTGTTAAAACTCTTGTCAAGCTTTACATGGTCCTAGTTATAAGTTTCTTCATCCATTGGCTAGATTGCAAGCTTCACAAGAAATCAAGCTCTTTCATAAGTCCTAACACAAGATCATAACTGCACAAAAGGGTTAAAGGATTACAAGAGTAGAATTGTTTCTTAGTTCTGTGTTCTAGTTCCATAAGTCCCCTTTTTAAAGGCCAAAAGTTGTATGACTAAAATCATGATCATCATCCTCATTATTATGATTTTATGCTTGTTATGTTATGCTATATATGTTAATATATTGATCATGTTGTACACAAAATTTAAAACAAGTAAACATACCTATAAATTTGCTTATGATTTTATGTGAAATATTTTTAGTAAATTTGTAAAATCAAGCAATTTATGCTTTTATTGTCACCAAAATTATGAACACAAGATCTTAATTATATTTTTAGTTGAAGTGAAAATAAAACAAGAATATAGCAATGTAAAAGAGTTGGTAGATAAAAGTTGTGATTAGATAAGTATACTAAAAGAAAACTTGACATTTGATAAAAATGTTTCGTATCGATTTTAACCACGATTTTGACCCTTTCTTGTCCGAATCATCAAAAGTGTAAAACACTAAAGTTGTCCAGAATGATGTTTACATCAAGATACGCGAGATTTTAACCTAAAAATGCAAAGGGCTGTTTTCCACCGAAACTTAAGCGGACTACTCGGATTTGTTGTACCAAAAGTAAATTGTTATGAATCATGTTCTTTATCCAAGCCTAGTGATTTATAAAACTTGACTTATCTTGTGAAAATGTAATATATAACATATTAATAAACTTTCCTAAGTTTATTTAACCTCTTGAAATAATGTTTTTCATAATTAACTAGATATATGAAAACCGGTTTTGACGAAATTCATAACTTATAAACTTATAACTCTTGTAATTTTTATAACTTGTGTTAAAACATCAAACTTATTTAAAATTCATTAACGAGACATAAACCAACTAAATTTACAAACCATGTTACCATTTCAACACATATGTCATATAACCAAAAATGCAAAATATACGCTTAACTATTAACGTAACATGTTAGTAGGGAATTTCATGTGAGGGGTTTCATCGGGGTGAACGTATTGACGAGTTGCTGAATTTATGATTTAAAGTGTCATATCTCCTCAAACGTTTACTACATGACCTCTAAATTATAATAGCCCGAACAGTGATACGATAGTTAAACTAAACACGTAAACTAAACCGTTTCTATAAATAACATAGACGATCACTATAACCAACCATATAAAACATCATGATCATTATAATTAATTATATAGGCTTGTTATATTTTCACTTCAGTATTCCAAAACCAAAGACGATATCATATTTCTAGGTTGTACGTAGAGGTTTTTCCGGCTTACCTATCGATTTCGTCATACCCTAAACATCATTAAACTCACGGTTAGTTCGTAGCCCCATTTTCTATTGTTTAACTATTTTATAAAACCTTTGAGGGGGATACATGCTATTTTTAACCGAACACAATGCTTTGAAACCGTATGATGTATCCAAATGTAGTAACCGATTGCCATGTTCGAAGTTCCTATATAACGAACCATTAGTCACTAGCTTTAGTGAGCGCGAATATTGTGAATAGGCCTATTGTAATTAACAAACCCGTTTCTATTGACCCATTTAGGGCAATCAAACACACTATATTTGAAACAATATGTATAATGGCAATTTACCTATAAGGGCTACGATGTAACGATTATGCCAATTTGTATTGGTACGAGGTTTACGCTTTGGTTGTCATGAGCTTAGTGCAATAATATTTGTTTTGTTTCAACTATGAGTGTGAGACAACGTAACTCACACTACCAATATTGTGTTCAACAAATTAACTAAACCTATGAATTTCAGTCAACCTTTGTGTTAACTGTTTTAAGCATGTTTATCTCAGGTCCATAAGGTACGAGGATGGAACGGAGGAGCACAAATATCTAGAAGGCTATAAATTATTTTATCATTCGAAAAATATCAAGGACTTTATACTGATGTATTATATAATTATGGAACCTCTAGGACCTATCTCTTGTAAAACTCTCATATATTTGAAAAATCACATGATAAGTCTTTTTAAACGACTCAGTTAGAGATCATTTTATGTTATTATAACTATTATGCCATGAAGTAACTCCCGGTTTGAATTTCGCTGCATAGCCAAAATTGGGGGTTACAACCTTAACAAGTTCGATATTTAAAAGAAAATAGGCCTAGCCCGACTGTGTATACGACGTATATATATAAATGAGTATAAGTAGTATACACCTAATGTGCATTATGTCACGTCACAAAGTCTTCAATGTATACTCCTGCAGATCCTATAAGTTTTCCCATGGCTTAATCCAGATCTTGGCCTCGTATATTTTAATGCCTTTGGCGTCATCAACCTCCAATGTAAGATGATGCAGAGTGCCGGAAACAACTTGCTCTTGTGCCTTGACCACCCTAGCTAACTTCAACATTTTGTTCTGAAAAACAACATTATTTACAAATTCATATTAGCTCTCATCATTGTGTGTGTGTAATCAGGTCATTGTGTGGGATTAGGGTTTGTAGTGCAAATGAAGATTTCAATCTTGTTGCTGCTGGTGGGAAGTGCCGATGTGTGTGTTTTAAGTGAGGGTTTGGAAGTTTTGATTTGTTTGTGTGTTCAAGTATGTAAATATGTTTTGTATGTGTGTGTTTAGATCTTGGGTTAGGTTATATCTTGTTTTATGTTGGTGTGTTAGATACCATCTTGAATTGTGTATATGTTATGAAATTTAATTAATTGTGTATTTGTGTCTAAAATTAATAATACAATGTATTTTAGAAATGGAAAAAATAAAAAAAGTACATTTTTCTTCTAACGGATTGCCCAACATATTAAATGCAAGTCGCTTAAGAGATGGGTTGACCAACTGTACTGTATCAATAGTTTATGTATCAACATTTTATTAATTTTTTAAGTTTGACTTTTTTCACTAAATGACAAAAAACGGGTTGCCCCGGGATTCTAGTCGCCCCGACACAACAATTTTAACCCAAAACACAACTAGGAGACAAGTCTTACACATAGACCACTATGTTAATACAAATAAACCGTAAAAGCGTTTATTTATATTTTACGATCTTCTAATATTTTGTCGATAACAAACGTAAAATCATTTTAACGAAACAAATAAAATACGTAAATGTCTTGAGCCAATAATTTACTAACACACTTACGTTTTCACATAAAACATTGAACAAGTAAAAGTGATTTTATGATTTAAGTAATACATATGTACAACAACTAGTGTTTACATATTGGGTAGATATATACATAACTAGTATATATTATATAAATGGGTAGAAGTTTAAGTATTTGACCTATTGACCAAATACATTGAATGTAGTTGGGTATAACCCAAAGTCCATGACCCATACCCATGGAGCATAACCCATAACCCATTGCATGACATCATGCATAAGTCATAAATGGGTATTATCCATGACCCATAGTTTTAACCCATGACCCATGGACTATATGCATTGCATCTTGTAGATACATTGTATCTACTTAGATACCCATGGTCCAAAGTCTAGGACCCATGACCCATAACCCATGACCCATAACCCAAAACACATGGGCAAAGAGGAGCGTCCCACGGATCCTCAGAATATCGGACGGATCCTCAGTGAGGATCCGTGGGATCCGTTGAGGATCCGTGGAACAAGAGCTAATTTTCTCTATAAATAGTGAGTCATTTCTTCATTTTGGGTTGCCACTCCCACACATACTTTCTCCTAGTATTGTAAACCTTCTAACCTCAGATCCTAAAGATCTCTCTATGTAGTTTGTGTTTTGTTTTTGTGTGATTCTCTAGGTTCCTCTTAAAGGCGAGATGACCACCTCTTGAACTCGAGCAAGCTCAAGTCCATGAGTTGCCATACTTCATCATCATCAAGACTACTGAGGTTCTCTTATTGATAGTTCTTTCTTCCTCCATAGAAGTGTTGTGTCAAAGGCATTAGTGAAGGATGCCGAAAGAGTCAAGACGAAAGCATTAGTGAAAGGTGCTTAACGTCCATGTCAAAGGCATTAGTAAAGGATGCCAAAGGAGTCAAGAAGAAGGGATTAGTGAAATGTGCCAAACGTCCGTGTCAAGGGCATTAGTAAAGGGTGCCTAAAAGTCAAGTCAAGTGGCATTAGTGAAATATGCCAAGGGTGTATAATCGATGAGGTGCATTGATGTACAAATAGAGATAGGTTATGTCCAAGGATATTGATATCCTTGATGATGTTGTAATAAGGAGTGAGTCTCCTTTGGGTTAGGTGTTGTGTAGTGTTGGGTAGTAGTTCCTCCATTATAATGGAACCTCGGTATTCAGCCTAGTACCGGATAAAGGGTAGGCGATGTTGTGATAGGTTTGGTTCTACTCATGGAAGAACCCGTGTTCAGCCTAGTACCGGAAAATGAGTAGGCGACGTTGTGAAGGCTTCTCGCCACAAGGAGTTGGTGTTGTGTAGTGATTACGAACTCTCGAGTAGGTGACTCGGGAGTGGAGTAGGAAAGGAAGGTGTCCTTGTAGCGAACCACTATAAATACTCGCGTTGTGGTTTTATGCTTCTTACTCTTTATCTTAGCTTTTATTTATCTATATGCTTGTCTATCAACATCCAACACACACGTTCATATAGATTGACATAAGTCGGTCTAAATAGTTTAAAACCAAGTTTTAATCGGCAAAACTATTCAACCCCCTTCTAGTTTTCCACAATTGGCATCAGAGCTTCGTTATCAAGTTTCTTAAAGTATATGGTACTTTAAAAACTTGATACGATCCGTGTTTAATTGAAAACTACAAAGAAGGTATTTTACAAAAATAAACAACATGTCTTAAAAACACTTTTGTAGGATGTTGATTAGATGACAACATTTTTTTTTTCATCTTACTAAAATTGCACTAACCTTCGTTGTCATTTTGCTTTGTTAAAATTCACACTTATCAAGTAATAGGAATTGCTTGGTAACAAGATTACCTTCCCTAAGAAGGTATCTTAATCACGAAGGAACCGGAGTTGTCTACTGACATTTTTCTTGTCATAAGAAAGACACTCATAAGTGCATTAGAGGTATTACTTCCTACTTATCTCTAAATAACATTAGCTTAAGAATAAGTAAGCTTACATAGGAACTTATATGATTATTTTTTTTTCATATATTACACGTAGCTTCGTTAGGAAACTCTTCTTGCATACGTGTTATTCTTCCGTCTATAGTCTAGGCTTATAAACTTGAGTCTTATTTTACTTAATCCAAAAATCAAATCTTTCTAATAATAAAACAAAACAAAAATCTCAAAAATTCCTCCTTCCCCATAAATATCCCTTCCGATCGTCACACTCCACCAAACCCTCATTTTTTCAAATCTTCCACTTTCAAAAATTACCTCTCATTCAAACTTCATCTTCCTTCTTATCTCATCTCATCTCAAATCAAAACCAAGGAAGAATTTCATCATCATGGTTTACATCGCCTTCGTACTCATCGTCTTGACACTCATCGCTCTCGCGTTCCCCAAGATCAAGTTTTCGTATGGAGACATGTATTTTGTCTTGTTAATTTACATTGGTGTTTTATACCCAATCCTTTGTATCATTCTTAGCATTGAAATGAAATATTACTAATGTTTTAGTTTATCTAGTTTATTTTTCATAATGTGTTTGTTATTTCTTCTATTCTTTTTCTTTCGTACTTTCGGTTTTGAGATACCTTAGAAACCTACAATGCATGCTTAACTAAGTAAATATAGGCTAAAATACATATCTTCTTATAAACTTATAAGATGCAAAAATCTATTTTTTTGTCAAAATCCTTTTCTGTCACAGTAGATCCACGGATCCCTATAGTTCAACTAGACGGATCCCTCTAGGAAGGGAACCGTGAGAATCGTGGTTTTGGAAAATAGATTCTCATGCAACATAAAAACTGTTTTCATCTTAACAAGAAATATCCCACTAGAATGATAAATACTAAGTGAGTTAACTGTAATTGTTAATAGAAAGCTAGTAAAAACGTTAAGTGATCATTTTTTTAAACGAGTCTCATCATATTCTTTTCGCTTCTATAGGTCTCGTCATGTCTCATGAGTATGAGTTCGACTTTTCACTTACTTATGTCTACATCCCTAACATCTCTCTTGAGCCCAACACACCTGGCAATCATGTCCGTGGGTTCAATAATCTCGAAACTCGTCACTTCCATAAAGGACGTATTGTCGATACTCCTCTACAATACGAAGAAGACATCAATACCTCTTTCCGAACCATAGGACTAGATAGCCTTCTCGGAATCAATGAGAAAATCTGTCCAAGGTTTGTGTTGGAATTCTTCCATCAAGTTGAACTCGTTCGTAACGAGGATCGATCTCTATCTCTTTGGTTTTGGATCAAAAACCAAAAGTTTGTTTTAACCCTTGGGCAATTTGCTTACATTCTCCGAATTCCAAATCATGGACAATGTGCCTTCACTGAAGATTGGTCTCTTGATTCTATCTTCAATTATCGTGAAGAAAACAGTCTATATTGTTCACACATACCTTCCCCCCAAGACTTGACTCGCATGTTATGCAAACCTCGACCTTATTATTCTGATCCAAACATTATCTATACACGGGATATCTGAGATGAATATAAACCTCTCGCACTCATCCTACGTGAAAATGTTTGGAGTCTTAGGGTAAATCGAGAAATCCTTCCCGCTTGTTGTGCTCACATAATGTATTGTTTGCTAACATAACAACCATACAATCTCGCCTATTTCTTCGCAAGGCGAATTGTAAACCTTCAAGGCAACAAGAACAAACTAATCCCTTATGGAATGTTCTTGACACACCTTTATCATCACATCATGTACTTCCACCCTCAATTTCAAAGTCCGCTGTACGTACTTGTGAATAAGATGATGAAACCTCTAAACACATCTCTCATCAAGTCTTTCTTCATCCCTGAATCGGCAAATACTCATCATCCATTTGACGATCCATCTAGCTAAAATGCTCAAGAAACTTAGTTTCTTTTCAAAATAGGCTCAATCCCTAGATTTCATCTTTTATCATTGTTATGTAATTTCTCTTATGAAATAAAACATTTAGCTTTTGATGTCTCGATTATATTGTTGTTCAAACTTCTTAGAAAATACTAGCTTTGAAAAACGATGCCTTGTGCAACTTCTGCATACCTTTTGTGAAGGTAATGTTTTGCATGGGACGAATCCCTCACCTTGTACTAGACGGATCCCTCCACTTAGGGAACCGTGGGATCCGGGCAAATAGTAATATAGTTGCAGTCTTTTATACTTCAAAACCATGTTCTTAGACTACTTCACACTAGCTGGACATAATGCCTTAGCATCTCTTAAGTCTTTCTCACACTTAGTAAGACTCACTCTCACATAGCTCATTTAGGATCACACTAAAGGTGTTTTTCGATTTATCAGCTCACCAAAACTCATCATTATTCCGCTCTTATACTCACACATCATCTCTCACATATCAACACATCGAGTTTTACAAATCTCTCAATTCTAGCAAATTGAGTTTAGTCATCCCTACCTCAAAATGGGTCAAATGCTAGTTTTTCATTTCTTATAACCTATAAGGTATTTTTCAAAATTATCTTGAGTCACTATCTGGTCTTTAGAATCATTTAGCTCTACATGACACTCTCAAATTTTCTAGTATCATCTTTGGTCATTCATTGGTACTCATAAAAGTCCCATTTTTCTTCCATAAAAGGCAATCATTAGCTAGATCACTCATGACCCTTGATCATTTAAGTACCCTTTCATTTAAGACACTTAGTGTAACACCCCCAAATCTCGGTACAGAGGAAGACTCAATCAAGTTTTCGGGGCGTTACATTGGATTGGTATCTCACACAAGTATAGCAAACAAGATAGTCATTTATCATTCAAAACCAATCCCAAATTTAAATATTCAAAACAATAATCCCAAAATGTAAATAAAAGGCCCAAACATGATTTATAAAATAGGTCCCCATAAATTATCGAGTTTAATTATGATCCTTGAACCATGCCTCCTTGCCTAGCTTCCACGAACACGACTCCAAACATCACTTAAATACCGAGGAAAACATGTTAAAAGGTCACCTAATTTGGTGAGTTCATAGGTTTAAATTCAAGTTTAAAATAGTGGACCTGTAGGAGTTTATTTGCTATGCAAGACCTAAGATAGATACACATCAATCACATACCAATATCACAATCACAATATCATTAATATTATATCCGACGTCATAGTGGGCCCCTAGCGACACTAGCCAGCACAGTCGTAGCAAAGTCTAGAACGATTGCTAACCCTGGACTAGGTCGAGGTAGAAGTCTATACTTAGCTAGGCAAGTTCTATATCAATTAGGATTGCTACCCTAGACTAAGGCAACAGCTACCACATATCTATCTAAACAGTCAAGCGCATAAGCAAATCAAAATAGTTTAAAAGGTCCAAAAATAGTAGCATGATTCCCACCCAAAATTAGTTAAAAACATAGAGAAAAGTGGGGCTATGAAACTCACCTCAAGCAAGCCATACACAAATAAACACTAGCAGAAGATAACAGCTAATCACGGCTCAGCGACTATCAACTCGGCACAACCTATTAATGTAAACCAATTTTAATATATATTTCCCAAAATCAACGTTATCTACCCAAATGTATTCCTTTTCGTTATCTCCAAAAATTTATTGTTTCACCGTTTAGTCCTAGCGTTTGGTATCATCGTGTGCGTGTATCGACTCAACATGATATCATGAATGCACTTAAATAACCACAATGTGACTTAATGCAACACAATGAGACGTCTAAGCGATAAGCTCCATAGTCCAATAAGTTTCGGAATAAATAGTAGACCTTATCGAATTAATCAACTCGATAAACTCAATCATTTATTCGTGTAGCTTATTATCCCATAAACTGGTCGCATCCTAACGATTCATAAGGATAATTCACCCATTAATAATGTTATCCTACGTACCTAGCGGGCTCTTATTAGATTCGTCAACCTAATAAGTCCGCTACCCACGTGGATCGACGCTATTAATGTTAGGTCATCCGTAACCCATGCACACAACGTAAACAAATTAAATATTTGAAACTAGTATTAAATGCTTATAATTGGCACATTTCGATAAACGTGCACTCGAAACATTAAATACTTATTTATTAGAAAATCTTTCCATTTTAAGTTGTTAATTCCCATTTAAAATAGTAAATAACAAGACAAGTCTTGTTATCGATAGTTTTGGTATAAAAGCCTTTTATTATTTATGTTTCACCATTTATTATTCATGTTTATATATATATTTATTACGTCAAATTCAATATAAGTCTCATATCGTTATTCGTTTCGAGTCCACAAGCACGAGTCATGACTTCTCGGTTTTTAATCAATCAATAGTCCAAACTATACTAAAGTCCATATTACGGCGTTGTCGGGGTCAACAATGACTAAAAATTCAAAGTAACACCGACGTTGCTCAAAGTTGACAATTTATATTATACGTCCAAGTAATTAATCACAATAGCGCAACTCAATTTCAAATCAACCCAAATCAAACTCGCCAACCAATCAATCTACCAAATATACCCGAAACCAATGTTATGACCCTAATGGTCATGACACGGTCACAGTTAAGATCACGTGAACCAAACAAGCTCTAGAAGCTTTTCGGCTCCACGCGTCTCATCCAAACACCAACAACAACAACCAACAAGATACCACAACAATCCGACCCGGACCCTTGGTCCATATGGGTCACGTACGCCACACCCACAACCCATACGTGGGTTTGGTGGCTCGTACGCCCTTCCACACTCATCCAAACACTCCCAAATGGCTTCTACTACAACCAAACACAATCAATCAACCTCCAATCATCATCCAAACATCAAACCCATCAACTAATCTAAACCCATTTCATGAAACTAAACCTAAAATGCAAAAACAGAACAATATGATACACCACATGATACCAAATCACTAGCTACATGTTTTATTAAGTGTAAATTAGTTTTAATCCCATGTTTCACCCAAAACCCATAAAAGTCGAACCATAAACGAGCCATAAAAGACCCATTCGTGGCTTTTCAATGCTCATACGAGCTTGAACCATGTTCCATTTACCTTTTCTCAACCCGATCTACAAGATTTAATGAAAACCCTAGAATCACGAATCATTTTTGTAAGATTTGGAGGTGTTAATGTAGGCTTCTATAAGAGATATATATATATGAGTGGAAAGAGGAAAGAGAGATCTACAAGATGGTGGTGGGGGTGAGATACCACTCGCCGGAGGGTGGCCGTAATTTGGCCGGAAAGGTGGCGGCTATGGTGGTGGTTTAGGGTTAGGGTTTTTAAATTGAAAGAGAGAGAGAGTAGAGAGAAAGTAGGTTAGTGTGTGTGTTTTTAGTGAGAGAAATAAAAGAGATAAATGAGATAAGGAGTGGTTATATATACTAGGAGAAGAGGGACTCAAAAATAAATATTTTGGGTGGAGGGGGTGCTGGCCAAAGGGAAAAAGGAAGGGCCGAAGTCGTAATTTTTCGTAAACTATCCCGTTTACTCATTCCCGAGCTCATATATTGTCCCACGAGTGTCCCACGACGTTCCTTCGACTTTCTATTATGTTTATTTATGTTTTTCCACGAGTTTTGACTTTTTATTTGCCAAGTTTTGAGTTACGGTTTAAGAGTTACGTTATTTCTTGTTTTAGGCTTTTATTGTGCCGAATCGAATAGTGCCTATCAAAAAGAGTTAAAACTCATACGATAATAAAATAAATCATAAAAACCAATAAATGATATCAAATCAAGTCATGGTCGATAAAAATAGTTATAAAGGCAAAAGCTCGGTTTAGTTTAACGTAATGCGGTTACCTAAAATAGACTCCCTAATTGCTAGTTGTCACACTTAGGAAGACTGAAACACTCAAGAGGTATAGATATTAGACCTTACAAACATCATGTTTCTCCTTTATTAGCTGCTGAGAGCCGGATCCCTAGGATTAGCCTAGACGGATCCCTCATTAGAGGGAACCGTTGGATCTGGGTGATAGATTCATCTTAAACTCTAGCTAAAACAATAATTTCAAGCTCTTCTTGCTAACTTGAACACTCCATCCTATTTTTATTAAGGGAAAATTAGTCAAATAGACCGCGCGCCCTGGTGCATATCACTTTATGGACCACGCACTCTTGACATTCGAAAATAGACAGGTTGCCCTCCGCTTTTTTTTTTAACCAACCAGGGGCTGCCATGTGTCCGACAACTTATGACACAAGTACGTATTTTGCAAGAAATTATAAGGTATTGTTTTTTGGGCAACTTGTATTGTTTTTTGGGCAACTTTATATTATTTGGGCAACTTGTATTTATATACAAGGATAGTTTGGTCATTTTATATTTTTCCTTTTGAGCGGGATTTCTCCCCGTTCTTTTTTTTTTCACTTTACATTCTTTTTTCAATTTTTCCCATTTCCTTTTGAGCGGGATTTCTCCCCCTTCTTTTTATCATTTTACTTTCTTTTTTCTTTTCACCTAGAACACATAAACAGATTGATTCGGCTTTTGAGTTATATAACTTACTGAGTTGTTTTTGATGATTCGATTACTTAATTGTTAACCGTGAGTTGATTTTGTGATTTTAATCGATAGATTCAACTCGAATTGAATCGGAGATCTCTCAAATCCGTACATCTAACTCATCCGATCGTCTCAGGTATTCGTGATTTGATTTTGTATGATTATGTAGCTACTTTCGTATAAAATATTAGGTGTTAGTTATGGAGATTGTGATATTGTAGGTGATAGATGTGAATTAGGTGTTACGTGTGGCTATAGTTTGAAGCTTGGGTTAGTATGGTGAGTTAGGTTGTGCATGAAAGGTGTTTGATAAATTGTCCATTAGGGAAAATAACTGCGATTTTGTATAATTATCTATAGTTCTATTTGGCCTTCCATTAATGGTAATCACAATCTCATCGTGGACGGATTTATGTTAGAGGACTTTATAGTAAAGATATCTATGAGATAATGAATGGATCTAGCTATTATCGGACTTAAATTCAATAAGTCGCTTGTCGAGTAGCACAAATATATGACTTGTGAGGAATGTGCGGTAAAATTATTCAAACCGAAATAACGATAAGTTAAATTGTTGGTTAACGTTGCATTTAAAATGATGTTGCGGCAACCGATTGCGTAAAACTTTCCGAGTTGAGATATTTGTTTAAGTTGCCCATATTTTCGTTAATTGGAACTTGTTTTGTTGTAATTTTGGATGAGGTTTATATATCGAATGAAGATGTACTTATTGGTTTGGTATGTTTTCTGTTTGCATATGATGCTACTAGGTGTGCTCAAGTAATTAAAACTTGCTTAGGTTAGCTTAGAGGTCCGAGTTTGAATTCTTTCGGTTGGCAAACCTTTTACAACAATGATCACAATCAACAAGTTGTACTTTTTGCTCGTAAAACTTGCAGCACCTCTTTTTGGCTTTTGTAAAGTAAATGGTCCATTTGATAATGACTTTGTTTAAGTAAATGTTATTGCATTTTGCATTAATAAGAGGTTTTGTGTAGTGATAGTGATAGTTATTGGGCTGCTTAAAATCTACTCCGACAACTGAAGGAGTGAAGAAGCCTCATCGTTATCGCCGAGGAACCGTTAATAACTGATTACTTTATTGTTATGTTCACTAATAAAGTGAAATCTTAAATTAGTAGTTTAAAAAGAAAAGTAAATTGTGAGAGTATTTCTTAACTGAGTATATTGATGAATGCAGTGAAATCCGTAAGTATCAGAAGAGCACCGATCTCTTGATCCGCAAATTGCCATTCCAGAGGCTTGTTCGTGAAATCGCTCAAGATTTTAAGGTGATTATTATTTGTTTCATAGTTTATCTACAACTTAATGTAAAATGGTATCACCATCGATGCTTGTGTTGACGGTATCCGGTTGTAGACCGATTTGAGGTTCCAAAGCCACGTTGTGTTGGCACTTTAAGAAGGGTGAAGCTTACCTTTTGGTCTTTTGTGGATACTAACTTATGTGCAATTCATGCCAAGAGGGTCACAATCACTTCACACTTAAAGTTTGACCAATTTTAAATGTAAACTCATATGGTAACTTACTAACTTCCTTTTTTTAAAAACAATTACGTGGATTTCGACCCAATAAAATAAACCATCTTGTTGTTTTTTACGAGACTTGCAAGTGACGCCCGGTGTATGTTTTACTTTCATTTCGCTCAAGTAGCTAATAAAGTTGGCTTGTGTTATTTTAGATGTGTTTGGTTTTGTGGAATAGCCATCACGCACGCTTATTAACCAGTACATGCATACAAGGTATGATTTTAGTAAGTTTGTTAAACTTGACTAACTTTTGTTTTGTTTTTTCGATCAATGGTTTAGACCATGTACAAGAGTAACCCATGTAACTAGCAGTGGTAACACGATGACTAGCAAAGGAAACAAATAAAGCTAGCAGTGGTAAAGTAGCGATGGTCGCAGTAGTTAACTAGCAAGTGGTAAAAGTTAACACTAGCGGTGGTTTCGATACAAGTAGCAGTGGTTACCAAAATATACTAGCAAAGGAAAACGCCAACCTAGCATTGGTAAGAAAACGCTAGCAAAGTGGAAAAGAGACTATCCGGTTGTTTTTCCTTATAAGAATCTCTCGGTAATAACATTTAAAAGTCATCATGAAATGTTACTCTTTTAATGTTGTGTTCTTTAATGTCGTCTCTGTGTAAGAGCCCTTGTGATACTCAATTAAATGAGATCACATAAAGGGTTTCATCCGATAAAAGAGAGGTATATTCTCGAATATAATGATGAAGAATATATTTCTATATATTTGTTTGCTTGAGATCGAGCAATACTATTTATCAAGCAGAAACTCGTGAGGATTTGAATAATCCGGTATTTTTATAAAATGTTCTTCACATCAACATCAACTCTTACTTGTGGTGTTCCAGATGGGACATTCTTCTTTTCATGTTCTTATAAATAAATAAAATGTCTTTCTTCTTTTATGCAATTTTACCTCAAATTTCAACTCCGTAGTTCTGTTATCCAATGAATACAATACTACTTTAATTTGATTCATAACTCCATTAGTTGTATAGAAAATTAGTAAATTAAATAAGCTCTTTGAGGATAAGTGTAAGACTTTCACATTTTGTCAAGTTGGACTACTAACAACCACCGTTGTTTATATATATTATATATCTACACATAAATATGTATAACTACACCAACACTCATTGACCGATTAGATAATTATGGCTTTTGGGTCGCTCGTAGAAGTGAAGTCGGGAGTATAATGGCCGATTACATCATTTGTTTTCTTGTCTTGCATGGTTGCTTTAATCGGAGGAATCATTTTGGATATGATAATGGAATTTCGTGTTTTAAGTCGAACTATATTTTTCTTAAAGATCTTATGATCTTATGACTTTCTAGCAACCGAGATCCCATGTAAATTAATTATCATTATTTTGAAGGTGGGGTGACTTCTATGAAGCCATTTTTAGAAAAGTTCTTCCTAGACGTGCACACAAGGATGATAACAGACACCGAGATAAGCAACCATCAGAATTTGATGACCAACTCCTTACTTCATTCACGTCTTCATCAGATGTTGCCGTTCTAATTTCTACAATTTTCGATTCACCGTCACTAGAGCCTTTGGTCACAGCCCTCAATTCTTATTGGTGGGGTCGCGTTTCTTCGGTTCAAATTTATGGTAGATATGACATGAAATCATGTGGTACCATCATGTCTTTAGTAGATTATCGTGAAAAAAGAAACATAGAGAAAGAAACTGAATGTGTGTGATATGACATGAAATCATGTGAAAGAGGCAACCTAGGATCACGGGTAGCTTTGTAGAGCCAGGGCCCACAGAGGGTGATTTTAACCTCATAAACAACTCCTTGATAATGGTGTTGTCATCTTTCAACAAAGTGACAACCTGGCCAACCAAAAAAAATATCAAATAGAGAACAATCAAGAATCACAACTCACGATTACATAAGTAATGTAATAATCTTACCATTCCATTATTTGAATGGATTATCGAATTCAAGCTTGCAAGTGTGGCATCATCCAATACTCTAGGCAAAACAACATCATATAGATAGTAGCATGTGTTAGAATTCTTTAACAAATTATATCAATTAATCTATGAGGTAAAATACGAGAATTCTACAACCAATTATAAGAATTAATATATGAGGTAACATTCATGATTTACCTTCAAATAACCGATAATCAAAAGCGTAATCTCTTTGTTGAAACATTAAAAACTAGGTATTGCGAGCTTTAAGTTGCAATAATCGATAGTTGGATCCAATATGCAATCCAAACACCCCTATCTGTATCTCACCACAGCTACTATAGGTTTTCACCTTCTTATAAAAGCTTTTTGGGTTCATGGACAAGAATGACAGCTTTACCATGATAATTATACCGAGGACGACCACTCTTCCCATCATTTGCAAGGTGTCTGTGATAGGAAAATCAACATAACGTTGCTTTTCCATCAAAATACTCGGTTCCTCGCAACCATGTGATACAAACCCAATATCAATAAACAACCATAATAAGAAGCTTATGAAGATTCTCCTTCGGACTACAAAGATTACGAGGCGTTGTTCTAGATAAAGGTATTCTCTCAGAACTGCTCGTATCCTGTCAAAATGACCATCCGGTTCGATATATTTAAGGTAATTCCAACTTGCCGCTTAATTATTTTTACCCAATTCACTCACTTCATTTCAAGAACACTCTTCTCTTTCTTTTTGGGTAAAGAATATCGACAAAGTCGTAAAGTAAGTCGTCCGGTTCTAGTTATACATGTAAGTAACTTTCACTACTTTTACTTGGTTGTTGACTATACATAGTTGGTGCCTTTATCTTTACTCTAGATGACGTAAAATAGCTAACAAAAATTCTACATGGATTTGGAAATTCAAACGTGCCTTGGTGTTCATTTAAGTGTCCGAGGAGGGTGTTTTGATTTGTGTTTTGAAAACATATTTTGTTTTCGAATAGTCAGTTTCAAACACGATATTGACTCATTTGAATCTGTGGTACAAACGATGATATTGTTGATTTTTCACACGGTAGGCGATTATGGGAACTTGCAAAAGACAAATACAATCCATTTTGGGTCCAAGGTGGTGGTCATTCAAACCTTGAAAGTTTCCCCGAGTACATAAGACACTTACGCAAGTTTATAAAAGCGATGGAAAAACTCTCCTCAAAGCAGAACAAGCAACGGATTACTTCAGTCCCAAGTATCAAAGAAGCCAAACACAACCGGTGCTTGAGATTTGGAAGATAATAAATACATGTGTATCAAGATCATGTCAACTTGATCCGTGTTTGAAGGAACTCATGTATGTTTTCTTGTTTAGGCTATCATGGATATTATCACCATTGTAATTAGAATGTTGATTTTATTAGAATTCTTTGTTATGAAAATCATATTTCAAAACAAGCATGTTGTGGCTTCATTCTAATCTTGTTTTTATTTGGTCATCGTAGTGTTTACTAAATCAATTTAATAGGATGACAAAATGGTTTTATTCAAACCGTAATAAATCGGATGTTTAGTAAAGACGATTCAATAAATCGCCGAGTCATGTTCACTTCAAGATAGTGAGCTCCTCTATCTTTATTACTAGTGACAAAGTGACAAAAGCGCTAGGAGATGTTACCGCAGCAGAGTTGGAGTGATGAATCGCCACATGAATCGACTTTTCTTCACTTGTTAGACCAGATCCTTCCGGGCACTCGCAAATGTGTCCTTCTTCCGATATTTGAGCAAGTGGATTTTCACTTTAGTTATTAATCGAAGGATCCTCCTCCTGTTTCATATTTGGCGCCTATTAACAAACCAACACAATAATACCGTAGTATGAACCAAAATGTGACTCAAAGAAGAACCAAGAAACGTGTTATCTTTCTGCTTACATTGTCCCTAATTCCTATAATATTATAATATGCTATGCGTGTTAGACATTCATACCTTCATCAAGGGGTTCAAATCGGATATGTCATGGCCTTACTACACGTAACAAGTTCGCTTGCCACATTACCATTATGTTTTCTTTCTTCTTTTCTATAACATTCTTATGCACATGTTTTATAGGCACCGGTCTTGCTTTAACTCGCATATTAAGGGAACATATAGAATTATTATTATTATGAAATCACATATATTATTGGCTAGTTAGTAATTTCAATACAACATTTACTTATTTATTCTCCGGGTGGCCATTAGCTTCTTTGTTTTCGATACCGTTACTCGGATCAAGATGGGTCTCGGGCTCCTATATGTATTACCAAAGAATGACATTATAATCTATTTTTACCGTTTATTGACAAATTAATTTAAGATAAAACTTACGCTCAGGAAAGATTAGCAAGGCCTCGAGCCTTTTTCCTTCTAGCACTTCTACTAGGTCCCTATAAATTCAAACCAATAAGTTCATGGGTATCAAAATGATTACAACTACTAAAAACCATTATAAAAATACTTTTACATTACCTATATGGTTTCTACTTTTAAACAAAATGTAAGTAGAAGAGTAGAAGTACATACCGTGAGGGTCCCACATCACATGTTCCGATCATCAATGTGCTCAATGTCAAGTCCAATAAACCAAGCGCCAAGCGACACGTCTTCATTTGCATACTTATACAGTATTAGCCTGATAACGATCATGGAAGCCTAAAATTAGCCACACTTCTTCATTTGCAACTTTTATGGGATAAAGGCAGTGTGTACCTAAATTAGCGATATTAACCTTTCTTGAAGCAAACTCTACGACACCCAATTACTAGTGCTTGATTACTCATGTTACTACTACTCGAAGGTTAGCTGTTACGACATCAAGTTACCACTGCTAGCTTTAATCGATTCCATCGCTAGTCATTCTCGTAACCATCGCTACTCGCCGTTACCATCGCTAGCTTGTCGTGTCCATCGCTAGCGTAACCCTAAGCATCGCTATTACTATTATCGGTTACCACCCTACCTCGCCGTTACCACCGCTAGCTTGTCGCTTCCACCGCAAGCGTAACCCTAACCATCGCTAGTCGTAACCACGGTAACCGACCCAACAGTTTCAAGGAACTCAAATGACCTGTTTCGACCCGTTAACTAGCCACCCATTTTGCTACCTCTAGCCATGATAATTATTGTATCGAAAAGATCGCCAAAGTTTCGAATTGGGCAACTTTTCGACTTTTCGAGCAATACCACCCTCCAATGTTGAAATCAGAATAATATCAAGTTAAATGAAAAGATGGCATTTCAAATGGGAACCCCAATGTAAAAAGAACAAAAGCAAAAGTGTACCTTGGTGTTAAACCCAATCCTCCAATTAGCTCAAAGACAAAGATCACTTATGATGTCACCATAAAGATTAGGCATGACAAGAACATCAAACAGTGGGTTCTTCACTAGTGTATTTTGAAAAGAAATTTCATTAATCTTTTTCTTTTCTTACAATTTATATATCTTAGTATGCATCTTGATTACCATAGTGTTGAATGGTTTACCCCTTAAAGTTTATTTATTTTACTAACAAAGTGAATTAGACTAATTTTATGATCAATCCCTAAAACTTTATGGACTATATTAGTATGTTCATTAAGTAGAAACAAAAAGTGAAACTAAGCTATTATTTCATTGTTTCATTGCTTAAAAGATTAAAAAATGGTTGGTTAAACTAAGCTATTAACTACAAAAGATAATATCACAATGAAATAATGAATGATAACTTTAAACATCAAGTGCTTTGACTAGCCTTAGAGGTATCCTCGCAGCTTGTTGCAAGAAAGGCATCTAGTAACCTCCAAAATATGCATTTTAATATCTCAAAGATTTAACTCATCAACTTTACGTCATACATCTAATCAAGAAATCCTTCGCAATCTCTATCCAAAGATGCTTCTACTTGTTGTAAAAATAGAAAAGTTAGTTGGGTGTAAAACCGAATACCATTATGTGTTGTTGTTGACAGTGTACCTCAGAGAAACTCCAAACCCAGCTTGTCTCGACTTTTCCCACTCCTTCGTTGTAAACAGACTCGACAACGCCAAAAATTGACCAAAATCAAGCAAATGGGTGAGAAAAATGAAGCAATCGACTATGCAAGATGCACCGCATATAAAGCCATTTTATTGACAAACAAACACGCAAATGAAGTAAGTTTTAGCAAGAAATTTTTGAAATCCTAATTATATTAGATATTTAGGTTCACAAATGATGTATTTATTTGGTTTTGCAAAATGGTGATGTTATCGGCATTTTCCAACTATAAGATAGAGTTCAATCCACCTAAAAATTCACCAGATAATCAAAGTTTAACTTCATTGCATTTTATGGTAAGAGATTGGCAACCTTGGAATGCAAAATTGCTAACAAAAAATAAATAAATAGAAAAGAAATAGTTCCTTTTTACAAACCAACGAAAAAACATCATGTCTACAGACATGTTTTACCAACTTAGAATGGATACAAGCATGAATAAAGACATATACTATATAGCACTCTAACCTTTATGTGTCTTCTTTAGAGCATGCAACATTATCAAGAAAAATAATGTTTTCGACAACTCAGAATCATGGCGTGTCCAAAGAAACCACCGTACATATTCATCGAGTTGCCAAGAAGCTCTCCGCCATGACACTAACATTATCGACATTAAGAGCCGATGTACTTTTATGCGCCAATTTCGTGTAAAAAATAAAGATAACAAAGATTAAGCCCGGAACAATGTAAACCATAGTCATCGGATACTCTATGCTTTAATGAAGCAAAGAATAAATAAACCAGATCAATCCAAACTAATTCGAGGAATCAAATAATAGTTACTTGCTCGCCCGGAGGTGGAGATGGAAGCAAGTTTCGTAGAGTGGCCATTTTAACTCCTTCGCAAAGACTTAAGGCCTTCGTGTTTATACTCGGCTCGATAGACAAACGAAACAAATGTATATTAGCACGGGTATAATTGCAGAAAATCAAACCGCCACTTGTCGAACAAATTATAAACAGTATTTTTGTAGTAGTAGTCAAGATCAAAGTGGCCCGCCAACCAATAGGTCAGGGTTTAAGTCAAACAGAGTGAGTATTCGTTAATAAAAACAAGGCTTTTTATAAAGAGACCTTCAGCATGATTAGAAGCAAAGGGAATATCATTGCAATGAGCTCTTTTGTGTATTCTTCTTGGCCTAGGAAGCTTGAAGTTACGTGCTCCAAACATGATATGGTGACATCGCTAGCTAAAGTTGTATTATCCGATACCCCTATACACGAAAATTCAAGCTAGTTAAAAGATTAGCAGCTAAATATGCATCGACAAAAGTAAATACAAATCGATCAACCAAATTTGAAATCAATAAATCAGATGCTAAAGAAAGTGTATAATCCATTCACAAAGTGAAACATCATACATATAGCTTAGGCCATCCAAATAAACCGTGCAACAAAAGACTTGTGAAAATATTGACATAAATCACCTTATAATCTTAAGGTCATTGCAACCATTAGTATTACAAAGGGCTATGTAAGACCACAAATGTTACTAGCCAACACCAATTACTTCATATGCCACACCTCAATGGCTTATGCACTCAAAGTTCTAATTTGAGAACTAAAAGCTAACGATTAAACAATAATACTTGTACTTAGTTCACTCCATAAAATGTACCAACATGCCAACACCACCACTTTGCAATTAGAGCATATAGAAAATGAGTGTTACATTAAAGAACCAAAACATTGATATCACTATACTAATGATAACCTCTCATTACATTTCTACTATTATAAAACAACACCGCAGATGCAAAATTAAATAGAATGATATTAAGGCAAAAAATATCCGTTGGAAAGTAATTTTAAGGTCACTATCCAATAACTCTTTAGCTAATTCAGTAATAATTGTGCGCCAACCAGCGAGATACAAGTACAAATGAGCGTAAACAGAGTAAAGATAGAGTAACAAGAAACGCACTGAAATTAATATATTGTTGCATCTTTTCAAGACCTTCCGAATCGCATCGAAGATCCGAATGTTCTATAAATTCGCATAATCGCCCATACTTAAACCGCTCGAACCACACTTAGATCATCATCGTAAAGCCGCCGCAACAATGCATCATGTACCGGTGATGGGTCGATTTACGTGGTCCGGACAATGTGGCGGTGACGGATGTCACCGATCGATCGTAATGCGTGTGCGTGTGAATTTGTTTTATTTTTGTGTGTTTTTTACGATGAGGGTTTGTCGGTTTGTGTGGTCAAGAATTATATTAAGAGTAGAAATAGGTAGAAGGTCGCTTTTATCATTGGATGGAATTTAAGGCTTGAAAAATATTTGGGGAGAAAATTGGGGATAATGGGAGAAGGATTGATGTTTTAAATAGATGATTATATAAAACCATGTGTATGTAAAATGACCAAAGAACCCTTTTTAAAATTATACGGTTGCCCAGCGCTTTTTGGTTGCCCAAAAAACAATACTTTACACATACGAGACACTTGTCACAATTTTGATGAGTTGCCCAATAACGGCGGTTGCCCTCGGTCTATTTTCAAATTATTTATAAAAGTGGTCTAGAAAGTGATATGCATCAGGGGGCGTGGTCTATTTGACCAATTTTCCCTTTTATTAAATACCTATATCAGTGCAGCTCTGAAGTTGACTCTTGTGCATGTTAATCATCACATTCCAAAGGATCTTAGTGGCTTAAGTATCGAATGCACTTGCCAAATCCTTTGATAACGCTACACGCGTCGTTCGGGGTCAAGGAAACTTCCTTTTCTTCGAGCAAGTTTTATAACACCCCAGGCGGTGAACCTAATCGTTGTAGTGTAGTAATTAGGGTAAGCCACGGTATTGATATCGCTCTCTGGGAATAGGAATGCTAGTGAGAAGTTACTACGCTAAGGTTAAGATTGAGGAAGATTATTTTTATCTTTTTTTTGTTTTTAGGAAATTGAAAGGCACGAATCTCGGTATTGGATTTGGGGGTTGGCATTTCACCGATTACTCTACTATTATCTAATTATCTAAACTAAGGTGGTGGTAGTCTATGTCTAATTAATGTGTGTTCGTATGATAGTTTAAAGATGTGTTTACTTAGGTTTTACTACTCCTTAATTATCTCCTATTGATGGTTGAGTTGTCACGCCTTTATTCTTAGTCGCTGTGTGTCTAAAGTTGTAGGGTATGCGTTTCTCCCTAATTCTTTGAACTTACCAAAGGGTCTCGCCTACAAAACCCACTAGGATAATAAACTCTTACTCTAAGGCACTCTTTGGATGGTTTAGCTTACAACTACTCGTAATTATATTCTAAGGTTCACAAAGATGAATCAAGCATTAAGTACACAACGAATGACCTATCGCATTACTAGATCATTAATCAACTAAGATAAGAAACAACCAATCAATATTCAATAATTAAGTTTCATATTCCCTAAGCAAACACACAAATAAATTAGCCGGACAAGGAGAACATGCAAGCATACACACAAATAATCAAAGACATAATTAAATTGATGAAGTAAATACTTATCTTGATGTAAGATAGGATTTGGAACCCTAAAATACTGTACAAGACACCCTTGGTTCGGTTTTAGGTTTTTACTCCACAAAAGACTCCCTTAAAACTGAAAAATTCGGATTCTATATATAATATTACATATGCGACGGCGTCACCTTATGTTTTGTGACGCCGTCGTGTCGCCGTCATTAGGGTTTCGTCTTGGCCACGTTAACCTTGCGACGGCGCCACCTTATGTCCGCGACGCCGTCTCTTCATGCCTTCGACGTCGTCGGATTGCATCTAGGCCGCCCGAGTAGCGACGGCCTACTCTTTTAAAGCCCGACGTCGTCACTTGAAAATAGGGTTTTGGCTTTTGTATCGTCACAAAAATCCTCCGACGGCGCCGCACTAACACCGACGCCGCCGCCTGCTTTCAATGACCTTGAGTGTCTCGATTCGACTTTGGCCATTTTCTTCAGATATTCGCGCTTTTCGTCCAAATAAGTGCCATTCCAAAGATTTTGCCTTCAAGAGACCTAAAAAGTGAAAAGGAACGATATTAAGCAATAACGGATACAAAGTGATCAAATAAGGACTTAAACGACCCTCAAAATGGTACCTTTAAAACCTTATCAAATATCCCTACACTTGTTATTTGTTTGTCCTCAGCAAATGTGCTTTTAGCCAATTAATTTATAAATTAGAGTCATGAAACATTGATTTAAACGGTCCACAACACATATAAGCCCCAAAAAGTCATAACAAGCACGGAAATTACATACTAGCACCTCACATGGGGTGTTTGGATACTCACATCTCTCTCGGGTGTATATATGAAATATAACAAATAGGAAATGGAAGGTAAACACTCATTAACCGGTCCTAGTACATAAATTACCATAGGCTTGAGAATAGATCAAACCTCCATCGCTTTGGCGTAAGCACCTAGGAAAGACTATCAAAGAGGTCTTTTAAAGGGTTGTAATGTTAGGCTTACGGTAGGGAAACAAAGGGTTTGGTGGGATAGGCTATATAGTGGTGGCAAGTCAAAAATCTCTTATGTTACAAGCATACGAAGAATGGCGTTGCTAAGCCAAGAATCGACACTCTAAAACTCTAGGTAACGGAAATAAACAAACATAAATTTAAATGATAGATTTAGGATGGTATCCGTATTTTTTTTTTTTTTTTTTTATACACTCTATTTTTTTTCTTTCTTTTTTCTATTTTTTTCGATTTTTTTTCATACACTTTTACTCTACCATCCTCTACGGTGACATCAAATGATAGGGATATATAGGCACATCCCTACACTTGAGTTTTTATTACTCTAACACTAATTTGACCCAATTGAAAAGATCAAAATACTTGGGGTACATTATTACGCAAACAAAGGGATTTGAATTTAACGCCCTTCCGTCATTTCATAAACTTTAACTTTTCCCATGAATCCCAATCGTCCCAAAATCAGATACAAAGGATATGACTCGACTTAGCAACTCATGCAAGCAACCGATAATTGAACTAAGGGTTTAGGGTGATAATAAACATTTGCACTAAAAGTGAGTGCATAAGGGTAGGCTAAGGCGATTTTGGTGTATATTTGGGGTGGGGTGTAAACAATGCTCTTCATTGATATTCCGAAAACCAAACATCACGAGAACCGCGAAAAGGATAGGCTCGAGGGGTTAACTAGGGGTATCGTGTACTAAAGATGAGTACAACGCAAAGGGTGTGGGGAATTACTCAACCGATGTGGAAGAAGTAATTATATTACGGGTATTAAACAAGGGTTATCCTAATGCCTCTTATCATTTAGTTATTCCTAACTACACAAGTGTAGTCTCACTTATGATCTCGGAATGCATCACAAAACAAGTTCTAGAATCTAATATACTACCGGTTCACACTCTAAGCATTGAAGATGAATGCTTTTAATTCCTACTAATCTAAGGGCGATCCTCACATTTGGGTGGAATTTGGGTGGTAAAGGGTTTTGCTAGTCATGCAACTTCCTATCCGTGAGACGCTTTTGTTAAGACTAATGGCCCACTCCTATATGTCATGAAAATTTTAAATTTGGTGCCAAAATTACCCTAACCGACATTTTCTCATGGTTTATTACACAAATACAATTCGACAAAGCAAATAATCAAAGATAAGCATAGTTTCAAAGTTCCTGCTTTATTTTCCTCCCTACATTTTAAACCGAACATTGTCCCCAATGTTCCCGAAAGTATCAAAGTTATGATAAAAGAAGGTAATCAAAACGAAAGAAACTAATACTCCCCGATTAGCTCGGTAGGATCCGTGTAAAGTGGTGGTTAAATCCTTTCCAAGAAGAATTTATGCGTGAAAAGCTCCTCAATCTTATGTAACTTCTTCTTGATATACTAAACCCGCACACTTGTAGAAAACAAACGAAACCTTCGTAAAATGGTGGTAATAAAATATATAAGACTCGATTTAAACTAGGATATAATGCTTGTGGAATGGATGTTTACTGCATTTCTAAGAAAATTAAGACCGAAAATTCCAAAATTTATAAGTAGCTCGTAAAACGAGAAAAGTGATCCGATGTTTTACTCCTTCCCGACGCCGTCAGTTGCAATCTCGACGCCGTCAGTTATCCCGACAAAAACTGCTCTGCGATTTTCAAAAAATTCGGAAAATTTACATCTTTAGAATCGGAAAATTTCGCAAAAACATCCATTATGACTCGATACAAGCATTTGACTCAAACAAACAAACATACATATCTTTTAGTTAATTGTTATTCTTATGTTTACGTTTCTTTTGAAAATGTGTAATCCTCCCTACACTTATCCCTTATGTAAAATACCTTTATATGCAATTAAGACGAGGTTAAAAACAAAATAAAGCATTTTACAAATTTAAACATGAGGATAAACAATTAATAAAAGATATATGACACTAACAAGCAAACAATTAAGCATGGGTTGCCTCCCACGAAGCGCTTTTCTTTATTTAAGAGTCTTGTAGCTAGACTCGTAGTCGCGCTCTCACGTTGCCTCGCTTTTGCATCCTCAATGAGAATTCTATCATGTTGACAAAATTTTCATCGACTCTATACCTAGGCCCTGTGGTCAAGCAATCCTTATAATAATGCCTCCTTCTTTCCCACATGAATTTATAACCTTTTTCAACATCTTCCTTGCTTTTGTCCTCAAAAGCTTTGATGTTGTCTCGATCATAAATGGACAAGTGGCCATACTCATTTGTTTTCCAAGGCATCCTATAGGTGATCTCATCGGTTCCTTCCTTAAACCTAACTGTTCCATCATGCTTGTTATGGCTCATTCTAGATGTTTCAACAAATGGTTTACCTAGCACTACTTGGGATAAACTATAGTCAATGACGCATCCTACATCTTCTAGGACCATAAAATCAACTAGGTAGGTGAAATTTCCTATAAAGACATGCACGTCCCTGACTCTTCCCACAAAGTTGCAAACCTCCTCGGATACTTAGGGTCTCTCCTAATATTAAGTCGCTCATTCATAATGTCATTGTAGATGCAGATGACATTACATTAATGGGAGATTCCGTATCTATGTAAGCGTGGTCCACACTCCTATATCCGATCATACAAGGGATTTTTAGGTTCCGGGGTTTCTCTCCTAATCTTTGGGCATATCCTAATGATAGGTGATCGTGGATTATCGATTATGTATTGATGGTACGCAACCTCTTCCTTAGTGGGGTAAAGATTGAAGTAAGCACTATTTTCCACATCCACGTTGTTGTCTATCATGCCATTGTCCGACCATCACGATCATAGAGCCAACTACTGAGGCGCCGACTACTTTCTCAACAGCTTCCCTAATTGTGCTATCGAATATTTTCTCGCAAACTCAAGGTCGGTGTTTCTACTCACATAGCGGCTTCGACGGTTGTGTTGGTTATTAGTTTGGGTTTGAGTGACATTGACTTATTTGGTGTTGGGTTATCAAGTGGTAGTTGGTTATCACCTTCCATGATGAAAAGTGATGGGTGTACGAACAAAAGTCACGAAGAAGGGGATAGACCAAGAGGAAGCTAAAATGAGAAAATTTTACTGATAGGAATCATGCAAAGAACCTAAACAAGTGGACTACTAACTAGCTATTCTATTCCCGAATGCGCCTAAAACTTGATAACGCCACACTGCGCCGTTCGGGGTCAAGGAAACTTCCTTTCTTCGACAAGTTTTATAACACCCTAGGCAAAGGAACCTAATCGTTGTAGTGTAGTAATTGTGGTAAGCCACGGTATTGATATCGTTCTCAGGGGAATAGGAATGCTAGTGAGAAGTTACTACGCTAAGGTTAAGGTTGAGGAAGATTATTTTTATCTTTTTTTTGTTTTTAGGAAATTGAAAGGTACTAATCTCTGTATTGGATTTGGGGGGGTTGGTATTTCACCGATTACTCTACTATTATCTAATTATCTAAACTAAGGTGGTGGTAGTCTATGTCTAATTAATGTGTGTTCGTATGATAGTTTAAAGATGTGTTTACTTAGGTTTTACTACTCCTTAATTATCTCCTATTGATGGTTGAGTCGTCACGTCCTTATTCTTAGTCGCGTTGTGTGTCTAAAGTTGTAGGGTATGCGTTTCTCCCTAACTCTTTGAACTTACCAAAGGGTCTCGTCTACAAAACCCACTAGGGATAATAAACTCTTACTCTAAGGCACTCTTTGGATGGTTTAGCTTACAACTACTCTGTAATTATATTCTAAGGTTCACAAAGATGAATCAAGCATTAAGTACACAACGAATGACCTATCGCATTACTAGATCATTAATCAACTAAGATAAGAAACAACCAATCAATATTCAATAATTAAGTTTCATATTCCTAAGCAAACACACAAATAAATTAGCCGGACATGGAGAACATGCAAGCATACACACAAATAATCAAAGACATAATTAAATTGATGAAGTAAATACTTATCTTGATGTAAGATAGGATTTGGAACCCTAAAATCTTGTACAAGACACTCTTGGTTCGGTTTTAGGTTTTACCCACAAAAGACTCCCTTAAACCGAAAAATTCGGATTCTATATATAATATTACATATGCGACGGCGTCACCTTATGTTTTGTGACGCCGTCGTGCCGTCATTAGGGGTTCGTCTTGCCACGTTAACCTTGCGACGGCGTCACCTTATGTCCGTGACGCCGTCCTCTTGACTTTCGACGTCGTCTGGATTGCATCTAGGTCGTCCGAGTAGCGACGGCCTACTCTTTAAAGCCCGACGTCGTCACTTGAAAATAGGGTTTTGGCTTTGTATCGTCATAAAAATCCTCCGACGGCGCCGCATTAACACCGACGCCGCCTGCTTTCAGCAGACCTTGAGTGTCTCGATTCGACTTTGGCCATTTTCTTCAGATATTCGCGCCTTTTCGTCCAAATAAGTGCCATTCCAAAGATTTTGCCTTCAAGAGACCTAAAAGTGAAAAGGAACGATATTAAGCAATAACGGATACAAAAGTGATCAAATAAGGACTTAAACGACCCCTCAAAATGGTACCTTTTAAAACCTTATCATCCTTTCTTTTATAAATCATCTTTCTAAGACTTCTAAAAGTCATCATCTACATCCTCATTTTCAGCACTTAGAAACTTTTACAAACCTCTTTTAATCATCTCATCATGAGGAAAGCTCCTAGTGGTAACTCATCCACCCAAGGACCACCCAAGATAATTGCTCGTGTTGTTCACAAAATTTCTTCAACCGAATCATCTCCCGTTAAATCCACAAATGCTAGGATCTCCCTCCACCTATCAAACCAATTCCCAAAAGAATTGTTCCCACAAAACTACCAATGCCAAACACCACCATACCTCCCAAACCAAGCAATCCTATTTCCACTAAACCATCACCCTTACTGCCTAGAGCCATATCATTCACCACCCCACTCTCATCACCACACCTTTACAATTTAGAGGACTTGCCTCCTAGGCCATCACATCCTCCACCTTCGCCAACATTCTCCTCTTTAGGAGGAATAGCGCAACAAAATCAAGGTGTTGAGTCAACACTAGCTCCAGCTTCTTTTTCTCCGTCACCTTCAAATAGTCCCTTTTGGATTATGAAAAATCATCAAAGTCAACCACCCGACCACATGGAAGTTGACACATCTCTACCGCCACCATCATTCTTAGTTGAGCCATTTTCGAATGTGCCTCTACCAATCCCTCCTTCTTTTGAGGCTCGTCAACCCTCTTCACTTGATCCTTCACATCAAGCCATTTCCTTTCTATCACCACCACTTCCAAGCCATGACAAAGATTGTTATCATTGTCAACATTTTGAAAGCTTGATACATGAAGTATGTGAAGATCAATGTTTCATGTTTTATCACCTCCTCGAACGTTTTGACGAGATCAACAAACCCAAACAACCCTGAGCTTAAGGATTCAAGTAGTGTCATACTTTTAAGCTTAACTTAGATAGTTTAGGTATGACATTTCATGTTTAAATCATTCTCTTAGTTTTAGAGATTTGTAGATCATCTCTCGTAGCATTTTATTGAATGAGATTACATGTTTTATGCCGTATTGTCTTGAGTATATGTTTGGTGTAATATTACATATCTCACTTTGATGATTACATCATTTGTTACATCTCCATTGTTGTATTTTGCTTACAGTCAGACGGATCCCTCTATTTTGCCTAGACGAATCCCTCCAAGGAGGGAACCGTGGGATCCGTGCAACAGAAGACTTGTATTCTACTAACTTGAATCTTATTTGCAGGAAATTATGCTTTATATACTTGTTTTCTAACTTTTGTTTTGTAGATTTTCAATACACACATGAAGACTTTGACACCCCAAGCTAGGGGGAGTTTCGTGTCAAAGCGATACATTGCAAAATCATTTGCAATATATTTCACATTAGGATTACGTTACATGACGTCCCTTTGCAAAGTTGCAATCATCAAGGGGGAGCATATTCGTCACAAGGACGAAACCATTTGCAAACATAGTTGCAATGCACTAGTTTAGTATTGCTTCTTACTTGACGCCCTCACAAAGGGATGGGCGCGTCAAGGGGGAGCTAAGACGAGAACATTCCCCGCCACTTGCTCTCTATGCTTTTATTTTCCTTATTTTTACATGTTTTTCTTAAGACAATGTGTTAGTTTCTTTTCGACGCTCTTTTTGTTTCAACAAAAGGGGAGAAGAGTAAAAACTCAATTCAAACTTTTACAATTTTAGTTTTCCTTAAAATAATTTTATATTTTGTCATCAACAAAAAGGTGGAGATTGTTAATACAAATAAACCGTAAAAACGTTTATTTATATTTTACGATCTTCTAATGTTTTGTCGATAACAAACGTAAAATCATTTTAATGAAAAAAATAAAATACGTAAATGTCTTGAGCCAATAGTTTACTAACACACTTATGTTTTCACATAAAACACTAAACAAGTAAAAGTGATTTTATGATTTAAGTAATACATATGTACAACAACTAGTGTTTACATATTGGGTAGATATATACATAACTAGTATATATTATATAAATGGGCAGAAGTTTAAGTATTTGACCTATTGACCAAATACATTGAATGTAGTTGGGTATAACCCAAAGTCCATGACCCATACCCATGGAGCATAACCCATAACCCATTGCATGACATCATGCATAAGTCATAAATTGGTATTATCCATGACCCATGGTTTTAACCCATGACCCATGGACTAGATGCATTGCATCTTGTAGATACATTGTATTTACTTGGATACCCATGGTCCAAAGTCTAGGACCCATGACCCATAACCCATGACCCATGACCCAAAAGCCATGGGCGAGAGGGGATCGTCCACTTCCGGATTCCTGTGAATATGATGGGGACGGATCCTCGTGAGGGATCCGTGGGATCCGTGGGCAAGAGCTAATTTTCCTCTTTCTCCTAGTATTGTAAACCTTCTAACCTCGGATCCTAAGGATCTCTATAGTAGTTGTGTATTGTTTTGTGTGATTCTAGGTTCCTCTTAAATCCGTGGAACGTGATCACCACCTCTTGAAGTCGAGCAAGCTCAAGTCCATGAGTCGCGATGCCCGTCATCATTAAGATCAAGTCCATGAGGATATGTGGTTGGAAATTTTATGAAAGTGACTAAATGGCCTCCGAAAAGCTAGTATTAAAATGGTGCGTCGAGGAGTTAGAAAGCGAACTCAGCGTCATCATTAAGTTGAGGTTCTCTTGTTGATAGTTCTTTCTTCCTCCATAGAAGTGTTGTGTCAAAGGCATTAGTGAAGGATGCCGAAAGAGTCAAGACGAAAGCATTAGTGAAAGGTGCTTAACGTCCGTGTCAAAGGCATTAGTGAAGGATGCCAAAGGAGTCAAGACGAAGGCATTAGTGAAAGGTGTCAAACGTCCGTGTCAAGGGCATTAGTGAAGGGTGCCTAGAAGTCAAGTCAAGTGGCATTAGTGAAAGATGCCAAGGGTGTATAATCGATGAGGTACATCGATGTACAAATAGATATAGGTTGTGTCCAAGGATATTGATATCCTTGATGATGTTGTAATAAGAAGTGAGTCTCCTTTGGGTTAGGTGTTGTGTAGTGTTGGGTAGTAGTTCCTCCATTATAATGGAACTCGGTATCTAGCCTAGTACCGGATAAAGGGTAGACGACGTTGTGATAGGTTTGGTTCTACCTCATGGAAGAACCCGATGTCTAGCCTAGTACCGAAAAAAGAGTAGGCGACGTTGTGAAGGCTTCTCTGCCACAAGGAGTTGGTGTTGTGTAGTGATTACGAACTCTCGAGTAGGTGAATCGGGGAGTGGAGTAGGGCAAGGAAGGTGTCCTTGTAGCCGAACCACTATAAATACTCGCGTTGTGGTTTTGTGCTTCTTAATCTTTATCTTAGCTTTTATTTATCTATATGCTTGTCTATCAACATCCAACACACACGTTCATATAGATTGACATAAGTCGATCTAAATAGTTTATAACCAAGTTTTAATCGGTAAAACTATTCAACCCCCTTCTAGTTTTCCACATACTATATAAAGCATTTGGGACATTCTATTTATGGAAGGCTTAAAATTTTAAGATTCAATATTTGCTAATTGTGGAATTGTTTAAGTTTTATAAAACATATAGTGGCAAGATTCGAACCCGAGTATCTCAGGTGAAAGCAAAATATTCCAACCACTTGACTATAATGGACTTTTATTCATTTATTACACAACCAAATACATATACATATACAATATTTATTGCACAACCAAATACATATAATACATATACAACTTTAATTTTGTGATTGTTTACACGGGCCTTACAAATTTGTTGTTTATTTTGATTTTTTTCTATTGGTTCTTCTAATAAGTAACAACAAACACATGTTTTTCTATAGTTTTTTTTATCTTACTCATTCAAAAAGAAAAACTCAAATTCAATTCAATTCGTCTCGAGCAATGTTCGTTAAACAACATTCGCGACGGGTACCTATAATCAGATCGTTAATCCATTCGCCGAACCCGCTGCTTTGCGCGGGTACCATGCCAATGTATTTTTAAAAGTGGACATGTGTAATGATTTTAACTAGGTAACCCAATTCCAATGTAGCCCATGTCTATTTGGGTAAAAACAATTTTACCAGTCTAAATTAGATCTTTTTATATTATTTTTTTAGTGGTATATGATTATTTTCACTTTAACTAGCATTTATTGTTTTCACTCTAAAGTAGGATATTATTAAGTTTTAAAATTATTATTTAAATAATCCAACTTGATAAATACCGGAATGAGATATTGTTTTGTTTGTAATGTTTCTTTATTTTTTAAATACTGAATAGGCTAAAAAGTAGGGGTGTGCACGGTTCGGTTTGGGTCGGTTTTTGGCTAAAACCAAAACCGAACCACAATGTTCGGTTTTTGTAAAACCCAAAACCATAACCGTTCGGTTTTTAGCGGTTCGGTTTTTTATCGGTTTCGGTTCGGTTTTTCGGTTTTTTTGGTTTCTAACCGTTAATATTTGGGTATGGCCAAATTATACCAACAAACTTTTTTTACGTACAAAATTAGTTATTCTTCTTTAATTTTTTTTCAATTTAAGCATAATAGTGTTTATTGCATAATTCTACAATTACAAACATATAAATGAGACATACACATACAAGTGAACATACACGTAGTATAATCATTATCGAATAGTTATTGATATATTCACATAAAACACGCGACACTACAAACACACATATAAATATAAATGTTAAGATAAATATATTATAAATCCACTCACAAAATGAATATAAATTTATAAATTTGATTTATTTAGTTATTTAATCATATTATATTAATAAAATATTATTATATAATAAAAACCGGTTCGGTTCGGTTTTGCGGTTTGGTTTTGACGAAACCGAAACCGAACCGCAACTTTCGGTTTCGAAAAGTAAAACCGAAACCATCGGTTTTAGTTTCGGTCGGTTTTTCGGTTCGGTTTTTTCGGTTTTCGATTCGGTTTCGGTTTTTTCGGTTTGTTTTGCTCACCCCTACTAAAAAGTCAGTTTTCGAGTAGTTAACTCTTATTATTTGATGCTAAAGTTAGTATGACATTAACACATGTTTTAACATTTTAGGTTATTGTTATGGTTTGTTTTCGGCTCAAATAAAAACTTATGTCTAACTGTTAAAAGTGAACAACGAGCTTCAACAAGACACCATCGAGCTTTTATGGAACCTTAATCACTAAATTGATTTTTTTTCAGTATTGTTATTTTAATTTTTTGTATTATCATTTTATGTACTTGTTTATTAATGAAAGTTATTTTTAGTTAGTGGGTTTGGATTTGGATTTGGTTTAGGTTTATGAAAAAAGAAAGAAAGAGAAAATATATATTTTGTATAATATTATAAGAGTGTTGATAAACAAGCCTACTAAACAAGCCTAATAACAGGTCTAACTATTATAATGTGACACTTGTCTCTATTTTATTAGTGAAATCAATTTTTAGTATTAATCCTAATTTACCCTTGGCAAGTAACTGCCCTAATTTTTTGCAACTTCTTTTTCAGTTGTGCCTCGTCTTCTTCTTAATTGGTTCACACCGTCAGATTTTCTACCCACAAATTATACAAGAGCATTACTCATTCATGTAGTAAACGCTTTAAAAACTACAAGCACTATTCCCTATTTCATATAAAGTTAGAATTACATATAAGGGGATATATCATATAAAAATAATATTAATATATATAATAGAATCTGCATGGCTCTTGTTAATTGCCACCAGACACCAATAAAGATTACATCACGTCTCAAATGATCTAAAACGGTTTTTTAGTAGCCACCGTAATTCTGATCAAGGCTGAGATGCGACACAGGGGTGAGTAGAGAAAAAAAAATACTAAATAATTTACCGTAGCTTTTAATAAAGGGTATATTAGGAATAATATTAAAAGTTGACTCAGTTTTTAAATTCATATACAAGTGTACCAATTAGATTATTAGGTCTAATTTTAGGCTCAACAATTAGGCCCAAGTATCATTTTTCATATTATAATTACAAAGATATATGAAAAGAATAATAACTAAATTTATTTAAATAAAATTAGGGCCCGTTTGGTATGGGTTATAGGTGTGTATGGTTTGATAGAAAGCGAATATTAGACGTTTAGTTAAAATTTTCAAACCAAAATGTCAAATCTAATTCCATAAAATGAAATCAAACTCATATGGTGAATTTTAGACCCATTCGTGTGGGACCACCTCTGTAACTCTTTTCTCCACCACAAATACAAAATATTTAAATTATCATTTTTGTAGTTTTTTTTACACTTTCAACTTTTTTCCACCACAAAGTTTTATTTATTTATTTTCCTATAAAATATTAATATATTTATTTTTATCTCCTACATCAAACTTAAATCTAAATCCAAATCCTAATCCAAATCTAAATCCAAATCCTAATCCTAAACCCATATATAAACCAAACGGGCCATAAGTTTTATACCAAAATGAGTGGTGAAAATGAAATATGTGCCTACTTACTTTAGAAAAGAACAAAAATTGTCAATAGATTTCATGTAAAACCCGATTATTTGAAAATAATTAATATATACCATATCTTTGACATTCATTCCTAATATTTGAGGCCCACATGTGTTACCAAAGGTCATATTTTGAGTTTTAAATCCAAAATCTGTATCTAAACCGTGAAACAAACGAACCCTAAATGTTATGAGGGTTTTGTGATAACCAAAACTAGCGACGTAAAGAAAGAAAAATGGTATGTTTGGTACGGAGCGGTGAGCTTTTAGAGCGATGAGCGGTGAACAAACATTTTGGTTTTTAGTAATCGTTTGGTAAAAGAGCGGTGAGCTTTGCAAATTTTTAGGAACACTCATTTTTCCAATGCTTTTGTAAGAAGCTGTGGTGGTGGTAGTGTAGCCACTACTCACAACATCTTCTTCATGACTCACGGCTATCTCGCTTCATCGCTACTTTTGACAAACACACTCAAAGTGCTGGCATTACATTTACCATGACACGCACCAAACGATACCTCACCCTAGGGCTGAGCATCAAAGGTCTAAAATCGAACCGGACCGACAAAATCGATCGAACCGACAAAGACCGAGCCGACCCGACAGTCCGTCGGTTTGGTTTCTGTTTCATGTTTTACATGTTTTCGGTTTCGGGTCGGTTCGGTTGCTTCGGCTAAAACCAAAAAACATACCTAAATACACCTAAACCGAACCGAACCGACGACCGACATTAAACCGAACCGACCGACGGTCGTCGGTTCGGTTTCAATTTAGATTTTTCGAATTTCGGTTTTCGGTTTTGTCGGTCGGTTTGGACGCCACCCTACCTCACACTGTAACCTAATTGACAGCTATGTAGAGTTTGCGTACCCCCAAAGTTAAAAGAAATTAACCTAATTGATATTATCCCAAATCAATAGTAAAGTCGGAGTCCGTTCTTTTTCTCTCAATCATCTCTGCTATCCAACACAAGACATAAAACATCAAGAAGAAGAATCAAGTCATCATCATCATCATCACTGGTGATGGCTTCTTCTGCTATTAGTAGTGAACCACCAGTTGCTAAGAAAGTGAAACACGAAATGAAAATGTTTGATGATGTTAGAGTTGATAATTACTATTGGCTTCGTGATGATTCTCGTTCTCATCCTGATATGCTTCACTATTTGAACCAAGAGAATGCCTACACTGATTACATCATGTCTGGTACTACTACTATAAACCCTAAGTTTGGCATTACATCTGTCATATTATGTAGACATCGTATTTCATATATGGGGCTCTATTTCTTTATATACTATTTCGCCCTGCGCTTAAAATTCGGCTTTTTCTTTTTCAAACATATTAATTAAACTTATATAAATCCCAAAAATTCTGGGTTAAAATTTACCTTATCCTATAGATAAAAATTAAGACAGGATTTTATTATAAATTAGAGTCGTTACTGTATAAAATTCATCTTTATTTTTAAATTAAAATATCTTTTATCACTTATTTTTTTATAATATAATTTCAATTTTTAAAATTTTTCCTTGTTTAATTCAACATCGATTTTGATATATTTTAAGTTTTTAGTTTTATATTTTTAATGGGTTTATTTTATTTTAACAATTTTTACAACTTTAACCTTTATTTCATTTATTTTAATGAATATAATCTTGATTCGTCAAAATCATATAGTTTGGGTATTGCACACTGAAACTCTAGTATTCCTTAGATCATGGGAATAATGATGTCACGGAAAGCTACACAACAAAGTACCTTGTAACCCAAACAAACACTTAAAAAAAAATATGGCGTAAATAAATAGTGATTTTGACTAGTATGAAACAATAAGTGTGGGGATACCAGTGCCTTATATGGTAGTCATCTGTCATATTATGTAGACATCGTATTTCATATATCTATACTATTGAGTTGTCCTTTAATAACCTTATTGCAACCTTTGAGTCACTTGATATATCTTAGGAAATTTTTGATACTTGCGCTTGTTCATAATCATATTACCAATCTTGTAAAAAAATTGTTCCTTTTATAGGAACCAAACATATGGAAGATCAAATTTATGCCGAGATAAGAGGCCGAATTAAAGAGGCTGATATATCTGCACCATTACGCAAAGGGCCTTACTACTATTACGACCGCACTTTGGAGGGAAAGGAGTATAAACAACATTGTCGGCGCCTTGTAAAAAATGGTGGGTCCGTGCCTTCTGTTCATGATGTAATGCCAACAGGGCCAGAAGCTCCTCCAGAGCATGTGATTTTGGATGAAAATGAAAAGGCTAAAGGCCATGTGTACTATAGCATTGGTGCTTTTAAAGTAAGATTGAGTTTTCATTGTACATGTCATCTGATCTTTTCCTTCAGACCAAAACTAGAGTTAAAATCATTTATTTTGATCCATTTTTAGGTCAGTCCAAATCATAAGTTGGTAGCATATGCAGAAGATACTAAAGGAAATGAGATCTATACCATCTATGTCATGGATGCTGAGACTCGTTCGCCAGTGGGTGAACCCTTGGTTGGTGTAACAGATTATTTTGAATGGGTTGGTGATGAGGCTTTAGTATACATCACCATGGATGAAATTCTCAGGCCGTATAAGGTAATCATTTTTGATAAATTTTTCTTCTATATTACTGTAATTCATTACAATCAACACTTGATTTCTAACTTTTTAGCTTTTTTTTTGTGTGGTTCTTATTCAGTTAATGCTTCCTTCTTTTCGTATTTTGCTTTCTGTTAAAGTTATTGAAAAAAGTATGCATGTGTTTCCCTTGAATTGTTGATGCCTTTTTGTATAAAATACAAGATTTTGAAACATAATCTAGATAAACCTAAACTAGGAAACTGAATCAAATCCAATCAACTTATATTTCTAACACTTTACGAATTGCATATATTTATCCATATAATAATAGACATATATGTGAGTCATGGATGCTAAGGCAGGGACCTTAATGTCTTGCATGTAATTGACTATTATTTACCACGACTCTTGCTAGCTTTGTACCTGGTCTATTTGTCAGTCTGCCAATGCCATGAGAATGGCCTGTCTTATTTTGCGCTAAATACATATGTCTAGGATGAATGGTCTTCAGGAATGCTTGGCAACACTCTGAGCCATATAGAATAAATCACATCCAATAGACATTTTCAATAAACCAAAGAAAGAAAATGATACCAACCGGATCGATGAAGAGATAAAAGAATAATAAAGATAGAATAATCGACTTTCGAGAGGTCGAATAAGTTCTCCCAATTGACATGAAATCAATAAACCATAATATTATTCAGCATAATCTCAATTACAACCCTAATACCCTATTTATAACTAGGCGAGTACCCGTGCCTGGCGGCAACGGTTCCTAGCGGCAGACAATTAACGATATGCGATATTGTGGTAGGTGTTTTGTATAAAATTGAAAAAATCAAAATGTAATTGCAAACGGTTGTAACATGTGATAATTCAATTTTAACAAAATTTCTTAACATGTATCAAACGACATATAAAGAAAACATTACATCAATAATGAAATACTAACTAACAACACACGCTAATCGTCACGTAAAACTTCTTAAAACACGACATTTGAGGTATAAATTCCTTCTTGACGGAACTCTTTGACTGGTTTAACCAATACTTTTGTTGCTCTACGGGATATCCCTCTAGACAATGCCACATAAAGCTGGCCATGTGAGAAAACAGAATCGGGCAATTAGACACCCACATTTGGAATTATTTGGCCCTGAGCTTTATTAATAGTCATCGCAAAGCTAAGTCGCACGGGAAATTGTGTTCTATTTAGTTTGAAAGGGAACATGTCTTCTTCAGATGGAGCAAGAGGAATTCTTGGCAAGAGCACTCTAACTCCAGCATGCTGTCCAACAGCAATCTCTAACATTGATGATATTAGGATCAAAACGTTTGCATATCAACCTCGTGCCATTACATAATCCATTTGTCGGATCGAGATTCCTTAAAAGAATAATCGGGCAACCAATTTTCAGACGCAAGTAATGAGGAGGCAATCCGCTCACGTTGAGCGAGTTTAAGAATTCCAAAGGATATAAGTTATGCAAACAAAGAGCAACACAAGAGTAATTCATTCATTTTCGATAGGACAAGATACTAAGAAAAACAAGACATAGTTTGTAAAGCGTGTTAAACAAGATGTTTTAACAAAAGAGCAACATAAATGCTACTCTTCATCAATCTCACTTTCATCAATGATGCTATAAACTCTTTTCCGACCAATCACGACCACTCGACTCTCAATGGCTGGCGTTGGGATTTGTTCTTCTTCATCATCTTCGTCATCACTTGATATGACAATGACGTCATCTCAATTCCAATTGATCAAGTGAGGGTTGAAAAAAGGGTTACGATGTGGAGGAGGGTTTGGGGAAGCAACTGTAAAAGAAAACAGTAAAAGGAGATTTTAGAACAAAAAAATAGTAAAAGGAGATTATAGATACTCAACACATTATATAAGAAAACCAACCTCAAGATCATCATCAACGTTTTTTTTTTATTGTTGATTTCCATGCTTCCTTTCTTTCTACCTGTAATAACAAAAGTATGAATATATGAAATGAATGTTTACATTGGGGTTATTTATATAGGCAATGGAAAACCTTTGCCATATTAAGTTTGAATCTCATATAAAAATTAAATTCCCGCCATTGAGAGTGAAGTTATTAAAGGAGGTATTTAATTGATTTGGTTTCTATAAAAAAAAAGATTATTATATAATTGCAAATACCTAGTTGAATACAACTACATGAGAGATATATGGAGTTTTTTTTATTGTTATAGGAACTCGTATAAGATCCTTTTGAAAAACCAATTTGGCATATTGACCATGTTGATCAATAACTTATCAACATCTTATGATATTATCAACATCTTATACGTATATAATAATTCCGATGGCATTATTCAAACAAAAAAATAACGAAGGAACGAAAACATAATTTTGATTAGGTAAATGATGACGTTCAATGTCGTTCGATTGATTCATTTGGCGTTTCGATTGTTAGTGTGTTATATAATGTTCGGTTTCATATTAGTTCAAATCAACACATACATAAGATATTGAAGACGATGGCTTCTTAATGAAGTGTTTTTTATTGGTTTCATATGAGGAATCAATTAAATATTAGAAGGGGTTACATATTATGTTAATTATTCATAGCTTCCTTTCCATATTAGTAGAGATTTCCTTATAATGTGTTGACCAAACTTTTCAGTTTTCAGTATCTGGTTCGAATGCATTGTTTGGGTGTTGACCAAATTTTAAGTTTTCACTTTCAAAATTGACCATTTTTCCATTATATTAGTAGAGATCATATAAAGACAAAGGAATCAATTAAATATTAGAAGGGATTACATATTATGTTAATTATTCATAGCTTCCTTTCCATATTAGTAGAGATTTCCTTATAATGTGTTTGTTTGGGTGTTGACCAAATTTTAAGTTTTCACTTTCAAGAATTGACCATTTTTCCATTATATTAGTAGAGAAGAGATAAAAGGCCCTAGACTTAACTTGTTCACCAAGAAAATATAATAAAGGAAACTAAATAAACTAATTAATTAATTAATAATAATAATAATAAACTATATAATTCAAGATCGTATCAATACTCCCGCCCCAAAAAACACCTTGTCCTCAAGGTGTTGCTTCAAAAAGTCGCCTCCAATGATTCTGGGATCCCATAGTTTTCTTATAGCTATACCCTTATGATGTTGTCCAATGGTAAGCCCAAAGTCTAATCCATGATTGTTGAGCCTCAATTTTGAGTGGTAAAACCCTCCTGTTTCATCTTTTTTCCCCACGTCAGGTAAGTCATCAAAACTCACCCACTAACGATGATGAATGGCTTCATGTATCATTCCATCACCATGTTTATGTTTTACCCCAACAAGCACAAAAGAAGTTTTATTCTGATGCATAAACCTCCCGCCATTTTCACTGCTAAGCTTTTGCTTCCGATGCCCTTGGTTTTCATCATAGGCTGCAATTACCTCGTCCTTCTTGTTTCGGATTTCTTCTATCTAGTCTCTTTTCACATCGGAACATGCAACCACCATGTTTTCATCCACTGTTGATCCATCATCACAATCTTCAATGACAATGATTTGTGATTCAGGGTTTGATATAACATTTTTGGATGCTTCCTGAGCTCTATTAAGATCACGCCACTTCTCCCATTCTTCAACCTCCTTAGTGCGGCCCATTGAAATCGCCAATTTTTTCAATAGATCTATAATCTCTTCATGTTTACGGGCTGATTCAGCTCTCATAGCTTCCATTCTTTTCTCTAAGTTATAAATTCGATCTTCCATTTGTGTATGATAATCATTGTTACTCATGACTAGGGGTGAGCATCGGTCCCGGACCGGACCGACCAAGACCGAGACCGAATTAGCCCAAAAGGCGAGACCGAGGACCAGACCGTATGTGGTCCGGTCTCGGTCCGTCGGTCGGTCCGGTCTAACAAGGCAAAATAGTCGGTTTGTGGTCCGGACCGACCAAGACCGAGACCGAATTAGCCTAAAAGCCGAGACCGCCGGTCTCGGTCCGTTCGGGTGGTTTGCTCAGCCTTACTCATGACTAACCTGATGATGATCAGTAACTCCGGGATGAACAAAAAATTCCGGTGAACAGTAACCGGTGAACAGTTTTTGTTTTTGTTTTTTTTTATTTTTATTTTTTATTTATTCATTTTCTTTTAAACCCTAGAATCGAACAACTCTGATACCAATTGATACGAACCGGATCGATGAAGAGATAAAAGAATAATAAAGATAGAATAATCGACTTTCGAGCAGTCGAATAAGCTCTCCCAATTGACATGAAATCAATAAACCATAATATTATTCGGCATAATCTCAATTACAACCCTAATACCCTATTTATAATAAAGGCCCTAGACTTAACTTGTTCACTAAGAAAATATAATAAAGGAAACTAAATAAACTAATTAATTAATTAATAATAATAATAATAAACTATAGAATAAAGGATCGTAACAGAAAACCATAGTAGTAATGCAGAAGAGAAGATGACACGAAAGTGGTCTTGATTTCGATATGACATTATGGATCAATGTGTTTTGTTGACCTTACCATCTTCTAGACTTCACCCCTCACATCAATTTGTATGATTGTATATATGTATATGTTGTATCTCCAGTTCTCAGTGAAACTGTGAGTGTATATGCATGTCGGTAGGCGATAAGCGAGTAAAGAAGCAACACTTTTTGTCTACCGAGTTCTGAATGTTTTTCGCCACAAAGTGCTAAGCATAGAAGTGGTGGGTGCAGTGCCATTCTTTCATTTGATTAAAAATTAAAAGCAGAAAGAATGAGTTAAGATAACAAAATTGAAGTTTAGTTTAGTTTAGGCGATAAGCGAGTAAAGAAGCAACACCTTTTTTTATAAAAAATTGAAGTTTAGTTTTTTAAATTAAAACAATAAATTAAGATAACAAAATTGGACAGTATTGGCATAAAGAATGAGTTTTAACTTTTAATGCAAGCAGATTTTTTTTCTTCTTCTTATCGAATCCTGTTATATATTATTATTGATCGAGTAGTTTTAAGTAAATCACTACACATGTAAAATGCATGTTCTGAATGAATGACTTGTCATCTTATGAAATGCGTATAAACTACAAAGGGAGACATCAGTTTCAGTTTTAGCTTAAATGTTGCTAATCTTGCATTCTTCTAACATTTATAATTTGGTGTTTACAGGTTTGGTTTCATAAGTTGGGTACAAATCAGTCAGCTGATTCATGTCTTTATCATGAAAAAGATGATATGTTTTCTCTGGATCTTGAAGCTTCTGAAAGCAAAAAGTATCTGTTTGTTGGATCAGAAAGTAAAACTACAAGGTCTATTTTCTATTTGGATATCTCCAAGCCTGAGAATGGTCTTATGGTTTTGACACCTCGGTTAGAGGGCATTGACACATCAGTCAGCCACCGTGGAAATCATTTTTTCATTAAAAGGAGGAGTGACGAGACCTATAATTCAGAACTACTAGCGTGTCCATTGGACGATGTGAATGCAATTACAACTCTACTTCCTCACAGAGATAGGTACTTCTAAATGTTCATGTTTATATCATATAAAGGGCGCACTATTGATATTTGTTACATCTGAACTTCTACCACCTGACTCACGTTATGTTTTTGCGGATAGGTAAACAAATAAGAACTGGTTCGAACGGGTTGAAATTCATCCGAAGTTTATTTTTTTATTCATGCTCTGCAACCTTGGAAATCACTTTATTTTAAAATTAGACTAAATATGTTATTGTAGCCATATTTACTATACATCATATATAATAAAAAGTTGGGCATAAGTATCTAGGTCAACCCAATCCGGTATAGCTACTTTCAACATGTTGATAAATGATCCGTAGCCTACGTTTTCACCTCTAATTTTCTGCTTTGGTACATATTATTATTCCTTCTACCTGCCTTTATATTTTTTCATATTATGCACTTTATCCAACACAAATGATGAAACACTTCTAAGAGAGTAGATTGGTATACCAAGGATGGCTCAAATACTCAATGGTGCAAAAGAGTAGCTATTGCAAGTACAAGGGAAAATTTGAAATTGTTTTGGAGATTTTCTGCAAATGCAAATAACTCTGCAAGTATGCAGAGTTTCTTAGTCATTCTAAAATTGTAGCGGGGTTCAAGTTTTTTGTTGCTTGACATAGGCTAAGTAGCTACCTTGAATTCTTAGTAAATTAGTCATCCAAACTTTAGTGGGAGTTGTAGCCTAAGAGTCTTTCAACTCAACATTGTATTTTTTTTTTAAAAATTGTGTCATGGACCATCTTAATATGTCTATATGAAAACTTCTGTTTTTTTTTTGTACTTTGTAATTTCAGACTAAAATACGCTACAGCAATTACCGGGGAAAACCCCAAATATATGTAGTAGACAAGATAGGCTCATGGACCTAAATGTGCAAACATACGAATACCTAACCAGACCATCTAATCCTCTATCGTGATCCTCAACTGTTTGGGCAACAGTCATCCGACATTTTTAACTTGACATTGTAAACAAGAACAGCCAAATTGTCAATACATCAAACACTGACGGAGAAAAAGAAAAGATACAAGTAAGCAAAAATCCGCTCTATAGTAGTTGAACATCCATTTAGTTTTGCACAATCCAGTACTGTCCAAGTGGTGCTAGTTTTTAAGATTTAAACTGAGGCAAACAATGTTTTTAGTACTACTAATTCTGTCCATGTTTTTCGAGTCTATTAGTATTGATGTCTGTCATAACTCGGCAAATATATTTTGTATGCTTGTAAACGTAAGCACATAGTGCTACCTACTCAAAATTTAACGATATATATTTGTTCAAACTTAGCTTTCTATATGTACCATTAGTTAATAGACTGTTATTTTAAAATTTTCATATTCTCATTCATTTCTTTGTATGTGCTTTTTGTCTTGTTTCAGTGTAAAAATACAGGACGTAATACTTTTTAGTGACCACCTTGTGGTATATGAGCGTGAAAAGGGTCTACCTCGGGTAACATTTTACTCTCTTCCAGCTATTGATGAACCATTACAAAGTCTCCAAGGTGGTCACCCGTTGAGTTTATTGATCCTGTTTATTCAGTGGATCCCGCAGAGTCACAGTTCTCTTCAAGTATATTGCGGTTTTATTATAGCTCTCTGAGGACACCCCCTTCTACATATGATTATGATATGAATACAGGAGTTTCAGTTCTGAAGAAAATTGAAACAGTAAGTTACATGGTAGATATTATTCAACCATAGTTTCTTGCTTTCTTTTTTATTTTTATTTTTGTTGATGTTATCCAAAAATTGTGTTATTGTTTTATCATCTGATGCACTATTATTAAAATACATTATACTTATCTTTAAACAATTGCTACCTATAAAATATTTTCAGCTAGAGGCTAGTTACAAGTTTACCTCTAAATAATACTATAATTTTCATATATCAATTTCTTGAATTTGAATTAGATGGTATAATGATTTGTTGCAAATTGGTCCAGGCATAATTAGTTATAACATACAGCTAACATAAAATTTAAGTATGATGAGATGGAGTTTTCAGGCATTAGTTTTGCAATCAGTTTAGTTGCATGTGATCACAGGCTGAGAGGAAGTTATTGCATTCAGTTTGGTTTTACTATGTACTAATTACATTTGTAAATGCTTTACGATTCTCATTTATTCTTTTCCGTTTAGGCATAAATATCTAAATTATTATGTCTAACAGACCACCTCTTGATGGAATCAGGTACTCGGTGGTTTTGATGCCTCAAATTATGTAACCAAAAGGGAGTGGGCTATCGCTCAAGATGGCACTCAAGTTCCAATATCAATTGTCTATCGAAAGGACCTGGTCAAGCTTGATGGGTCTGATCCAATGTTGCTGTATGGCTATGGATCATATGAGGTAATAAATGTGCTGGATTTCACCTATATTATTATTATTATTATTATTTTCACATGGATGTATTAATCTATCTCTATGTGCTATGTTATTTTTTTTTCATTAAAAAATATTGAAATAATTGTTATTTCTCGAGTAAACATGCCTTCTTATTTGCCGATGTATTCCTTATTTCAATTCTATCTTTAACATTTTTCTCGTGTTAAATGCAAATGCTAAACTTACATGTTGTTTTAGACCTCTTCTTGTTTCGTGCCCAGAAGTAGTGGTGGGGTGCAAGATTTTATTAGGACTTCCATGCCGGCTGAAATTTTAAATAAGAGTTACAATAAGAGGCTCAATAAATGCCAAACCAATTTTTGAATGTGATGCTATGCATGATAAAACTGGACAGTATTTAACTTCAGGACTGTTAATAAGTTAGTATATGATCTTTTAATTTATTGTCTGCAAGACTGTAATAGCTATCAGATATGCATGCTTGAATGTTTACTCATGAGTGATGCAACTTATATCTGTTCCGCAGATATGTGTGGATCCTAGTTTCAAAGCATCGAGGTTGTCTTTGTTAGATCGTGGCTTTACATTTGCAATTGCCCACATTCGTGGTGGTGGAGAAATGGGAAGGAAGTGGTATGAAAACGGGAAATATCTCCAAAAAAAGAATACTTTCACAGATTTTATAGACTGTGCTGAGTATCTGATAGAGAAGAAATATTGTACAAAAGATAAACTGTGCATCAATGGAAGAAGTGCAGGAGGGTTACTTATCGGTGCTGTTCTAAACATGAGGCCTGATTTATTTAAGGCAGCTGTAGCTGGAGTACCATTTGTAGATGTTGTGACTACAATGCTTGATCCAACAATTCCTCTAACAACAGCAGAATGGGAGGTATTTCATGTTCCCTTTTTTGAAAGTACAACACTAATGTTTTTTCTTTTTCCTGAATAAATAATGCATTGAACTTGCTTACAACTATATTCTATAATAATTGTATATATATATATTTTAACATAAAAGAATTTCGGACCCATATGGACATTTGTAAAAACTATTTTAAATAACTAATATATTGAATAGAAGTGCAACCATATTATTCTGTGTATAGTTAACAAAACAAGTATGATTACAACACTTCGACCTGTTTGACCCATTTGAGCCATTGCATTTTAGCTAAAACTTTATATTTTACCCGTTTGACTGATAATATTCAAATACAATCTGAATTATTCAGTTTTCCACCTTCTACCTCTAACATTTACCTGTTGGCTGACTATGAGCCTTTCATTTGGAAGATCTTACCCGTTGAGTGATGCTAAAAAGTATAGAATCACCAAAACTGTATCAGTTAATCACAAACCAACCATGTGAAGATAGCGGTTTTGTATATTTCTTCAAAGACGATATTTTGTGGCTCAGCTAAAGTTCTTTTATTGCAGGAATGGGGTGATCCTCGTAAAGAAGAGTATTACTTCTACATGAAATCATACTCACCTGTTGATAATGTGAGTTTAAAATTTGAAAGTCTATGATGATAACCATATTATAAATTATGAAATGTCAGATTTAATTACTAATGGTTTTATTGTTTACACAGGTAAAGGCTCAGAAATATCCTGCCATACTTGTTACTGCTGGATTAAATGGTAAGCTGGGTTTCTAGACTTTGAAGTTACATTTCAGTTCTACATATGTTATCTTTAGTTTAGTAGATTTAGATCACTGGCACGCTATACGTATTCTTTTCTCTTATAAGTAACAATGCCTGCAAAGAAATAGGTATATACTGTCTTGGCAAGAAGTTGGTCGGAATGGCATATTGAATACCTCTTATATTTGCTATTTGTTCCATTTTTATCTTCTTAAACACTCACACTATTCGATGAAACTATTTATTGTTGTATGTGAGAGAATATGACATTACGATATGAAGGTAAAAACAGCAAGTGACCAGCACTGATGAAAAGCAATTGATGGAGATGTGGTCTTTATGCTTTTATTTTAGGGAGAATTCCATGTTTACCCGATATAAAACTTCAAAATACCATATTACTGAATTTGAAAGTGAATAATGCATTTATGCAGCATATATCTGTCATCATTTGATTGAAGCTGTTATTTGTTTCTGCAGATCCACGTGTGCTTTATTCTGAACCTGCTAAGTTTGTTGCCAAGTTGAGAGAGTTGAAAACAGATGACAATGTGTTGCTGTTCAAATGTGAAATGGGAGCAGGTCACTTCTCAAAGTCAGGAAGGTAATGCTTTATTATGTTTTGACAGTAATGTTATGAGCTTATTATCGTTAATGGCATGTTCTTATTGATTTCTTGATCAGACCATCAACCATGAGTTTTCTATATGTTACGTATGACTTTAAGGATTTTAAATGACACTGGAATGGACGAGCCGAGACACTGAACTATAAGATAATTAATCTATTTCTGCGATTGTTTATCTATAAAAACCAAGTGCAGACACAAATTAGTTGAAAGTTATGCCATGCTGCGTGGTAATCACTAGAATATAAATATAGAATGGAATGTCCTAGAAACCTAGAGTTGTAGCATTAGTAACAAAACACAATCCAAATCAGCTATTGTTTTTTGCACAAATTGAAACTGAGTGTGGTAAAAATATTTCCTTTTAATACTAGATCTCCTGAGGATTTTAGAACTAAAATACTAGCATCCTGAATACCCTAGTTGGCTGTGTTTAAGAATCAGGTATCAACGCTCGAGAAACTGTACATAGTTTCAAATCTCAGCTAAAGGACGTGTTATTTCCATTATGATGAGTCAAATACCAGCTCATAAGAACTAAACTTGAATTCATATAAAGCTTTTTGATTCCTTTTGTAAGTTACATATATTTGTTAGAATTGTTAGCAATTCAAGCTTTATCGAGGTGTATCGAGCTTTCTTTATTGAGCAGGGTTTCTTATCTAAATTTCCGAGCTCGAGCTTGCATCATACAAGCTTATTGAGCATTAATATTATGTTCAAGCTTACAAGTAGGTAGCCTAGTCGTGCCTGAGCTTGGCTCGGGTTGTGTGCAGCCTTTTTGTAGGTTTAGTTGCTGCTTTTATTGGTCCAAAAATTTTACAATGGACAAAAAAATGTTTGTAGGTCTATCTGACTCGGACTGGCCTTTGATGAATGAGCCCATAGAAATAGTGACTTGTTTGAACACAAACTCATTTTCACCTGTTCCGCCTATCTTGCCACCTCCATGGTTTATAAATAGTATGGTGTCAGTATTTGAACTGCTACCCAGTTATTTAAGAAGAGTACCATCTTTCACTAAATTATTGTAATTTATGCTTTCGTTCTATTAACTTCAGATTTGAGAAGCTTCAAGAGGATGCATTCACATTCACATTCATTTTGAAGATCCTGAACATGGTACCTGCACTTGCTTAAAGTTACGTAACATCATGGGTTTAAATCGTATCAATGTCGTTGGATAATCGGACGGTATACATTTGGGCAAATAGTGGGTTGAGTTCTGGTTGAAGGCTTCTAAGAGGTACCCATTTTCTTTTCTTACCCTTTATGATTATTTTACACTTAAGTATAGCCAGATATTCATTTTTATCTTACCGTCGTGTTTAACATCCTGTTCCTTTGTATTTTGATTCACAGAATTCATTGATAAAAAATATATGGAAACGCTGATGCAAGAAGGTCCTCGGTTCAAAATTTCCTTAGTATTTTTGCAACCAAGCTGTTTTCATGACTTACTATCTAAATCACAAAGGAGTAAACTCGGAACTTTCTTTGAAGGCATAATCTTGAGTTTGTGTTTTGTGGGGATCATTTATTGATTATAACAATTTTCTATGATCCATGTATGGGAAATATATGCGCTCTTTGTTCGTCACATCCTAAACCACTTTTACCATATTATCACTCCCTCCATCGCACAATAAGCCAAAATAAGCTTACCGTTTTATTCTATCTTGTCCCAAAATAAATGTCTTATTTCATTAAGTTTTGATTTTACAATTAATTACACACAATAGTAAACTGTATCAACTATTCTGAGGATAAGTTTGATAAGTACCCTAGTAAAAATGTAACAAAAGTGGTTCTTGTTAATTTAACCCGAATCATACGTGATGCACAACATTTTTTTATTTCTTACCTAACCTGATACGCATGTTACAATTTAATAATACTAATGCTACATCTATTCAATTATCCATAAAAAGAATCACACGCCGAGGAGGCGGGATGATTGGTTTTGTGGATGGCTCCCACAAAACCAATCATCCGGCCACCTCGCCGCTAAATTCTTTTCACATGGATGAATTTGAGTGGGTGTATCACCCTTATTTAATAAAACTAGTTGGATACTGCAGCATGACGGTAAATATAGTCATATAATAAATATAGTAATTGAATTGCTAACCCAACTCTTCGTGATTCCTCACCCATTAGTGAATTTATTTCACAACACTCCAAATATATATATGTTAGTTGTATGTGTTTGTTTGGTTTCCGTATCTTTCCGTGACATCATTATTCCGCATATAAAAGACCTTCACAATCTCTTTCCGTCAAACACTTTCCCAAAGTAAATGATTTTGATAAATAAAGTTTGTATTGATTGAAATAAAGGTTAAAGTTATACAAAATTTTAATTAAAATAAAATAAACCTATTAAAAATGTAAAACTAAAACTCATAAAATATATCAAAATGGATGTTGAATTAAATAGCACAAAATTTTAAAAATATGGTGAAATTAGATCATAAAAATTAAACGAATTAAAGATATTTAAATTTTAAAATAAATGTGATTAATTAGTTAAGAAGTGACATGTGTCACCCCATTATTGGAGCTCCTTATTTTAGTTTGTTAGAGCTCAATAATTGGAGCTCCTTATCTTAATTTTTTGTGGACCCCACAACTTAAATGCTTTATATAGTAGTATAGATAACTATCGTATTTAATTTTATTCAATTTTTTTTTGGATGCAAAGGTGAATTATATTACTTTAACAATATGTAATCATGAGATAACATAGACTGCCATTGGGCATTCCCAAGACAGATACTAAACATCTCAGAAATTGGAGAGTACCCAATATCCGGAGAACAACAAAACATGTCTGACAAAAATTATAAGACATAACAACAGAAACTACAAAGAGCTATATGAGACTCATATACAGTTGTATCCACTCTCATGTCTTGATTCACCTTGATAGCACCATACAATCTAGCTACATTTTCATTTCTCCTTCCCACCATGACCACTCAACCTGCCACCACAGTAGTCAAAGTAAGAGGAGAATGGTTTCACTAGGCACCCATAACCCTTCCAATCAAGGGCTATGCCAAGCAACCTACATTTCCATCTCTTAAAAATGGTTTCAGTTGCTTGGGAACACTCACCTTGAGGGAAGACCACCCATTACCTCCTTTGATAATGCATTGAGTGGACCAAAAGGTCCATCTTTCATACATCTCTATTCCACCCATCATACATTGTCCACCCAAGCCATATACCCTTCACAAAGAAAAGCCCTTCATTATGGTACATCTTATGTGAATTAGACCTCCTCTCAGTCCAAAATAGATGTTAGATTCCTCCCAAGGCCAACCTAATAGAGCTATAAGGATCAAGAGGTACAATCACACCAGAATAGACTCCAAGGTACAAGGTACTTTTTCAATGTTATGACTTGCAATTATGATCTTTTGATGAACATAGATCATACTTGAAATAATGATATCAGAAAGATATCAAAACTCCAATAAACTTCCAACATGATACTTAAGCCAAACACCCCCTTAACCAGTTGAACAATCAACTTCCATACATACTTGAATCAAATTCAACTGCCATACCATCACTTATCTTTTCCTGTCAAACTTTATATTCCAGACACTTTCAGCATTGAGAACACTGGCAGTTTTCTTGACTTTGATAGACACCAACTTGGCTCTAATGTCATCACATATTATGCTGAAAAGGGCCTCTTCATTTCTTTTGCAGTCATTGAATAACCTACTATTTCTCTCTTGCCAGATATATTAGACTGCAACAGCAAAACTTAACTTTTTAATGATCTTCCAAACCATCGTATTCATTTGTATTGCTTTAGACCATGAGCTTAATATCTTGCAACTTCTCATTCATGTACATGTTCCTTTTGACGAGGTGTGCCTGCTGGAGACCATCAAGGCATAACAAGAAGAAAAATGATCTTTTAAAGGGAAAATGAGAGAAATGCCCCCGATGCCCTGAGGCTAATCACTTTCCGGACCATTTTTTTCGGCGGTATGAAACTGGACCAGTCATTGGGCAACTCATCCACATTGTGACAAGTGTCCCGTATGTTTAAGGTCTTATTTTTTGGGCAACTAAAATGCGCTGGGCAACCGTATATTTTAAAATGGTTTTTTATTTTTTTGCTTTACATAAAAAGTAAACATTTAAATAGTGAAAGTACAATACATTTTTATTCAAAATCCAATACCCACTCGTCTTCCTCAGTCGTCTTCCTCACTCTCTGTTTTTGCTTCTCGCACAAACCATTCTGAGTTGTTTTCACTAATCAAACCGTCTTCTTCGTCAGTCACTCTCTTCCTCCTAACTTCAGTTATAGCCCCATCTACAAAGCTACAATGTTGATTGCAACCGATTTTACTGTGCACAACATTGTTTTTCAACAACCAAACCACCTTCGATTGTTCAATTTTTTTTCAATAATGTGGTATAATATGGTACGTAAATCTTTTTATCGATGTTTATTACATATGATTTATTTCCAATTGGTTATATGTTATAATAAATCGTTATTGTTAATTAATACCTATGTTAGATAGGTGTTAATTACATTTTATATTCCATTGCTCTTTTTATGTCTGTCTGATTCGTAATTGCAAATGTTGATTCTCATAATTTAAGAATTTTGTTTTTTTGTTACGACTATATTGTATCACGTTATTATCCCTTGTTATTAAACTATTGATTATGTACGGTATAATACCTTAGATGTTGTTCTGAGCCTTGGATCTAGAACACTTAGCTTGTTAATGAGTAGTTGCCTTGGATGGTTCCAAAACAACAAAGAGAAACTTTGTTATGAATACACATAAGTATGCGGAATCTACTTGAATGTACTTAGAAGATTAATGTAAACAAGTAAACACAGAATGTAACAACCAATGCTTCAATATTATTAACCAATAATACGAGTACTCTTCCTAGTACTAGGGTTTACAACCTTGAAGCTTTACTTAGAACGGCTAGGGTTAAGGGAAATGCTAGTGTGTATTTGTGATATATTCTGACCTAGCTAGGATCTCCTTTTATACACCAAGGAGTCATTTACAGAGATTACTATGCATTAAACGTATCATATCTTCTATAGGGATAGAAGATATGCTATTACAAAACGTACACGACATTCTATACATAGAACAGTACTAACTCTAATACTATCAGTACTAACTTTAACACTATCAAGACTAACTAGTTAATACTATTGGATTATTACTATCAGTACAAACTTCCAATGCTAAGAGTACTAACTATAATCGTGAATTTCCCAACAATCCTCTCCTAAACTTGTGATTGGGTTTCTGAATCACAAGTTTCTTTATGCTGAGAGGATTCTTCCAAACATCACTTCTGTCTGCTAGGTCTTCCAGCTTGATAAAAAATATTTAACAACGACTCCTTAGCCATTTCTACTGCATTACCCATTCTTAAACATGCATCTAACATTTGTAAGAGTGTTCCAAGAGCAAGTGGATAAGTTCTCTCAACAAGCATGTAGATGTCTGTTCTATTGCAAGTAGTCACAAGATGCAGTCTACAAGAATCCAGCAATGTCCAACTGAGCTCTTCATCACCAGTCTGAAATTTCGTTGCTCTCTATTTGCATCTGGTTCAAAGATATTCTGAAGCTCATACAGTAGCTCCACATCCTTATCATTATCTGGATCTTTATTCTTGAACAGATCTGTTCTTTTGACCGGACCTTTTACCTTCTTTAGTGTAGACTTGAGCAAATCTTCATCTTTAGGAGCTTCAATTCAATAGCTCTTCTTCAGTCAATCCACCTTCATGATCTGTCGATTTCAGCCTTTTGGTAACAGTGGAGGAAGCACCTTCTTCAGAAGGCCTTTTGTAGCTTCCTATAGGCTATGACCTTTCAAGAGTATCATCTGGTTGCATATGGGTGAAGTTGAGAATTCTTCTCTGGATTCTATCAACAGTTCTTTGAAGAGTCTCCCAAGAAAGCTGATTCAACTGCTTCAATGTCCTCTTATCTTCACCTTGATGCTTAATAAACTTGACCAGATACATCTTTTGCTGACTCTTGGTAGGAGGTTTATGCAGATCTTCAATCTCCCTTTGCTGTCTGAATTGGCTTTATCTTCTTGCAAGGATTTCACTGAACAACAAAGCTGCTTCATTAATACTTATTCCTTCATCTTGCTGCAACTTTTGTTGTACTTCATTAGTAGCTTCCACTTTTGCTCTCATATTATGCCAATCCTCTGCAAGCTTAGCCATCTTCTGTTTTTCCTTATCTGCAGCTTCTCTCTGTCTATCTTCCTCATCCCACTGTTCTGCTAGAGCTTTTGCAGCCTCTTCATTGATTCTATCCAATTCTGCTTTAGATAATTTCTTCTTCTTTGGTTCCTCTTGAAGAATGCCCTTGCCTTTGTCTTTAGGATCAATTGTTGGAGCTGAACTGGTTGGTTCAGAGATGACGTACTCCTTCTTTGATCACAACTCCTTTTTCTTTTGGCTTGGTTCCTGACTTAGGCTTCTTTCTCAAGTACATAACATGTGTTTTCTTGTAGACAGGTGAGATAGGAACTGATTTCTTTAAACTTTGTAGCCCCAGAACAACATGCTTCTCCTTTTCTTCATCATCACTATCATTATGTGGTGTTGCAGTAGTGATTGTAGCTTCTGTAGTGGTCATTGATTGTAATTCTGCAGCTACTTGAAACAGAGGAGTTAATAAAGATACTTGAACCTCGGGATTACTAACTATAGTACTAACAGTACTAACTACAACACTAACAGTACTAACTGGGATAGTACTGATAGTGCTTGTAGGAGTACTAAGTACTTCTTCAGCATTTGTAGTGGTCATTGCATCAACTAGAACTTGAACCTCCTCTTCTTCATAAAAAGGACTTTCATATGTCCCTCCTTGCCATTGACCAAACTCATGTCTTCCCTGAATGTCTGAACTCCTCCCATGTTTGGTAGAATTCTCACTGGAAGTACTAGACACCATGAACTTGGTCTTTCTTTTCTTTGATGCAGTGGCTGGAGTGGTTGCTGCAGAAGGCTGTGAAAGAACTTTGACTTGATGCTCCAACCTTTTCATCCTGAGAAGCATCTTGGTATGGACTTTGGAGGCATTCTTCTTGGTCTCCTCCAAATCACTTTCCAGCTGTTTCACCTTCTGAAAGACCTGTACAAATTCATCAATTCTTGGAGTGTCAATCTGCCCTCACCACTTCCAGCTATGTTACCTGATGAGAGAGGTGGGCCATGGGGAAATTGAGTTGCCCTCCCAGGCCTAGCCTGAGCAGAAGCAACCCCCCTTTTTAGCCGTTGCCTGGGTCCACCCTGCGAGGCTAGCTCACTAGGTGTTGGCATGGGTTGAGTCTTACTGATGTTACCACTGGCCTCACCAGCTTCTAAGTCTGGTTGAGTAGTGGCAGCCCTAATCATTCTACCTCCTTCATCACCTGAGGTAGGCTCATCTGGTTCAGTTTGAGTAGGAGAATGGGTCTGAGTTGTCCCACTCCCCTGTCTGGTATGCCTACTGGTTGATGAATGTTGATGTATGTCTGATTGAGCTCCATCTGTGGGTGTGTGTTGAGAGCCATCTGTGCTTGATGGTCCTTCACCCTCTACAAGTAACATGGAAGAAAACAAAGGCACTACAGTCCCACTATACCCCTTCACATCCCTTGACATATTTGAAAAAACTTTGGATGTGAGGATTTTGGGTGGATAAACATTTTTGTGAGACTGCAAGTTTTGTTTTTGAAGATCCAAAAATAATTGAATAAACCTGGGATACATCAAAAACTTGTTTTCATTACCAGCATTTTAATCATACCCTCAAAAATATAGTTTGAAAAGTTGAATACCCTACCTGCTGCCTATATTAGTGGAAAAGTGTTAATACATTGAGCATGTCTAAGATGAAGATGTTCTCTTAGAGATGTCGCAAAGTGTTAATACCTTGAATAACAATTGAAAGCCATCCACAATTGCCATCCATCGCGTTAGTTGTTGTACCCCTTCATTAGATGTTGAGACAATAGCAGTTTGCCAAAACTTTCTAACAGGAGTACATAAGATAGTAGGGTTAAAGAGTAAAGCAAACCTTATGTGGCTTCTATTAAGAAAAGCTACTATCTCTGAGAACTCTGTATTGCCTTCTGGTAATTCCAAGCACGCGCACCATGTTTTGCTTTTCAACAAAATCAATAGGAGCCATTAGCAATAAGAGTTAGGGTTATGAGAGTGGGTTTAGTTAGCAAAAGTCTTTAGAGAATGTTAGTTAATGACAATTGAGAAGTTATGCATATATAGTAGGAAATCTTGAATTTTGATTGGACCGCCTTGAGTATATTTTTGGTAGAAAGTAAAGATTAGCCAAATAGAAAACCTTTATATAAAGAAACCGGCGGTAACAACCCAATTCGCAAAGGCAATTATTGCATAACAGACTTTTGGTAGAAGTACTAATGGCTAGTCATCAGTACTAAAATTGGCTTATCAGTAATAACTTATAACCATCAGTATTAAGTTTACCCATCAGTATTATCTTATAGTTTGAAATCATAATACTACCCCATTTTAAAGGTATTAAGTGTAGTGACAGACACTTAATCAAAGCTCGGCCTCATATGGCCTCTGGTTTGGTGAAAACCAATGGTTTCCGTGCTGAGCACTGCCTTTGATGGATAGTCCCATACAAAGGGCCTTACTGATAGGGTTTCCAGCTCGTGGCAGGTGTTGCCTCCAACACAAGTGTTTGATTCACGTTTGCTCGTTGTTCTCTATTCCAGATGCCCTTGGGCTAGTCACACTATCTGAGAACAGATAGAATGGCAAAGAGTAGGTTAGTGCAGAATGAATCTGACTAACTGAAACCATCAATTCATGTTCATTATACCACCAGATGCCACATTATTTGTGACAACTGGCAATTTAGGGAGTCTATTTTAGGTAACCGCATTACGTTAAACTAAATCGAGCTTTTGCCTTTATCACTATTTTCATCGACCATGACTTGATTTGATATCGTTTATTGGTTTTTATGATTTATTTTATTATTGGATGAGTTATCGTGTGAGTTTTAACTCTTTTTGATAGGCACTATTCGATTCGGCACTATAAAAGCCTAAAACGAGAAATAATGCAACTTTTAGACCGTAACTCGAAACTTGGCAAATAAATAGTCAAAACTCGTGGAAAAACTTAAATAAACATAATAGAAAGTCTCGAATGAACGTCGTGGGACACTCGTGGGACAATATATGAACTCGGGAATGGGTAAACGGGATAGTTACGAAAAATTACGGCTCCGACCCCCCACCTTTCCCCATGGCCGGCGCCCCCTCCTCCCCAAAATAATTATTTTTAGGTCCCTCATGCCCATTTATATAAACCCACTCCTAACCTCATTTTTCTTCCACTTTCTCTCACTAAAAACACACACACACCCACTTTCTCTCTCTACTCTCTCTCTCTTCCACAAAATAAAACCCTAACCCTAATATTAACTACCACCACTGTAACACCCCGAAAGTTGGGTCCAAGGAAGCATACAAACCTTTGGGTGCTACAATCATGGTATCACAACATAAGGTACAAAGAATGGTTTTTATCCCATTTAATTAAAATAAAATTCATTGATTGAAAACCATAAGTTTACATTAATGAAAGTAGTGCGGAAGTAGGCCCAAAAGATAATTAAAGCGGTCCCGTTTATTCATCAGAGTCGCCTATGACCATGCCCCTTGCCAAGCGTCTTCCAATAGTGAGTTATCGCCTTAAACCTGAGAATACATGCTAAAAAGGTCAGCTTACGCTGGTGAGTTCATAGGTTTAAATTCAAGTAAAACGTAGTGGACCTGTAGGAGTTGATTTGCTATCCTAGACTTAAGATAGATATACAACATTCACAAACCGTTTCATATCCGAAATCACAATCCATATCACGCATCCAAAGGATCACACGGCCCAACGACTCTAGTCCGGCCTTTGTCGTGGCAAGGTCTAGAACAATTGCCAACCCCGGACTAGGTCGAGGTAGAAGTCTATTCTTAGCTAGGCAACAGTTATAGCAATTAGGATTGCTACCCTAGTCTAAGTCAACCACTACCGCACACATATCTAAACAGTCAAGCACATAAGCAAATCCAAATAGTTTTAAAGGTCCAAAAACATTAGCATGATTCTCACCCCAATTTAGTTAAAAACGTAGATAAAAATGGGGCTATGAAACTCACCTTAGCCACAGCAATGCACTATTCACTATTGACACGACTGGCATCTAAAGCTAATCTCCATGACATCCAAATGAACGTACGACGAGTACGATAGAATAGAAGGGACGCAACCTAATGCGTATACAATATTCTTAAAGTACGGCTCATATGATAAAGAAGTTGATAAAAGTAATGTGTCGTAGTTTTCGTGGATTATTCATGTCATTACTTTCAAAAGTACGTTATCGTTCCCAAAAGTTCATAATCAACATCTCAAAAGTTTAGTTTTAACGTTTCGTGTGGTGGTAAGAAACATAGACGCGACGTACAACTCACGTGGAAGAAGAGAAGACATCGACATAATCGAGACATACTGACCATAACTCACGCCAAAAGAAAAGACACTGACAAAGTCAAGAAATACCGACAATACTCAAGCTAGTCAAAGACTAGGAAATGACGACATCTATTTATCAAATAGATTAACTAGTTTCCCCATAATCCCAAACGTACATGTTAACAATAAAAGATAAGTTTCCATTTATCACTTAATTAATAAAGGTGTCATATTTGTCGCTCGTAATTTATACCAGTTTATAATAAAATACTTTATATAAGTTATACCACAAAGTATTTTATAAAAGACATGCTTGTTTATTCGACGTTCCCAAAACATATTGTCTTTAATAGGTTATCTTATCAAATATAATATTTCTCGACAAGTTTATAAAGGTTAACTTGTATTTATAAAACATGAGGTGCTATCTTTAATCAATAAGAGTTTATCATTAAATAAAATCATATTCAACGACAATATATAACTAGACATCTCGTTATTAGTTACAATGTGAAAAGGAAATACTTTGGCATATCGCGAAATCAATATATCAAACTCATTTCCGAGTCTAACATATTATACTCGTTTAGGCCAACAAGTTTAATAAAGTCCTAACATGAACGACCTAACTATTGTTGCAGAGCTTAAAAGAGTTAAACCTTGGGTGGAGGTATTGTCATATTTTTTACAAATTTATCAATATATTTGGTTACCAATATTGCTCTGTCAAACTTATAAATTGAAGCTGTTTTGTAGGATCTAACTAGATGGTTTCATTATGTCGAAACTCTTTGGTTGAATGATGAGATTGAAGCATTCCTTTGTGATCCTAGGTGACAAAGGTGTAAATTTCCGTGGTCAGATGATTATACTGTAGACCGAAATTTATGGCATCGATTAGTTTGCTTAGACCCTGCTAGAAAAGGTTGGCTAAAAATAAGGAGGTGAGTCTATATAGATAGTCTTATTCACTTTATTTTACACTATATTTGAGTTTTACCATTTCTGAATATGGTTTTTTATTTACGGCAAATGCGAAGCATATAGACCTCTGGGTTGACTACATGTGGCATGTGCGACCTCAGAATGCTAACTGGGTGATGGTTAGTAGTTACTTTGTTCAGATTCTTCTTCAAAACGGCATGCCCGTGTTTTATGTAGACAAGACGAGGTATCCCAGGCCCTTGAATGATGTTGAACAGGTAATACATTTACTTTTCATTTGGTGATATTTTTAGGATTTAAGGTTATTCAATAATCAGGTAGTTGATGAAAGGAACTTTAAAAAAATTGTAGGATCATACATATTATGTTGTTTGATGATTCGGGTGGTCTAGGGAGATGATTATACAAGTATGCCATTGTTTAGAGAGATGAAGAGAGTAGAGAGGGAGTTCTAGAGAGAGTTTTAACAAAAAAGAAGAAAGGTTAGATTAGAAGCTCCACCCCTTCCAAGGATGGAAGGGGTATTTATAGTTACAAAGAATACGTCCTCATGTCGAACTGTGGATCAGACATACAGTGGGTAAAGACCTGTCCTTCCTCCACGGTGTTACTTTAAACTAATCTACGCTAATAACTAACTAATTAACTACTAAATAATGTAAATAACGATATGTCTACGAGCTAACATATGCTAGACTATAATTGGGGTGACCGACACTTCCTTATGGAATTTCCAATTCCTAACAATCTCCCCTAAGGAGGTCACCCCATGATTTACATTTTGAATCCTAGCATTCTATTTTATCTTCTGTTCTGAGCTCGTAGACTTCAATTCTTCAAGTTCCGATTTCTTTGTGCTTTAGCAGTGATTCTTCAAAGTCCGACTGCTTTGTACTTTTAGTGGAGGTCTTTAAACTGATCCACATCCTTGATGATCTTCGAGCTTTGAGATCATCAGCCACAGTAAATCTCTGGATTACCCTTTATTGTGTTGCCTTCATGTGATGTTGTGACTTTTGGACCGACATGCTTACACTTTCTCGGATCATGACATCTTTTCATCGAGTAGCGGAAGCATATTTTTAGTATGTCTTTGATGGTCATGATTTTCTTCAATTAAGTGTGAATGCCGTGATCATGCGGTTGTGAATTGACTTCTCAACTCGATCACCGCAACCGTCAACAGCCTCGCAAACAACAAGATTAGCAATAAAACACACGAAAGTGTCTTTGTTCACTTTAGATGAATATAGTTGCAAGAACCACGGTTCCTCGCTGATCAAGATAAATACCGCTCGTGATCGTGTAGAGTTTCAAGAATCTCCTTGACAGGTTTCGCAATTGTTCTAGCCGTTCTCAAACCGGAGCGTCCCAAAGAAGACAACACGGAGTGAGTGAACCAATAATTGAGATTCATCGATTGATGAAAAATTGATTTGAAAACAATCGCGTATTGCTTAGAAGAAAGAGTTTTGCAAAACGCGAAGGTTTTATGAGAAAGATCAATTTTCAATCGAAATACTTTTGTATTTGAAAAGAGTACACATTCGATGTGCTAGAAAAAGAAGAGATTTGCACATCGAACGGTTTTTCCAAAAGTATTTTTCAATCGTAGATACTTTTGTGTTTGAAAACATGAATACACATTCAATGTGCTAGAGAAAATAAGATTTGCACATCGAACGGTTTTTCCAAAAGTATTCGTCAATTCATTTCCTGGACCAAGGTTGATTCAAGAATGAATCGCCCCATCGTTTCTATCCAGTTGTCACAAGCTTGATCTTTTGGAAAGATCTCACATGTCACCCACCAAGAGCTTGTTTGATGTTGGCTCTAGAAAGATTTCCATCTTCATCATGAATATTTTGCATATCACTCGGATGTTCTGGCAATACCACAAGGATAATGCGTAGTAGGACTCTCAATATATATACTTACTTTCCACATTGTGTGAAACAAAAAGTCTTCATTAATTTTGGCTCTAGACTCAATAGTGAACATTTGGTTCCTATGTCGGAGACTAGGGATAGGGTCTCCTTCTTCAATATCAACAATCTCTAAGAGAAAGTCGATAGATTATGTAGGTTCCCCGTGAGAATGAAACAAGTCCTTTTAAGAGGAACTTGAGTAGCTTGGGAAGTTAGGTGTAGTGCGTCCTTTGGGTCCATGACGCCTTGTCTTCAATACCGTGTTACCTTAGTAGACACCAAGAGCATACGATTGAACCCGGTTTACGCCTAAGGTTGAATTATTGGAGGGCTATTTCTTTTCATCCTTTTCTCATTTCATTTCTTTTCATTCTTCAACCCCTTCATGGTTACCGAGACTTTATTACTAGAACCTTGTTGGGTTTGTTCCAATACTAGCTCTGTCTCGATCGGCACTCTTCCCATATTCTCATTTTCTCCTTTTTCATCATACCTAAGGACTCTACACTATCTAGTGGATTGTCCCTGGGTAGATCCCTCCGGCTCTGGCGGGATCGTGGGAACGAATACCTAACCTAACCATCCTTATATCACCATGCATAAAGTAAATTGGTCGGTCTTTTGGTATTGTTCTTTCCTTCATGAAACCAGTTGAAAAATCATTTGAAAAATCAATCAAGGTACTTGTGATATAAATCAAAACATTTTATACCTTAATTGTTTTGATCATTTAGAAATGCTCCCCCTCAACATGTGCATATGATTTTGAAATTGTTTAGCACATGGAGGCAAGAGTTCTTATGAAATAATTTCTTGATCACAATTTCCATAGAAAAAGCCATTTGATTTTCTTGGAAAATTCTCCCCCTCAAAATGTGCGTTGGTTGTTTGAAATCATTTAGCACATAGAGGAAAGAGTTCTATGAAGTACTTTCACGATCACACTAGCCATTAAGAACCCATTTAGAAACTCAATCAAGGTACTTATGTTGAAACAAATAAATCTTTGTACCTTGAAAGTTTATTTTCTTTTGAAATGCTCCCTCTCAATATGTGCTTCGAGATTCGAAAGCGTTTAGCACATATGGGAGAGCAGCATGCACTTTTGAATCAAATCGATAATCAATTATCAGATTTCATAATTAAATCACAAATTCTCCTTCGATCAAAAATATCAAACCCTTTGAGATTTTGGATCCCAAGTGATTTAATAAGGTTTAGAAAACATGGGAGAATATGTGGCCTTGTTTAAATTCTCATCTTGTTTTTGGATAGATGCTCCTCATCAATCATGTGCATCATGTATTTGAAATCGTTTGACACATGAAGGAAGGAGTGCTTTTGAAACAATTACTCTTTAAACAGATTTGAGATGTAAATCATGATCTCTCCCGATCAAAAATTTCAAACCTTTTGAGATTTGTGATCCCAATTGATTTAAATTATTTAAAAGATTTTGGGGAAAGATGTGGCTAGATTTAATTTAGAAATTGACTGATAAGGATCAATTTAAGACATTAAAGATTGTTAGTGTCAGGTATGATTGTTTTAAGAGATCTTTAAGTAAAATAAAACAATTTCACAATCAAACAAGAACATAAAAATTTCATTTTGAAAGATCTTTGAGTTTTAAAGAAAATCATACCATGACATAACATTAAATCATTAGATCACCACTTTATTTCGTACAAAACGGACTCTGTTGATGAAATATCGTTTGAAAATATTTAATATTGAAATCACTCTCCCCCTCAATCGATGACCGTAGTTGTTGATTGAGTGACTTAAGATTTGACAAAATAAAGTCAGGCTGATTTCCAAAATTTAGTCCAATTTATTTTCAAACAAATATTTTTCTATCATTTTCAAAACAATATTTTTAAAATTGTTAAAAACTGGTATCATCACTACTAATCCTGCACAAATATACGTTAGGTGGAGAGAATCATAAGCTGCTTCTGTTGTTGCTGAAAGGATGAAAGAAAGCCTTCTGCTGAAGAAGTGAGACCTCTGAAGTTGCATCTATCGTGCCAACTATCCATGGAGAGATCTGATTAAGCTCCGTTTCTTCTTTTGTCGACCCAAGATATAGTTACCCTTTCCTTTCGGCATCCAATCATCTTCATTTGTAGGATCCGGATCGAGAACATTCTTATATACCATGATATCTGCATATGTTAGTGGCCACAAACAGATATATGGTGGTCGACATCACCCAACCAGCAATCGACTAATAAAAGTCAATCCAACATATCAATCAGATCATACATAGGCATGGGAATTATATGTTTATCAAACTCTAATCATCTAATCCTAATAATCATATCCTAGATTCCTAGTCCTTCGACATAGGCAACAATCCTTTTCAACTAAGCACGTAGGATAATTAGATAAGCCCGATAGATGATATAAATTTGAAAACATTCTCCCCCTCAATCAATGACTCTTTCTATGAAATTTTTTAAATAAGCTGAAATCATTGATTGGGTTTTGCAAATTTATGAAAGCTTGATTCTGATTGATTTTCAAGCAACTTATTTACCACCATTTTGTTAAAACAAATCTTTTTCTGAAGAATTTTAGAAGGAAACATATTTGAGTAGGAACAGCAGTCCTTCGACATACTTTCCTCAATTTGTTTTAGGATAAGTTCATGAAATATTTGAAGATTGGTGTTGCGCAACACTTTATTTTCTTGAAGAGCGGGTTGCTATATGAAATAATAGCAAACCAAGGTTTTAGCGCGGGTTACAGTCGGAAATAACTGCAAGCCATAATTTTTTGGACATGTTTTGAAAAGAAATATTTACACCTCCTGCTCGAACTTCATCTATGGTCCCGTGCCATTATTGAATGACATTTCTAAGACCGTAGATTTTATCGATACCAGAAGACATGTCTTGAGAAAACAATATTTTTGGTATTTTTCAAATTTTCTGATTTTTTATGGATTTTTGTTGGTTTTATATTTTTCTATTTTGTTTTTGTTGGTTTTATATTTTTGTATTTAGCTTTTTGATAAATATTTACAGATAGAGTAGATGATATAGTTTAAGAAGATGATGATACGAGTACCGAGATAAGGATATCGAGCAGCCCCGTTATAGAAGATAGAAGTCATTATCTCTTAAACATTCACCACCAAAGCTTTCGAGGCTCTTGAAGAGAGGAAATTGAGCCTTTAAGAATACGAGACTTTGGCAGCTTCCCCCCAAATCGAAAATCATCATGCTGAGCAGATTCTAAGCTCTCTTTCAATCTTCCCTTAGCCAGGTGCACAAGGACGTAAACCATTATCATCGATCTTGCTTCTCCTTTTACGAATGATCATCGTGGTTCTTCATTCGGGGTTATATCATCCAATAGAAGAACAACAACGTATCATCCCACATTTAAATAATCTTCTCAAATTCCTTTTCCATCAAGTCCAAGCGATCCATACCAAAAGTTGTCAAGAGACCACTTCCCCAAGTAGATGAATTGATGCGATCGGTCTCTTAGACTAGAGCTCACGAACCCGAATACACATATACCCAAAGACAGAGAAACTTATAACATCAAGTAGCAGATTAAGTCGATAGCCAAAGAATAACCCCGATGTAAACTTTTCTCTCCCATGATGATAGTGTATGAAGCTCAAGAACCCAAGCACCGAATGCCCAAAGAGAGAATAACCGATAATATTGAAGTAGCAGTCGAATCACCGATTATCTCTGCACAGATGTCAATCTGAATAAGTGATTATATCTCTCGAATCACCGATTAAGCTCTCAGTGAAACAATTGAGCGCCCCAATGTACACAATCTCTCCCCGATGATTGCAATATCATCAAAATCATCATACACTTATGTACCTCTTTTATCACCAGAAACTAACTCTTTCATCTCTTCCCCCACATAGTTGGAATAAGAACACTAAACGCCATAAGTCAAGCCTTGAGTTTCTCTTCGGTAATGACATTTGTCTTCCCGGGATATCTTCAATCACTTAGAAGTATTAAGCTCATCAAGTTTACTCGCGTTTAGATGCTTGTCTCCTTCCCCCTTGCTGGTTTTAATACTTCAGAATCACCAACACATTGTAAGCCCATATACTCGAAATCTTTTGAGAAGAACCTTTGAAGTCATTGTGAGAATCAACTTGCTGAAGTACATTGTGAGCAAATCTAATTAGGGATTAAATCTGACTTATCACTCTCCCCCAATTAGTGCTCTCCCCTAAAATGACAATCTTTATGATGCATGCCCGAAATCTGAAGAAGTCTTTGGATAAACAAATGCAACTCGTCTTTAGTCTTCTAACATGCAGCAGAAAATGTAGAACAGACTATAGACTCGACCTTCTTCAAGATTGTCCAATTGAGGAATAGAAAGTTAACATCTTCTTCTCACCAAATGCATTCCCTTTAGCTTACATATAGCAAATCCCCTTAACTAAAATCCCTCCCAATCAAACAAGAACATAAAGATGTTCATCAAGGAAATCAGCCCCGCAACTGGAAGCACTTTGTCGTTAAACTCATCAGTCCGTGAGAAGGTGTCAACCAACGGCTCTTAGAAGAAACACCATGTAAAGATGACCCGATAAGAAGAAGCTCGGTTCTTACATGAGTTTGGAGCCGTATGACCATATATTCTTAGATATAACTCAACATGCAGAATTATCACACTTTTTCTCCCCCTCAAGAATTGCATATGGAGATGCCATTATTGATTAAACAAGTAAAAATCTAGTCCCTTCACACTTCTCCCCCTCAAAGGTTGCAAATTATGTCGCCATCGCCATTTTATTTGAGCAAGTGGAATAGGAGAACTAGCAATGATAGTCTGGTTCACTTGATAACTGAAAGCGCATGGAAAAAGTATGAAGCATGTTGATGAGAATGGTCATTAATAAGAAGATTTATCTTCTTCAGAAGATAAAGCGCACTGAAGCGTACACTTTTCTTTTCTTTGAGGAACGAGGCTTGAACTGTTGTGTTCAAACGCCATATGAAGATTTCTCTTCTTCAGAAGATAAAGCGCACTGAAACGTACACTTTTCTTTTCTTTAGAGTACGAGGCTTGAACTGTTTTGTTCAAACGTCATAATCTCTCTCTTTTCTACCTCTCTTGGCAAACTTGATATCAACCCCATTATCATTCAGTAGGCTCTTTGTCGTGACAACTGATGGAGAAAACCCAATATGATGAATTTGACCCTGAAGTAAAACAACCCGAACTCGTGACTTAAACTTGCACATATGTAACAAAGAGCGGTGCCGAGAATTCATGCCCTTTTGAATCTCTAAGTACTCTATACTCTTCAACCAACCAACCATCAAGTATTAGACGTACATCACTTCTTGAAAATCCACAATTCAATGTGACACTAAGCACTACAACGTAACTCCTTAAAGTGATAGTTATTTTGTGGTGGTAAGAGCCTAATCCCCCCAAGTGGTAAAAGAAAAGGAAAAGTCACCCAAAAATAACTAGATTTCCACGTCTTCGTTTTTGAAAATATTAAAAGCTCGAACAAGGATCTCGAAGACTCTTCATCCAACCATCCCCGATACCTTCAGATACTAAGTACACTCGCCCGTAAAATTTCACTTCAACCTCAAATGGATAATAATGAATTAACGCCGTTGTCACATTTTCTGGTTAAAAGTAAAATCTAGCCTCGTTTAACATTTTAAGTGAACTATGATAATGGTTTAATCCCGACCATGGTTAAAAGCACTTAACCCCGTAAAACCATGTAATAACCAAGCTGCCATGAAGAAAATCCAAACACATATCCAATTCATGAAGTACACCCTTTATCCCTTCTTCGAAGTAGAAACCGTTGCACCAGCATCAGATGAGATCCAGAAATACGCTTTTCTTTCTCCAGGATGGTTCCATCATCACGGGATTTTACAATTCTATGGTTTAAACCGATAAATAGTTTCTTTTGCGGGATTTTACAAAACCAAGAATAAACCGTAAGATAGATCCGGAAATGCACTTTTCTTTTACCTGGATGTTTCCATTGTCACGGGATTTTACAAATCCATGATTTAAACCGAGAAATAGATTCTTTCGCGGGATTTTACAAAATCAAGACTAAACCGTAAACAATGTCAGCTTGAATGTGTTATGACAACTTTGGTTTCGGTGAATATCTGTTTTAGGGGAACATGCAGCGGTTCATCAACGGTTCACTCTCCATCTTCAACAATATCATCAACAATTCTTTACCCATAGGTAGACAACTTCACAAACCATACTAAGTCGAGTAGAATACACAACTTCCTCCTGAAGGTTGACCGTAACATCAAAGTACATGTTTCTCCCCCATGATGGTTTCGAACCTTCAGAAGCATCATTGACGTGTACGATCATTTGCACGAAAAGTTCTTGTCATAAGCAAACATCTTGAAGAATCATGGCTGACACTGAATATTTTAGAAAGATTTTTCTTAGACTGTGAAGTATCCATGACATTCAATAGCATCGAATAATCTATGGGAATTGCTAATCACATCTCATCCATTCAACACTTTGGTAAATACATCATCCACGTATTTAGTCGGCTATTGCAGTGACCACTAGAAGAAGTAAATCCGATATACCAAGCTTGAACATGAAGTAGAATTCCCTAGATTTGTTACTTAAGCTTGTACTAACCCTTGTGAAAAAGAAACGGTGTACCCAATGTACAAAACCTCTTGACGTATCCTCAACTGCGTGAGACATTGAAGTGATAGTTACGTTGTGGGTTAAGCAAAAAAGAATCACAAAAGTAACTAAACAGCCAAGTCTTTATTGTCACACCCCCAAATTACCTGTTTTGCAGCGGAATGGAATTCCTGGTGGTTGACTGTCATAGCATCACAATCACAGTTATATTGAACGACCTAAAGTGTCGTTTGGAAAACACATCGTTTGATTTAATAAAACAATCAGAGTTTACAAAAGATAGGTCCCAAATGAAAGTCAACATATGCGGAATTAAGTTTGTTACAAGTCAAACGATGTTTTTAAAGTTCATAAAACCCAAGTGAGACGCGTCGTCACCGCGACTCTATGATGTGTCCATATGCATGCCATGAAGTGTATGCCTTAGATACCTGAGATAAAACATGCTAAAAGTGTCAACACAAAGGTTGAGTGAGTTCATAGAGTTTGTGTTGAAATGTAAAGCCTTTCAAAATCGTTTATGCAGCAAAGGCATTGTAAATCCACTCAGTTCCAAGTTCCGCCCATACAAAACTTGCAACCTGTGTGTTCACAACCCACTGCCAAAATGTGTATAGTTTGTGTTCAAGCACATGATGTCAAATGAATTCACAATAGTACCTAACTCGACTTAGAACCATAGCACATAATCAATAGTACATGACTCAATGTATCAGTAGTCAACTGACATAACACTTTATTCGACGTAGAACTATAGCACATAATCAATAGTACATGACTCAATGTATCAGTAGTCAACTGACATAGCACTTTATTCGACGTAGAACTATAGCACATAATCAATAGCACCTGACTCAATATATCAGTAGTCAACTGATTTAGAACATTATACGACGTAGAACTATAGCACATAAACAAGAACAATTGATATAGTACAACATTTGGTTTTGAAACAATTGTGATCATGATAGAAGTTATCCTTAAAAATATAAAGTACTTGTGAAAAATAGTTAAGCATGTATCTCCCCCAAAATAGTTCAAAACATATAAAAGTAGGGGCTACGAAACTCACGGTAATCCATAAAAGTTTAAAGTACTTGTGTAAATAAAAGCAAGTAGTTGAGCATGTATCTCCCCCAAAAATAGTACAAAATAATTGAAAATGGGGCTATAGAACTCACCTGATGCAATTATAATGATGACAAGAGTGGATACACTGAAATGCGGCGCAATCTCTAAGCGCGACCTATTATGAATGATATGCTATAATGTAAATCATGAAACAATGTCTGCATGCAAACTCATATGATATCCATACCACTTGTACATTTGAAAATAATGTTTATTATCGAAATATATGTTTATGACATCTCGTCATATTATAAAATACTTTACAAGTATTTATGTTGAAATGATATCATACGATAATCATTTAATGATTTATTACGAAATTATAACTTTTCGTCGTAACATAATATCATTTGACAATTTCATGAAAGTGACTAAACGACCTTGAAAAGCTAGTCGTAAAATGGTGCACATTGAGTGTTAGGAAACAAACTCAACGGTTTTGGAAAGCTTGTATCATTATATTAAAGTTTTAGCATTTAAGTTTTTATCCTAGAGGTCTCGATCATGGAGAAAATCATAGGCAAAGTAGGGTACTTGTATCCAAAATATTGTTTAAGGGTAGTTTTCGGCAAAGTTTAAGTGACCGTATCTTACTCGTTACAACTCCGTTTGACAAACGGTTGGACATTTTGAAAAATAGACTAGGCGAACTTACTTTTACTAGAAGACATCTTTTTCTGAATAGTATTCTATCAATGTTAAAAACAACTCTCAACATGGTTATTCGCGGCCGATATGTTTGTCTATTAGAAAATATATTAGTTATACTTATATAAAATAGTTACGGCAACTTGTTTAAAATGTGAATAACTTAGTCGTTATAAGTCCGTTTTCACGCTTCATATATCCTCGAATCGTGATAATATATACTAATATATTTTTGATAAGTCGACACATTTAATAACGCTTAAGATTCATTTTTGACTCGTAAAAAGTCGAGAATACATGCTGAATTTTCTCAAACAAATAGTTTTCGCCGTTAAACTTAAAAATAGCATAACTTCTTCGTTATAACTCCGTTTAACCCATTCAAGCGCCACGTTGCTTTTAAAGTATATTTTCCAAATATCTAGCCCAAATATTTTTATCAACTGTCGAAAATTCCAGATTTCACGTAAAAGGTCGACCTTAAATATATTTGTCGAAATGAGTTTTTCTCACAAAACTTATTCTAACCACTTCAAACCAACGCCGGGTTATTCTAAACCTACCATACACCTTCTTAGGGTGTCATGGGTTCCTAGACATCACTAAAAGTGATATGTTTCAAGGAGTAATTATAGGATGATAAATATATATATAGCACTTAAAAACAATAAAAGTGGTATAGACATCCATATAACTTGCATGTTTTTCTCAAGCATGATAAAATGAACATGATATGAATATGAAAGATGAAAATGAACATTAAATGCTTACTAGTTACTTGATGAGGTTTAATGAATAAAGGTTTCCTAAATACCCTAGGTTTTTATTCCAAAACCTTGCTTAAGAGTATGCCTAAGTTGTAAATTTAGCTTGACTTTAAAAAATATGCACTCCTTGTTGAATCACCCTCATGGCCGGTTCTTAAGGAAGAAAATGAGAGAGTTGTTTATTTTTCACACTTAGATATTATGCTAACTATGTGTAGTAGCTAATATAAAATAATGTATGTAAAAGTTAAGTCAAGATATTTGTACTCAATCATGTTGAGTCATCCTTGTGTAGTCGACATGTATAAAAAAAATATACATGTGTTTTGTTTTGATTAAATACTTGTGTGTATAAGTAGAAGTGAAGTTAATTAAGAATTATTAGTAACTTGTGTATTTATTTAAGCATTTAGGGTAGCGTTAGCTAAAATAAATTTTGATGATCAAGATAAAATATATTGAAGTCATAATAATTATAAAATACATTTCTCACAAGAATTGAGTGAAATAATAATCATCGAGTAGTATTTAAAACCGTCAGTAATTATATAAATATAACAATTTATATACAAAATAAATTTAAAACACCGGTAAACTAATAATATTATTTTTATAATCTTAATATGAGTATAAAAATATATCAGAATAATTTTTTTTTTGAAGTGTCGGATCAAATGTTCAAATAATGTTTACGCGATAGCGTTTATTTAATTAGAAAATAAACGTTTAATGTAAAATGCAATACCCATGCATAAATTGATATGAAATGATGTTACTAATGATGTGTAGACTAAATCTAGTCTATATGAAATGTCCCGAAATTACGAGTTGTCACATTCGCCACTCCAAAAGGAATTCCCCGAATTCGATTCGTGTTGGTCTCTCCGGTTTAGGGTTTGATGTGGCAACTTTCCATTCTCGAGCAAAACCCTCAAAAGACTTTTAGGTAACCGATTTTACTTAATCTCACAACTCATCAAACAAGAACTCATGAGATTAGGCTAAATCGGTTTAAGTAACGGGTCTTTTGAAAATTTGCTCGACACTGAATTGCTTACACATATGAGACTACTACTCCCTTCATTGCATGATTCTTCCTGAATTAGACATAGGTGATCAGGCTATGTATAATTTAGGAGTAACTATGCAATGCTTGGACTAATCGACTCATATGTTGTTTGCTGTTGAGTCATAAACCCGCATGTAAAGTGAATATGCACTTATGATGAAATGATGAGATGCTATGATGATGTAGTTATAGTCTAGGGTCAATGATGCAACCTAGTTCTCTATAACCGAAGCTCGATACCAATCTGTCACACCCCAAATTACATTTTGCAAATGAATGGAATTCGGGGTTGACCGTCATAGCATCACAATCACGCTTATATTGAACGACCTAAAGTGTCGTTTGGAAAACACATCGCTTGATTTAATAAAACAATCGATTTTACAAAGATAGGTCCCAAATGAAAGTCAACATATGCGAATTAAGTTTGTTACAAGTCAAACGATGTTTTTAAAGTTCATAAAACCCAGTGAGACGCGTCGTCACCGCGACTCTATGATGTGTCCATATGCATGCCATGAAGTGTATGCCTTAGATACCGAGATAAAACATGCTAAAAGTGTCAACACAAAGGTTGAGTGAGTTCATAGAGTTTGTGTTGAAATGTAAAGCCTTTCAAAATCGCTTATGCAAGAAAGGCATTGTAAATCTACTCGCCCAAGTTCCGCCCATACAAAACTTGCAACCCGTGTGTTCACAACCCATCGTCAAAATGTGTATAGTTTGTGTTCAAGCACATGATGTCAAATGAATTCACAATAGTACCTAACTCGACTTAGAACCATAGCACATAATCAATAGTACATGACTCAATGTATCAAGAGTCAACCGACATAACACTTTATTCGACGTGAGAACTATAGCACATAATCAATAGTACATGACTCAATGTATCGAGTCACCGACATAGCACTTTATTCGACGAGAACTATAGCACATAATCAATAGCACTGACTCAATATATCGTAGTCAACCGATTTAGAACATTATCGACGAGAACTATAGCACATAAACAAGAACAATTGATATAGTACAACATTCGGTTTTGAAACAATGGTGATCATGATAGAAGTTATCCTTAAAATATAAAGTACTTGTGAAAATAGTTAAGCATGTATCTCCCCAAAATAGTTCAAAACATATAAAAGTAGGGCTACGAAACTCACGGTAATCCATAAAAGTTTAAAGTACTTGTGTAAATAAAAGCAAGTAGTTGAGCATGTATCTCCCCCAAAAATAGTACAAAATAATTGAAAATGGGGCTATAGAACTCACCTGATGCAATTATAATGATGACAAGAGTGGATACACTGAAATGCGGCGCAATCTCTAAGCGCGACCTACTATGAATGATATGCTATAATGTAAATCATGAAACAATGTCGTGCATGCAAACTCATATGATATCCATACCACTTGTACATTTGAAAATAATGTTTATCATCGAAATATATGTTTATGACATCTCATCATATTATAAAATACTTTACAAGTATTTATGTTGAAATGATATCATACGATAATCATTTAATGATTTATTACGAAATTATAACTTTTCGTTGTAACATAATATCATTTGACAATTTCATGAAAGTGACTAAACGACCTTGAAAAGCTAGTCGTAAAATGGTGCACATTGAGTGTTAGGAAACAAACTCAACGGTTTTGGAAAGCTTGTATCATTATATTAAAGTTTTAGCATTTAAGTTTTTATCCTAGAGGTCTCGATCATGGAGAAAATCATAGGCAAAGTAGGGTACTTGTATCCAAAATATTGTTTAAGGGTAGTTTTCGCAAAGTTTAAGTGACCGTATCTTACTCGTTACAACCCGTTTGACAAACGGTTGGACATTTTGAAAAATAGACTAGGCGAACTTACTTTTACTAGAAGACATCTTTTTCTCGAATAGTATTCTATCAATGTTAAAACAACTCTCAACATGGTTATTCGCACGATATGTTTGTCTATTAGAAAATATATTAGTTATACTTATATAAAATAGTTACGGCAACTTGTTTAAAATGTGAATAACTTAGTCGTTATAAGTCCGCTTTCACGCTTCATATATCCTTGAATCGTGATAATATATACTAATATATTTTTGATAAGTCGACACATTTAATAACGCTTAAGATTCATTTTGACTCGTAAAAGTCGAGAATACATGCTGAATTTTCTCAAACAAATAGTTTTCGTCGTTAAACTTAAAAATAGCATAACTTCTTCGTTATAACTCCGCTTTAACCCATTCAAGCGCCACGTTTGCGTTTTAAAGTATATTTTCCAAATATCTAGCCCAAATATTTTATCAACTGTCGAAAATTCCAGATTTCACAGAAAAGGTCGACCCTTAAATATATTTGTTTAAATGAGTTTTTCTCGTAAAACTTATTCTAACCACTTCAAACCAACGAAGTTATTCTAAACCTACCATACACCTTCTTAGGGTGTCATGGGTTCCTAGACATCACTAAAAGTGATATGTTTCAAGGAGTAATTATAGGATGATAAATATATATATATATATAGCACTTAAAAACAATAAAAGTGGTATAGACATCCATATAACTTGCATGTTTTTCTCAAGCATGATAAAATGAACATGATATGAATATGAAAGATGAAAATGAACATGAAATGCTTACTAGTTACTTGATGAGATTTAATGAACAAAGGTTTCCTAAATACCCTAGGTTTTTATTCCAAAACCTTGCTTAAGAGTATGCCTAAGTTGTAAATTTAGCTTGACTTGAAAAATATGCACTCCTTGTTGAATCACCCTCATGGCCGGTTCTTAAGGAAGAAAATGAGAGAGTTGTTTATTTTTCACACTTAGATATTATGCTAACTATGTGTAGTAGCTAATATAAAATAATGTATGTAAAAGTTAAGTCAAGATATTTGTACTCAATCATGTTGAGTCATCCTTGTGTAGTCGACATGTATAAAAAAAATATACATGTGTTTTGTTTTGATTAAATACTTGTGTGTATAAGTAGAAGTGAAGTTAATTAAGAATTATTAGTAACTTGTGTATTTATTTAAGCATTTAGGGTAGCGTTAGCTAAAAATAAATTTTGACGGATCAAGATAAAATATATTGAAGTCATAATAATTATAAAAATACATTTCTCACAAGAATTGAGTGAAATAATAATCATCGAGTAGTATTTACGAAAACCGTCGTAATTATATAAATATAACAATTTATATACAAAATAAATTTAAAACACCGGGTAAACTAATAATATTATTTTTATAATCTTAATATGAGTATAAAAATATATCGGAATAATTTTTTTTGGAAGTGTCGGATCAAATGTTCAAATAATGTTTACGCGATAGCGTTTATTTAATAAGAAAATAAATGTTTAATGTAAAATGCAAAACCCATGCATAAATTGATATGAAATGATGTTACTAATGATGTGTAGACTAAATCTAGTCTATATGAAATGTCCTGAAATTACGAGTTGTCACATTTATCACACTCAATAAATGCCCAAACAAGTCATCTTCGCAGAAGAGTAGAAAGAAAGAAGATGAAATAAGTAAACGCGCTCGGAAAACCTCACTTCAAAGCCAAATAAGAAATACCGTACAAACAACCCCGTAGTCAACATTGTTCAATAAACACTTCAAGCCGTGACATAGTGTCTTTTGTGAAAGTGTATAAACCAAAGAATCAAGTCGCCCAACACATCAAATCTTATTATTAACCCAAATCTCATAATCAAGAATCATTATCAACTCGCATACACAAATTACATCTCGCAAATCATATCCATGAATCATCATCAACCGGCCCAAATAATCAATTTTATCTAGACCCGGTTCAAACAGTATACCCAATTCAAGAGATATATTATCCGGTTCATCTTAAATCGTAGGTCCAAATCACTTTAACAACACACCACTAAATCTGTCAAGCCCGAATAAGCAGTAACGAGTCATCTCCGTAGTCACATTAGATAAGCGTTGCAAAATCTAGCCGTGAAGTATAACCTTGTGAAAATTTAGTAACCAAAATGCTACTCAATATAACACTAAAACTTCAATAGTTATGAAAGAAACTGTATAGACAATACAAAAAATTTGATATTTCACAAAACTTGATATTTCACTTCGTTAATCCAAAGTCACAGGTATATGTCCATTTCACTTACCAGCCCAAGAGACAAACGGATTTAAACAAGAAAAACACCCACGTCCAAAACAGCTTTCAAACTAGGCCCAACTTTAACACCCGATCCCTTTCATACATAGTCAAGCCAACTTCCAAGTTTTTATCCAATCACAGATAAGCCCTAAGGAAACGGGTGTATATAACAGCTCATAATCTCACACTTCAACCCTAATAATACGCCTACAAGTCCTTAAACCAAATATTTCTCACCCATGAAACCCTAACACAAAGTATCCGCCCCCCATTTTTACACTCACACGTCTGGGAAAAAAAATCCCCACGCATCATAACAACCCTATCATCCTAATTCCTCTCATCTAATCATAGATCAAGACGTGCATCATCCTTTGTAACCATCACAAACTCGCCACAGAGATGGCTCAAAAGTCTTCAATGCCACAGGGATGGCATGAACGATTTGAGACTTAGAGATTGCAACGAGGTTAAACAAAAGGACACGGGTAGGTAAAGTGATTCTTTGAATATCATTTATGAGTTTTCATTATATTTACAAAACAAAGACAAAAAGGGTAACGTAATTGTTATCATTTTTCTCTTTAATTTCGGATAGCAACGTAAGTGATTTGGGTCCATGAAGCAACAAGCCTTTTGTTTATAGATCTTTTAGTATCTATGAGTTTGATGAACCTAACACAAAAGACAAGGCTGAGATATAATCTGCTTAACAAATGTTTTCGAATTTTTGATTTTAAAGAATGAATCATGATAAAGAGTTAACACACTTGTTATATTCTTTTTCTTCTTATGATTCGGAAATAAAAAGCAGTGACGCTAAGCTTCAAACATGATTCAATGATTGATTTTTGTGATATGAGACTCTAGGAAGTCTTGATGAATCGATAAGATGCCACGAAAAACAATTATGAGATATCTTTAGATTTGAATGTTATGGTCATTAGTTGATTTGGATCTGTGATGGTGAGTATCAAGAGATTTGAACCATTGAGAGTTTGATGCACTTAACTAATCCTCTATACAAACTGAGATCCATTACATGCTTAAATTCAGTTTGAGGTGTTAGTTTTAGTCATGTGGTTGAATGATGGAGTGATAGTGTAGAGCAAATGTTATGTGATATGTTGAATGATGTTGATGATGTCGAAATATCTTAGGAATTCTTTGTTGGTATTCATTGATATTCATGTTAGTTTTGAGACTTGTTATTGTTGTTGGTTGTTGATGATAGAGTCTTGTTATTGCTGATGATGTTTGTGATTAGTCTTGGTAGTTGACTTGATTTCATCTCTTGCTGCTTAACTTTCCAAATTGCACCAAGTACCAAATCTTAAAATCTGTTTACAAACCGCGTTGAATTAAAGATTCAAACCGCAACAACCTTATTTCAATCAGACAAATCGCATTCTTTCATTCAATGGATAAGTCAACAAACTGCATGTAGTTAAGTTAATCAAATCGCACTCAATAATGGGTCAAAACTCATTATTTTCTTATTCAATGAGTCTGGAAAAAATAGATACCAAATCTCATAGATGAATGACACCAGTTTGGCCAAACCGCTTCAACCAAAATGCCACAAATCGCAACATGGAACAAGTGTACAAACAGTTTCAAAACTGGCAAAACTGCTTTAAAAAAACAGATTAACCAACATGTTAACTGGCAGATTCACGATAAAAACAGCATAGAGTGTCATGTAAATAACCAGCAGCTTAACATGTGAATAAAACCAACGTAAGAGCCGACTTAAAAATGCTTATAACAGCGGATTCAACAACGAATAACCATCACGAAAACACCAACAACATCTAACAACACCAAAATACATCAAACATCACGCAACCTTATCAAACCTCATCAAAGAACCATAACAAATTGCATCAAAAGTAAACCACACAAACCGCATACAAGAACCAAGCAAACCGCATACATAACAACTTCAAAAACCATACGAATCATCAAAAACAACAAAACCTAGGCCCTGGTACCATTTGTAGGATCATACATATTATGTTGTTTGATGATTCGGGTGGTCTAGGGAGATGATTATACAAGTATGCCATTGTTTAGAGAGATGAAGAGAGTAGAGAGGGAGTTCTAGAGAGAGTTTTAACAAAAAAGAAGAACGGTTAGATTAGAAGCTCCACCCCTTCCAAGGATGGAAGGGTATTTATAGTTACAAAGAATACGCCCTCCGCTTGACCCGGATCGGGCATACAGGGTAAAGACCGTCCTTCCTCCACGGTGTTACTCTAAACTAATCTACGCTAATAACTAACTAATTAACTACTAAATAACGTAAATAACGATATGTCTACGAGCTAACATATGCTAGACTATAATTGGGGTGACCGACACTTCCTTATGGAATTTCCAATTCCTAACAAAAATAAAACCATTTGTTGATCCCAGTTCACCTTATGAATATAGATCTTGAATAGCTTTGTATAAGAAACTGTTTGAATCTATAAGTATTACGTGGAATATAACACTTGTAGAATAATAAGAACACAATGAATTCACAACCAAAAGCTTCAATATTATTAGATTAATAATACGAGTGATCTTGATATCACTAGGGTTTACAACCTTGAAGCTGCCTTAAAACTTATATTTTATAAATGACCTAATACCTCCTTTTATATGATAAGGAGTCCTACTAGGTTACAATCATTTCCTAAACAATCGTATCTTCTCTATACTTATCTAGTACTACATTATAGGAACACGTCATTCCTTAAACACAAAACAGACTAATACTACAGCAGCAGATACACAAAACTAGCAGTAGTTTCTTCAAGCCCAACCGCAGTTACCACTTAGCGTATTCTCATAATTCTGTATAGCACCACCCAGCAGTAGATTGAATACACTAGAAGCAGTTTCACTAACACTAGCAGTAGTTAACGCTTAGAGCAATTTATCAGGAACTTCAGAAGCAGATGACTTTCCCAAAAGCAGTAGTTTACATAAAACCCAAAAATCCTCCCCTAAACTTGATATTTGCTCCTCAAATCATCAAGTTTCCTTTAAGCATGAACAACCACCAAGAGGATGCTTCCAAACACACTACTTCTTCTTTTTAGGATCCATGATCTTTTCATATTTTCTGATCAACTTGTAAGCTTGATCATCAGATTGGAAATGCCTTTGAGTTCTAATCATGTTGGGTGTCAACATCTGTCTAATAACATCTTTATTGGCTATGAGTTGAGGATAATCCTTCTCCATCAGCATATATAGTTATATACCACCACTCCGTAAGCAAATACAGAATGCACCCCACAATTCTGATATAAATCCCATCTCTGAATTGTGTTGTTTCTAAACTTTTTCCATTCTTGATCTTCATGAGCTGGTTCAAACATGACCTTTAGATAGTTCCAAATGACTGCATCATAGACCATCTTAGGATAAGGACTGTGCTTCTCCTTGAATATCCTCTAGATGTCTATAAAATCCTGCCTATCCAAATGCTCAACAAATTGACTGAATCTAATGAATCTTTGAACCTGCCCATATGCTCTCTTGATATCCCAGAATGTCTCACTCCCCAATTGAATTATTGAAACAACATCAACCACATGATGTTTAACCCCCAAAGGAGTTTCATTGACAACTTTAGGTCCAGAGTAATTAATCATGGCACAGTTTGAATATAGATCTTGCACTCTTTCCCTGTCCTGTGGGTCAATCTGCTCATCTTCCTGCTCATCAACCTTTTCACTAACACTTGGTCCTTCTTGCTCAGTGTCAGACTGCTCATAAGCTTTGGACTTGTCTGCTATCCTCTTCTTTCTCCCAACTGATTCTTCTTGATCCCAGGCCTCTTAACACCAATGGTAGAAGTCTTCTATTGGACCTCTTCCTTCACCTTTTCTTTCTTCTCATCTTTCTTTTCCACCTGAGGTTGCACTTCCTCTACCAATTTGTTTTTCAAAAGTTCTTCAGAATCCATGGGAGTGAAGTTATCTAATTCTCTTCTTGCAGACTCATACTTGTTTTCAATTTCTGCATCAGAGAAAGGCTTCAACTGCACTAACTTCCACCCCTTCATGTTTCTTAAGTATTGGCATTGAAAGTTCTTTCTTTGTTTTACAGTTGGTAGTTTAAGCAGTTTCTTCTTCTGTCTTTCAGTAGTATATTGCTTTCTCTTCTTTTCCATGAATTTTCTCAGCCACTGAGTCCTTTCCTCAATTATATAGTTATCCTCATTTTCTGCCTTGAGGATTCTGTTAAACTTACAATCTACATCTCCCTTGACTCTTTCCTCATCCCATTTTGCCAGTAACTCCAAAGTCTTTCTCTCATTTTCAGCTGCAATCTTTTGTTTCTTCAAAACTTCTGCATTCTCTGAAGCATACTCTTCTTGAAGTCTAGTAGCTACCATTTTATCATGTTCAACTAACTTCTCTTTTGGCCAAAACTCCATTGGAATATCAGCATAAGGATCAAGCTCTACATACACTCCTTTGCCTTTTCCTTTATACTTGTGTTGAGAAGCACTTGTATTTTATGTTGAGATAGTTTCTTTGAAGACTACTCCCTTGGTTGGTGGTTTTGGTGCTTGTGGGATAGGTTGAGTAAAGATTGGTGTAGGCACAACTGGTGTAACAGTTGGTGTAGATGTTGGTGTAACTGGTGCATTAGCAAATTCTTTAACCATAGGATTTGATTTCTTCAACTCCATTATAGCCTTTGCCATTGTAGTATCGTCATCTGTGACATCAGTTGGAGTTGCAGTCTCTTCAATTACCTTAGCAGTAGTTTCAGAAGCAGATACAACACCAGGCTCCTTAATACCAGCAACAGATCCATCAACATATTCAATTATACTAGCAGCAAGTTCCTGAACCCCAGAAGTAGATTCCTCCCCTGCAGCAGTACTTTTCTCTGTATCTTTCCTAGTTTCCACTACTTGATCCTGCTCCTTTTCTATACTTTCACATGTATGCATATCATTCATCCCAATGTCCTCACCATCAAATCCAGCATCCATGTCATTATCAACCCCTGCATCCACATTATTCTGAGCCTCCCCTGAATTCTGTACATCATTATCATTCCCCCTTTTTGTGAGCATCCTCCCCCAAATTAGAAAATTCCTTAGAAGAGCTCACTTTGAATACAGTACCATCCTCCCCTGTTCTTGACCCCTGAATATCCTCCAAATATCTTACTCTTGCTTTCAACTTCTTAATTTCAGCACCCTGAGAAGCTGTGAGCTTTTGGAGGCCAAGAACATCATGTGAAAACTTTGTACAAAGATCCGTAAATTCTTTTAGTAGTCCATCACTACCCTCACCACTTACCAGGTTAACTAGCTCGAGAGGTGGATCACATGATTTGTCATGGTGTACATTATCATCCATCAATTCCTCATTCATGTGTCTATCCTCATCATTTCAAGATGTAACCTTCCTCGAGAGGTGAATCATAGGTTGTAAACTCGCCTCAAACCTAGTTTAAGCATCCGAGGCCCCATATTATCCAGTTGGTCGGGTTGCCTTCATTAGAAGTGTGTTCTTAAGAATATGTCGCTGTGGTTGCCTTGCGCTGGTCTTAATGATGTTACCACTATCCTACTATGCTACTAAGCTAGAAGCGAGTGGAAAACCTTGCCAATATGTCACCTCCACACCCCGTGATGCCTCATCTCACGCCATACTAGTGCTAGCCTGAGGTAGGTGAGCATCCTTTTTGGTTCTTCTAAGGTTATAGGTAATTCCCGTGTCTGTTGTGAAAGGTAAAATTAGAGGTGGCAAAATGGTTGGGTTGGGTCTTGGGTGTTAGATGGGTATGGGTCTATATGGGTATGGGTCTAGACGGGTCACTTGGAAGGACGGGTCTAGATGGGTATGGGTATAAATGGGTAAGAGTCTGCCCGTCAGTTTTTGGGTTTTGCTAGTTTTTTTGTTTCATCATGGAACATAATAATTAATTATTGTAAACAAAGACAAAAAGTATTCAATATCAATTTTATTACG